>CM069909.1:143121264-143812514 GCA_036172215.1 Camellia granthamiana | reverse complement strand
TAAAACTAAAAGCAAAAGCAACCGAAAGCAAACAACATATAAAAATAAAAGGGGCTGAAAGCATATGGCACTAACTAAGGCATCTGATGGAGCAAACAGGCTAATATATATACATTATATATATTATATATTATTAACAATGTCTCAGAAGCTTGATTTCCAACAGAAACTTTATTAAACATGGGTATGTCTAAGACCCACAAATATGGAGTGGCCTCTATTTCCTCAGTCCAATCGCTAGGGGAGGAACATAAAACTGAGACAAGTCATGTGATGAACAAACCAAAAACTGCTGAAACTGCACTGTTTTTGGCTACTAAGTCGGGTATTTTGGAGATCGTTAAAGAAATACTTAACGTGTATCCTCAGACAGTCGAGCACATTGATGATGACGGGCGTAATATACTCCATGTAGCCATTAAGTACCGCCAAATACATATTTTTGATTTGGTTGAGAAGATGGAAATTCCAATGAGGCGGCTTATAAGAAAGATTGACAATAATGGGAACTCTATACTGCATATGATTGGGAGAAAGCCAAATGATCACTTTGATGAAGACATGAGAAGCCCTGCTCTGATATTGCAAGAGGATTTGCTCTTGTTTGAGGTACACTAACACTGCATATGTTGTTCCATTCTTGATGTGCATCAGAATTTTAAATATCGGTTGATACATAACGAAATTTTAGACTTATGATACCTTATTTATCAATATATTGGTTGATAATGTTTGACATATGATAGTATCGCTAATGCTGATACTGATACTTATTCTCATAATGTGCACATGCAAAACATATTATTCCTGCTACTTTCCTTAATAAGCATTGGATGTGTGCAAGTTTGAAGTTGTTGGATCAAATAGGATCTTGGTCCAACAACTTGAAGAAAAAATTCCATTTACTATAACTCAATATCATTTTACACTCTTAAACTATTAATTTGTAACAATGTGAACCTTCTGTTACGGATTCATTATGTAAAAAATTAAAATTTGACAGACGACTTTCACATGACATCTCAAATATTGTGAAATACTTAAAATGACTTTATTTTCTTCTTCTTTCTTTTTCTTAATTCCACCTATGGTAGCAACCAAACATGGCAATTATAGTGTAGGCGGCCATGGCTGCTAACATGGGTAAGAGAAACAAGGGAAGATGAAAGCGTAAAGAAGGGGAAAAGAAGATTTAGTTCATTTTAAGCATTTCACCATATTTTAGAAGCCATGTGCAAGACAAATGTCAACTTTTCATTCATTTATATAACGAAACCTTAATGGAATGTTCACATTGATACAAATTGATAGTTAGCAAAATGTAACATTTTATTTTTAGGATCTAAGAACTTGTTACACAAGTGAATTGAAACAACAATCTCTTTGGATTGGCTATCCATTGCAGCGTGTGAAGAAGATATCTACAATCGATTTCACCAGACACTTCAACCAAAAAAGAGAGACTGTTGACAACCTCTTCGCTAACATCAATAAAGACCTTCGTAAAGACGCAAAAGAATGGCTAAAGCGTACATCTGAAAATTGCTCCATTGTCGCTGTCTTGATTTCCACCGTTGCCTTCGCTGCAGCCTACACTGTCCCTGGAGGTCCTAATCAAAGCACCGGTTACCCACTACTCCTCGACCAACCGTTCTTTGTAATTTTTGCTTTGACAGATGTCCTTTCCCTCACATTCGCATTGACATCTGTCATCACATTTCTTTCCATCCTCACCTCATCGTTTCGATTAAGTGACTTCAAGCGATCTCTTCCTCAAAAACTTATGCTAGGGATCACATTGTTGATCCTTTCCGTGTCAATGATGATGCTAGCATTTGCAGCGACGGTGATTCTTTTGATACGTAACAGGCAACAGTGGACTAGAATTGCCTTATATTCTGTGGCGTTCTTCCCAGTCTCCATCTTTGTCCTTACGTACTTGCCTCTGTATACTCAACTAATGAAATCATTCGTGTACACGCTCAAGAAAATTGGCATGGCATTTCCCTTGTTTAAAGGTGGTTTTCTTCGACCTTGGGTCGCCAAATCATTCAAGTCTGGTAGAAAGTCCAAATCCTCAAGGTCTTCTGCACTTCAAATCTCTCATGACCATGTTTAGAAGTTAGACAAAGATTTGTATGTTTTAATAAAACTATTGCTTATGTTGAATTTAGGTTGGCCTAGGGGAGGGAAAGAGGGAGGTGCATATATGTATATTGTTATAGCAACCTAGTTGTGATGTATAATAAGGCCTGTCCAATAGTTCAATAACTAAAATGACTAGTTTTTTTTTTTTTATCAGCAAAGAAAAATTTCACTAAAATGACTAGTTATTGCTATATTTTAATAATGAATGATGATAAAATGCTATATTTTAGCATGTTTGCATTATTTCGTGCAATAAAATTTTCTTTCATTTATTTCTCAATTTCGACTACCACTTCAAAATAACATAGTAGATGCTATATAATTAAACTTTTTAAACTTAATTAAAGTTTTATATTTCAAACTAAAATAATATATACAAGACATAATCATGGAGCAGAAAAAGAGGAATATAATTGTTAGAATAATATATTATATATTTAGAATATTGTCATAATATATTAGAATAATATAACTAAAATAATATATTATTCTAACGACAATAATTTGAGCTGTTAGATTGTGCCGATATTTTTGTGCTTCATCATACAAATATTTTTTTTTTTTAAATGATTTTTGTGTTTGATCCATCCTCTTTTGTTTTGCAAATGTCAATCTTAATTTTTGATGAAAGTGATATGGAATTTTTTTGGTTGATTTCTATTATTTTTTAGGACTTATGACCATTGTCCATCCATTTATTTATTTTTTATTTTTATTTTTAAAATTTTAGAAATTATAAATTTTGTAGTTTGATGATCTCAGTTTGCCTATTTGAGGATGATAAAAATAACTTAAATAGAGCTCAATAGGTTGTAGACTGAAGAGTTCATGTCAAAACTACTTCCAAAAACTAGGTCGCTGTCTAAAGACTACCAACACCAACACAACACCAACACATTAATGATATGGGGGCATGGGCGGGCCACTACAAATCTGCCCCGCTATGCTGCATTGCCATTTATAATTGGAACTTGGAAAGTGTGCTATGAGAGTTTATAGATTTCACCACAGATTTTACTTTAATGATATACTAGCCTATCATTCGTGTTATACACGGGATAATTATAATATTTATATTTGTTTTAGATTTTTTTTAATATATAAATTAAGTTTTTAAAGATTTTTTATAAAAATAATTTAACAATCTTATTACTAACCATAGTGTATGAGAGAAGTTGAACAGGGTACTGCAGTGACTATGCACGGGTTGTATCTATAATTATCTGTATGAGGGAATTTTAAATGCTGATTAGAGAATTTTGACCAAATCAATAAATGCACGCATGTGGAAAGACACGTGGATTGAAAAATAATAATAAATGCTGATCAGGAGATATATATGTAAATTGTGATTTTTAAATATCTTTTTTTTCAAATGTCTTCTTTTTTTTCTTCTTTTTTATATTATATTAAAGTTTAATATTTTGATAATAATCATATGTGTTGGACTTTTTAATGAATTAAATGTCTTGTTTTTTTATATTATATTAAAGTTTAATATTTTGATAATAATCATGTGTTGTACTTTTCAAATAATTTTTTTTATACTTGTTCTTAATGCATTAAAGTATTCAACAATGCTAGAGGGCCATAATTTTTGTGGCCACAATGGCTCAAAACTGCCAAAACGACGTCGTTTTGGCATATTTTGCACCCAAAACGACGTTTTGGCAGTTTTGAGCCATTGTGGCCACAAAAATTGTGGCCCTCAAACATTTTCCTAAAGTGTTATTATGAGTGATAATAATCATATGTATTCATATGTGTTGGACTTTTCAAGAATTTTTTTTATACTTATTCTTAATGCATTAAAGTGTTATTATAAGGGTAAGGCTTGGGGGTTGTAAGAAATTAATAAATGTTAAGATTTTTTTTTTAAATTAAAAAATCAAGAAATTTAGATTAGGATATTGAAACTCCCACAAAACTTGTAGGTTAGAAATAGATATAAATAAATAGATAGATATAGATATAGATATAGATATTTGTTTTAAATTTTTTTTAATATACAAATTATTTGTTTTGGAAAAGGTACTGCAGTAATTATAAGAGAAGTCAAAAAGTCTTGTGGGTTGAGAGAAGTTAATAAATGCTGAGGTTAATTTTTTTTTTTTAAAAAAACAAAAAATTAGAAAATTAAGATTGACATATTGGAGCTCTCACAGGCCTTGGGGGTTAGAAACCCCCTTTTGCTTAATATATAGTATAGATACTATCAATTTTGTAGGTTTTTTTTTTTGTTTTTTTGTTTTTTTTTGCTTAATTTATAGATACTATAAAATTTTTAATTGATATGATATTCATAATCATATAATTTGATCATATTTGTATTAAAAAAAGAATGATCTATTTTTAAAAATGCATTTATTGTCGATTTTTGTAAGACACAATGAAATTATATAGTTATGAATATCAAATTAATAATATTTCTATGAATGATCTTCACACAAAACTCCACAAATGAAAGGTTCATATCATTAGAGTGGATCCGTAGGGAGCTCACAGACCCAAATATCACCCCTCTGGTCCACAATTCTTTTCCTTAAAAAGTAATATATATAAATTTAACATAAAAATAGATGTAAGAAAAAAAAAAATGAAGGTGGATTCCCTCTGATCCATCTGGGCCCATGGACTCACCACGAGTTTTGTTTTGATAATTTACACTGTTGAATTTGTTAGACATTTCTGATAGAAATAGAGATGATCAACATAATACAGTGTGACTCTCCGCATCCAATTATTTCCCATAGCTTGGTGATTGATCCTTCCGGCAAGGAGGATGTAAATCTAGAAGGTTTGGTTTTAATTCCAAAATGAAGAGATACGATTATATGAAGCATTGTGACTATTGGGTTTGGAGACAATGCCAATGGTTGTAACCATTGATAAAGAGATATCATGTAGCGTATAAATAGATGGCTGGAATAATGGAACAACATCCTGGGAATTGTTAATTATTTTCTCTCTTTGTTTTAACTTTCGGATTGCATATTCTTCTTACGTGATAAACACCCTCACGGGATTATTAAATTTTGCCATTGATTATTTTTCCTTCAACTTTATATATATCATTCACACAAAAAATTTAGTCAATCTAACAATCATAGTCTATTTCATTTATAGCGTTTGTCAAAAAAAAAAATTTTGATATATAAATCCACTTTTTAGACCTATTTTCTAAACCCAATAATGTGTAAGTGATATGATTAATTGATGATTAGAGAAAATATAAGACAAAATATTATCTTTAATATCCTAATTGATTGTCACAGCATTGGTCTAAAAAGTGAGTCTAATTTTTGGTCTTTAATAGCAATGCTAAAAAAAATGGTCTATTTGTAAAAGCATAATTGTCATTCAATTTTTTTTTTTATTTAATAACAAATGCGATAAATTGAATAGTTTACGATTATTAGATCAATCTAATATTTTTTTTATAAATAATATATATGAAGTATAGTACCAGACAAAATGAATAATTTAAATTATTATAAAAAAAAAACCTTAATAAACCCTAAAAATTTGAACAGTGTCTACTAATCCAGATTATAAATTGAAAGAAGTCCACCTAAAAAAACATAGGTTATTAGATGGTACCTCGCGTCACGGAAGGATGGCGCTGTGTCACTAATTATGTTATTTTTTCTCTTTACAGTTGGTAAATGTTGCTTTTGCAATAAAAATAAACTACCATAAAATCTGTGCTATGTATGGTTTTAAATAATTAATTAAAAGATTATTTTAAAAATTAAATACAATATTTTTAAAATTTAAAAGAAAAAATATAATTGAAATCATGTAAATAAGTTATTTTCATATAAATTGCACTGAAATTGTGTTTAATTATGTTATGATTAGAACTGAGCATAGGGTTATCTGAGCCATCCAACCCGCCCAACCTGAACCGATCCGCATACAAATGGGCAGTCTCACAGACACAATGCGGGCGGATCCAGTTTGAAATATGGCATAATTGTGAGTTGCGGGTGAGTTGCAGGTTTAATCCGCACTCGCAAGAACCCGCCTGCACTTAAATTATTTATTTATTATTATTATTATTTTTAATAAAAAAAAACTTGAATCGTTGATTTCATTCGTCCTATCCAATGTTTTCAAACCCGGACCGGACCGGACCGGACCGGTTGAATCGGGACCTGGGCCTTGTTCCGGTGCGGTCAAACCCCTAAACCCGGGGTGGGAGCAAAACCGGGAAAAATCGGTGACCTAGTGGTTGAACCGGAAAAACCAGTGACCCAAAACGGGTCAAGAGGGTCAAACCAGCTTGTTTTTTCTGATTTTTTTTTTTTTTTTGTATTTTCTTTCTTTCTTTTCTTTCTTTCTTTTATATATATATATATATTTAAAAATTTTGACTAAAAATTCTTATTTCAAGAGTCTCCTCTCATAAAGAAGAGCCTTATTAAAAGTTTGAGAAGATTATGAAAGTCTATTCCTATTTATAGGAAAAGATTTTTCAAAGAGAACCTACAAAATTCTATGTGGTATTCAATCAAATTATTTGAAACATATTGATTGGAGTGAGGGTTGAAAATTTCATTTCCCTCCAAAATTAAATCTAGCATTCAATCAATTTGTTTGGAGGGAATGTTTAAAAAATTAATTTCTTTAAAATAAGTGACCTTTTTTTTTATCAATTATGACTTTATTAAATATTATTAATAAATACTATGCAACAATTTTTATTTTTATTTGATTATTTATATATATTTTTATTTATTTATAATTTATAGTTATATTTTTTTAATTATGTAATATTAATTATAACGTCACGGTTCGACCGCTTTGACCCGACGGTTGAACCGGTGACCCGTCCACCCGGTCTCTTTTCCGGTTCGCTCACTGGTCCGGTTTTGAAAACATTGGTCCTATCCTAGATATTTTTAGTCAACACACCAAACCCTAATTTTATGATGAACATTGTTTTTGAATGTTTTTGTTTTTGTTTGTTCTGTAAACATTGTAGGAAATTAAATCTACTTCTTCATAGAAAGAAAATTAAATCTGTTAATTACTTTTGAAATTGAAATCAATCTTCTATTATATTGAATTTGGAAATTGAAAAAAATCCAATCTGCAAACTGCCTGCACATTCGTGAACTCTATCCGCGCATACTGCAACCCACACTGCGGGCGGTTGTGGGTTGAATTTTTTCCAAACTGCATATATACAGGCAGGTCCAAACTGATCTGCAAACAGTCCAAAATCAAAGCGCAAACACCCCTAGTTATGATTGATGTTTTATTTAAGTACTAACTAATAAATATGTGTGTCATCTTGTGATAGTAACATATTAGAGCAAATAAATTAAGTGATTTCTTTAAAAAATAATTTATCACATGATAAAAATAAATTTATGTGGATTATCAATCAACCGGTGCTACGTATGGAGAGAATTTTTTTAATTTTAACTACAAATGTTTTTACAAAATAAAATTAATTTATTTTATTATTTAACTCAATAAACTGTGCATAGCCAAATAATTAAATCATTTATTTAATTTAAAAACGTGCTAAATGAAAATATTTAACTATTTGGTTATGCAAGGGATAATTTTTTTATAGCTCGATGAGTAAATTTTTCCGCACAAAGCATGGGATATATGTTATTATATATATATGGAAATAAAAACACCAAATTTTTATGCAAATATGATAAAATAAGATATCCAAATGGACCTTTTGGACGAAGAAAATACTTACACTAAAAACTTGTTAATGATCGTATAGTAAGCTACCATAATACCCATGCTATGCACGGGTTAAAATAAATAATTAAAAATTATTTTTGAAAGTAAATTATAACAAAAACTTTGTTTATAACATAAAAGAAAATTGATTTAACATTAATTAGTTCCCATATAATTATTTTTATGAGAGGGTAATTTACGTAAACAAATTGGGCCGAGCTAAGTAGAATCATTTGTGGATGTTGGGCCGTGCAGTGGGCCAAGATAAGAGCTTAGATAGCTCAGTTCTAGGCTGAACGGTTGCAAGGCCGGTCAATGGGCTTGGATCTAGCTATGTATAATCGGGGAACAGACCGAAGTGGAATCCTCGTTAAAAGAGAAAGGTCGATCTAAGGGTAGCTGGCAAGGTAAGCTCATAGTGGATCGGGATCGCGCAGCTCGGTCAGAAGGATAGCAGAACCAGGTAGCTCGGTTAGGCATGGTTAGCCGAGCAGGGTGTTTAGCCATCTCACTTGGCTTGTAGTGAGGAGGGTGTTCTAAGGATAAGTATTATCCTAAAATTATGTGACTCTTAGAAGGATTGTGCTAAGGAGAGGTATAGTCTTACTAAGATTGTATCACGCGGAATCTATAAAAGCTCATGACAGAACCTGTTCCTAGGTATTGCAATTCTTACTCTCGAATACACAAAGCTTTTTGTTTATTGTCTACTTGCTGATTTAAGCATCGGAGGGGTTTCCAGCACACACCTACCAGTAGGCTTACGTTTGTGTTTTCTGGTGATTGGACGTTGGCATTTGAAGGAGCGCAAACTTGATCAACAAGATTATATGAAAAGAATTATTTTGTGCTTGTAGAATTGGCGCCGCCTGTGGGAAGGATATAGAGAACTTACGTCTTGATTAAGTTTTCCTTCAACTAGCTTCAATGGCGCACAACGAAGACTTGCCCTAGTCTGCCGTCGATGGATAAACTCCAGAGGGGAATAAGAGGCGTGAGGATTTGCCTTTTGTTCCACCTGTGGTAGACCTAGACCCTCAACAACGGAACCCTCATAGGGGCGCACGGGAAAATTAAGGCTTGAGTCCTCGTTGCTCTCAAAGCCCATATGGACAAAGAAAGAGAATGGATGCCCAGATTCTGGAGGATCGTGTGAGGGAGCAAGACGAATTAATTAGGAGAATGGCGGCTGACATGGAAGCCATGAAACGCCAGATGAAGGGTAAAGACGTGGCAAGGATGGAAATCTGCGACGACAAAACGCGTTCTCGACATTCAAAAGAACATGATATGTAAGCCATGCCAACATATTCTAAGAGCAGGAGCCTCTGGACAGGTAATACACGTTCAAGGACCTCCAGGACTCGTTACTCCAGGTCTGAAAGAAGGAGGACTGAAAGGTCTTGCACAAAGGGAAACAATTATCGACCCTCACATACTCACCAAACCACCTCTTGGCACACCGAGCTGCTAAGATTGGTAGATCTGTGAACCATTCTACAAGAAAGGGCGCGAAGAAGAGAAGACGCCCAAATCCATGATCCTCAAAGGATCTTAGCTCTGTAGCATCTGGCGCCTAGGACGCAGAGAAGCGTCGAGGTTAGAATGCCAGTATTGCGCCTTGCCTACGAACCAGTTGATAAGGCATTGACAAGGTTGCAAAGCTCACCGTTCGTTCTGGCAATAGAGAACGCACCACTTCCCTTAGGCTTCAACTAACCTAAGTTCACGATCTACGATGGGAAAACAAATCCCTATATGTTTTTAAGCCACTTTCACCAAGTTATGGCCATACACTGGCGGAACGAGGCTCTAATATGCATCTTGTTCCCATCCAACCTTAGAGATTTGGGCTTAACTTGGTTCAAAAAGTCGCCAGAAGGCAGCATAGCCTCCTGGGCACAACTTGCGGAGGCGTTTGTTACTAGGTTCAAGACGAACACCAAGACGTTGGTTGAAATAGATCAGTTGCTCGCCATCGACATAGGCGAGAAAGAAATATTGAAGTCTTACAGCAACAGATATTGAGAGACCTTCAACCAGATAGGCGATTGCCCCACCAACCCAGCTATCGCGCAATACAAGTAGGGTTTGCCAGTGGGCCATAAGTTGAGGGATTCAATGACAATGGCGTCGCCCCTTACTATGGAGGCCGTGATAGAGAGAGTGCACCAGCATATCAGGGTAGATGAAGATGGCGCTCGTGCCAAAGTAAAGCCAGACACAACAGCGACGTTGGACAAGAAACTTGTGGAAAAGGTTAATATAGTCGGAAAGAAGGGTCGACCTAACAACAACAATCACGGTGCACCGCCCAATGGTAAAGACACCCAAGCAAGGAGATTGAGGGTCTGTACCGCCATTACGACTGTTTTTAAGAAGCCCATCTACTGAATTCTTAGTGAAATACGTGATGAACCTTTCGTTCGGCGGCCTGCCAAGTTGGGAGAAGCACAGAGGAGCTATGACAAGAGGTATAGGTGCACCTTCCATGATGAAGTAGGGCACCAAACTTAAGATTATGCACCTTTAAGGCAACATCTAGAAGAATTGGTGGCAACTAGCCACTTAGATCGATACATTGAAGTGGGAGTTCGGCTTGCCCCTCAAGACGGCAATGCGGTAGACGGGATACTGGTAGATGGTCCGCCTCAAGGCGTGATCAATGTGATTCGTGGGATCATGGAACCTGAGCGAGTTTGTAAGCTTAGAGGGATGATCAAAAAAATGAAACAGATGAGGGAAGTGCTGAGTGTTCAACTAACCATAAAGAAAGGAAAGACGGAAGCAAAGAACAGCATCACTTTCTCTGATAGGGACTTAGCAAGGTTGTAGAACCCTCACAATGACGCGATAGTTATTACTTTGCGCATCAAAAAGTTTGATATCAAGTGGATCTTGATAGACCAGGGAAGCTTGTGCGAGATAATGTACTATAAAACCTTCAAGCAATTGAAATTGGAGGACAAAGACTTGGCACTAGCAACTTCCCCGTTGGTTAGCTTTAATTCGATGCCAGAATGGCCGGTTGGCAAGATAATTTTGCCGGTCAAAACTGGATTGATGACAAAACATGTGGAGTTCTGGGTGTTGAAAGTTCCTCCCACTGACAACCTTATTTTGGGAAAAGCATGTTTGCACGCCATGCGAGCTGTAGCATCTACTTACCATCAAGTGATGCGGTTCCCAAACAAAGCCAGAGCAATTGAAGTGGTCCTGGCAGACCAAATCATGTCTGAGCATTGCTTCATGACCATGAACGGTAGCCGAGTTGCCAAAGGATTTGTGTAGATGGTAGAAGAACTAGAGAGCAACGAGATGTTCACAGACGTCGGCAAAGCAACCGAACAGAAAGCAATGTAAGATCTAGTAGAAGTAAGAATTGATGAGAAAGACCTCGAGAAGTTCTTCTTGCTCGACTCATCTTTATCTAGCATTGAGAGAACAAAGATCATGGAATTTTTGATCTCCAATATCGAAATGTTTGCCTAGATACCGTACGATATGCCTAGCATTGATCCGAACTTCATCTGTTATTAACTTAACATCAACCCCGATCGTACAACGAACATGCAGGTCAGCTCTATATCACGTCGAGATAGTATCGGAAGATGTGGGAAACTTGTTGGATACGGGGGTGACCAAAGAGGTTCACTATCCCAAGTGGATCTCTAACACGGTGGTGGCGGCAAATGGAGCATTTGTGTGGACTACAAGATAGTCAACAAAGCATGCCCAAAATATTGTTTTCCTCTACCAAGGATAGACTAACTAGTGGACCTAACTGCAAGCCACAACCAACTTAGCTTTCTTGATGCGTATCGTAGATACCATCAGATTGCTATGTATGAACCAGACTAGGAGATCACATCCTTCACGACTCCCAGGGGGTTGTATTGCTACAAGGTCATGCCTTTTAGCCTAAAAAATGCAAGGGTAACCTTTCAGCGAATGGTTACCAAAATGTTCAAACCATTGTTATACAGAACAATGAAGGATTACATTAACGACATGGTGGTCAAAAGTAAGAATGAAGTAGACCATCTTAACGACCTAGCTGAGATGTTGTAAATTTTGAAGACCCACAAGCTGCAATTAAACGCTTCAAAGTGTGCATTTGGCGTGGGGTCAAACAAGTTTCTCAGCTTTCTAGTGACCAACTGCGGTATAGAAGTAGTTCCCTCCCAAATCAAGGCCGTTCAAGAGCTCGAAAAGCCTAACACGGTCAAGGAATTGCAACACATGACAGGCCTAGTTGCAGCACTAAACCGATTCATAAGTCAGTCGTCAAATAGATGTTGGCCATTCTTCTGAGCACTTAAAGCAAAATTTGAGTGGGATGAAAAGTGTGACCAAGCTCTGGAGAGCTTGCAGGAGTATTTGACCTCTTTGCCACTGTTAGTGACCCCAGTGCCTAGAGAGGAACTTTACTTATACTTGGTAGTTTCCCAACATGCAGTTAGTGTAGTGTTAGTACACGTAGAAGGAATACAACACTCGTCCATCTTCTATGTGAGCAAGCCAATGCTAGGTGCCAAAACGAGGTACTTGCCATTAGAGAAGCTTGCGTTAGCTTTAATGATAGCTTCAAGAAAACTACCGCATTACTTCCATGAGCACACTGTGCTCGTATTAACGACATTCCCTCTGAAAGCCTTATTTAAGAGGGCAGACTTCTCTAGAATAATACTAAAGTGGGTAATGGAGTTGGGAGAGTTCGACATCGAATTCCAACCTAGAACGGCGATAAAGACCCTAGCTTTGGCAGACTCTATGGCAAAGTTTGCTCTAGGAAATCACTCTATTTGTTCGGTCGACTTGACAAAAAAAACCGAACAAGGAGGGAAGTGCCATGGGAATAACGTATCCTTCATGGCGAGTTGATCAACCACGCAATGTGTCATTAAGCCTAACAGTGGCTACACTATCCACAAAGGCCAAAAGCGCAATGCCAGAGGGGAAAGGAGCAAGGCGTACAACTACAAGCGTAATTTGCGAAGATATACATGGGAGGGAAATAGTAAGGCAACCGAGCAGAGAGGATAAAGTCTAAACGGAGGACAAAGAGTTGGAAGAAATTACCAATGTCCCATATCCTAAAACATCTTCAGACTCATCCATATGCTAGAAGTTGTTCATGGGAAAGATGTGGAAGCTCTTTGTAGATGGCTCGTCCAACAGACGTGGCACTGGACTTGGGATAGTCCTCATCTTGCCAGATGGACTGACTGTTGAATAAGTAATCACACTTGGATTTCCAGCATCCAATAATGAAGCGGAGTACGAAGCACTATTAGCCGGTTTAAAGTTAGCCTACCCGATGAAGGCCACCAGGCTATAGTATACAGTGACTCCTAGTTGGTCGTCAACCAACTATCATGTGATTATGAAGCAAGGGATGACAAAATGGCCAAGTATCAGGAGCTGGTCAGAAATGAGATCATGAAACTCTGAGTCGTGAAAATAGAACAAATTGGTCAAGAGAAAAACAACAAGGTAGATGAACTAGCCGACTTTGCATTGATGGTAAACACTTCTATCCCACATCCTTGGCTAATTGACTTCCTGCCAAGACTAAGCATCGAGGAACCTGAAGCGGCAGAGGTATTCTACGCCGAGTTAGGTCCCTCCTAGATAGACCCCATCATTACCTTCTTGAAAGATGGGATTTTGCCAGAGGACAAAAAGGAAGCAAACAAGATCTGAGCAAAGTCACAACGATTTTGGCTTTCTCCATCTTTAGCATTATACAAAAAGTCATTCACTAGATCATACTTGAAGTGTGTCTATCCTAGCAAGGTCGAAGCTTTTTTGGTCAAAATTCATGAAGGCATTTACGGAAGCCATCAGGGAGGAAGATCTTTGGCCTACCAAGCTATATCGCAAGGATATTGGTGGCCATGCATGCAAGCAGACGTGGAGAAATATGTCAAAAAAATGCGAACAATGCCAGAAGTTTGCACATCAAATCCATCAGCCGGCCAGAGATCTCCTACCTCTGACCAGCCCTTGGCCCTTTACAAAGTGGGGCTTAGACATAATTGGATCACTCCCAACTGTGCCGGGCAATAGAAATTTTTTCATTGCAGCAACATACTACTTCACAAAATGGGTAGAGGCAGAAATATTTGCATTTATCAAAGAGAGACGTCAAGAAGTTTGTCTGGCAAAACATCATAACCCGGTTTCGAATTCCTAAGGCCTTGATATCAGACAATGGCACCCAATTTGATAGAAGAATCTTCAGGGGTTTTTATGAAGAGCATAAGATAGAGTTCTACAACTCTATGTCGGCGTACCCCCAAGTCAACAGCCAGGCCAAAGCGTCTAACAAAGTGAATTTCGATGGTCTAAAGAAGAGGTTAGAAAAAGTGAAAGGAAAGTGGGGTGAGGAACTTCACCATATCTTATAGGCCTACCGGACTACACAAAGGCGGTCAACTGGAGAAACGCCTTTTGCCTTGGCCTACGACATGGAAGCAGTGATCCCTTTGGAAGTCGGCCTCCCCACCATTAGGAGCAAAAATTTTGACCCAAATTTGAATAGCAAAGCAATTACCTTAGAACTGGACTTTGCCGAAGAACAAAGAAAAAAGGCATTAATTCACATTGTTTCATATCAGTAAGAACTGTCCAGAAAGTACAAGGTGGTACATCCAAGGTAATTCAAGATAGGAGATTGAATACTACACACAGTAATGAGAAACACTTTGGTGCTAGGTGACGGAAAATTAGCACTCAACTGGGAGGGGCCGTACAAAGTGGTGGGATTAGCAGGAAAATGAGCTTACCACTTAGAAGATGTAGACGACCAAGCTATCCCAAAGCCATCGAATACAATGAATCTCAAGTTATTTTATTTTTAGCAATTGTAATATTCCTACTTTTTGTTTGGTATTTAATAAAACAAGTAGACAGTTTTTTTTTGAAAATTTTTCAATACTTGTACTTATTTTGGTCTATATGTAAAAAAAATCTTTGCACAATTGAGGGCGAAGTAGGTTAGCAGGTTTGACCAACATTTTGATTCCTTTGACGGGGATGGTTATCTCGGCCGAAGTCGGTTGGCAGGTTTGACCAACTTTCTAATTCTTTTGACTAGGATGGTTATCTCGATCAAAGTAGGTTGACAGGTTTGATTAACACTTTCATCAAATCTTTGACCGAGATGGTTGTGTTGGCCAAAGTAGATTGGCAGGTGAGACCAATTTTTTGATTCCTTTGACGGGGATGGTTATCTCGGCCAAAGTAGGTTGGCAGGATGGACAAATAGTTTCATTAAATCTTTGATCGAGATGGTATTCTCGGCCAAAGTAGGTTGTTAGGTTTGACAAACTTTTTGATTTCTTTGACCAAGATGGTTATCTCAGCCGAAGTAGGTTGGCAGGTTTGACCAACTCTTTCTTGAAATCTTTGACCGATATGGTTATCTCGATCGAAGTAGATTGGCAGGTTTGACCAACTTTTTGATTCCTTTGACCGGGATGGTTATCTCCGCCAAAGTAGATTGGCAGGTTTGACCAACACTTTCATTAAATCTTTAACTGAGATGGTTATCTCAGTCAAAGTAGGTTGGCAGGTTTGACTAACCTTTTGATTTCTTTGACCGAGATGGTTATCTCGGCCGAAGTTGGTTAGCAGGTTTGACCAACTCTTTCATGAAATCTTTGATCGAGATGGTTATCTCAGTCGAAGTAGGTTGGCAGGTTTGACAAATGTTTTGATTCCTTTGACCGAGATGGTTATTTCGGCCGAAGTAGGTTGGCAGGTTTGACCAACTTTCTGATTCCTATGACTGGGATGGTTATCTCTGCCCAAGTGGGTTGGCAGGTTTGGCTATCACTTTCATCAAATCTTAGACCAAGATAGTTATGTCAGCCGAAGTAGGTTGGCAGATTTGACCAACTCTTTTTTGAAATATTTAGCCGAGATGGTTATCTCGGTCAAAGTAGATTGGTGGGTTTGACCAACTTTTTGATTCCTTTGACTGGGATGTTTTTCTCGGTCGAAATAGGTTGACAGATTTGACCAACTTTCTGATTCCCTTAATCGGGATGGTTATCTCGGCCAAAGTGGATTGGCAAGTTTGACTAACTCTTTCTTTAAATCTTTGAGCAATATGTTTATATTGGCCGAAGTAGCAGGTTGGCAGGTTTGACCAACTTTTTGATTGTTTTGACTGGGATAGCTATCTCGGCCAAAGTGGGTTGACAAGTTTGACCAACAAGGTTTTTAAACTTTTTCACCGAAATAGTTATTTCGGCTAAAGAAGGTTGGCAGGTTTGACTAATATGTCTTGTAGACTCTTTGATCGAGATAATGATCTCGGCCAAAGAAGGTTGACAGGTTTGACCGATAGGGTTTTTACACTTTTTGACCAAGTTATCTCAGCTAAAGAATGTTGGTAGGTCTGACTAATAAGGTTTTTATACTCTTTGGCCGAGATATTTACAAGGACCTAGTTGGCTAACTCGGCAAAGCATGCAAAGCCTAATAAAGTAAATTAAAGACACAGTTGACAAGAAAAAAGTTAAAATTTTTCATTAATATTGAAAGTGATTACAAGAGGAGAGCCCGCCAGCATGGTTATAATAGAGGGAAAAATAGTAAGAAATAAAACACACAAATAGCAAAAAAATGACGGAGATAAGACTCTCACAAGAATAGATCATCAAGCTCAACCTTAGTGTTTGCACCAGTCTCACCTCCTACCAGTTCGGCCCCAACAACATCTTCAATTGTGAGATCGGTGATGCCCTCTTCCGCAGTTATGCTTGGTTGGGTTTGGTCGATCACCTCTGGCTAAACTGAAGGCGTAGGTTGGCGACTGGGAGGATCAGCATTGGTCCAGGAAATCTTGCTCAGTGCCGGGCTATTCTCCTCCTCAGTATGAAGGAATTTCTGTTGCACGACAGTGGCATACATTGTTATATAACCTAAGATGTAATTAGAAGGAGGATTGAGGAAAACATCAGAATCAAGTGCCTGGTTGATCTGCTTCGCCGCTGTCGCCTTCCAGCCACACTTAAAGAAAATATCTTTGGTGGCCTCGCATTGCTGCACGTAGGCCTGCTCGCCCTCCGCATGGCCGCGGTCTTCGGCATCCTCTATTTTCTTCTCGAGCACTTTGATTTCGGCATTTTTGGTTCTTTCTAGCTTGGCGAGCTCCCACAAATAGCGGTCTTTCTTCTCCACTAGAGCCTTTTGTTTGTTTGCTTTGATTGTGTAGAGCAGCTCGTGTAACTTGTCTTTCTCAGCATTTAGCTCGGCCAGGCTGGCCCTAAGCTCTTTCAACTCAGTCTTCTTTCCCTCGCTATCAGCAATAGTCGCGCGGGCATTCTTTTTAAGTTCAAGCATGCGTTCATGGGCAACGTGGTTCTTCTGCACGGCCTGTAAGTCAAAATTAAGTGTTAAGCACGACCAGGCAAAAAGAAAGAAAGTAGATAAATTAGCAACTTACCAGAACGAGAGACTTCATGGCTGACCATATTGCTTTCAACTCAATCAGTTGTTCGTGCCACCCCATGTCGCCTGGAAAGTAGAGGCTCTTGGCCAAGTTGAAGGCCAACTGATGGTCATTCTCACCGCAAGCAGAATCGATGGTGGTCACAACGCGGCCTTTGAAGGTTACGGGTGATGCCCACGTTGGGGGGCAAGTAGGAGTAACACGGACAGAATAATGGCCCCCTTGGGTAGGTTCAATTTCGGGCTGCTCGATCTTCTCTTCATCCACCAACCATTATTGCTCGGTGGACGAAGTACGAGCCCACTTGCTAGGCCAAGATGAGAACGACCTTCCAGTAGGGAGGGCAATAACAGTTTCGTGCAGCTGCTCGGTTGGGTGCTACTCTGTTTGGATCTCGGCGAGGCTTGCTCGATGATTAGAGCACAGTTCCTTTCTTCGCCTTTGTGGGGATATGGTTTGGAAATACTCTTCAGATCCTGGGGGACGCTCGTGATCTTCAACTAGTCACCTGAAAAGGAATAAACACTTCGGTCGAGGGTGCCGGAATTAGCACTCCGACGGATAAGTCAATATATACTCTCTTGATTACTTGTATCTTAAGTTAAGTTTACTAGTTCTCACATACCTTTCTCTGACTGAAGATCCTGTATTTATAGTATTATCTTTGGGCCTTAAGGCCTGGCCCATCCCTAATCCTTTACATATACTTCTACCCGGCCTTTGTTCTACTGGTTGGAATGCCGGCCATATTATTCGGCTCTTCAATTGACTAGGATCAATGCTGAATAGAGGTTATGTTCTGGACCGGACTGGTCCATTTGTGTCTATTGATCCAAGTAAATTCGGCTCCCACAATTGCCCCCCAAACACCCCACTAGCATCAGTTAGTCGGCTTGTTTGGCTTCAAACCTAGGAAGTCAAAAATTCGGCGGTTAATCCTCTTCCCAATGCGTGTCAGAACACGTACACGCTTTTTGGTCATTGTAACGATTTCTCGCCCCTTCGTACACTGCCTCTATTTAATGTGATTTGAAATTGTCTCTTCAAATGTATGTTCTGAATACCCAAAGATATCCGGCTCGCCTTCTAGTGTAACTCCTTCACTTCGCGGCCTCTGCAACTCCTTGTTTCTTGTTTTTCCCTTCGTCTCTTGTAAGTTTTCTTCTCCTTCATTTTTCATCCCGCTTCCTTGTTTGCTTTTAGTTTCCATAATCCTTGGGTTGGCCAAAATGGCAAAGCATCTGAAAGAGCTCCTTTCAGCGGATCGAATCTCCGGCTTTCGACGCTATTTTTCCATCCCCAATGACGTCCATCTGTCACTTTTGGCAGATAACACCACTGATATGGAGAGAGATGATAAGAGCACAATCGTCTTTCCTCTCCTATCAATTGCTGAGGGCGGAGTCCGCTTTCCCCTTCACCCATTTTTTAGGGCCGTTCTTCGATACGGGGGTCTAATCCCTTCCCAGCCCAACATGAATTTCTTTCGCATCATAATGAGAATTGTAGAGCTAAATCGGCGTTTTAGGATTAATTTAGGTATACCCGCCATTCGGCACTGTTATGTCCTAGACAAATCAACTGGCCGGCTAGGATGCTACTTTCTTAGAGCCAAGGATACTGATCATCACTTAGTGATTATGCTTGCCAGCTTTGGCAAGCGTGTCGATGACGTGATGGTCGTTGTCCACAGCAATTGGAAATTCGGCGAAGGTGAAGATCGCCTAGACCCTGTGTCAAGGCGAAAAGGCGAACCAGGTGGCCGATTAGATCACTTTTGTTTTTGTTCTTTTCGTATCTGTATTCGGCACTATATACATCTAATCGTTTTGTTTATGCAGGCAGCGACTTGAAGAGTGTTAGTTTCAGATGACGACGTTGTGCTTGCAGAAATTAAAACTGCGCTATAGTTCGTCGGCCATCCAAACCTTCAAAAACAAGGGAGGGCGGCCCACATTCTCCTGCAGTACGAGCTGACTTACACGACATTCTCGGCGGTAAACAACATTCTGATCCCGCGAGGCGACAACCATCTTACAACACTCATCTTCCCCAGCTTCAAAAACTTGAGACAAATTAGATTAGAAACATCCGATTCTGACCACGTAGAAGAACACGCGGCTGAACCAATCACCGAGGACCCGGACCAATTGGCAGCGGAAGTTGACGAAGCTATTAACTCGGCCTTTGAGAAAGCCGGACTAAACTCGTCTAACCCTCCATCCACATCAGGCCGAAGGGACGCCTTCGAAGATATTTTTACAAATTTGGGAGACCTTCCCGGCGCTTATTCTGAGGGTATGGCTGGGGAAAGTCTTACGCAGTTGGCGCGAAAGAAAAATGCCGAACGCATGGCCACCAGACGGAAAGTCGAGGCCGCCCGTTCTGGACCTACCCCGAGTGAATCTTCCGAACCCATTATTGTAGAAGAAACAACTTAAGTTCATGCGGCTGAGACGGTGAAGGATGCCGAGCGTCCGATTACAGAAGAACGGCCGATTTCAGAAGATCGAGGAGAAAAACGTACCGCCGAGAGCGAGGCCGACTCCGATGAGGGCCCCGTTGATAAACGGCCACGCTTAGAGGAGTCGGGTGTGGTTGCTCCTTTTGTTGTTGAACCAAAGATAAAAAACATGCCGATCTCTTCTGAAGGGTCAGCTTTGAAAGATCCAGCTGTGGCGCTGAGCTTGGCTGCCTCGGTCTCCTTGCCGGCTGACAAGGCAACCTTTCGTGCCGAGCCAGATTTGGTAGCAATAACATTAGCTGCCCAGTCGGCCCTTCTGGTATGTGACTTGATCTTAACTCCTTATTTGGTTTGGTTTGCATACGGTATTTCTTGGTATGTGACGATCCCAACTTGTTTTGCAGACGGTTGGAAGGATAGCCAAACTAGGCCGCCGCCAGCATGATGCCATTGAAAGAATTGGCCGCTTGAAGTCGGAAGTCGAAGGTGAGAGGAGCAGGGCCAAGTTCGAGGTGGCGACAGCTATAATGGAAAGTGCACGAGCCGAAGCTAAAAAGGAGAGGGCTCGGACTGCTGACTAGCTCAGATCCGACGCCGAGAAGAGGGTAAACGCAAGTGAGGAATCGCTCAAGTTAGCCAAGAAGGCGCTTGCCAAGCTGGAGGCCAAATTGGAAGAGTTGAAGAAGGCTAAGAAAAAAGCCGTCTCCGAGGCTTCTGCGACGTTCGAGGCTGGAAAGAGCGCCGCCCTTGAAAACTATGTAGAAGAAGTCCCCAAATTCGAGAATCGGGGATTCAAACACAGCTGGCTCAAGGCCCTTACTGCCGCTGGAGTTACATTGGCCATGCCAATTCCATACGAGCAAGTGGACATTGAGCCGCTTGAGTCTGATCCCGAGGCTTGATTTGGGAGACATTTTAGTTTTGTTAGGTATTTTCAATTTCAATGTATGTTTTTGTAAACATGTTTTGTTTTCTTAGTAGACAACTATTTGCTTGGGGTAATCTTCATGTATAAAATGATGACTATGCTGTATTCAATTTATGAATGAATATTTCCCTTACCTTGCATTATTTCCTGTATTTAATTGTTGTTATCAATGAAGATTACTGTTTTGTTTTTGGTATTTTGGGTAAAACTGTTGTTATCTATCACGCGATAGACAAACTTTTGTGTTCACTTGCCGATTAGATAACTATGGGTTAATAAATGTGATCAGATTAATAAATGTGATCTTGCCGAATATCATTAGTTTGTGGGGCTTAGGTATTTGGCTGATCAGATTAATAAATCTGCCCTTGCCCTAGCCAATTTATGAACTCCGAAAGCCGAATATCATTAGTTCATGGAGTGGCTGCGGCACAAATCGGTCGGCATTGGGCTTAGGTATTTGGCCAGTCAGATTAATAAATCTGCTCTTGCCCCAGCCAATGTATGAACTCCAAAAGCCGAATATCATTAGTTCATGGAGTGACTGCGGCACAAATCGGTCGGCCTTAGGCTTAGGTATTCGGCCGATCAGATTAATAAATCTGCCCTTGCCCCAGCCAATGTATGAACTTTGAAAGCCGAATATCATTAGTTCATAGAGTGGCTATACAAATCGGTCGGCATTAGGCTTAAGTATTTGGCCGATCAGATTAATAAATCTACCCTTGCCCCAGCCAATGGACTTCGAAAGCCGAATATCATTAGTTCATGGAGTGGCTGCAACACAAATCGATCGGCATTAGGCTTAGGTATTTGGCCGATCAGATTAATAAATCTGCCCTTGCCCCAGCCAATGTATGAACTCCGAAAGCCGAATAGCACTTCTAGATTGGAATGAATCAATAATGCTGAATATTGGTGGTTGGTAGAGTACATGGATTGATGATGTCGCCTCGGGAGTGGGGTGCACTCCTGAGTGATTAAAAAGGGGTTGAGAGATTCCATCTGGGTTCCATAAAGCGACTGGATTTTGCTCGTCTTTCGTGGCCAGAAAAGTGTGAATGTCAACCAGACTTTTCTTTAATAGTAAGGGAGAAGGCAGGACTTTGGCAGAGCTGGACTCATCAATGAATCGAGGTGGCGAGCCTCCCCGTACGGGAGGTAGGGCATCTTCAGAGCAAGAGAGGTGCTACTCTCCGCGTCGACAAAGCAGGTCACCAAGGAAGGAGAAGCGCCAGCGGGAGAGCTTCTCTCGTTCGCGAAGTGAGGCCAGCTGACCACCACACCCATTGAGCTTTTCTGTTTTCGTTGGGAACAAACCGATGACAGAGGCGGATTCCATCATCCGGGACTAGAACGTAGCGGTCGAATTTGCACGACAGATATTTCCGCCGTAAGTACAGCAGTCGATGGTTGGTCGACCTGACTTCAAGGTGTTTCGAGAGGGCGTTCATGGGGCGGTGAAAGGGCTGTACACCGCCTATGAAATCGGCATGTGCCTTCGTGCTGCGGGATGAGAAATAGAGAAGAAGGATGAACGCATTCGAAGCTTGGAAGCTCGCGCAGAAGCGGCTGAGTGCGAGCTAAGGAAGGTCAAGGTCGTTCAGACACAACCAGCCGGACAGGCTAACGCAATCATGGAAGAAATGGTGACCCAGCGGGTTATCAGTACTACACTTGCCAATCGTGATACGGCGAGCATGTTTGCAATAGAGTCCGCGAAGGGGAGGGCCTATGAAAAAGGCTTCCATAAAGGCCGGAAAGTAGGGATATAGAAGACCAGGGAAAAGCTCACAGAGGAAGTTTGCCGATGTGAAAATCGTGGATTTAAGCACGGTTAGATCAAGGCACTTCAAGCCGAGGAAGCTCTCCGAGCAGCGGGCGTTGATTCGGCGTTGCCGCTATACCAACGTGATCACTTCCCCTTTTCCGCTTTCGAAGTCGAGAAGAGTGACGATGAAGGAGACGCCGGACAATGAGTTTTATTTTAAATGTTTGTATTTCATTCTGAACTTTTACATGCTTAATTAGGCATCTCATTTCTAATGTTGGCATGCTTTGTTTTGTTCATGCGGTTGGGCCGGCCCAAGTTAAGTAAGCATTTCATTTTGAATGTTTATATGCTTTGATGTGTAAATGGTTTTTGCCGACTCAACTTAACGGAGCATCCCACTTTGATGTGTAAATGTTTTGTTTTGTATGTTTTAACCTTCGTCGTGAAGGGCACTTTGAATTCGAAATATTATTCGGCCCATGAGCGTCATGCCCCGATGGGGCTCCGAATCCGGAGACTTTATTTGGCCAGCCGAATCCGAAGGCTTAACCAGTCGAAAGGCGTCATGAGCCGACGGCGCTCCGAATTCGGAGTCTTATTTGGCTCAAAGGCGTCATGCGCCAATCGTGATATTCACGAAGGGCGCTCCGTATTTGGAGGCTTTATCGGGCCAAAGGCGTCATACGCCGATGGGGCTCTGAATTCGGAGACTGGCCAATCGTGATATCCACAAAGGGCGCTCCGAATCCGGAGGCTTTATCGGTCCAGAGGCGTCATGCACCGATGGGGCTCCAAATCCGGAGACTTTATTTGTCCAATCGTGATATCCACGAAGGGCACTCCGAATTCGGAGGCTTTATCGGCCCAGAGGCGTCATGCGCCGATGGGGCTCCTAATCCGAAGACTTTATTTGGCCAATCGTGATCTCCACAAAGAGCGCTCCAAATCCGGAGGCTTTAACGGCCCAGAGGCGTCATGCGCCGATGGGGCTCCGAATTCGGAGACTTTATTTGGCCAATCGTGATATCCACGAAGCGCGCTTTGAATTCGGAGGCTTTATTGACCCAGAGATGTCATACGCCGATGGGGCTCCGAATCCGGAGACTTTATTTGGCCAATCGTGATATCCATGAAAAGTGCTCCGAATCTGGAGGCTTTAATCGGAACACTTTTGAACTAGATTTCGTAGTGAGTAAACAAGAATCTTTGCATTACAAAACTGGAATGTGTACATGGTGAGCCATTCAAAACTAGTATCATTCCCGCAGGTCGGGTTTAATGATAGAATTTACGTAAGTGCGTTGAATTCCAAGGTCGTGGCAGACTCCTTCCAGACATGTCTTTGAGCCGATATGCCCCTACTCCCGCGATCGAATCAACCTGATAGGGGCCGTCCCAGTTAGGACCCAATTTTCCATCAGCCAATTTCCTGGCAGCTGTGAGTACTTTCTTCAGAACCAACTCTCCTGGTGTGTAGCAGCGTAGCTGAACACGTTGATTATACGACTTACCAAGCTGCTGCTGATATCGCGCCATGGATGCAAGGGCACAGTTTCTTCATTCTTCAATCAGAATCAAATCCAAGGCCAGCATCATGTCGTTTTGGCCCATATCAAAAACTTTCGATTTCAAGGTTGGGGGACCGATCTCCAAGGGTATGATTGCCTGGGTTCCAAAGCATAGAGCAAACGACGTTTCTCCAGTAGATCGCCTCAACGTAGTTCGATGAGCCCACAACACACTCGGCAATTCTTCGACCCATTTGTTTTTAGCTTTCTCCAGCCTTTTCTTGATGCCGTCTAAGATGGATTTGTTAGAGGCTTCAGCTTAACCATTGCTTTGTGGATAAGTCAGCGTGGAAAACTAAGGCCGGATACCATACTTGCTGCACAACTCTCGGTAGACGCCACAATCAAACTGGGTGCCGTTGTCTGAAATGAGTGCTCTTAGAATGCCGAATTGTGTTATGATATTTCTCCAAATGAAACGCTTCACGTCGGTATCTCAGATGTGCGTTAGTGCTTCCGCTTCTACCCATTTTGTAAAATAATCTATTGCGACAATCAAAAATCGCTTGTTACCCGGGGCACGAGGCAGTGGTCCGACAATGTCAAGTCCCCATTGGCCGAACGGCCAAGGACTGGTTATGGAGCTTAACTCTTCAGCAGGCAAGTGGGTCAAATGAGAGAACTCCTAGCACTGTTCACACTTTTTCACGTAACATTCGGCATCGGCTCTCATTGTGGCCAGTAATACCCCTGTGTCATGACTCGATGAGCCAAAGAGCGCCCGCCAGAATGGGCTTCACAACTGACTTCATGTATTTCAGTCAGAAGCTCTTCGACTTTGTCCGGATGCACGCATTCCAAGTATGGACTAGAAAGGGATTTTTTGTAAAGCTTTCCTTGCGGATCCAAGTAATATCACAAGGCTTTCTTTCGTAGCTTGTGCGCTTCTTTCTTGTCCTCTGGGAGTTGTTCGGAAGACAGGAATGCAGCAATGGGATCCATCCAACTCGGTCCAAATTCTATAACATTGACCTAGACTTCTTCCGAAGAGCCAATGCTCGGCTCCGGGATGAAACCTACTTCGATGGTCCATTTAATTTCTGAGTTAATGGCGGAGGCTAGGCAAGCCAGGGCATCTGCATGTGTATTCTGATCACGTGTTATCTGATTCAATTCATGATGGTCAAATTTTGCCAGCGAGGAGTTAGCTGTTTTCATGTAAGCTGCCATACGGTCATTTCTTGCCGCGTACTCCCTTTTTAGCTGATTGATCACCAATTTTGAATCGCAAAATACAAGCAAACGCCGAGTACCCAGAAGATGTGCATTACGCAAATAGGTTAGAAGGGCTTCGTATTCGGCTTCGTTATTTGATGCTTCGAAGCCGAGCTTGACGGCCTGCTCAATTATTACGCCCTCGGGAGCCATGATTACTACTCCGCCTCCACTGCCCCGTTGATTGGATGATCCATCACAGTACAACTACCAAATGTCCCCAACATAAATTCTCCAGTTCGGCTTAGGTCGAATTTCATCAGACTTGAAGTCAGTAAGACCCCCTGTGAATTCGGCAACAAAGTCGGCAAGCACCTGTCCCTTGATTGAGGTTCTAGGTAGAAACTGAATATCGTACTGGTCGAGTTCAAGAGCCCACTTTGAAACGCGTCCTGATGCTTTTGCACTTCGTAGTACTGATCGGAGGGGGTAATCTGTTAGCACCCTGATGCTATGCCCTTGGAAGTAATGCATCAGTTTTCTTGCTGCCATGACAAGGACCAGAATGAGTTTTTCCAACGGAAGGTAGCGTGTTTCAGCGTCAACCATTGCCTTGCTCACATAATACACTGGTCGCTGCTCCCCCAGTTCTTCCTTTATCAGTACGGCGCTGACGGTCCGGTCGGAAACTGCCAGATACAAAATGAGCAGATCACCGGCCGAAGGTGTTGTCAAAAGTGGAACTGATCGGAGATAGGTCTTGAGGCCGTTGAAAGCAGCTTCGCACTTGGCGGACCATTCAAAAGCCTTGCCCTGCCGTAGTGTATGAAAGAATTATCGGTAGCGGTCCGTGGAACGACTGATGAACCTGTTGAGTGCGGCGGCCATCCCCATTAACTTCTAAACTTCCTTGACCGATCGAGGGGAGCCGAGTTCTAGGATTGCTGTGATTTGCCTTGGGTTGGCTTCGATTCCTCGGTGGTTGACAATGTAACACAAGAATTTGCCAGAGCCGATCCCAAACTCACATTTGGAAGCGTTCAGCTTCATTCTATATTTACGTAGAATGCCGAATGTCTCTTCCAGATCGACTATATGATTCTCCTCTTCCTTGGACTTGACCACCATATCGTCAATGTATACTTCCATAGTGTGGCCAAGTTGCTTCTTGAACATGGCAGTGACCAGTCTTTAGTAAGTTGACCATGCATTCTTCAACCCAAAAGGCATAACCTTGTAGCAGTAGGTTCCTCTTAGGGTGAGGAATGCAGTTTTGTCTTGGTCCTCCGGATGCATGGCGATGTGGTGGTAGCCTCTATAAGCATCGAGGACGCTCATACGCTGATGGCGTGCCGTTGCATCTACAAGTTGGTCAATTCTAGGTAGGGGAAAACAATCCTTGGGGCAGGCTTTGTTTAGGTCCGTGAAATCGACGCATACTCGCCAAGTCCCATTTTTCTTCTTCACAACCACTGTATTAGAGAGCCATGTAGGGTAGGTCACTTCCTTAATTACCCCGATGCCAAGCAACCTGTCAACCTCCTCGACAACGGCGACAGTGTGCTCTACGGCTGACCGCCGACTTTTCTGAATGATCGGCTTGCATTTAGGGTCAACATTCAAACTGTGCTGTGAAACAGACAGATCTATACCCGGCATCTCGTATGGAGTCCACGCAAAGACATCAAGGTTACTGATCAGGAAAGAAATTAGCTGCTGTCTGTTGGCTTGATTCAGGGAGGCGCCAACCATGAAGAACTTGTCTGGGCTTCAGTCGATTTCAACTCGATCTAGGGCTTCCGTGGCCTTTTCACTTCGGAGCCGCCCAATATTGTCAAGGCTCTCCCGATCCGGCACCTCAATGGAATTCACTTGCAACTCTTTTGGCTTCTTTCCAGCGAGGAGATAACATGCTTGTGCTGATTTTTGGGAGCCACGGATTTGCTCAATGCCGCATTCTATCGGGAAGCGTAGCAGCTGATGATACGTACTCGGCACGGCCTGCATGGTGTGCAACGAAGTTCACCCCATAATGAGATTATACGGCGACGGCAGCTTGACGACCAAGAATTCCACTTCCACTGTTTGGGAGCCTGCTCAAATTAGTAGTGTGATTTTCCGCAACGGGTATTCTGGATTGGCGTTGAAGCTGAATAATTGATAAGGTGCCGAAGAGAGATCCGATTCGGAGAAGCCGAGTTTGGTGAATGTCTTGTAATGCATAACTTCTGATGTGCTCCTCGGATCAATGAGTACGCGCTCAACGGTGAATCGGTTTACGCGCAACTCGATTACCAAGGGATCGATGTGGAGAAGTGTCACTCCGGCCAAATCTGAATCATCAAAAGCAATGCACGCAGCGTCATGGGGCCGTTTAGATGGAGTGAGTTGATTTTGAGGGTCAGGATTCGACTGAATCGTGTGCACCGCGGATGACATTGGCAGGCTGTATATCATGTGAATCACGCCGAGTGGAGGAGAATCCTGTCTTAAGGCTATTGCTTTGGTTGAGCTACCTTTTTGGATGTACTGTTGTAGCCGACCATCTTGTACCAATTCCTCTAAGTGATCCTTCAATGCGTAACAACTCTCAGTATCATGGCCATGATCTTTGTGATACTTGTACCGCCTATCCCGTCTTCTGGTTTCGGGAGGTCCCACCATTTTGGACGGCCATTTAAAGAACGGAAGACGTTAGATTTTGGACATAACCGCGCTGATCGGTTCTGACAACTCTGTGTATTTCTTGTCGGCGTGCCTTGTGCGCCTGCGATCGACTTGCAGTTGTTCATTTGCTCGATAGGGGCATTGGTCGCTCGATCGGCAAGAATCCCGTCTCTTGTCTCGTTTAGCCCGATGCCGTGGTTCAGGGCTCTGAGGTGGTAGAGAGTTTAACGGCTCAACAATTGCAGAAGGAGCCGTCTTGTTTGTCACGTTCCCAGCTTTAACCCGCAAGGCGTCATCTTCCACTTTACAATATTCGTCAACTTTCTTCATCAACGACCAGATTGTTTTGGGGGGCCGTCTGGTCAAAAAGCTACGGAGGGCACTGTCAGGATGTAATCCCATCTTGAAGGGGGTAATGGCCATAGAGTCATTGCAAGCATCATCTACCAGATTAAAACACTCCCAATACCGCACTGAATACGCACGAAGGGTTTCCCCCGGTTGCATCTGCATTGCCCAGAGGGAGTCGACTTGCTTTGGCCGGACCTCATTAGTGATAAACCTTGCCCTGAAGGATTTTTGGAGTTGGTGGAAGCTCTTAATCGAAGCTGGCTCCAGTTTATAATACCACCTAATAGCCAGTGGTCCCAAACTACTCGAAAATATTCTGCACATGAGAGTCTCGTCGTGTGCATGCAGCGTCATGGCTTGCTTGTAGTGGCAGATGTGATTGATGGGGTCTGATTTACTGTCATACAAGATCAATGACGATGTTTTGAATTTCTTGGGTAGCACTGCCCTTGCAATCTGTTGCACAAAGGGATCGTGCTAGTCTTCTTCGTCTGAACTGTTTCTTCTTCGCTTATGCCTTATACGCGGACTTTCTTCAGAGGAATTTGTAGTTTCGGGTCGTCCCTTCTTCTTGGGCTCTAGGGATAATGAGTCGGAGTCGCTATCAGTGTCTTGTTGTCAGGCTCGAGGCCGTCGGCCACCTGTCCTCAAAGGTCGTTCCGGATCTGAGCGTATAGCTTGTTTGGACTTTGCCACTTCCAAGGCCAAATCCTGACGGAGACGTTCGTTCTCAGTGATCATATTCTCCAACCTCTGTTTGTTTTGCTTTGCTTGTTCCATGATCGCTTGCATTCTCTCATGCGCTGAATTCGAGGGCAAGGCGAAGTTCAAGGACCGCCTCGCGGCGATCGTCTCAGGTCCAAGCATGTTTGCTGGAGTGAGGTTGTCTCTTTGTGTGGTTTCATCGATGACTATCGGAAGGTCTTCCGTTACGCTTGCCATGGATGTATTTGAGTATTCCCACAGACGGCGCCAATTGTAGGGATGTGGTTTGGAAATACTCTTCAGATCCTAGGGGACGTTCGTGATCTTCAGCTAGTCACCTGAAAAAGAATAAACACTCCGGTCGGGGGTGCCGAAATTAGCACTCCGACGGATAAGTCAGTATATACTCTCTTGATTACTTGTATCTTAAGTTAAGTTTACTAGTTCTCACATACCTTTCTCTGACTGAAGATCCTGTATTTATAGTATTATCTTTGGGCCTTAGGGCCTAGCCCATCCCTGATCCTTTACATGTACTTCTACTCGGCCTTTGTTCTACTGGTTAGAATGCTGGCCATTTTATTCGGCTCTTCAATTGATTAGGATCAATGCTGAATAGAGGTTATGTTCTGGACCGGACTGGTCCATTCATCTCTATTGATCCAAGTAAATTCGGCTCCCACAGCCTTCTCTTGCTCTTCAATAAGAGAGATGAGGTTAATTTGAGGAAGGTTGGGGTCTGACTCAGGCGAAGACTCCAGAAGAAAGGCTGTAACCTTGCTCTTTTGTTTACTGCTATATTGGTAAGTCGGTTCAAAACTCAAGAGCTTGGTCCAGTCCCTATGCCGGTATCGTAACGTGACACAGAGAGCTTCTTGATTTGCGTAAGGGTAGTTCTCCTTAAGTAAGTTCAGATCTGCAAGAAAGAACGAGGGTTAGCACGGCAGGAAGTATTGAGAGTGCAAAAGAAAAAAGACTGAGCTATTCTTACCAACTGATCCTTTATTCCAGTTAATATTGTAGCATGGTATCTGGGCCTCTTAGTCTTCGTAATTGCTAGAGACCCAGAGAAAATCGTCGTTGTGCAAGTCTTTGTCTGGCATCCTTTTGATGATTTTCTCTCGGCCTTTTTTTACTTTAAGATAAAACACCTAGCCGTCATCATTTTGATAGAGCGAATATTGATGGAATATCTCGGCCAGTCTAAGGTTCAGGCTAAGACGACGGTTAAGCTCAGCGATGCCATTTATTATTCTGTAATTATTTATAGAAAGTTGGGTGGGACAGAGCCTGGTCTATCTAAGGAACTCGCACATAAGAGGTTGGACAAGGAACTAGAGCCTACCCTCTACGATTAATAGCATGGTGAAGGGGTAGAAATCGGGTTTGCGCCAAGGTATAGTGTCTTGCTTGGCCAGAGTGAATTGCACGTCTTCTGGGACGTTATATTCCCTCATAAATTTGGCTATAACACTTGGAAAGCTCACCATGAAATGGTATTTTCCCATGGTACAAGTGGTCTGCTCGGCTAAGTAGCTTGGCTCTGACTCGACTGCTCGGTTAAGCAGCGCCGCCAGGTAGTAAAGTGTGGGTGTGCCTGGTCAACCTAATCAAGTCTGCAAAGTGAAAAAATAAATTGTGTTATGCTCAAGTGTTGACCTAGCTAAAACAGTGCACAACTTAAAGTTTAGTCAGGCAGAAGAGTGTGTGCACATAGAGCTTAGCTCGATCCTCAGTAGTTCGGTCCGATGCGAGGGCAAGGTTTTATCCCAGCTCTCATTAGGATCATGGAATTAGTGTCACGACCCAAACCCACCCGTATAGGTTTAGTGTTGTAAACAGTCAGTAATCCGTGATTACCAAAGGCATGCTTAATAGTAATACAGTAACGGGGCTGGCGGAAGCCAATAAATAAGAAAATAAAATGTCCAATGAGCTATGAAGACTTAAATAAAACAAAAGGAATTTTTATATAGACATATATATACAACAGTCAATGTCAAGATTGTATATCAAAATATAAACAAAAGGAGGGACTTCAATCCCATTACCAAAAGGTACACAAAAAATCATAAGTCGTTCATATTGCATGAATGAATTTCAAAAGGGTGATTCCCATACCACCCGAAAGCCTTGACACTCGATCGGTAAGAACCTCGCAATGAGGCACAAAAGTAGGCTTGACAAAATAAAGGCTAGGTTGACGCCGCGAAGGTCCTCATTGTCTTTGATCACCTACATATATTTATGAAACAGTGAACTAGAGCCCAATGAATAACAACTATGTAAAGGGTTATGAATGATGTCCTTACTATAATCCAAATCAGTCAATTTCAACAGTAATCAAAAAATCAAAATCATTTGCTTATTAAATCCATATTTCATACAGAAATCATCGTAGTCATACGTGGTACATCCAGTAGCAGAACAGTACAGTAGGTCGTGAAGACCGAACAGTTAGAATTGATGGACATACCATAAATATAGTAAACAGAAGTTCCAATAATTTGAACTGACAGAGATCTCTATAACAATAACAGTAAACAGATGCAGAGGATGCCATGAATACAGTTATAGGCACCCCATTTTTTACCGCTTTTAAGACTTGGGCGCCACTAATTGCTCACCCAATGATGATTTGCACGCTTGTCCAAATGCTCGATTTCCTTAGTAGGAAACCTCAGTTTTGAGCCTAAAAAAACCTACAAACCTTGTGCCTTGTTTTTGGACAAAAACAATAGTTTTTCAAGCCTGACCATCCAAGGGACTAACCGACCCACTAGTGGCATGCCGTCCACTTGTGTAAAAATTTAGATCTTTTTGCCAGTTGTGCCAACTGTCTTCATAGATGCATGCACTGCCTTAGCTGTATCTGTATGGATATTTTCAAGATAGTCTCATCTATTTCTATACATAGATGACTCCCTCTCATAATTTAGGGTTAGAAAAATTTGTGGAACAAAGTTTTGAAAAATATTTCTCTCTCTCCCTTGCAACTTCTATACCCTTTTCGTAAACATTCCAAACCAAACCTTGAGGGTTATTTGTTGAGGTGTTTGAGCTTGGATTTTAAGCTCTTGAGAGTGAAATTAGTGGTTTGTGATTCAAAAGGGTCATTCCTCTTCAAGAGGTATAACTCCAACCTTCTTACCCTTGTTCATTGACCATCATTTATTGCTGTTTTTGTACTATTTTTCACCTATATTTATGAGCTAAAAATTGTGGTTTAAGTCCATTAAAGGTAGAGGGGTGGATCACCTTTCTTTGAACCTTGCTTTTTAGGCTTTTACCCATGTGTTTCCCATCTTTTCATTATCTTTTTTTTAGCTTTTTAACATTGATTTTCAGAGGTTTTTCAAAGGCTAACATATGGTTTTGAAGTCCCAAAAATGAAAGGGTTAGCCTTCCATCCTTTGGCTTGTTTACTAGCTTAATTGCTCCATTATTTTAGTTTCCTTTGGTAAATGTTTTTACCTTAATTTCAGTGATGTTTTAGCCTATTTTAGGACTGTTTTTAGTTGTCCATGTCATTTATGCTTTGTATTGCATGCTTGTAGTGTAACGGTCCTCATAGGTTTAGTGTCTTAAGGATTAGACACTAACCTAATTAAGTTGATAGCATTTATTTCAAGCTTTCCATACTTGTATTCACTTCTAATCATCTCTGCACTTCTCCATTTTCTTGGCTTCTTCTTTGCTTTGAGAGTCGTTTCAAACTGATTGTTTGTTTAAGCTTGAGATAGAGATTGTTGTGCTTAATGGTTTAATCTCTTTGGAGGTTCATTACCAACGACATGACATCTCTCTCAGGCCTTAAACGAACCCTTGGTTTGACACTTCTCTCCTTTTGTGGACTTAATGCTCATTATTGGACTCAATCAATTAATGAATGGAAAGGTAATGAAATGAAATAATAAAATTGGGGTAAAATGAAGCAAGATAATAAAATCAACTTGGGTTCAATCGGACGTTAATTGAACCCATTGAGTCTTGAGTCGTTTCATACTTGTTAGTGATGAAAACAGTTCAAGAGTCGATGTCAACCGCTTTCCTTGATCAACATCATGATAGGGAGGAGGTTCATGAGTCGTTAATTGTGCATTTATTAAAATTGTATCCCTTGATCCATAAACCATCATGCAATGAATGTGCATCGATTGATGGCTTGCGAATCGAGTCTACTTTTCCTTTAAGCTGTTTAATGATAAGGAGAGGCAGGGTGGACAGATATCCCCTGAGAATGCTCTGTTTGTGCTTTGTTTGTTTTCTATTGCAACAGGAAAAACCCAACATTAGTGGGCCGTTAGCCACCACTGTTAGCCTGTAGGCCACCTTTTTCAACCAGGTAGTACCACTTTCTTCACAGAGCAGAGCAGAGGAGAGGCTGAGGTGTAAAACAGTACAGAGGCATTTTCGGGAGAGAAATTCATGTGTATGCATACACTATTTCGTTGCTCCTTGGGACCTGTTAGACTTGTTTTGTTACTAGTAGTATGTTGTGAGTGAACATGTAATTAATTACACAGTTAATTAATTTCGTAATGTAACTAGTTAGTTAGTTTAATTAGTTAATTTGTATTAATTAGTTAGAGTAATTAATTTTGTGTTGTAATTATTTAATTAGCCAAAATTGTTATTTAAATTTGGTGTTGTAATATTAATTAGTTAGCTAGCTTAGCTAATTCACTTCTTCAGACCCTCCTGTGCGAGGGCGAAATGTGTAATAAGTGTATATGTCTTCCAACCCCACGTCTTTCTCCCTTTTATTTCCCCACTTATGATGGATAGTGTGGCACATCATATTTTGTTTAGCATTTTCCATGTACAAAGCATCCATTGTCTTGCATACATAAGGCTCAGTTCATTATGCTAACAAGCATTGTCGTTTAAATACTTATTTGAAAATGTGCTTGAAACTACAAGCTATCAAATTGATTCATATGTCATATTTATAGCCGAGCCTATTAATTGCATATCGCGTGTGTTGTATTGGTCATGTTGCATTCGTTAAGAGCATGCATGTTTTCTAATTCTTTTGCTTTGTTTCGACTTGCTTTGGAGTACTAGGTTGTAGCTTGGCTTTTGCGCCCCCTATCCCCTTTCGGAAGCTCGAAAAGAAGCCCTACAATACGGACTCCCGTGGTTCTGAATCTAATCTCACAAGTGCAATGTGAAACTGATAATCACCAAAGAGTCCAAATCCAGTAAATCGTTTTGGAAACTTGATTTTGAATCAAAAAGTGCCAAAATTAGACTGCTTTGCCAGATACAGAGTCGCCACTTAAATATTTTATTTTTGGAAAATTTAGGAAACCTATGACTCGTGCCAAATGTCACATGTCCGTCATCACCAAAGTTACCTCGGCTCGGGAACTTAGTTATGAGACGGGAAGGTCATGAATTGAGCACCTGTAATAACCATCACCACTGATTACCGATTAATTACCGATTACTGCTAAACTGAGACGGATTATGATAAGTAATTGAACTAATTGAAACACTAAACTGACTAACTGAAATCTGGAACTGAATTGATTGAATATGTTAGTTATATTGCATTTCTATCTGTTTGACTGTTTGATTATTTGCTTGGGTTTTACGTCTAAACTGCAAATTGAAAGCCTTATCGACAGCCGAATCTGAAATTGATTGTTGTTCGGTGTTAATTAGATTTTGTGATTTTATAGCATATGTATCTGAAAAGTGATTTGGTATGATTAAATTAGATTAAAATAAGCTAAATTGCATTGTGGGTTTTATTTACCAAAATGCCACTTTAGTGGCCCACTACATGAGCCATATTTGAACCCTCTTATTACACTAGGACAAACATTTCATCAGCCCCTTTTCTTGCACAAACCGGCCAAGAGAAAGAGAGAGTGAGAGAATTGAGTTCAATTTGCTAATTTTCTTGGGGAATTAAAGAAATTGTAGAAGAAATTGCATATTTGAGCTCCCTTCTTGAACTACAAGACTTAAGGTAGATCCATTGTCTTCTTGTTTATGTTTTGAGTTGATTCTTGCATGGTTTAGAGCAAGGTTGAAGTCAAGAGCCAATTTATGGCTCAAATTCTTGTGTTGAAACTTAATTGTTGCATGCAAGTATATATATTGAAGTTTTGAGGTTGTAGTTCATGATTCCTCACATGCATGTCCATGTTTTGAGAATAGATCATGAGTTCATCTTGATTTTGTAAGATTTGGCTCTTTAGAACATGAAATTGAAGCTTGAAAGTGGTTTAAACTCATGCATGTCATGTTTGTAGCATGTTCATGAAATTTGGGTTGAGATTGGATTTAATTGAAACACCCTTGGGCTTTGATTTACCAAATTGATCTTTGAAACATGTAATATTATGTGTTTACAAATGTTTTCCAGGTTTTCAGCCCAAGAGGATTGATTTTAATGCATTTAATCTTGATTTGAGCTTGGAAGTTCAAATCTAGAAATTCCAGATTTTGGACTCCCACTCGAGCGGGGGTAGTGGCGCTCGAGCGGGAAATTCGTGCTCCCAGTACTTTGCACTGTTTTGAAGTCCGCTCAAGCGGAATAATTGACGCTCGAGCAGGACCTTGTGTCTTACGCTCGAGCGGGTGTCGAGCGCCCATCGAGCGTGATTTTTGAGCATCCAATACTTTTGACCGTTTTGCAGTCCGCTCGAGCGGGGAAAGTGACGCTCGAGCGGGGAACCTTTGTCTGCATGTACGCTCGAGTGGGGAAAGGTACACTCGAACGGGACTCTGTTTTTCTGAAAATTCTGAAAATGCTTTTAAAAGTGCATCTTTGCATCCTCATTCCATCCTAGACATTCTTAGACCTAGTTTAAGACACCTTAATGAGGATATAGATGTAGAACGCACCAAGGAAATTAGGGATTAAGTTATTATCTTTCCCAACTGTATAGCTTAGTGTGTGTTTGTTCTGTAAACTGTGTAGGGTTGGCTTTCCGAGGAGACGCTCTAGCGTACCGTAGCCCAGAACTCTGTGAGTAACAATTGTGTAAAGATATGTTCAACTGTGAATATTTCTGACTGTTTAACTGAACTGATATTGTTGATAGAATGAATGTATGTCCTATATTCTGAACTGTATTGTGGCATCCTTAGCAACTACTGTTTACTGTTACTGTTACAGAAATCTCTGTCGGTTCCCTTGTTGGAACCACTACTGTTCACTGATTGATGGCTATCACTTACTGTTCGGTCTTTTAAGACCTACTGTTTACTGTACTGCTATGCTAAGGGATGTACCACATATGACTGAATGACTGATATACTGAATCAATGAATTGTTTTCAATACTGTAAGGACATTCATTCTAAACCCCTTTACGCATTATGTTATTCACTAGGCTTTAGCTCACTGCTCATATGTATATGTAGGTGTTCAGGCACCAGACCGGAGCTAGGAGCGTGGGGTAGATTTCCCTTTTTGGTCAAGCCAACCATTGTGCCTCACTGCGAGGTTCCGAGCCTGCCAAGCTATGGCTTAGGGGTGTTTTAATTTCCCCCGTCTGCCTCTGTATCTGTTTTGTATAACTGGATAGACATAGCACTGTACTGTACTGTTTAACAGGGATTTGGTCCCTCTTCTGAATGACTGTAAATGTTGTACATACCGTTCTGTATTGTTCATATATATATGCATGAAAAATCTTTTTGCATACAGACTCATAACTCATTGGACATTGTTTATATACTGTATTGGCTTCCGCCAGCCCTTGTACTCTGTTTTACTGTCTTACTGTTAAGCAAGCCTTCGGTAATCTCGGATTATTAGCCGGTTACGGTGCTAAACCCATAGGGGCGAGTTTGGGTCGTGACAGCACCCCCGCTCGCCCGATCAAAGATCGGCCTCTACTAATTATTATATGAATTTTATCAACATTATGTATTCTTATTCCAATTATTAAACTAGCATTACTATGTGATGCGCACAAGCAAGTATAGACTAGAATTGCAAGACTTGGAATAATTCAATTCATGTTTGTTTGTGAAAATGGTTTGAATTTGCCACCTCAAGTGGGCTTAAAGTTTGTAGATTTGCTACTCAACAAAGTGGGCTTCAAAAAAAAAACAAGCATTCGTTGAATCGTTTCAATTCAAACAACTAGCCTTCATCCACAGACATTCATGCAGTTTAGCAAGTAAGCATTTAACCTCATGGCAAGCATGCTAATCATGACAACATTCACATTCATGCGAGTATGCTAAAGCATAAAAACTCACCTAGTACTCCAAACTAAGAAAATATGAGTTAGAAAACTATGCATGATTCCTAACTATACAAGATGCTTAATGCAACACATGCAATATGCAATTTAATAAGCCCGGCTACTAACATGGCATATGAAGCAATTTGATAACATGTAGTTAGACACGTTTTCAAAGAATTATTGAAATGGCAATGCAGTTTGAATGATACGCCGAGCCTCGGTGCATGTAATACGAATGAATGGATGCAAGCATAAGGTATGGTAATTGAAACATGTCCCTAATCTAACCATCAAAAGCAGGTAAATAAAAGGGAGAAAGATGTGAGGTTGAAAGACATACACGCACGCACGAGAGAAGAGTCTTAGAGGACGCCTCGTACCAACGGAACTTTTGTCAAAGAACATCGACATGTTCAAGGAAAGGAACTTTGTTTTGACATAGTGAATGAAGAGAAGTCCAAGAGGACACATAACGACACCGGGAGCAGCGTACCAAAAAGGCTAAAATCTGTTGACAGCCAAGCTCCTGGTCGGACTAAGGAGGATTTGAGGGACTACCTCCAGAGGAAGTGACAGAATGCCAAGGTCACATCTCCTGTCAGGCCGAAAACGCCATGCTCAATAGAGTTGGATAGGTTTGAGGCCCTAAAAAGGTTCCATATGCCGAGGTTCCAAATTTATGACGGTCAATCCGATTCGAACTTTCACGTTGGCTTATATTTGAATTTAATGGCCTTGTATATCGAGAACTAACCGTTGCTGCGCAAGGTGTTCCCCTTATCCTTTAGGAAAATTACATCAGATTAGTTTCACAAGTTATCGAAAAGAACTGTGAAGAGTTGGGAAGGCCTAGCCAAGATGTTTGTGGCCAAGTTTGTCACGAACAAGTTGTAACCATTAAAGGTAGACTCCCTGATGGCTTTGAAAATTGGCGAGGGTGAGAGCCTCAGGGCTTATGCCAAAAGGTATCATGAGGTGTTCAATAGAATACCAGGATGTAACCAGGAATTGGCGATCGTGTCTTTCAAGAACGGCCTGGAGGATGATTGCATGCTTCGGAAGTCGCTAGCAAAGACTCTGCCAAAGAGTATGGAAGAGCTCATGGCAAGAATTGAGAACTATGCCAAAGTAGAAGAGGATACGCCGGGAACGAAAGGGCTGAAGCCGGAGAAGAAAAACGGCTCGCCGAAGTGAGGCCGAGGTAATACTGGATTTAATAGGCAAGAAACAGGGTTGAGGGTTTCACAGGCAGTCACCACTGTGTTCTAGATCTCAGTTTATAAAATTCTAGAAATGATCAGAAACCAGTCGTATTATATAGTGCCGGAGAAGATTCTTGGCGAATTTATGAGGAGGAGTCTTGGAAAGCACTGTGTTAACTACAATGAGGATGGGCACTTGACTTAGAGGTGCAGAGCCCTAAAGACGCATTTAGAAGATCTAGTCAGGCAGGGTCACTTGAGGGACTTGGTAGATGAGGCCAGAATAAGGGAAGAGCAAGCGATACTACCCCAGGCACCAGCAACACCACCTCCACCACCACCACAACAACAAGCAGATAGACCTCGAGTGATCAATGTGATTCACTTAAGGGTCAATGACAACGAGGTACGTGGGGAGACACAAAGAGTGAAGCAGTTACAGCATGTGTATTAGGTCCAGCAAAAAAGGCCTAAGACAAATGAGTGCCTAGGACCAATGGTGTCCTTTACTGAGGCAGACCTAGACAACAGCTCCAATTCTGTCAAATCCAGTACTTGGAGAGGAACTGTTCTTATACTTGGCAGTTTCAGAGTGAGTGCAGTGGTAATCAGAGAAGAGAAGGGAGAACAAAGGGCAGTATTCTATATGAGTAAAACCCTAGCAAGTGCAGAGACCGGGTATTTACCCTTGGAAAAATTGGCACTAGGCCAGGTAATGGCTTCGAAGAAACTAAATCACTACTTCCAAGCCCACAAGATTGTAATACTGACTGAGCATCCTTTGAAGTCCCTGTTACAGCAAGGAGATCTGACAGGCTAGGTAGCCAGATGGACAGTAGTGTTGGGCCAATATGACCTAGAATTTAGGCCCAGAACAGCAATTAAGGGCCAGGTTTTGGCCGACTTTGTAGCCGAGTTCACACCTGGTGCCATCCCACGTCGGACTCCGGTGAGCCGCGGCTTAGGGTGCCTAAGAGAGCAAGAAGAAACCCAACTGGGGCCAAAGAGCCCCACTTAAGCAAAACAGAAGAAAAAAGAGAAACCAAAGCCCTGCGATATCTACGTCGGCGACTCCTTCCACCTGTTTGTTGATGGAAGTTCAAACAGTCAAGGAGCAAAGGCAGGAGTAGTATTAGTATCGTCAGATGGGCAAATGTTAGAGTAGTCTATTCGTTTGGGGTTCAAGGCCTCAAACAATGAAGTAAAGTATGAGGCACTGATTGCAAGGTTAAAGTTTGCAGCAGCAATGGAAGCCGATGAGATGGTAGTCTTCTATGACTCCTAACTTATTGTAAATTTGGCAACAGACGAGTATGCAGCCTGAGATGAAAGAATGATAGCCTATGTCAAAGAAGTTGCTAGACTGCTAACATTGTTCCAGGATTGCCGGCTACAGTAGGTTAGCCGAGATGATAACAGTCATGCTGATGCCTTGGCTAACCTGGCTAGTGCAATGAAATCAAGAGAAACAAAGACAATGACGGTTGATTATTTGTCAAGCACAAGTGTGGAACCACTAATCACAGAGTACGAAGCAATGTGTATAGAGATGAGTCCAAGTTAGATGGACGCAATAATGACGTTCCTTAGGGATGGCAAGCTGCCAGACGACCGAAAAGAGACACATAAGACCAGATTGAAGTCGGCCAGGTTGAGCCTAACAGCAGATGGCCATCTCTACAAGACATCCTTCACTGGTCCCCTTTTGAGATGTGTACATCCCTCCCAAGTTGAAAACTTCTTGTATGAAATACACGAAAGGGTATATGGAAGCCATGCTGGGGGCAGATCAGTTGCTCATAGGGCCATTACTCAGGGGTACTGGTGGCCCTACATGCAGAAGGATGCTGAAGCCTACATCAGAAAGTGCGAGAAGTGTCAAAGGTTTGTATCTTTGATACATCAACCAACAGCAGATTTGAACCCAGTATTTAGCCCTTGGTCATTTAGCCAGTGAGGCATGAATCTTGTTGGACAACTGCCCCAAGAAACTAGGCAAAGGAAGTTTCTACTAGTAGCAACTAATTACTTCACGAAGTGGGTAGAAGCTGAACCCCTTGCGAAAATTCGAGATATTGATGTGAAGAATTTCATATGGAAGAACATCATCACCGGGTTTGAGATCCCAAGGGCAATAATAGCAGATAATGGTACACAGTTTGACAGTAAGCTAATCAAAAGCTTTTGTGCAAAGTACAAAATCAAGAACTACTACTCCACTCCTAGTTTCCCTCAGAGCAATGGTTAAGCAGAAGCATCCAATAAGACTATTTTGGATGGGATCAAGAAAAGGTTCGAAGCAGCAAAAGGGAAATGGGTGGAAGAGTTGCCTAATGTGCTTTGGGTATATCGAACTACGTCGAGAAGATCAACTGATGAGTCTCCTTTTGCCATGGCTTATGGCACTGAAGTAGTTATCCCACTGGAAGTCAGCATCCCTGGGATCAGAACACAAGGAGTAGAGAATAGGACTAATGAGGCATTCCTGGCCCGAGATCTGGACCTACTGGAGGAGAAAAGAGAGAGAGCAGCAATTCGGCTAGGGGCATACCAGCAACAATTTGCTAGGGCTTACAACAAGAAAGTTAACCTAAGAGAGTTCAAGGTTAGGGACCTCACCCTGAGAAAAGTCATTGGCAACAAGAAGGATCCCAGGGAGGGGAAACTTGGTCCAAACTGAGAGGGGCCTTATAGAATCATCTCAGTTGTCGGTAATGGGGCATATCGGCTTGAATACACTAATGGCAAAGAGTTGCCAAGACCTTGAAACACTTGCAACTTGAAATTTTTTTATCATTAGTTTTTTGTTTTTCAAAGTTTATGTCATACTTTCATTAGCCGAAGTAATAATAAAACTCTAGTCTAATTTTTATGAATTTGAAATTTGTGTGATAGGACTAACCAGTCCTATGGCGATGTTTCCGAATAAAATATGACGAATAACTTAGACTTACTATATGACAGAGTTGAATTATACTTGCATATAATAGAGTTGAACTAAGTTGGCAATATTTCTAAATGAAACATGACAAATAACTTAGACTTATTATATGGTAGAGTTGAATTATACTTGCATATAATAGAGTTGAACTAAGTTGGCGATGTTTTCGAATGAAACATGACGAATAACTTAGATTTATTATATGGCAGAGTTGCATTATACTTCCATATAATAGAGTTGAACTACGTTGAATTAATCTTGACTTGCCATGTCGACAGAGCTGAACTTAACATGAAACCAAGCTCGCTTCAGTTAGATTAACAAAGAAACCAAAGTTGAACACCTCGGCTAGTCTTTGTTTGAATTTGACCTCGGCGAAAGACCATAAACTGATAATGTAAACCTAAGTGGAACTTAGGCTCACATTAAGAGGCAGGGAGCAGGAATAATAAATAGACTTGAGAGCTTAGGACTTGTTGAAATTTTTAGAAAAATTTACAAGTTAGAATGAACTTGACACTTGTTTAAATTTTAGAACAATTTACAAGTTAAAGTTAGCCAAGATATTCTAATTATCGGCTGAGACAAGCAGTCAAGGTTTGTATCCGAGGTAACTTACCCCAAAGTGATTGCATAAGTTAAGGTGTGCTTTGAAGAAATACAAAAATATTCTAAGTATGGAAGCATGAAAGACATAGAAGGAAAGCAGTAAGCATACATGAAGCCAAGCATCCAACACTTAGGAGAAAAGGAAGAAGGCAAGCATGCATTCAAGAAAAACTTGTTTAGAAACAAAAAGGCACTTCGGCCTGGCAAAAGAGATTACTTGTCCAAAAGTTACAAAAAATTACAAACTATTCAAAAGTAAAGTTCAGAGTAAAAATTCCTAAGTGTTGGAATTACGGGCATCGGTCTCAGATTGCTCAACCTTGGCTGTTAGCGTTGTGTCGACCTCAGTTGGCAATGTGGCTTTCTTCTCCACTGCTATCTCAACATCAATTTCCAGAAGGGTCTGATCTAAGCTTTTTTGGCTGAACGGACCTCAGCCTTAGAAGTTGTTTGTTTGGGAGAGGCATCCTTGGAAACCAAGTCTTCTTCCTCATTATGAGTCAAGTCCAAGACTTGATCATTCAATGTCGGGGATTCGGCACCCTTAGCAACCTCCTCCTCTTCTTCAATGTCATCAGACTCAACCTCCTCTTCATCGGCCTCGCCGCCCAATCTTTTGGGAGGCGGAGGGAAAGGTACTTGGAGTTTGCTGATATCTCGGAGGTCGGAGTCCATAGGGACAGATAATTTGTTGAGAGCTGCAGTCCAGCCAAAATAGAAGCCTCGGTTACAGGCTTGGTTTACTTGTTCTTTGTACGCGTCACGGACGACAACCCGCGCCTCTAAGAATGCTTTCTCGTCAGTCGCCTTGATCTCGGCTTCCTTCATAACTAATGCTTCTTAGAGCTCTGCCTTAACCTCGGTAGTTTTGGCCTCGGCGTCCTTGATCTTGGATTTTAGTACTTTAGCTACAGCCTCAGCCGCCTCAACTTTTTCCTCGGCCTGGTCTTGGGCTCGTTTGGCTGCCTTGGCCAAATCCAACAGAATTTTGATCTTGGCCTCGGCGTTGTTTAGGGAGAAGAGGAAACCAGCAGCTTCCTTGGTTTTGTGCACCAACTCTTCTTTGAAAGCCTCGGCTTTCGTGACAAAAGAATGGGCATGTTGGATAGCCTAGAAAGAAAGAAAGAAACAAGTTAATATGAAGAACTTAAAATAAAAGCCACAAAGTACCAAGTATTGGGAACTTACCAAGACGGAATGCTGCATAATCAGAGCAAAATTTTCATATTCATTGATCTTGGCCATGCGATTAAAATCAGTTGGAAGGAGCACGACTGTAGAGATAGCAACGCCGACCTCGATACTGTCAATGGTGCTGTCACCAGCCTTCATTGGCTTATCACCAATCATGATTGCAAGGGCCCAAGGCTCATCATCTTTGAAAGCACTTAGGCTTGCAGTGGTTTTTGACCTCGGTTTCTTTGACCGAGCGGTATCGGATGGTTTGGCCTCGGCAGGCCTCTTCTCAACATTAGAGGCACTTTTTTCAACCTCAGTCAATCTCGAGATCAGCATGGTACCTTCGGTGTCAATTTGAGTTACAATAGTTTTTGCCTTGGCACGTTTCACCTTTTTTGCCTTAGGCTTGGGCTGGGACTCTAATGGAGAAGAGGTGACAGTAATCACTCCTGGCAAGTCGGCCAAGAGGTCTTCCACAATAGCTTTTCGGCCCACATCGTCGGCGGTTGCAGCAAAGGTAACTTTGGTGCCAAAGTGAATTGCTGGAAGTGCAATGGGTGGGTTTGCTGGATCGTAAGCCGATATTTCAGAGTCTTGACATCTGCGGCTACGAGTTTTGCTTGCTGGTATGTTTGCTGGGGCACGACGTCGACATCGATGCTGGGATATTAGGATAAGTTGGGGGGCAGAGGTTGACGACAACTCAACTGGATCAGAAGAGGAAACTTGATCAACTCTTGGTGAAAAAGTGACTAGAAGGGTTGAGGCAGACGATGGGGTTTGACTCCTTCAAGGGACGTTGGGCAAAGTTGACTTGTATGTGGGTATGTAATTCAACAGCAGAGGAGCCTTGCGTCTCTGCATGGGGAGATCCAAGGGCTTCCTTAGATTTTGGTTAGAGACGTATGATTGCCAAAATCCCTTCTGGTTGGGAAAGAACTGCAAAAAACAAAGAGCAAAACATTAGTAGAGATAAATGAGTTGGCAAGCCTTAACCAAAATGGAATTATAGTAGGATGACTAAGTCTTACTATCACCCTCTTTAAAAACTGCTTGGCATAGAGGATAAAGATAAAGATCGTCATTAAGAGTAAACTCCCAGTTGCCCGAGACGATGAAGTAAGCATCTCCAGCACCCTTGTTGGAGTCTAGGAGGTCGGCTATTATTTTGAAGGCGGTGGATCTGGGCTTAAGGTAGTATATGTAGCCTTTTTTATACTTAAGGCCACAAATGGTATAGTAGAATTGGATATCGGCTAATGTGATCCTAGCCTTTTCTCGGTGTGCTAGTTCGATTATGCCATTGATAACCCTATATGAGTTTATGGCAAGCTATATGGGGTTGAGTTTGTAATAGTGAAAGATTTCTCGGAAGAAAGTATTAAGGGGAAATCGAAGTCCGTATTTAATGAATGCAACAACAAGGAAGGGCATGGAGTCTCCATCAGACATGATGGAGTCCTCCTCCGCAGCTAACCTCAAATGGAAGTCAGCTGGAATAGAGAACTCCCACCTAAAATGCTCTAGCTTTTCGGGGGTGTCTACCCTCCACCTAAACAAACCCAATATCTCAGCAAGAAGGGATTGGGCAACAAAATGATTGATATAGATTTAAAGACCTTGGCTAAAAATCTAAACAGGCACTGGTGTCAGGGTTTTTGAAGATCTAAGGGGAATTCGTTTTGATTTTCCTAAAGAACAAGGTTCTAAAACAAATCCCAAACCTAGAAACTACAGAAGTAGGAATTGAAGGCAAAAATCTGAAAATACAACAGGACAAACAGAAAAAAGAGCATGATTCAGAAATCAAGAACGCAACCGAGATTCAAGATTAAGAAAATCATAAATTCGCAGAACAATGAGTGAGTGTGTGCAAGGCAATGTGCAAGAACCAGAAGCAATACACACACTCTTGAATTCAGGAAAAAATTATGATACATCAGACAAATTCAAGAAACAAAAAATGGTGACCAAAGCACGAAGATGGAAACATAGTGCAATTACAAATACAGAGACAAATTCCACAAAAATAGGTGTGAAGAGAAACATATAGCAATATTCTGATGGAAGTTGCATGGAAGAGCATGGCCAAGAATAGTAAAAAGCAGTGGGGAATTGAAACTAAAATAAAAATTAGAGGATTTACCGATTAAAGCCAGAGTAAGATACACCGAAGTCACGCGAGTTGAACGATCAGAGTCGAATGATGAATGGTGTGTTGGCAGTGACGGAAAAGGCAGTTGTAGAGCTTGAGAGCTTGAAAAATGGCAGTTTGGAAGGGGAATGTTAGAGAGAGAGAGAGTCTGAGAGACAAAACAAATTGAATTCATAAAAATGAAAAGATAGACGGAGAATCAAGAGTTTTGTGGAAAAAACTGAAAATACGACAAAACATAATAAGGCGCCTTGGGCGACATGCTTGTCAGGCAGCGTGTGCAAAAGCGGCGCGACCTGATAGCGCGTGTCAGGTACGAACTAATGAGGAACGGATGCGTAGAGGAAACGATTGAGTAAACTGTGCGTGATAGCTCAGACGCAGTCAAAACTCTTGAAGTTCTTGATTAATAGAGCAAAAAATTGGCTAGAGGAGCTATCTCAGTTGATGTATTAAAAGAACTTGACTCTTAGTTCTTGATCATTGGTAAAGATGGACAGTTGAGTCCTGAGTACTTGAAACTGATGAGTCATGATCTCAATCAAAGGAAAGAATGAATTTTAGCCGACGTTCTAAAGAAAGAAACGATGTAGGTTCCATCACCTCAGGTTGCCGAGGTAATAGAACCTAGAGGGTAGTTATGGGGACATATTTTGTGAATGACAGAACGTGGCCAAGGTGACGCCGAAGTGTCAGCCGACGTTCTACTTGGCCTGGTCCTGATGCCGAGGTTACCTACAGAGATATCAGAATCCGAGATGAGCGAATAAGAGGTAAAAGTCCTAGAACATGGGAGGATCTCAGTCTGGATAAAGATAAGGCTCAAGAAGAGTTTATTTTAATCTATATAAAGGTCTAAGATAAGCATTGAGCTTAAGTCCACTGAAGTGAGGCTTCTAGAGAGATCAGGTTAGTGTTGGCTATAAAAGTAGGGCACCCCCGTGAGTCTCAGGTATCTGTGATATACTGTTGTTTCTTGTGAGTTAAGCACAATTTGCTATCTTTGAGAGATATACGATTACTGACTTGATCATCGGAGTGCTCCCAAGTGGATGAACCACCACTAGATTCTTATCTTTCTGTGACAGGTTGCTCGGGCTAATCTATTCTACCGGTGCTCTTCAGTTGAGTTTCCCGTTTGGTTGTATGGTCAAAAATCAACACCCACAATTTGGCGCCGTCTGTGGAAACGTAAGGAGAATAGATAGCCAACGACGGGCAGAAAAAAAAGATTGAGGACGATGTCCCATGTAGGAGTGGTAAACATGTGGATCCAAACATGGAGGAAGAAAGCTGTAATGAAGGAACACGGGATCAGAATTCCGAGGATAAGGACGTCGGCCAAGAGGGAGACGCACTGAAGAAATCCTCCCCTGTTCAAATAGCACATAGCATGTGGCACATAACACATGGCAATTACTGAACAGATAAACACATAATTAAGACAAATTACATAATTAGTAGTTAATTATAGAGGTGGTTGTTACAATTAGCCCGGTCAATCTTTGAAGTATAGTAATTCTAGTTCGGTCGGGTTCACTTAAGGGAGTACAAATAGCTTTTAGCTCGATTACTATGCAATTGAGGATCAAAATAGCAGTCCGTGACTGGTTTTTATTCCCAGTCAATGGGTACTTTTCCTAGAATATGGAATTTCAACGATTTTACAAAGGTGCTAAGGCCATATCCAGTTTGTATTATGCTCGTTACCATATATTTCGTCTTGGTGAATTTTGTAATTTTAGTTTTTTAATTTACCAATTATCTAATATCTATTATGTAAAATCAATTACTTTATCTATTTTATAGAATTCAATCAATCAAAATTGAAGAATAAAAAAAAAGAAAAAAAAAACTAGAATATCAGTGACCCCAATCTTCAACCCACTGCTCAAATAAGACTACGATGACTTCGCTCATGTTAGGCTGCTAGGTATGACCTTTAAAACAGTCTTATTAAATATTAGTTAATTATATTTACTAATTTTTTTAGAGGTTGGACAAATTGAATATTTTGCAAACTCTAAAGCTATTTTTTTTAATTTGATCACCACTATAGATCATTTTTAATTTTTGGTTTTTTATATTTTTAATTGGTTTATATTAAGAAAATTTATAACTAATATACAAAACAAATAAATTAAATTGAATATATATATATAACAACTTAACTCTAGACCATACGTCTAAGATTTGTATTGTGTATTTGATTGAAAATGTGTTAAACCATTTTAATGGCAAATACTTAAACCTTGATATTTATACAATGAGTAGCTTGAGTCGGAATGACTACTTAACCTATAGTTAGCATAGTTCAAATAAAAGGTAATATATGTACTATATGTGAATTTATAATTTTTTTCTCATTTGTTGATAGTTTATGCATAATCCACATTTCAAATAAGAATTTTTAAAATTTTTAAGAGTTAATCACAAACTTTCAAAAAAAAAAAAAAGACATGATACATTATAAATATATATGACGTAACCTTATTAATAAACTATTTTAATTAAAAAAAAATTCTATACTTAGGCCTAGTTTGGGAAGACTAAATAAGTGTACTTTTTAACTTTTTATTAAATATGGGTTGAGTTTGGGTTGGGTTTGAAGTGATGTGTTAGAGAGATGATGTGACTTAAATAAGATAATGTGACTTAAATAAGATAGTGACTTTTTGACTTTTTGTCTTTTTTCAATCTTCCCAAACAAGGCCTTAATCAAATAGTTTTTCTAACATTTGAAATTTTAATATTTATGAATAAATTTAATATTTTCAAATACTCCTAGCATTTTTCACATTTAATATTTATGAATAAATTTATGTAAGTTAAAAATTTTATATTTTATTAAAACTTTTAACATTACAAAATCAATAATTAAGTTTTATCAAATATGCTCTAAATTTAATCATCAACCTATTTTATAAGTTAATTTTTTTCATTCAAAATTTTGGCAAACATTTTTATTTAGAAAAACTATCCACATGTTAGTACACCATATTCACAGTCATTATTAAGCTTATGTAACTTAGGCCCTAACCTAAATGCACCTTGTATTTCTTAAACTTTGTTTAATGTTTGGCATGACCCATATAATGGTTATAAATTGTAAGTAAAATTTTAAATTATTAACTTAAAATAAGTTGTAAATTTATTTGCTGCAATGTAACTTTTGATAATCTATTTAACATTTTTATTATGTAAATATTCATAATGCCTCAAAACTTATTACTATATGAGACCCTTATGTTCATATGTATTCAAGGGTTTCAAATAAGTTTTTATTTTTATTTTTTTTTTAAAGTTACAAATTATAGTTTATAAAACCTCTATTTTTTTCAGCCAAATAAGCTATAAAAATATCAAATAAATTATAATTTAAAATTACAATCAAATAAACTTAATCACACAATAAAATAAAAAAGAGATTTATTAGAAAATCTTTTTTTCCAGTGTTTGTATCCTAATTAGTCCATAAGATATTCTTATATTCCAATAAATCCTATTATTTGAACATTTGGTCTACGAAATTCTAATTCTCATATTTAAAGTATTTTATAGACGTTTCTACCCTCACAAATATTTTTTGAACGGTTAGCAATTTGGTGATGTGAACATTCACATTGTCATGTGAATGTTCACACATTGACAGTGTGAACATTCACATTGACATGTTGACATTCACTACAAAAAAATTGACTTTTTGCGACAGCAAAATGCCGTCACAAATACTCCAAATGCCGTCTCAAAAGCTTTTTGCGACAGCAGATGACTTTTAGCGACAACAAGTGGGGGGTCGCAACAAAGGGCGTTGCTAAAAGCTTTTAGCGACAGCACAATGTCGTCGCCTCTTTTTTACGACGGCAAAGTTGCCTTTTTGAGACGGAATTCTACCGTCGCCATTAATATGTAAAAATCTGGAATTTTTTGAGACGGCACTGTGTTGCCGTCACTGAAAGTGTTATTTGCGATGGCAAAAATACCGTTGCGAAAGTGTTTTATTGCGCCGGGTAACCTGCCGTCGCTAAAAGTTTATTTGAGACAGCACGACGACGCTGTCTCTAAAAGGTTATTTGCGACGGCAAATAATACCATCGCGAAAGGTTTTTTTCAACTTTTGCAAATATCTTTTGAGACGGTGTGGTGCCGTCTCAAAAAAAAAAAAAAAAACAATAAAATTATTAAAAATATGAAAATTACATGTATTAAATGAAAAATAACTGAAAAATAAACCGATAATTACATAATAATATAAAAATTTCAGTATAAAAATAACAATCTTCCATAATAAAAATATTCTTCCGTTCATAACAATACATCAGCAAAATTATCCCACTACATAATGTTGCATAATACATATACAATGTTTAAATACATAATGTTGTTCACAATTCAAAATAACGTAAATCAAAAACAAAAGTTTTCGTCATGATTCTTCCATGGGTAACAAAAACAAAAGTTAATCGCAATCTTCACACTCCTGCATTCCACAAGAAACAAACTGCTAGTGGGGATATAGCGATCCCGGTTTTCCCTCCATTGTTTATTGTACTCCAAACTTGGTTCTGTGGATGATTGTTGCTATTTGTATCGTATTTCAGTCCTTTAATTCCTTGTATTTGAGTTTTGCGATGTGTTGGGCAAGTTTGAAACAGGTTGGTTCTGATTTGAAACAAATAGCTACTGCCCAGATTTTGGTCTCCCCGCTCGAGCAAGACTTTTCATGGTCGAGCGGGCCCTTTTGTATTTGCTCCTCCGCTCGAGCGGCCAGTTTAACGCTCGAGCAAAATTCTTCAGCCTTCAGTATTTTTCACAGGTTTGTAGAAGCTGGAAGAGTGCTTTCGACGCTCGAGCGTCCGTTTTCACGCTCGAGCGAGAGTCTGTGTCTGACACTCGAGCAGGGTGTCCCACGCTCGAGCGGACTATGTGTATTTCAGTCCGAGAAGAAGCCATTTTGAATCACTTTTTCGGCTCCCTCTCTCTCTAAAGCATTCCAAAACCCTAGGTTAAGAGCTTCTCACTCTAGAATACTCTCTCTCGACATTTTGATCTTGATTTAGTGAAACCTAACCCTTGTGTCTTCATTAAAATGTTGGAGCTTCTCAAGACCTCCATTTCCATCCGAATAGAAGTTGATTTCGCCACCTTTAAAGTTCACCACTTGCTTGGTTCATCTTCTCCTTTGAGCTCCGAAATTTGAGGCAGGGATATTCTACTCTTCTCTATGAGTTTTAACATAAGTATTGGTCATTTTGTACAAATGGTGGTATTTGGGGTTTTTGGGTGAAGTTAGGGTTTGAAATTGAAATTATAAAAGAGGGATTTTCTATTTTTGGGGTTCCAAATGTATTTGTGGTCCCTAAAATAAGGTTATTGTGTATGATTGATGAAATTTGGCCTTGGAAACAATATTTGAGAAAAATGGGAAAATGCCCTAGTTGGGATTTATTGAACCAATTGTAAAAATGACGAAATTATTATGGAAATATGAAATTCAATTGAGAAGCATGAAATTGGAGGAAATTGTGATGAAATGGTGTAGTTTGGTTGATAAACCGCTCACCTATGGAAAATGTAATAATTTATCTGTTTGATAGATTTATTTATCTGTCTATATATAACTATTTTGGGCTATCGGTAGAGGATAGCCATGATTGTTGTAGAACTGCATGATGATTAGGTAAATTGAAACTAATCGATTGAGTTATGTCATTGAATATGACGGTTGAATTAACACATTGAATATGTAGTGTGATTGATCATTGTATATGATAACGCGTTTAGATATATTGCATATGTATTTTTGTTTGGGAGAAAAAAGGGGATGTACTCCATTAGGTGAGAGGAGATAGGGGATGTACTCCACTGTTTGGGAGGAGATAGAGGATGGACTCCATTGATAATTAAGTTGGCCGGAGTGTCCAGGGTGAAAGTCCTGAAACCTTTTATACATCTGAATGATGTTGATGATTGAAATGTCGGTAATATGAGTTGTAGTTTCATTTTAAATTGTTAATGATTGAAATGTTGATAATATGAGTTATAGTCTCATTTCGAATTGTTAATGATTGAGATGTTTATGATATGAGTTGTAGTCTCATTTCGAATTTTTAATGATTGAAATGTTGATAATATGAGTTATAGTCTCATTTTGAACTATTCGAGTGAATAATGACCCATGCTTACGAATTAACTTGGGTGGATGAATAGAGATGGATTTGAAATATGGATGTACTTGTTGATAGTTTTGGTAAAGGGTGTAATTTGGCTTATAAGTGTTAACCATTTATTGAATGCTAATGTTTTAGTTATTTCTCATATTTGGTTTACCATATTTCTACTGGGCTTTGGCTCACCCTTCTGGGGACCCCATTTTCAGGTACAGGTGACATGCCGCCTCCAAAGATGCAGCTTGGGAGGTTTAGAAGGCTGGAAGTGTATTTTTGCATTGTTATTTTTGGTGTTACATGAAAATCAAGCCAAGGGCTTAATATGTAAAGAGTTGGAACTCTCTTAATATGTAAAGTGTTGACTTTGAAAGTTGTAGACCCGTGGGGCATTTACTTTTGTTGTCAACATGTAATACTTTTCTACTAAATACTCTGATGAATGCAATATGTAATCTTTTTATTATGCTTTATGGATTATTTGAATGGTTGGACTATGTCTTATTTTGAGAGCGTTACAACTTAGTATCAGAGCGTACCGGGTTTGAATACTTTGGGTACGTGGGAAGTGGTTAGTACCACAATGGGTTTTTCTCGCTTGTTAGAGACTTATGTATGATGTTATGTGCTTATGTGATAATATGTTTGCGTGACTATTTGGGTATGGGATTTAGTTTCTAGGATGTTGATTGGATCCTTGGGTTTCTGGGAGTCCTGTTGGAAAGGCACTTGATCACTGCCGTTTCTAACTGGAACTCTAGCAACGCCACGGGACGGTCATTATCCGAAAATGAAATTCGTAAGTGTTTATGTGATTATATGCTTACGTTGACTGAATTATTGTTGTTCATTGCTTTAGGACGTGAGTGAAATAGCTTCGGCACATTTGTAAATGTACTAATGACCTTGTTACCTTTATTAGGATGTCAGGATAAGAACGTGGTGGTAGGCGTGGTAGGCCTAGGAGGCAGGAGATACCTATACCGGATGAAATTTCAGCACAGGAGGGAGTTGGTCAGGCCAACGTAGCCGAGCCAATAGGTCAGCAGGCCATGAGCGCCTTAGCCCGCGTGATGGCAGGAGCATTAAGGGAATCTATGGACATTCTTAGGATTGAGGATCAAGTCCAGGCCCATGTAGCTGAAGCAGGGCCATCCTTTTTAAAGAGGGAGTTCTTCCGGTCGAATCCGGATGAGTTTATAGGTGATCCTCAAGAGCCACTGAAGGCCGATGAGTGGCTTGAGCAGATGATGAAGATGTTTGAGATGCTTGGCATCGAAGATGGAGCCTTGAGGGTGACCTTGGCATCCTTCCAGTTGAAGGTTGACGCGAGTTAGTGGTGGAAGTTTGTTCGAGGGCGTATTGGAGGGACTTGGGAGGCTTTTGTTGATGCCTTTCAGGATAAGTTTTTGCCTTCCACTGTTAGGGAGAAGTTGAGGGATCAATTCTCTCAGCTCAAGCAGCTGAATACACCTATGGTAGAGTTCGAGGCCACTTTCACTAGCTTGTCTAAGTTTGCACCAAAGTTGGTGGCGATTGAGGAACGTCGGTGTTTGGAGTTTGAGAAGAAACTGAGGACCGGACTCATGTTCCGAGTGGCTGGGTCCATGACTAGGGAGTACGAGCGCCTCGTGCAGGCTGCAACCCATCTTGAGACTATTATGCAGGCAGAGGAAGAGAGAATAAGGGGCTCTAGGAGGAGTCAGGAAGGTCAGGGGGACGGTAAGAGGCAGAGGGGTTCTAATCCTCAGCAGTCCGAGGGAGCACATTCTAGATCTACCTTTCCAATACCGAGTTCAGGTTCTGGGAGAGGCGGACAAAGAGACATCACTTGTTACAAATGTGGTCAGCTAGGCCACAAGTCTCCAGCTTGCCCGCAGAGAGGAGGAAGGCAAAGAGCAGCTTTTTATTCGGCTCGTCCTCAGAGCCAGAGTCAGGGCAGAGGCCAGCCGCTCTCTTGTTATCAGCGTGGTCAGGCGGGGCACTTGAAGAGATTTTGCCCGCAGTTGAGTGGCACATCTGGTGCATCTGGTTCAAGGTAGACACAGAGTCACCAGCCAGCTCAGTCAGTTCAGGCCTCGAGGGCCAATCAAGGAGCCTCTTCGGCTCAGTCTGTGCAGCAGTCTTATGTTCCGAGAGGTGAGCAGGTGGATCAGAGACCTACAAGGCGCGTGTATGCTGTTACAGCGCCAGAGCTTGTACCAGCTCTATCCGTTGTGAAAGGTACCTTTCTGTTTTGTAACTCAGTTGCTAATGTGTTGATTAATACGGGTGCATCTCATTCTTTTATATCTTCTGCTTTTGCATCTGTTTTGGGATTGAAGTTAGCACAATTAGCTTTTCCTATTTGCGTTGTATCACCTGCTAGGGGTGAGTTGATTTTGAGACATGAGTGTCGGGGCTGTGATATGAAGGTCGCCGATTGCCGGCTTCTATTTTCTTTTGTATTGATGGATATGTCGGGTTTTGATGTGATTTTAGGTATGGACTGGTTATCATCATACCGGACTGTTATTGATTGCTACCGTCAGAGGGTTACTATATGTACCTTGAGCGGGGATTGTCTTCATTTCTTGGGAGATCGGGTTAGTAGGGTCTTGCCACCAGTGTATGATCCGCGAGGACGGAGTGAGCTTAGTTGTCTTCTCACTAGCTGTATAAGTAGTGAGTGTGATGAGACTCGGATTGAGTTGCCAAGAGTGGTTTGTGAGTACTCGGACATCTTTCCCAAGAATCTCGTTAGTTTACCACCCCATCGAGAGATTGAGTTCTCTATTGATTTAGTGCCTGGCACGGCACCGATTTCCATGGCACCGTATCGTTTTGCCCCAACTAAGTTAAGTGAGTTGAAGGTTTTGCTCCAAGAATTGCTTGATAAGGGCTTTATTCGCCCTAGTACTTCGCCGTAGGGAGCACCGGCCCTCTTTGCTAAAAATTAAAATAGGACTTTAAGACTTTGTATTGACTATCGAAAATTGAATCAAGCTACGGTTAAGAACAAGTACCCTATGCCTCGTATAGATGATCTGTTTGATCAGTTGAAAGGGTCCCGTTGTTTCTCTAAGATAGACTTGAGATCGGGTTACCACCAGTTGAGGGTCAGGGAGAAGGATATCCCAAAAACGGCATTCCGTACGCGATATGGCCATTATGAGTTTCTGGTGATGCCTTTTGGGCTCACCAATGCACCGGTTGTGTTTATGGACTTGATGAACCGGATCTTTTGGGAGTTCTTAGATCGCTTTGTAGTCGTCTTTGTGGACGACATCCTGATTTATTCACCTTCTGAAGAGGAGCACGAGGAACACTTGCAAGTGGTGCTTGAGTTGCTTAGAGCCCATAAGTTGTATGCTAAGTTTGGGAAGTGTGAGTTCTGGTTAAGAGAGGTTAAGTTCTTAGGCCATGTGGTATCCGAGGAAGGGGTAACTGTAGATTCATCCAAGATAGAGGCAGTGCAAGATTGGGGACAGCCTAAGAGTCTCTTTGAGATCCGCAGTTTTCTGGGATTGGCTAGTTATTACCGTAGGTTTGTGAAGGACTTCTTCAGGCTAGCTTCGCCTTTGACTAGATTAATGCAGAAAGGGGTCGAATTTGTATAGAGTGAGACTTGTGAAAAGTCGTTCCAAGAGCTTAAAATTAGACTTACCACCACTCCAGTTTTGATTATTCCGAAGAGGGATTTGAGTTATCAATGTATTGTGATACCTCACGAAAGGATTTTGGTTGTGTTGATGCAAGAGAGGAAAGTGGTAGCCTATGGCTCACGTCAGTTGAAAACACACGAGAGGAACCACCCTACACATGACCTAGAGTTAGCAACTGTAATATTTTCCTTGAAGATTTGGAGGCACTACCTTTATGGTGAGAGATTCGAGGTGTTCTCAGATCATAAGAGTCTGAAGTATCTGTTTACACAGAAAGACTTGAATTTGAGACAGAGGAGGTGGATGGAGTTCATAGAAGATTATGACTTTGTGTTGCATTATCACCCAGGGAGAGCCAATGCTGTGGCCGATGCCCTTAGTAGAAAATCCATTGGTGATGTAGCTTGTATTGCTATCTGGGAATGGGAGATGTTGGGTGCTCTTGGTGAGTTTGACTTACTTCTAAGTAAGTCTGTTGAGTTTGCAGCCTTGTTTTCTGTGGTTGCACAACCTACGCTTGTGAATCGAGTATTGGAGGCACAGAGGGGTGACTTTGAGGTAGAATCCCTCTGGGAGAAGATCTCCAGTGGGAAGGTTGAGAAGGGTTTGACTGTGTATCGCGGCCTGAGTGTGAGGTACCGAGACCGTTTGTTTGTGCTGAAATCTTGCCAAGAGGAAGTACTCCGAGAGTTTCACCATTCATGCCTTGCGATGCATCTGGGAAGGACTAAGATGTATCGTGATTTGGATCGCCAGTTTTGGTGGCGAGGTATGAAGAAGGATGTGGCAATTTTTGTGTCTAAGTGCCTTACTTGTTAGCAAGTGAAGGCCGAACATCAAAGGCCAGCGAATTTGTTGCAACCCTTACCTATAGCCGAATAGAAGTGCGAGCATGTCACGATGAACTTCATTGTAGGTCTTTCGAGGACTGAACGGGTTAGTGATGCTATTTAGGTGGTCGTAGACCGATTGACTAAGTCGGCGTACTTTATTTCTATGCGCGTAAGAGATTCGATTGATCATCTTGCCGACTTGTACATTCCGGACATAGTGAGGTTGCACGGAGTCCCAGTGTCGATAGTCTCGGATAGAGATCCGTGCTTTACTGCTAGGCTGTGGCAGAGTTTATAGAGTCCCTTAGGCACTAGATTGACTTTTAGCACGGCTTACCATCCTCAGACTGACTGGTCGTCTGAACGTACCATTCAGATCCTTGAGAATATGCTTCGAGGCTATGTCCTTGACTTTAGGGGGTCGTGGAAGAGGCACTTACCCTTAGTGGAGTTCGCCTATAACAACAGTTTCCAATCGAGTATTGGTATGGCACCGTTTGAGGCCTTGTATGACCGATCGTGTAGGTCTCCAGTGTGTTAGGCCGAGGTGGGTGATGCACCTTTGTTGGGCCCGGAGTTAGTTCGGGAGACGACGGAGAAAGTTGAACTTATCCGTAAGAGGCTAGTTACAGCCCAGAGTCGCCAAAAGAGTTATGCCGACCGTAGGCGGAGGCCTTTGTCATTTGAGGTGGGTGATCACGTCTTTCTGAAAATATCACCTAGGCGGGGTTTGATAAGATTTGGGAATAGTAGGAAGTTGTCCCCTCAGTTATTAGTCCTTTTGAGATCCTTGAGCGGATTGGGGAGGTTGCATACCATTTAGCCTTACCACCGCAATTGTCCGAGGTGCATGACGTGTTTCATGTTAGTATGCTTCGAAAGTACGAGCCGGATCCGTCGCACGTATTAGATTGGACTGACTTAGAGGTAGATGAGGATGCCTCGTATAAGGAGAGAGCGGGTCTTGGATAGGCGGGACTAAGTCTTGCGAGGCAAGATAATACCCTTGGTGAAGGTTTTGTGGAAACATCACGGAGTGGAGGAAGCCACTTGGGAACATGGGTTAAAGGTCCGAGGGAAATATCTGGACTTGTTTGTTAATGTTTAACCATGTGTTGGAAATGTTGTTTTATTGATGAATTCTAGAAACATTGTATATGTCTTGGTTTATGAAGATATTGAAATCGTTGAATACATATCGGAACTATGAGTTTAATTTAACATTGTATATGTTGAACGTGTTGTAAAAATGCAAATATATCATTAACATTGAATATGTTATAGAATTGTGGGTTATGGTATTGAGATTTGTTGAAATTTAAAAGAATGCACGTTGATAATGCATATTGAGCTATATTTGTAAATTGTTCTCTTGAAAAGAGATGGAATGATTAGTAATGGATCATGTTGTTAAAGGTTGTGTTGTAATCATGTTGAGAATTGAGAAATCACACTTTTGAAACTTATATATATCTAATTTCGGAGACGAAATTCTTTAAGGGAGGGAGGTTATAACGATCCCGGTTTTCCCTCCATTGTTTATTGTACTCCAAACTCAGTTCCGTGGATGATTGTTGTTATTTGTATCGCATTTCCGTCCTTTAATTCCTTGTATTTGAGTTTTGGGATGTGTTGGGCAGGTTTGAAACAGGTTGGTTATGATTTGAAACAAATAGCTACTGCCCAGATTTTGGTCTCCCCGCTTGAACGGGACTTTTCACGCTCGAGCGGGCCCTTTTGCATTTGCTCCTCCGCTCGAGCGGCCAGTCTGACGCTCGAGCGAGATTCTTCAGCCTTCAGTATTTTTCGCAGGTCTGTAGAAGCTGGAAAAGTGCTTTCGACGCTCAAGCGTCCGTTTTCACGCTGATGCGAGAGTCTGTGTCTAATGCTCGAGCAGGGCATCCCACGCTCGAGCAGATTGTGTGTATTTCAGTCCGAGAAGAAGCCATTTTGAATCACTTTTTCGGCTCCCTCTCTCTCTAAAGCATTCCAAAATCCTAGGTTGAGAGCTTTTCACTCTAGAATACTTTCTCTCTCTACATTTTGATCTTGATTAGTGAAACCCAACCCTTGTGTCTTCATTAAAGTGTTGAAACTTCTCAAGACCTCCATTTCCATCCGAATAGAAGTTGATTTCGCCACCTTTGGAGTTCACCACTTGCTTGGTTCATCTTCTCCTTTGAGCTCCAAAATTTGAGGTAGGGATATTCTACGCTTCTCTATGAGTTTTAACATAAGTATTGGTCATTTTGTAAAAATGGTGGTATTTGGGGGTTTTAGGTGAAGTTAGGGTTTGAAATTGAAATTATAAAAGAGGGGTTTTCTATTTTTGAGGTTCCAAGTGTATGTGTGGTCCCTAAAATAAGGTTATTGTGTATGATTGATGAAATTTGGCCTTAAGAGCAATATTTGAGAAAAATGGGAAAATGCCCTAGTTGGGATTTATTGAACCAATTGTAAAAATGACGAAATTATTATGGAAATATGAAATTCAATTGAGAAGCATGAAATTGGAGGAAATTGTGATGAAATTGTGTAGTTTGGTTGATAAACCGCTCACCTATGGAAAATGTAATAATTTATCTGTTTGATAAATTTATTTATCTGTCTAGATATAACTGTTTTGGGCTATCGGTGGAAGATAGTCATGATTGTTGTAGAACTGCATGATGATTAGGTAAATTAAAACTAATCAATTGGGTTATGTCATTGAATATGACAGTTGGATTAACACATTGAATATGTAGTGTGATTGATCATTGTATATGATAACGTGTTTAGATATATTGCATATGTATCTTTGTTTGGGAGAAGAAAGGGGATGTACTCCATTGGGTGGGAGGAGATAGGGGATATACTCCATTGTTTGGGAGGAGATAAGAGATGGACTCCATTGATAATTAAGTTGGCCGGAGTGTCCAGGGTGAAAGTCCCGAAACCTTTTATACATCTGAATGATGTTGATGATTGAAATATTGATAATATGAGTTGTAGTCTCATTTCAAATTGTTAATGATTGAAATGTTGATAATATGAGTTGTAGTCTCATTTCGAATTTTTAATGATTGAAATATTAACAATATGAGTTGTAGTGTCATTTTGAAATATTCGAGTGAATAATGACCCATGCTTATGAATTAACTTGGGTGGATGAATAGAGATGGATTTGAAATATGGATGTACTTATTGATAGTTTTGGTAAAGGGTGTAATTTGGCTTATAAGTGTTAACCATTTATTGAATGCTAATGTTTTAATTATTTCTCATATTTGGTTTAGCATATTTCTACTGAGCTTTGGCTCACCCTTCTAGGGACACCATTTTCAGGTACAGATGGCATGCTGCCTCCAAGAATATAGCTTGGGAGGTTTAGAAGGCTGGAAGTGTATTTTTGTATTGTTATTTTTGGTATTACATGAAAATCAAGCCAAGGGCTTAATATGTAAAGAGTTGGAACTCTCTTATTTTGTGACCAAGTGTTGACTTGAAAAACTGTAGGCCCGTGAGGCATTTACTTTTGTTGTCAACATGTAATACTTTTCTACTAAATACTCTGATGAATGCAATGTGTAATCTTTTTATTATGCTTTATGGATTATTTGAATGGTTGGACTATGTCTTATTTTGAGGGCGTTACAGGAGAAATATCTGAAAACAAAAAATAAAAATAATTAATGACAATATAATTATGTGTTAATATTTTAATTACAAAAAAACATAAAAAATTAACTACTATATAATTACAAAGATAATTAAGTAAATAATTTTGGCTAGACAGAAATCCAGCTCTACTCCCAAACTGGGAACCCGATTCGAGCCCCGTCTTCTCCCACAAGTCTCTCGTGCCTAGGCAGTCGTATGTGCCAAGTTTCGTGCCAATCCGACCCCGTTTGGTGATTTGGGGCGTCAACACCTCGAATTCAAGTTTCTTAAGGAACTAGTTTACCTATAGTGAAATTCGGCTCTAACTCCCAAACCGGAACCCGATTGGAGTATCGTCTTCTCCCATAAGTCTCACGTGCCTAGGCCGTCGTGTATGCCAAGTTTCGTGCCAAACCGACGCCGTTTGGCGATTTTGGGGCGTCAACACCTCGAATTTAAATTTCTTAAGAAACTAGTTTACCTAAACCGAAATCCGAGTCTAACTCCTAAACCGAGAACCCGATTCGAGCCCCGTCTTCTCCCACAAGTCTCTCATGCCTAGGCGGTCGTGTGTGCCAAGTTTCGTGCCAATCCGACCCCGTTTGGTGATTTTGGGGCGTCAACACCTCAAATTCAAGTTTCTTAAAGAACTAGTTTGCCTAAAGTGAAATCTGGCTCTAACTCCCAAACTAAGAACCCGATTGGAGTCCCGTCTTCTCCCACAAGTCTCTCATGCCTAGGCAGTCGTGTGTGCCAAGTTTCGTGTCAAACTGACGCCGTTTGGCGATTTTGGGACGTCAACACCTTGCATTCAAATTTCTTAAGGAACTAGTTTACCTAGACCGAAATCCGAATCTAACTCCCAAACCGGGAACCCGATTCGAGCCCCATCTTCTCCCACAAGTCTCTTGTGCCTAGGTGGTCGTGTGCCAAGTTTCATGCCAATCCAACCCCGTTTGGTGATTTTGGGGCGTCAACACCTCGAATTTAAGTTTCTTAAGGAACTAATTTGCCTAGAGTGAAATCCGACTCTAACTCCCAAACCGGGAACCTGATTGGAACCCCGTCTTCTCCCACAAGTCTCTCGTGCCTAGGTGGTCGTGTGTGCCAAGTTTCGTGCCAAATCGATGCCGTTTGGTGATTTTGAGGCGTCAGCACCTCGACTTCAAATTTCTTAAGGAACTAGTTTACCTTGACCGAAATCCGGCTCTAACTCCCAAACCGAGAACCCGATTTGAGCCCCGTCTTCTCCCACAAGTCTCTCATGCCTAGGTGGTCGTGTGTGCCAAGTTTCGTGCTATTCCGACGCCGTTTGGGAATTTTGGGGCGTCAACACCTCGAATTCAAGTTTCTTAAGCAACTAGTTTGCCTAGACCGAAATCCGGCTCTAATTCCCAAACCGGAAACCCGATTCAAGTCCCGCCTTCTCTCACAAGTCTCTCGTGCTTAGCCTCTATCCTTTTGGGTTGTGTACAATTAATTTAAAAACTATCTCATAACAACTTAAAATTTAAAATTAAGTAACTAAGAACAAAATAGGACTAAAAATGGTAAACTACCAAATATATAAAGCCAAATAATAACATAACAACTAGGGTTGTACACGGTCCGGATTGGTTCGGTTCTGAGAAAATCCAAGAACCGAACCGATCCTAACGGTTCTGTGATTTTGAGAACCAGACCAGACCGTTACACTTGTAAAACCGAACCAGAACCAAACCGAAAAAACGGTTTGGTTTCGGTTTGGTTTACGGTTCCAAAAATTTCTATTTACAAGAATAAATTGTTAATATTAGCAAAATAATTACTCAAACTAATTACATTTAACTCATGATAAAAACTAATAATATTCAGGTATTACTTAATATTACATATATATACCATCCTAATATCATTAAAATTATAAAAAACCAATTAATAAAAATAAAACTTGATATTATATATTTTATTTTATCTTTTTAAATTCGATTCGGTTCGAACCGCGATTTTTTTATAAAATTCATTAACCGAACCGTTTTTACGGTTCTTATATTTCTTAATCCGAAACCGAACCAATTCTTAATAGAACCGAACCAAACCGTATGATTCGGTCTGGTTCGGTCCGGATTACCGGTTTAAACGGATTTTTGAACAGCCCTAATAACAACTAACACTGCAAAAATAACAACCCATCAAAGATAGCAAGTCCAATTAAAATAGTGAAGACAACCCATCAAAGATAGCAAGTACAATTGACACAATCAAATGAAATGTGGAAAACAACAAAGCTTACATTGCCATTAAATTGTTGAGCAGCTGCTTGAACCTCATCAACTGTAGACATTATCACGAAGACATTTCCTCCCTCATCAACAATCAATATATATATATATATTTTTAATTGATTGAAGTAGTAAGGTGTAAATTAAGGAATTGATCTAGTAAATAGACGCTCGACTTTTATTAGACATGGCAGAACCATATTAGTAATGGCTGATAAATGTTAAAAAGCAAGCTGTACCTTGGGAGGGAGGGTTGGTCCACCTACAAGGGTGATGGCTGATAAATGTTAAAAAGCAACCCAACCATATTAGTGACAATGTGACGTGTTCCCTCCATGATTTCCATTCAAAGTTCCCCAAGTTCCAATTTTCAAAGACCTAGAATGCTTCCACATACCAAAAAAATAAAAACCACTTGGGAGAATGTCCATACATTAATCAAATATGAAAAATGATGCAGGAACAAACTTTGTTTAAAATATAAGTCACAATGATAGGTTTTTTTGACAAAAAATTACGAATCAGTGTTTTCTTCCAAAATAATTACTTATTCATGAAAAACTTTATGACTTTAATTATTAAAATTTATCACTAATCTGATTTTGTTTTGTTTTGTTTTTCTTTAATTTTTTTTACGAATATAAATTGAACTATTATAGGGAAAACATATTGTTATAGGGAAAACATCATTTCAGTTGAATTTAGGAAAAATTATTTCACATTAATGAAAAACTTTGTTTGAGATTGATATTTTTTTTTTAACTTTACAACTAAAATGTTATTTCCCCTATTGTTATATCATAAGCCTTGGCTTGGTTTTGAGATTTTTTTTTACCTTTTTCTCACAAGACATGGCTTTCTACCTGTTCTCTAAATGTTAGCAGTTTTTTTGGGAATGCATAAACGTATTAATCTTTCAAAAAAAATTAAAAATAAAGATAGGTGAGAGTTCATTGGTGGATCTTTCACCACACAATAGCAATAAGTGCATACATTAAGGGTAAGAGAAATTACCTTTATGTAGTAATTTATGCATCATCATCAGCTACTCTCTCTCCCTCTCTCTCTCTCTCTCTCTCTCTCAAGAATATCCTCTACCCATGACCAGCACTGCAAATATATAATTATATATTTTTTTTTTTTACCAAAATTACTGATATGAAAGAAAATATTTGTAGTAACTTACCAAAGAGTTACTAGTTCCATCAAAGCTTCTATGCTGATCAGGAGAATAATCACATGCAAGCTCAGTAGTCATCCACACCAGCACACATGAGTCTTTGGTACTCCACAAAATGAATAATATCGAAAGAAACAAAAATAAAATAAAATAAAACAGACATAAAGACATGGCATCAAACACTTACAGAATCTATAGATAGATTTCTGTAACTTAAGAATCACCTTCTTCTTGAAATGCAAAATGAAAACTAGACTTTTAGAGACTTGACTTTGACTTCTAGAATAAGAATTCTTAAATAGAAAACTAGAAAAAGAATTACATTGGTATTTACAAGCTATAGAGGCTCCTGCAGTTTTGTTCCCAATCCAATTGTCAATAAACCCAAGTGTAATCACCACATCAATTGTCCTAAACCTTAGAGTTAGAAAACAAACCAAGAGTAACATAACCAATAGGTGACTTGATCAGCATATAGCATTTTTAATTCTTTATCATTTCAAAATAAACATTTCTGGGTCAGACATTTTAACAAACAGTTCAAAGACTATTTGGTGAGTTGAAATTGTAAAGCTAGCTCAAAGAGTAACATAACCAATAGGTGTACCATGTAGTGGTTGCCTTCAACAGAGTTATAGAATGAGACCCAATAAGCTCCCAATAGTTATGCACTTCTCATGGAAGAATGACCCTGTTGACTGAAAACCAATCATAGTGTAATCAAAACCAGAGATTCATCTTAAGCAACCACTTTTACATTACTAGTTAATTTGCACGTTCATATTACAATTTATATTACAATTTTCATATCCATTGACAATTTTCCTACTTTTATTAATATATAATTTTAATTTAGGACCGAATCAAACACATGCCCCATTATCATTCGATTATGATAATGCTAAGTCAAATTTCTAAATTTGGCATATCTATTTCAAGGAAAATACATCGCCCATGAGTATTTTTTAAAATATTTTGGCATATCTTTTTTGAAATATTCACCACTTTTTATGGGTATACCTACCAATGTCAAGCAATTCGACCCATAAATCTGATCTGAAAAATTTCCCAACTTTGAACCAAATATCTCTCACAAGTCTCATAAAGACACATGATTGAAGAATCCACCAATTGCTCATAATATATATATATATAGAAAAGAAAAATTGAATAAAACAAAAAACCATCAAATTCATCTAACAGAAAATCAAACCCACAACAACAATGAAGAAAGAATAATCAAGACCCACCAATTGTTCGATCAAATGTATGAATCAAAAAATGCCGAGATTTGATCAAAAACTGTTACCTTAATACCAGGGGCTGCTTGGCGGATCTCCTCCTCGGGGATAATAACAGGCCACTGCTCACCGGCTTCACGGAACATTTGCTCGGTCTCGAGAAGCCGACCCTTGTCGAGAATCATGGTCCTGCTAGTCGCTCGTCCAAACCAAAATTCGCCGCTCGTCGCTCGCCTCCGTGAGAGAGAGAGAGAGAGAGAGTTGTTTCGAAACTTAGGGCTCTACAAACCTGAAAGGAAATGAAAAAAGGGCGGAAAGACAGGAAAAAAAGGGAGGGAAATTAAGTTTGGGATAAAATTGAGATAAAATTGCGAGAAAACGAAAAGTGTTTTTTTTTTTTTTTTTTGGTAGTTAATGAATTTATTTTTTTTTTTCATTTTTTTTTAGTTAATGAATTTTTTTTTATTTTGCATTTTTTTAGTTAATGAATTTTTTTTTATTTTTTATTTTTTTTTAGATTTTTCATTTTTCATTAAAAATTTCTTTGTTTCGTTTTTATTTTAATGAAAAAAAAATTTATTATTATTTTTTATTTGGTAGAAGTAAGGGTAATATTTTAATGAAAAAATATTTTCTATTCAAATAAAGTTAATTTTTTGTGGTCAATGAATTTTTTATTTTTTTTTTCGGCCCATTTTTTTTGGTTACTATAAATCAAGAACTAATTTTTTGTGGTAGAGGAGAGGGAGCGGCAATAGTGGTGAAGGTGATGGTGCTGGTGATGGCGGTGGTGATGGCGCAGGAGATTGGTGGTGAAGTTGTAGTAGTAGTAGAGGAGATGGAGTGGCGGTAGTAGAGGAGAGGTAATGGTAGTAGCAGTGGCAGTAGCAGTGGTGGTGGTGGATAAGAGGTGATAGTGGTGGTGGTGGTGGTGGCGAAGGAGATTAGTGGTGAAGTTGTGGTAGTGATAGAGGAGATAGAGTAATGGTAGTGGAGGAGAGGTAATGGTAGTAAGTAGTGGTGGTAGTAGAGTGATGGCGATAGTGGTAGTAATGATAGTCGTAAAGGTAGAGTGGCAACAGTGGTAGTAGTGGCGGTAGTGTAATGGCATTTGCAGTTGTAGTGAAGATGGTAGAGGAGATGGGTGGTATGAGAGATGAGTGAGAGACAAAAGAGAAATAGAGAGACAGAGTGATAAGCGAGACAAAGACAAAGACAAAGTGGTCGCTAAAAGTGCATTTTCTTGTAGTGTCTTAATAAATCGAGAGGGAGCTTGGTAAATAGAGAAGATGAGAAGGAGAGAGTAACCAAGGCGAACACAATGAATGAGAGAGAAACAGATAGACAAATAGATAGACAGACAGAAAGAGAAAGAGAGAGACAGAAAAAGACAAAAAAAGAAAGAGAAACAAGAGATGAGCGAGAGATAGACAAAAAGAGAGATAAAAAGATAGCAAAAAGAGATGAACAATAGAGAGATATAGAGAGAGAGAGAAGAGAGATGAGTGAGAGAGGCAGAGAGATAGAGATAAAAAGATGAGAGAGATAGAGAGAAGAGAGATGAGCGAGAGAGATAGAGAGAAGAGAGATAAGCGAGAAGACAAATGAGAAAGATAGAGAGAAGAGAGATGAGAGATGAGCAAAGAGAGAGAGAGAGACAGGTAGATAGATAGACAGACAGAGAAGAGAGAAGAGTGATAAGTGAGAGAGAAAAAGAGAAGAGAAAAAGGAAGATGAAAAAATGGGTGAAAAGAGATAGAGAGAGAGAGAGAGAAAGAGTGAAAAGAGATAAATAAGAGAGAGACAGGGAGAGATGAGCGAGAGATCGAGAGAGATAAAGAGAAGAAAGACGGAGAGAGGAGAGAGATAAGAGAGATAGGGAGAAGAGAAATGAGTGAGAGAGAGAGAGAGAGAGAGAGAGAGAGACAGATAGACAGACAGACAGACAGACAAGAGTGATGAGTGAGAGAGAGAAAGAGAAGAGAGACAAAGAAAGAGACAAACAGACAGACAGACAGAGAAGAGTGATGAGTGAGAGAGAGAAAGAGAAAAAAGACAGAGACACATAAAGAAATAGAGAGACAAATAGAGAAAAGTGATGAGAGAGAGAGAAAGAAAAGAGAGACAGAGACAGACAGAGAGATAGGAAGATGAAAAAATTGGTAAAAAGATAAATGTTCAAAAGAGTAAGACGATGTTTTTTTTTTTTTTTTTGTGATAAAAAAATACCGTTGCATTTATTTAAACCATTTTGTGGCTATATATATATGAAGCCATCTCAAAGCCACAATGTATATATATATGTTTTTTTTTTTACTTTTTTTTTTTTTTGCAACGGTACCTATTACAGTCGCAAAAAATTTTTTTTTTTTTTTTTTTTTTTTGCGACTGCAGCTGTTGTCGCCGCAAAAACTCTATTCTTTTGCGACAGCAATCTCTGCCGTCACAAATACTCTATTTTTTTTTGTGACAGCAATTTTTGCTGTCGCAAATACTCTCATTTTTCGCGACAGCATTTTATGCCTTCGCAAATACTCTATTTTTTGCGACGGCAAGTTGTGCCAGCTCAAAAAGTCACATTTTTTGCGACGGCAATTTGTGCCGTCACAAAAAATTCCGTCTTTTAAGCCCCTTTTCTTGTAGTGATTCATATTGATGATGTTAACATTCACATCGACGATGTGAATATTCACATCACAGAACATTCACACTGTAAATGTGAATATTAGTAGGGATATTTTGGTAACTATGTTATTCATAGGACTTATTGGAATATAAGAAAATAATGTGGACTAAATGGAAAATAAGTAGGTGAAAAGAGATTTATGAAAAAGTGCCCCTTAAATATAATATAATATAATATAAAAATATAATAAGTATAAAATATTCAAGAAAAAAGGTCCATCTATAAAATCTGAAATTAAATTAAAAGAAAACTTTATAGAACTTTTGAAATAAGAAATCATGGAAACTACAAAATATAAATGCATAAGTAATATTATAATCATATGCATCATCTAGAAGAAGAAAAAACTTATAATGAAAATTTGTTACTGATTATATTGCGAATAAATATATACATTTTCTCAATAGCCTCTGTCATCCATATTATGCACTTGATAATTATAGATTTTAAACCACTGAACCGCGGGCAAAAAGATTAGAGATTTATTTTATAAAAATACAATTAAATTAAATAAGTATGCAATAAATTTTTAGAAATTAACATAATTGTTATATGCATAACAGAAATAAGGATGCAAGAGACTAAAGATTATAAATTGATCTTTTTAAAAAATACATAAACTTACTGTGAAATTTTTTATTAATTGAATTATTCACAATTGCTCTCATCGCCAACAGTTATAACACTTGATGAATACCGACTTTAATTTTGACTTGAATCTAATGAGTGCATGAGAGAAGATTTATGGGAGATGTGAATTGCTTCTCATAATTTGTGATACATAATTTTGAAATTTTTAAAATTAATTTAGTGTTCTTTCCTTTTAAAAGCATAAATTATGAGAGAAATTAATTTTTTTTTTAAATGGTTAGATGGCACACTTTTAAATTTTGAAATGGGTTAGTATACTTTCCTTTTAAATTTCATAAATCATTAGATAGTTATATTTTTATTGTTGAAAAAGTGTTACCCAACAGATTTTTTTTTAATAGTAAATAAAAATTAATCAAGAAATTTAGTATGCAGCTTTGGAAATAAATAAAAAATAAAAATAACTTTGATTTTTTTTAAATGTAATTTTGAAAGCTTACTATATTGTATATTGAAAGGAGCATTATTATAAATTTTGAAAAAGATTTCTATATTGGTTGTAGCATAGATAACAAGACAATTTGAAATATTTTTATAAATTTTAGATTCTATTGAATTGTTTATCATATTTAATGACACATAATTTTAAATTTTGAATGGAAAAATATATATATATATTTTTAAAAATCATAAATTATGAAATAATTAGAGTTTTTCTATGATTATAATTAGATTTTAGTGAATTGCTCCTATATTAGTGGCACATAAATTGAAATTTTGAAATAATTGAGCATACTTTCCTTTTAAAAGTCGTAATTTATGGAATAATTAGAATTTAATTATTATCGTTAAATTAGAGTTAACCAATAGAATTTTTTAAAATAAAAATAATTAGATTTTAGTGAATTGCTTCCATATATAGTGGTACACAAATTTAAATTTTGAAATAATTGTGAATACTTTCCTTTTAAAAATCGTAATTTATGTTTTTATAAATTTTAGATTTTATTGAATTGTTTATCATATTTAATGGCACATAATTTTAAATCTTGAAACGGAAATATATATATTTTTAAAAATCATAAATTATGGAATAATTAGAGTTTTTTTTTTTATATATATTTATAGTTATAATTAGATTTTAGTGAATTGCTTTCATATTAGTGGCACACAAATTTAAATTTTCAAATAATTGAGCATGCTTTCCTTTTAGAAGTCATAATTTATGGAATAATTAGAATTTAATTGTTATGGTTAAATTAGAGTTAACTAATAAACTTTTTTTAAAAATAAAAAATAATTAGATTTTAGTGAATTGCTTCTGTATATAGTGGTACACAAATTTAAATTTTGAAATAGTTGAGAATACTTTCCTTTTAAAAATCGTAATTTATGGAATAATTAGAGTTTTATTGTTATGATTAATTGAGAGTTTAACTAATAGATTTTTTTAGTATTCAAAAATCAAAAAATTTAGTTTGAGGGTATAGAGCTCCCGCAAGTGTTGTCATTAGAAACCCCATTTTGCTTATATAATATATAGATAAGCATACAATTCTTTCCATCATCCACAATTACGCTCTTGATGGATGTGCATTTGAAACTACTGAATTGTGAGAGGGAGGAGATTAGAGATTTGTTTACTAAAAATACACTAACATCAAATAAAAATGCAATAAACATGTGGGAAGGTTTTAGATATCAAAATAATTGTTGAATGCATGGTACAAATAAACATGCGAGATATTAGATATTAGAGATAAAAATATTCTTGACAAAGTAGTTAGAGATTTGTTGGCTTTTTGGCTTTCGAATGTTATTTTTGTAATTGCGAGCATGCCAGTAAGGATCAATCAGTCCTTACAGAAAATTAATTGCCAACCAATTATCAGACGATTGTGTTTTAGTTTTTTCAGCCTCAATAAAGAGAATTTTTACTGGTGGCTTGATTTAGGAGAATTAAGCAAAGTAACAATTAAATGAAGAACAATTAAAGCATTTCATAAAAATGAAAAAACTTACAATGATCCAAACACAGCCTCGTAGAGGTTTACAGTAACAATCTATTTGAAACTACTCCTATGAATGAAGTGCAGTGCAGGAATTTTAAAGTGCAGAAATGTAAAGAACAGGAAATGTAAAATTGGAAAGAAAATAAAGTAGAATAAGACTGATTTTTTGGATCTGAGTCTGGGGATTTTTTCTGGGGCCTTCTCTGCTATTTATACTTCTCAAGGATGACCATCGAACTGCATTTCCAACCGTCGAACTGCTCCTCCATGATTGCTAATCATGTTGCCTTATAATTGGCTCCACTATGCCATCACTTGCAGTTAGGCTTCCCTCCTAATTTTGAATTTGAATGTGAGTAACTGTTGAAGCCACATCACTTTACATCTCTTTGCTGATCCAATACTACTCAGATCTCGTAATAACCAATACCAACCGCCACGTGTACGATCATGATCGAAGACTTGAATAGTCTTCCTGTATTACCCTTATTCTGCCACGCGTCGAATTGTAATTGACCTATACAAAATATATAGCCAACAAGATTTGAGAGGGATCTTTTTGAAGAAACATAAACTTTAATAGTGACTATTTTAATTGAAATCTTTCGAAAATGTTGATGCACTTGAAGCCATTAAATAGTTAGAGAAAACACATATAGAAAATATGGATTGATTCTTATATTTTAGTGTTACCTAAATTTAAAATTTGAAATTGATTAATTAATTTTCCTTTCAAATTCCTAAATTTGAATTTTGACATAAATTTGTTGACTTTTCCTTTCAAATTTTTATATCATGGCTTAGATTTTTTTTATTTATTTTTTAAGCCATTAAATAGTAAGAGAAAACACCTATAGAAAATGTGTATTGATTCTTATATTTTAGTGTTATCCAAATTTAAATTTTGAAATTGATTAATTAATTTAGTGTTCAAAATCCTAAATTTGAATTTTGACATAAATTTGTTTTCCCGCTCAAATTCATATATCATGGCTGAGATGAGAGCTAACACATTTAGGAAGATCAGGGATATTAGGAAATGGTTTTTTTTTTTTTTTCATTTATTTATCTTTTTCTTCTGTGAAATCATAAATTATGTGATCATTTATATTATTGTTAGTTTAATGGATTAACCAATAGCATTTTACAAAAATCACATTAAACACATAATTACCATTCATAATTAACTAAATAAAAGTATATTACGTAATGGGGTTGTCACATAGACAATGTTCGGTGCAACTATTGAGCTGCATATTTTATTTTATTTTTAATTTTTGAGAATTTTTTAGTGTTTGATACAATTTTGCTTATAACTTAAATAGGTATTATTTTTTCTAAAAATACTAATTAGCTAAAAACAAGTGGAGGAAAAATTTAATTTATTGATTATTAGCTTTCAGAAAAAACTACACCAAACACCCCTTAATTCATTTCATTAAGTAAAGCATAATAAAGTCACATTTTGAGCCAGAAATAACTTAAATAATTTTTAAAAAAATACTAATTAGCTAAAAACAAGCGGAGACAAATTAAGGTTTTAGAGGCAAAATCATTTTTAGAGACAAAATATTTTTGTTGCTAAAAGTGTCATTATTGTATTTTTAACAACGAAATTGGACATTTAGTAATAAATTATTATCTTTTTGGGACTAAAATTTTTGTCTAATAATAAAAAATATAAAAAAAAACTCTTTTGACTCTTAAAGAGTTGTTTGGGGTGTCCTAAATAAGTACACTTTTTGTCTTTTTGGACTAAAAATTGAGGAAAAAAATATGGATGTTTGGGTTAACTTTTTGACTTTTTATGGAAAAATGTGTATTAAAAAATTGTATAAATTAGTGTGTAGGGAAAAATTAGGATTGGAAGTTGTGCAGCCGTAATTTTTGACTTTTTGTGAATAGTGATAACTTTTTAACTTTTTGAGTAACTTTTTGGCTTTTTGGCTTGTTGGCAACTTGCCAAACTTGGCCTTAATTATTTTGTCCTTAAAGTGCATTTATTAGTGACATTTTTAAAATTTTGTCTTTAAAAGTCAATGTTTTTACTGAGATCACCTTTTAACAACTATCCTAGAAGAAGATTATAAATTCAATGGCTTAATCACAATGTATGATTAGCCTTGTATATATATCTATATATACTGAATTGAAGAGATTACAATTTAGGAAGGTAAAATAACAATAAAATCAAATATAAGAAAATATGCCTAAAATCTCAAAATCACAAAATATACGGGATTCACACAATATACAAGATTCACATATTCCAATACTCCCCACAAGCTGGTTCGAAGATATTCACTAATCCCAACTTGACAATAGAAGACTATAGTAAGGTTGGACTAACTCACAACATTTGTCCTAACTTTTTCTCTGATAAAATGAATATCCATTTCTATATGTTTAGTCCTCGCATAAAGAATTGAATCAAATGCCAACAGAGTTGCAAACTTATTGTCACAGAATAATAGAGATAAGGTATTTTCCTTAAAACCCAATTTTGCAAGTATTGACCTAAGCCATAGGATCTCACAAGTGCCTTGTGCCATACCACGATACTCAACCTTAGCCGAAGATCTCGAGGCAACTGTCTATTTCTTACTCTTTCATGAAATAAAATGATTACCATAGAAGGTACAAAAACTAGGGGCAGAGCACCGATTAGTTTTGGAGCCAACATAATCTACATCAGTGAAACACAACAACCCAAACTGAATGCCTGCAAAGAAGACTAGCCCTAAACCAGGAGTAGTCTTCAAATATCGCAAGATATGATAAACCGCATCAAGATGAGTTGTACGAGGTACATGCATAAATTGACTCATAACACTTACAGCAAATGTCAAATCCGGTCTAGTGTTGGTTAGATAAATCAACCGGCACACTAATTGTTGATACATGCCTGATCACTCAATACCTCACCAGATTCAGTTGTAAGCTTCAAGTTAGGATCCATAGGTATAGAAGTTGGTTTACAACCCATCATACTAGTATCTTGAAGAAGATCCAAGGTATGCTTTCTTTTAGACAAGAAAATCCCTTGGCAAGAACGAGTCACCTCAATACCGAGAAAGCACTTGAGAAGACCCAAATCTTTAATGTCAAACTCATGGCTAAGATCCTTTTTGAATGGGGAAATTCCTGTTGCATCATCGCCTGTAAGAATAATATCATTGACATAGACAAGCAAAACTATGCACTGGTAATTCACTTGTCACCTAATGAAGCGGGTATGATCAAAGTGGCACTGAACAAAGCCCATAGAAAAGATAACTTTGTTGAAACGGCTAAACCAAGCCACCATACAAAGACTTGCGAAATCTACACACTTTCGTTGTATAATCTCACTTAGCCTGAAACCCGGGTGGAGGATCCATATAGATAGTCTCAAGTAAGTCCCCATGGAGAAAAACATTCTTGACATCAAGTTGGTGAAGAGGCCAAGCATGAGCAGCAGCCAAAGAAATAAGAAGGCGAACCGAAGTAGTTTTGCCACTGATGCAAAAGTCATACCAAAATCTTTACCAGGGACCTAGGTGAAACCCTTGGCAACCAAACGAGATTTATAGTAATCCACTGACCCATCAGCACGATATTTAACAGTAAATACCCATTTACACCCAACCATCTTCATAGAAGTAGGCAATGGAACAAGCTCCTATGTCTAATTTTGTTTTAAGGAATCCATCTCAGCCTGCATAGCTACTATCCACTTGGGATTCCGGAAGGCCTCAAAGACTAAATAAGGAATAGAAACAGACTCAAGTTTGCCCAAAACAGAGCAGTAAGAACCTATAAGACCATCATAAGAGAGATATTGGCAAATATGATGATTAGTACTACCAAGCCAACAATAACAAGTAGGGGGATAACACTCTCTATCTGGATATTGAGAAAAACATAGAAGAAGTAAGAGGACAAGGAGAATTACTTAAACTGGGAGAAGAAGAGGTTTCTGATGGAGGCCGAGGGCGACGAGTGTAAACCTTCAGAGGAGAGGCAGAAGGTAAAGATGGTGGAGGGCTAAGTTCTTCAAAATTATCCCAGGCATCTGATGTGCCAGGATTAAAAATAGGATCAAGACGAGCAGAAAAAGGCTAGGAAGAGAAATGAACTTCAAGAGGAGCCTGCAAGGGAATATTAGAACAAAAAAATAACACATCCTCACAGAAAGTCACATCTAAAGAATGATAAAAATGCCTAGACATGGGATCATAACATCTATACACTTTAGATAAAGACAAGTACCCCAAAAAAAATGCAACGGGCAACCTTGTCATCTAGTTTAGTACGGGAAGCACTTTGATTCTGCACAAAGCAAACACAACCAAACACACGAGGAAAGATAGGAAACATGGTGCTATCAGGCCGAAGGACTTGAAAAGGAGCAAGACCTTGCAAGACACGACTCGAAGTGTGGTTAATTAAATAAACACTTGTAAAAACAACCATACGCCAGTACGACTTGGGAACATTCATACCACGAAGAAGACATCGAACCACAGACATAATATGATGATTCTTACATTCAGCCACCCCATTTTGTTTAGGAGTACGAGGGCAAGTAAGTTGCTATAGAATACCCGCCTGATTAAGATGAGAGCGAAAAGCATCTGAGATGTACTCCTCCTATCATTATCAGATCGGATATTCTGGACAACAGACTTATCTTGAGTTTTAATCATTTGTAGGAACTGAACAAAAATGGAAAAGAGCTTAGATTTATATCAAAGAATATACACCCATGTACATCTAGTGTGATAATCAATAAAAGTCACACAATATTTATGACCAAATAAAGCAAGTATAGGAGAAAGGCTCCAAATATTGGAATGAATAAGGTCAAAGGCACATGGTGCACGAGTCATATGAGGAATACAATTATTACGTGTACGCTTAGCCTACTCACAAATTTCACTATGAAAATGAGAATCCTTACAAGTTTTATTTAAAAAAGGAAAAAGTAAACATAAATATTGAGTGTTTGCATGATCTAAACGAGCATGCCACAAGGCTACAATGTTACTAGAAAAGACATAAGATACTGAAGTAGGCAAAATAGATGCACGTGAACTAGATAAATAAGGTGGAGGTAGTGGTGGTGAAGGTGTAGGATCCCCAAAGTAATATAGCCCATCGCGCTCATGTCCCTTGTCGAAAATCTTTTTCGAACTCAAGTCCTGTAAAACACAAGAAGTGGGTAAGAAGATGACAACACAATTAAAAAATTTGTTAAGATGACTATTAGATAACAGATTATAGGAAAATTTAGGAACATGAAAAACAAATAAGAGATACATCAAGTGATAAAGAGACAACAACCTTATGGCTCACAGACAAGAGAGAGCCATCCACAAGACAGACAGTTTGATCCACAGTAAGAGGAACCGGAGAAGAAAGAAAAGAAAACTCGCCAGTCATATAATCATTAGCCCTTGAGCACCTGTCACTGTACCTAAACATTTAGAGACAATAGAGGCGGCCTCCACTAGAAAGTCGCTCAAGGGTTCAACCGAGAGACCCAAAGTTGTCTGAGAAGCATGAGAGATGTCCTAATAAAGCTCAAAGATGCGAGCATCATTGTGAGCATGAGCATACATCTGAGTAAGAGCCTTCCATAAATGAGGAACCGTATCACAATACATGAACATGTAATAAATCCGATCTTCCATAGAGTTAAACATCCAACCCAAGATAATACAGTTATCAATATCCTACTACCCATGCTTAGGATCATCATCAGGAGGTTGGGTTTCAGTCATAAAGAGCCAATGAGACCTGCCTTTGCCCCCCCAAATACAATTTGAGAGAATGACTCTATGCTGCAAAATTCTTCCTATTCAACAAAAGAATCGTAATACAATGAGCAAGAGCTTGTTGAGAGAGAGAGAGAAAAGTAGACCCAATCAGTTTACCAAGAATAACAGGTGCATCAGTCCCATTATAAACGGTTGATTCAATCATGATAACAATCATAGAGAAACTGACAACCAGCAATATCACAAGCAAAGGCCAAAAAAAATGGTGTACTATAAATGCTACTGAACACACCGGTAGCCCAACACAACCAAAAAAATGTCTAGAAAGTACTTACCACATCAGCACACAGCCCCGTACAAGGTAAAGAAGAGTCTGGACTGCCCTAGAAAGGGCTGCCGAACAGCGCAGGGCCAGAGATAACCCCGGTCAGCACCAACAGAGGTCTCGCCAGTAACTAGAAGGGACTACCAAGGGTCAAAAAGGGAAGAAGGGTGGCTATCAGCTGGAGTAGAAAGAGAATGAGGGTTGTCGGTTGGTTGGGTAGAAGATAATGGGCTGTCAGGTTAGTGGGTGGATGGAGGGGCTACCGAAATAGAGAGAGAGGATGGTGGGTGGCTAGGGTTTGGCTCTGATACCAAGAAGAAGATAATAAATTGAATGGCTTAATCGCAATGTATGATTAGCCTTGTATATATACTGAATTGAAGAGGTTACAATTTAGGAAGATAGAATAACAATAAAATCAAATATAAGAAAATATGCTTAAAATCTCGAAATCACGCAATATACAGGATTCACATATTCCAACAATCCTCACGACGACATGAATTGATTCCAAAATATTTTTTGTAACAAAATTTTCTCTTTTTAAAACAAAAAATTAGATCCCTACTCTTACTTGTTGCAGTGAGAATTTTTTTAATTTTACTTATTGATTACTAACTTTTAATTTATAAAAAACTTTACCAAACAAGCATTACTCATTTCATTAAGCAAAGCATGATAAAATCACATTATTTGATGTAACTGAACATAAGCCGCTTCATAAGATAAGAAATACACAGCCAATGACTAATATAATGTTAATCAGAACAAAAAATTAGTACCTTGTGTTATACCATGGAAGCATCCCCAACCAGTTTATTCCTTAATTCCAGTTTTTTCTTTACAAAAATTATTCATTGCCCCAACAATTATTCATTGTCCCAACAATTATTCATTGTCCCAAAGGCATTGACACGGTAATGTTCCAAATCAATCCAAATCATTCATTTGTGGGCAACACAAATAAATGATTTGGATTGATTTGGAGTATTGTCACATGGGGCATGGAATAATTTTTCTCATTGCCCACACAAACTCATCATTATCGTTGATTTGTGGTGATGAGTTTGTGGAGAAATTATTGGTTGGTCTTGGGGCATTGTCAGGTGTCAGGTGGTGTCCCAATAGTATTGTGATTGGTGGAGAAGGTGTGGTATATGATTTTGTATTAGGTGATTAGGGAACAGTAGAAGACATGGTGTATTGTGATTGGTGAGGAGCACTGCCATGTGACCCCTCAAGAATACCAAATAATTTTTCAAGTTTCTAACATTGCCATGTCAATCATTTTAGAGTTTAGGATTTAGGTGTCAGGTGGTGCTCTAACAATGTTGTGATTAGTGAAGGAGGTGGGGCCCACAATTTTGTATTGGGTGATTGGGAAACAATACGAGACATAATGTATTGTGATTGGTGAGGAGCACCAGTATGTGACGTCCTAGGAACATTAAATAATTTTTCGAGATTCTAGCATTGCCATGTTAGTCAATGCTCCCATATTTAGTATTGAATAATTGTTCTATATAAAATCACTATGTTCTCATATTTAGTACATGTGCAATGATGCATAGACAAAAAAAATTTATATATATAGAGAAAATTGGGTACAAAATTTTTGTACGAATAATGTTTCAATACTCATTAAGTATTACTGTGTCATGTGCAAGTGGCCAAACTTGTCTCTTACCTAGGAGTATAAAATGGGCCGCAACCCATGGAAGGCCCAAAACCCGCTCGCGACCCAAGGTGGGCCCAACCCGATTAGGCCTGGTTAGACCTAGGCCTGAGCCTAGCCCAGCCCGAGACCCTGGGCCTGGGCCATCATTTTTAAGCCCGACTCGGCTCGAGGCCCGCTCAAGGCCCATTCAAAGTTCGATCAGAGGCTCGGCTCGCCCAAGGCCCAGTGTCATTTTTGGTGAAAAAAATAAAATTTTGGTGCAAAAAATAGAGAAAAAAAAATATTCAAGCCCTGCCCAAGCCTGAGCCTAGGCCCAAGCCCACCGGTCCAGCCCGCCCAAGGTCCAAATACCTCCTGGGCTTGGGCCTAATTTTCTAGCTTGTAGGCTGGGTTGGCAAGAGCCTACGAAGCCTGACATGGGTTGACCCAAGCCAGGACCCGAATGGGCCGGGCAGGGCCGAGTCGGGCCAAATTTACCCTCTACTCTTACCCAATCAATTAAGGTAGGTCGGTTCGGCTTCACTCTTCCCATTAAGGGTTGAGAATTGTATTTATGTTTAAGTTTTTTTTTTTTTTGGTTTGCTAGTTAACGAGCCGCCTTTCATGAGTCAACGGGCTTGACTTTAACACTTACGCCTAAGTCCAATCCCAGTATTACTCAAGCTAGACTAGTGTCAGACTTGGATTTTTATTTTTAATAATTATTTGAAAAAATTTAAATTTTCAATAACCATGATTAAAATATTATTTAATATTATTACTTTACTTATTGATGGGCATAGCCCAGGAGGGCCCAACCCATGGCCTAGGAAGGCCCAACCCACCTTCTTCCTAAGCCTCCCAAACAGTTGCATGGTTAAAGTCCAATAGCAATGAGAAGTCGATACCGGCTTAGGTCCAGGAACGTTTAGACATTTGTCAGATAGGAAGTCAGCTATGTGGTAGACAGAGATCCTGCAGAGTTATTGAACCCACACATCAGGTATTAAATGAGGCTGTCATAGCATTAAATACAGCAAGGCCTCTCATGCCGGAGGATGCAAAACCACCGTGACCGATGATAACTAGGCTATAGACTTTCGGCCAATGAGACAGGTCGGAATAGACAAGGAAATGATTAGTAAAGGGATAAGGAAGCTTCTGAAGCACGTTTGGTAAGGGGTAATATTCTTCTAGGAATGGCAACGGGGCGGGGCGGGGCGGGGCCGGGGATTACCCTCCCCGTCCCCGATCCCCGACGGTGGAAATTTCCCCGTCCCCGGCCCCGATCCCCGACGGGGTACCAATCACCGCCCCCGCCCCCCGCCCCTAACGGGGATCGGGTTTCCCCGACCCCGAAAACTCCCCGGCCAAAAAAAAAAAAAAAAATCAACTCATTCATCAACTACAACATCATCTACAACAACAACAACATCATCTTCATCATCTAGATCATCTTACATATTACAACAACAACAAAAATCAACTCATCTCATCTGACATATCATCACCAACAGATCTGATCTGAGTTTATTTATCAACAAAAAAAAAAGGGGGGGGGGGAAAATAGATCTGAGTTTACATATCAACTACAAAAAAATAGATCTCATCTTACATAGATCTCATCTTACATATCATCACCAACAGATCTGATTTGAGTTTATTTATCAACAAAAAGAAAAAAAAATGGGGAAAAATAGATCTGAGTTTACGTATCAACTACAAAAAAATAGATCTCACCTTACATAGATCTCATCTTACAAATCATCACCAACTGATCTGATCTGAGTTTTTCCGCCGCGATGTCGGTGAGAAAGAGAGGATGAACCGTCGCCGTCGTATGTGTGAGAGAGAGTGGAAGGATCGGCGGTGAGGGAGCACAATAGCGGTGAGGGAGGAGCATCGTCGGTGAGTGAGAGGAGAGAGCAGAGCGTCGTCGGTGAGGGTGAGAGAGAGGAGAGAGCAGCAGCGTCATCGGTGAGGGTGAGAGAGAGGAGAGAGCAGCAGCGTGAATGAGTGTTGAATATGAGTGAGGGTAATGTTTTAGGTCTGGGTTTTATATATATATATAGGGGTAAAATTGTAATTTTATTTCGGGGAACAAATCGGGGCGGGGGGCGGGGCGGGGGGCGGGGTACGGGGCTTAGACAGTTATCCCCGTCCCCGGCCCGAAATTGATCGGGGAGTGATTTTTTAATACCATCCCCGTCCCCGCGGGGATATTTTTCGGGGAAAAACCACTTATTTCGGGGTCGGGGGATCGGGTCCCCGTCGGGCCGGGTTTAAATTGCCATCCCTATATTCTTCCTCAACCCCTAACTTTCACTATTCTCCTCTTTTCGACCACTTCTTGTCTAACTTAATCATCAGAGAGTCTACGGGGAGAAACCACTCCAATCTTGGTACCTCCCCACTGGACCTTTTGCACGCGTGCATCAAGAAGATGAAGATCAACAGATCTATGGAGCACGTGGATCAGTCCGACCTATCTCTCATTGACCATATAACATTATCAGTTGGTGCCGTCTGTAGGAAATGCCAGTCACTTATTGTATTATGTCTTTTTCAAATGCAAACAAATGTATATGCGAACCTTGCTAAGATTTTGTATTAATGAGAAAAACATTCCACTTATGTTGCATGTGTTAATATTTTACAAAGCCTTAGGAAGATTGAGTCTAGCAAGCCTTAGCCAGACTCAGCATGAAAAGTTTAGCCAGACTGAGTCCAAAAACCTCAGCCAGATTAAGTCCACCAAGCCTTAGCTAGACTGAGCATAAAGAGCTCAGCCAGACTGAGTCCAAAAACCTCAGCCAAACTAAGTCCACCAAGTCTCAGCCAAATTAAGCATGAAGAGCTTAGCCAAACTAAGCCCACTAAGCCTCAGCCAGACTGAGCCCACCAAGCCTCGGCTAGTTTAAGTATACAGAGCTCAGCTAGACTGAGTCCAAAAACCTCAGCCAGACTGAGCCCACCAAGCATCAGCTAGACTAAGCATGAAAAGCTTAGCCAAACTAAGTCCAAAAAACCTCAGCTAGACTGAGTCCACCAAGCCTTAGCCAAACTGAGCATGAAGAGCTCAGCCAAAGTGAGTTCAAAAGCCTCAGCCAGATTGAGCCCAAAAACCTCAGCCAGACTGAGCCCCCCAAGCCTCAGCCAGATTGAGCATGAAGAGCTCAGCCAAACTGAGCCCGCCAAGCCTTTGCTAGGCTGAGCATAGAAGAGCTCAACAAGACTGAGTCCAAAAATCCTTAGCTAGGCTAAGCATGAAGAGCTTAGCCAAACTAAGCATGGTAATTTCAGCCAAACTAGTCGTCATTCTCTCAAATTAGCTTGGGACCTTTACGATACCAATTTAATCTTTCGTTCCATTTTACCAGTGGGTTCTCCAGTTGTTATTTCAGTCATTATTTTAGCCAACTTCATTATACCAATTTGGTCTTAACATTTCCTTATTTTTTATGAGGACCACAATCACAAATCTGACTTAAAAGATAATCAAATGTTAAAATTTTCATAGGTCACTTTAGTTGTTAATGTTTGAGCAAACTTCAACACAAATTGAAAAGAACACTTCTTTATTATCACCCTTACAAATTTTAATTTTCGTACATTTCTATAAAGGCAAATTAAAACAAAACAAACAAGATATGAATAATACTACTCTCCTAAAAGCTCAACTAGCTCCCCTTATCTCCTCACTAGAATTAGATCTTCTTCTTCAATACCCTCATCCAAAGGAGCATGAGCGATGGCTTTCTCTCCTGGCTTTATAAGCTTGAAATCAATGTTTGGGAAGGTCTTTTTTGCTCTATGCTAGAAGCTCACCCACCCAATATCCCAATATATGCCCAACAAATGCTTGAAGTAGTCAGATTGTTGGAAGTTTTGTATTATTTCGGCCTTAGTCTGCCCCTCCACCAGTTCGGTCGCTGCTACATTTGAGGGCCCAGCCTCACCTCCTTCCTCTCTAGTCAGGCTTGTGGTCACAGCAACATCTATGGCTATCTGGAATTCCGTTGACTGCTTATATTGCTCTATTGTTGTGCTACATAGGTCTAGATAGGCCGTTTTCCCTACCACCATTGTTCTCACCAAATCCATCGACCTGCCTTTCTCCTCTTCTAGGGCTTCCTTCTCTACACCCAATGCCCTCTTCAACTCTGTAATTCGTGCCTCCAGCTCCTCCTTCTCTTTCAGAGACACATCGTGTAATTCCTCATTATTGCTCAGAGCCTCCTTCAGTCGATCCCTGGTGGTCTAGCAAGTCTGCTCAACCTTCACACTCTTCTTCTTCTTCATCCCCAATTCAAATTCCAATGCGATTACCTTCGGTGAGCATTCTCTGGGTCTTTGGAGGACCTATTTGCTTGTGTTTTGATAACTGCCAATTTAGCTTTGGCCTTAGCGGTATCCAACTTCGCACGATCGGTTATATGACTATAGACACTTCATTTTTGACCACCCTTAAGGCTTGGACGCCTCACGATGAACACTTAATAATGAATTGTTATGTTGTAGAATCATTTAATTTCCTCAGCAAAATGCTTCGATTTTCAAGCATTAGAGCCCAAACCTTGCACCCCATTTAGATCAAAACCTAATTTGTTCTAGCTTGACCACTCAGAGGCCTATTGGCCAAAAAGTGGCTGGAGGGCCAATTTTGTTAGCCGGCCATCCCTCTTCATGGGTGACTGGCCATATCCAGCGGCAAACAGATATTTACTGCCAGCTGTTTCTCCCATGTGCATGCCTTGCGTCAGCTGGCTCAATATAGATATTTCGACAGAGGAACATGTTTTTCTATAAATAGATGACCATCCCTCATGGTTTTAGGTTAGAAAATTTTGCCTAGTGCTCAAAACTTTCTAAACACTCTCCCTCTCTATCTTGCACTGTACATACACTTCCTAAACCAAAATTTTGAGGCTTCTTGCTGAGATTATTGAGTCAAAATTTCAGCTCTTGAGGGTGATCACCTTGTGGTTTGTGAACCAAAGAACATCCTCTCTTCAAGAGGTATAACTTTTACCATCTTTACACTACTCTTCCTTACCTTTTTCATACTGTTTTTCACACTATTTTGGACTGGTTTTGTGGGCTAAAACTGGTGATTTAAAAACTATCAAAGGTGGAGGGGTTAACCACCCTTTCTTGAACCTTATTCCATAGCTTATATCCTTGTGTTTCCCACTTGTTTCTTTAATTTTAGCCACTGATTTTCAGAGTTTTCAGAGGCTTAAAACATGTGATTTTAAAGTCCAAAAAGTGGAGGGGTTAGCCACCCCTCCTTTGGCTTGCTTACTAGCTTTGTCCTCCTATTCTTTTACTTGCTTTTTCTAGCTTTTCAAACTAATTTTCAACACTATTTTTTAGTTTTTGGGGCTGTTTTAGTATGTTTACTTAGTTATGCTTCGAATACCATACTTATAGTGTTGTAAAGTCCTCATAGATTTGGGGGTTTAGGCCTTAGACACCAATCTATTTGAGTTGATAACTTTTCATTCATTATTTTTGTATCAATACTCATACTTATGATCGTCATCTTTGCCTAATCATCTTTGCAATCTCCCTCCTTTCTTTTTTCCTTTGATTGTTGTTTGAAACACTTGGCTGTTGTTCAAAGTGTGAGAAAGAGACTTTCCATGTTTAATGATTTAATCTTTTTGAAGGTTCATTACCAAGGCATTACATCTCTCTCATGTTAAGTACAACTTCTTGTTTGACACTTATCTTTATCATTTTTTGGCGCTTAGTGGACGTAGTGATCACTTTGGGACAAAGATAAATAAGGAATGGAAGGCAATGTAAAATAGGCTAATAAAATTGGACTAAAATAGGTAAAAGATAATAAAATTGAGTTGGGGTTCAATCGGATGTTATATTGAACCTATTACGTCTTGAATCATTACATACTCTTTAGTGATGTCAATGATTCAAGAAGCAATGTCTACCACTTCTCTTGAGGTAACTCCATGATAAGGAAATGGTTTTGTTGGCCTTTTATTTTTATTTATTGAGCCTTTGTCCTATCGGTTCATAAATCATCATGCAACAACTTCGCGAATATTGATGATTTGGGAATTGAATCTACTCCTTCCTTGATCAGTTTCATGATAGGGAGAGGCAGAGAGGATAAACATTTCCTGGAAACACTCTGTTTTTGCTCTATTTTGATTCTATGGCAGTAAGGCAGAACCCAAAAATAGTGGCCGGTCGGCCACCATTTTTTCCGGCCAACCACTTTCCAAGGCTAACCGGCCACCTTTCGTTATGCAAGCAGTGGCATTTTCATGGCAGAACAGAGCAAAAGCTGGGGCAAAAATAGATTAATTTTCTAACTGTAAAACAAAACAAAATCTAGCAGCAAACAGAAAGGTTTCAAGAAGGATGTTCTCATTTGTGTGCGCGCGGCTCTTTGTCTCCCATTCTAGCCCATTAAATTAGATTTTAATAATTAGTGTACTGTAATTAATTAATTAGATTCATCGAAACTTGTAATAGCTAGTTAATTAGTTTACTTTATTCATTTGGTGTTGTAATAATTAGTTTAAGTAGGACATTCATTCGAACCCTCTTGTACGAGGACAAACTTGTAATATTGTTTATGTCTTCCAACCCCCACTTCTTTCTCCCTTTTATTTACTTGCTAATGATGGTTGCATTCATGTTTTGATTTCATATCATTACCACGTGTAAAATATTCATTTTTGCATGCATTGGGTTTTGTTCATCATTCTAACATTGTTATCATTTCCCACTTCCTTGAATATGTGCGTTGTGCATGCTTTGAGTTGATCCATGTGACATGTTAAAAATAAACCGAACCTAGTAGTTGCATTTTGTATGTGTTGCATTAGTCATTTGCATATTAGAGTATGCATTTTTCTAATTATTTTCTTCTCTTTGGCTTGCCTCGGTTGAGTGCTAGGTGAGCGTTTTTTGGTTTAGCATATTGCATGTATGTTAGTGTTGTCATATCAAGCATATTACCATGAGACTTAAGTGCTTATTTGATATATCTGTTTGAATGTCTGTGGATGAAGGCTAATTTGCTTAAATTAGGATGATTTGATTGATGTACATATGAGTTTACTTTTCAAGTAGCACATATTCAAAACTCTTGTCAAGCAAACATGAAATCAAAGCATTTCAAAGTGGGTGACTTAGTCTATACTTGTTGGTCGGGACTTTCCAAATAGTTCGCACTCCCCTTCTTCCTTTCATGAACACATAAAACCACTTCGTGTGCCATCCCTTGATCAACGAGGGCTGCCCCACCACTAATCCTTTCCTAAACACCGCTTGCAAGGTCACCCATGTCTCTTGCTGGCTTGACGCCTTGTAGTAGGAGAAAAACTCATCCACTGACATCTCTTCCCCGTCAGTCACTCACAGCCAAAAGACCGCACACGCGAACAAAATCTTCCATGCGTTTGGCATTAATTGCCCTGGCGCCGCCTCTAAACGGTTTAGCGCGTCAGTCACAAGTTAGGGTAATGGCAATCTCAGGCCCCCCCCCCCCCCCAGAACGCCGTCTAACGCCCTCTCCCTCGCCGTTGGTAACCTCAATTCCATGTTTACCAGAATTTGGTACTTTTTTCGAATCTCCTCCAAGTCTTCCATTGTCAACGACGACTTGTCAGCCTTGGTGTGCTAATGGTCGGGGGCCACCTGCACTACAACAAGTTGGGTCTTGAATGACAATTTTTTTTTTTTTTTTTGTCTCCAAAGAGCTAATTTCGTCACTATTTCCTCACTGGTTTTGTCATTGAATGTTTGTCACTAAAAAGCGCCGTGAGGAAAAATAATTTTATCACCAATGAAATTACTTCAGTGACGAAAATTTTTGCCACCAATAAAACAGCATTTTGTCACCAAAAATCTTCATTTTCATCACCAAATAGTTATTCAATATCATATTTATAACTTTAGTTGACGAATAAATTTGTCACACATGTTGATCATTGATGAAGAAATAATTTTATCACAGTAAGATGTAAAATTGACGAAATTTTTCGTCTCCAAAAGTCATACATGGTTGACGAAATATATTTCGTGGCAAAAAAAAATTATATATATATATATGTGACGAAATTTTTAGTCACCAAACAACAAAATCAATGAAAACTTTAATATATAAGTTGCAATAAATTTGTCACAAAAAATATTTATTAGCGACGAATAATCACTTTGTCATAATAACAAGTACAAATGACGAAAAAAATTTGTCACTAAATTTGTTTCATATTTTATATTTCAATTTAAATTATTATTTTACAAATATCTCTGCTCATATCTCAATAGCCTTTTAGATGTACTAAGAAATCCACTAGCTCTTATACACCACTCCACAAAAAAATTCACTAAACAATTTATATTATAAATCAAAATATATCCATCAAAACTTGATCTTGATTGTACCAAGAAATCTCTTCAATACTTGATCTTGATTTGCAAGTATGCTTCCAAACATCATTAAAACCCAATCTACAAAGAAAATAAACAAGAAAAATATTAACATATTATCAATTACATTGTATAGACCTCTCTATCCATGTCACTACAAATTATGTACACAATGAGTCTAGCTTAACAACTAGAAGTTCCTTTGCACATGGCAAGCTCCTATTAATCACATCACTAACTTAGAGCAACTCCAACAAAAACACACAAAAAATTAAACACATAGTTTTGTCTCTACTTTGGTTAGTGTGTATTTTAACAAGGGTCATGCTAAGTAAGAAGTAACTAATGAATCTATTTTCATTAAATACGTCTTGAAACTTGTTAAATCTTAGTTAATAATTAGTGAAACTACTATTCTTCAATTAGTATATACTAACCAACATGAGAAAAATAAAAACATAAAACAAGCGAGACTTACCAAAATGGCGATCTACGAGTTCATGGGATACCTCATCCTCTAAATTGTCCTTTGAAACCTTGCTTCTTAAGAAACTCCATGATGCTTAATGTCATCTCCAAATGCTCCTCAAGCGACTTATTCATCTTCCTTATCACACTATTTTGTGCTTGAATTTCCTCTTTTTGTGCATGAATTTCATGTTTCTGTGTTGTAATTTCCTCTTTTTGTGCGGCTGACATCATCATCTAAAGGATAGGTCGTGGTGGTCTGTTCGCCCTTCTTTCTACCAATCTCTCCACCCAGTACTTCTCCGCTAAGACCACCCCATCATCATCCCCTAGGGCAATAGGTGTCATGGCGGGGCTCTTTCTTGTGCCATATCCCTTACATTTCTGAAAATCGCTTCAATTATAGGGGCGAGGAAATTTGAGATATGAAATAGAGGGGAGTTCGAGGCTATAAAGGAGGTGAAGTCTGAAATGTGTTGGTTTTTGGCAATAAGGTATGAAAATCGCACAAGTTCGAATGCCTAGAGTTTGCCTGTGTTTCGAGGGTTGCAATTAAAAATTGCTAGTTTGAAAACAATTTCGCCAAGTATGGAAGCAACCAAAAAGATAGCTAACAGAAGTAGCACAAAATATCTAGCCTTTTCGCCTCCAACAAACGATTCAAACTCCCCATCAATAGCCTAGACTATACCTGGTGGACGGCCACGCTTACTCCCCCCCACCACTAACTCTCTCTCCTCTTTCACGTCTATCCCCCATCACATCATCACATGCACCTATGCACTTCTAGCCCCGTGCACCATCAAAGCTGTCAAGTCAACCTGTCTGCCTTTGGTCAGTCATGTGGTCCGTCGGCCGCACAGTCAATCGGTCGCCTTACTGGTCAACCAGCTCACAGCCGATCATCTTGTTGATCAGTCACCCGGCTGATTGACCACCCATCAACCTGCCCGCCCTCGGTTGGTTATTTGGTTAGTTGACAGCCTGGTCGGTCGAGTGCCTTGCTGATCAGCCACCTCACGGTCGGTCACCTTGTTGATCAGTCACCTGGCCAGTCAACCACCCTTCACCTCGTTCTTACTCATTGGATCAGACCTCTTGGTCGTCCATCTTCACAGCCAATCACCTCGATGGTCGATCTCCCAGTTGGTCGGTCACCTTGCCAGTCGATCGCCTCAACACTCTTTCACCCTCGATCGACCTTACCCGCCCACCCCTTTACTTGTTTGGTCCCTCTTTTTCACAACTTGGGGAACTACCTTCACCTCTCTATTTCCCTTCGTTGGACTAAAACTGCACTTGAGAATGGGGGACTACTGATGGACGTAGCCTAGGAGGGCCCAGCCCATGGCCCAAGAAGGCCCAACCCACCTTTGTCCTAACCCTCCTAGACAGTCGCATGTTTAAAGCCTAATAGAAATAAGAAGCCGATACTAGTCCAGGTCCAGTAACGTTTAGACATCTGTCAGATAGGAAGTCAACTATGTGGCAAACAGAGATCCTGCAGAGTTATTAGACCCACACATCAAGCATTAAATGAGGTTGTCATAGCATTAAATGCAGTAGGACCTCTTACACTGGAGTACGCAAAATCACCATGACCGATGGCAACTAGGCTATAGACTTTCAGCCAATGGGATATGTCGAAATAGACAAGGAAATGATTAGTAAAGGGAATAAGGAAGCTTCTGAAGTATGTTTGGTAATGGGTAATATTCTCTCTCAACCCTCTACTTTCACTATTCTCTTCTTTTCGACCACTTCCTATCTAACTTAATCATCGAAGAGTCCATCGAGAGAAACCATTCCAGTTTTGGTACCTCACCACTGGACCTTTTGCAGGCATATAGCACATGGATTAGTCCGACCCATCTTTCGCTGACCATATAACATTATCACTTATATCCTTGAAAGATTTGTTTAGAGTCGTCACCTAACATAGAGTTTGGGTGTGTTAGACCACCCGAAAAATATAATTTTAATGAGCCAGTAGTTATATATTTTCTGTTTACCAATTTAGGGTCCGTTTTATTTTAATGACTCTTATTAATGGTCTGTGTGGATCAGAGATAAGTTCAGGGATTTTCTGTTACTAGTAAGAAATGTGTTAGGCACCCTATATCGTCCTTTCGGTACTGTCTTCCCTATATGTGTTGAAACTTGTTAGAATGCATATGTTTTGATTTTTGTAATGGTTGATTTATTAGTTTGTTAATTTTATTATTTATTGAGATGAGAATGTGATGATTGTGATATTTATTAATTTACGTGTGTGCCTAGTGGCGAGTGGCTAGTTACTAATATTAATAGAATATATTGATTGTGATATTTATTAATTTGTTTATGGGCTTAATGGCTAGTGGAAGCTATTGTTATTATTAATTTATTTGCGAGCCTAATGGCGAGTGGGTGGTTATTGGTATTAATATACATAGTCCAGTGTATAGGTAATATAGTATAATAATACATATAAGTTAGTAGTTAGCTTGTCAAATGTCAGGGTAATAGTATATTTACTATACATTATGCTAGGGACGATAATATATTTTATATGTATATATATAGTGTTGAAAATATAAATAAAAGACTGAAAAAGTCTATGTCAGTGTTTACTCTACATTCAGCTAAGAGACAATATATAATAATAATATTTATTATTTGTATATGTATAGTATTGGTATTTAAATGACAGAAATATAAGTAAATACCGAAAAAGTTCGTGCCGGTGTATTTATTATAAATTTGGCTAAAGGATAGTATCTAATAATATGTAGGGTAAATTATAAATACATCCCTTGAGGTTTGCTTAAAATACAGATAGCCCCCTGTGGTTTGAAAAATTACAAATACCCCTTTATTAGAATTTTTTATTTAACAAAATTAAATAAAAAAATGAAATTCATAATTTCTCTCCTATACAATAATAAAATGACCTAAATTATTAATTGAAACATATTTTTAATATCATTGAAAATTGTTAATTGACTTAATGATTTATTAATAAAAGAGGCGATTTGTTATGAAATTAGAAATCTCAGGGGATGGAATGTAATTTTCAAAATCATAGGGGACGATTTGTATTTTAATCAAATCTCAAGGGGTGTATTTGTAATTTTCCCTAATATGTATTATTATATGCTACTCCTCAACCTTATCAAACGATGCACTTGATCTGGAACCATCATTGATCTGTGTAACAAGCCCGCGGGAGACCTCGCTACAGCTCGGACTCGATTTGTGTCACGGTTCTTAATCTGAACCAAAGAGTCCAAATCCGGCAAATCGTTTTGAGAAAACAGATTTTTGAAAGAAGTGCCAAACATGAACTGCTTGCCAGATACAGAGTCGCCACCTAAATATTTTATTTTTGGGAAATTTAAGAAACCGTGACTCGTTACCTAAGGCCACGTGTCTGTCATCACCAAAGTTGCCTCGGCTTGGGAACTTGGGTACGATTGGGGAATGTCACTTCGTGGGCACCCCCGCTCGCCCGATCAAAGATCGGCCTCTACTAACCATGATATCTAGTTTTGAAAACATTATGCGTTCTTATTCCGGTTATTAGCCTAGGATTACTACGTGATGCGCACAGCATACAAGTATAGACTGGATCGCCTAAATTGGAACAAAACATTTCCTGTTTGTTTGTTTGAAATATGGTTTGCTACTCGCAAGTAGGCTTAAAATGCAGATTTTACCACCCTCGGGTGGGCTTAGAAAAGATGGTTTTGCCGCTATCTAGTGGGCTTAAAACTCACAGTCAATGATTTGATCCAATCCAAATAACCCAACTTTCACCCACAGGCATTCAGGCAGATATATCACATAAGCACATAGCCTCATGGTAAGCATGCTATCATGGCAGTCACTCACACACATGCAAGGATGTTAAAGCATAACCACTTACCGAGTACTCCAAGCCAAAAAAGAAGCTAATTAGAAATCCATGCATGATCCTAATTATACAGAAATGCCTAATGCAACACATGCAAAAATGTAACTATAGCAGGCTCGTCTATTCTAAAGATGGCATATGATGATGCTACAGGTAACATGTATTCAACTTGGAATTGAAATACAAATGCAGTTAGTATGATGCGCCGAGCCCAGTGCATGCAAGATAGATGAATGAATGCAAACATGCTATCATACTGTATGCTAATTGAAATATGCCCTAATCTAACCATCATAAGCTGGTAAATAAATGGAGAAAGACGTGGGGTTGGAAGACATACATCACACACACGCACACTTATTATAACATTGCCCTCGCGCAGAGGGTCCGAATAAATAATATACAGTCCCAAATAAGTAATACAGTCCAAATAAATACAAAATCCTAATTAATTAACAAATTAAACTAGGAAAGCGGTAAACTAGCGTGCAAGCTAGGGACTGCCTTGGTTCTGCTCGGGATGATGAACGATGCATGTTTTGAGTTGCCTTGCGCGGAAATCCACTGCGATGCCCTGATTAGCCTCTGTTTGCAATTGTTCTTGGAATGCGTGCCAAGCTCCGGAAGGTTGCTGATCCTTGATTTGTTGCGACAGAGAGCAAGAAAGGGGCATGGCAATGTATTTTCACATATGTATGCATGCCTCGATCCTCGTGTCACCAATCACGCATATCGATGCATGATGGCCGAGGAGTCGAATTGCACAACTCAATATGGAATGAATGCACATATAAACACAACAAGACCGAGACTCCATCATGGATAATCCGGAGTGTCGGTGACCGGGAATTGAGACACGTTCCGTCACTCGAAGTATGAAATGTACCTCGTTTCCCGTGCTCGGGCTAACTCCTATCCCAAGCACAATGCAATATGCATGACATGCATGAATGCGACTAACATACACCCTAGCATACTCAATGCTATGAAATGGCATACACAATGCACGATGTAACATGGCATACATGATGCTCTAACATACAACCTAGCATACGCAATGCAAAGGATTAAGATGGCATACACAATGCAATATGGGCTTACACTAGCATGAGTGGACCTCAGCCACACTCACATCAGAGGCCATCAGATGTAAATAAGACACTCGGGATGCGTGCACACGTGCACGCGAACCGAGGACCAACCCTAAGGCACGAATGCCACTCTACCAAAGCATGGCAAGACATGGAATATGGCATATGAACATGCAAATTTCAGCACTAAAATATGATGCTAAACAGCCCCGAATCATGGCAATATGGCACCCGATGTATGAGATGAACCCCGAAACTCGAAACTATGCACATGGAATGACTTATAGCTATACAAAGCATGCATTATTTGATCATAAAGCATAAAGACAGAAGCAAGGCAGTCCCGAAACATGAACTTTTCTAGTTCAAAGTGTGGCCAAAAGGTGCTAGCAAGATGGACTAAGATAGCATGCAATCTTGACTAGTTAACATGGTTTACATGGCAAGTACATGAAGCAAATGGAATCTCACAAAACCAGCAAAAATCAGTGAATAAAATATGCCCAAATAACCATGGAAATGCAGCCAACACATGCACAAATGAGGGGTTCCTTTAGAGGGCATACAAAGGGATTATTAGGCACATGCATCAAAGACATTTAGCATGGCATAAGAAACTCTGAAAATCAAAAATGGTAGTCCCAAAACTCACAAAATTGGCCCCGAAATCAGTCAACAAAGCATGCAAGATAGGGTCTCTTTGGAAGGCCAAAATGACCACCAAACAAGTCAAGGTGAGAGGGGGTCACCCCCCTCTGTATTGGAGGCTCAAAAAATCATCAAAGCTGCTGGAAATCCACTGGATTCCAGTGGCTAGAATACCAAACAAAGCATGCACCAAGAGCTTAGGCATAAGGCTCAAAGTAAGAAGCAAACAAGCATACAATGGAGCATATGACCTCAAAAAAAAATGGAACCTTAAACAAACTTGAAGATGAAATTAAAAAAATACCTTTTTCAGTTTATAGCAAGTCTCAATAATAAACAAAAATAAGACTAATCTATCATGCAAAAATGGCCCTAAAAGAGAGAATAGAGACAAGGGGCAGCAGCCGGCCCCAAATGGCAAAGAGCCCTTCAACAAAGGTGAAGAGGGGCTCAAAATAAGGCACTTCACAGTTTATAGAAAACCACGAAAATGAACATAAGCAAGGCTAAACTATCATGCAAGAAAAAGGCCTAAAAGGGGGATAAAGAAACAAGTGGCAACAGATGGCTTCAAACAGATGAGAGCCCTTCAACAAAGTTGAAGAAGGGCTCAAAACAAGCCACTTTACAGTTTATGACCAAACCCAAAACAGTTCACAAATAAGCCTAAAGTACCATGCAAAAATGGGCCTAAAAGGGAGTTTAAACACAAAGGGTGAGAAGAAGCCCTCAAACATAGAAAGACCCTTAATCAAACATGAAAAAGAGCTCAAAATAAGACTATTTTCAGTTAGGGTCGGAGCCCAAAAATGTAAGCATAAGGAGCTAAGATATAGGCCAAAAAAATGCACAAAATAGGGAAAATATGACTCACCCTTGTAGCCTATGTCTTCAACAACTCTTGGTCCAAGAAATTGTGCTCCTAGCCCCTGGAAATGGCCCCCAAGCTGCTGAAATGGAGTGAGGAAGTGTGGTGCTATGGGTTGGTGTAGAAAGGGTGTAGGACTTGAGGGGTTTTAAGGGTTGAAGTGTAGAGAGAGAGAGATTCAATGCAAGAGCCTAAAGCCAAAATGTTGTAACCCTCCAAAAGGGAGCTGGGGGTGCTGGTTATATAGAGGGAGGAGTGGAGGAAAGGGGGGGAAATTCAAATTCAAGTTTCCCCCCCAAAAGGCAGTCCCCCGGATACAAAATCTGGGGGGAAACAAAATGCACAGCTGTAAAGTACCTGAGGAGAGGATCATGGCCGGCCAGTTTTTTAAGGTTTAGGTGGCCGGCCGGCCTCCTCCATGGCCGGCCGGCCATGGGTCAAAAGGGTCAAGAAAGATTAGTGGCCGGCCACCTCAGAAAGATGGCCTCCCATGTGTGCACAACACAACTATGTGGTCAAGAACTGGAAGAAGTGAACCAGGAGAGAGAAAAACCAATTTTTTAGAGGAGTTCAAAAGGGTCAGAAGCAATTACTGGCCGGCCATATCATATTGGTGGCCTCCCAGGTGTGTACAACACAAATATATGGTTTAGAGCTAGAAAAAGTGGCTTAAGGGTGGTCAACATTGGCTTTCTAGTGAGAAAAAACGGGCGACGAAGGGCGATGAAAAAATAAAACTGGCTGTCAGAGCAATTACTGGCCTCCCACCCTTCTACGACCTTCCTAATAATGAAAATAAGGTCTCCACCAAAAATGAGCCCAAACCGATGCAAAATGAAGGTTCGGGGGCCAAAACGCGCAGCCTGGGGCCCCGAAAACTGACTGTTAAGCGCCAAAGGTAGCGTTCGACCACGAAGTTGGTCTCTCGAGCCTCAGTGTCCCTCAAAAAGGAGGAAATAAGGTATGTGCCAAAAACCGGAGCAAACGGAGGTGGTTAAGCGGTCCCGAACCGAGGCACACGGCCTAACGACTCCGAAAAACCGGAGACCGGGCTCCAAACGGGAAAAATGGCCTACGACCACGAAACGTAGCCTATGGCCACTGAGAGATGATCTACGAGACCTCTCCCTCCCTTCGGAAAGAGAAAACAGAGAAAACAAAGCCTGGTTCGCAAACCGAGGCAAAGCACAAAAGAGTCCGGAAGTTTGGAGGCAAGGCTCGCAGCCGAGACTCTGAAACCTCTGAACGAACACGATATGCAACATCACCAAGCGCTCAATCGGTGACTTCTGAGTCTTAAGGTCGGTCAAAAATGGGGTGTCTACAATCTGCTGCTCTTGCTCTATTATATGCTACTATGTGATTAAAGATCACATAAGAAGAATTCAAAATATAGTATATAGTTTGTTTTACATTCTTCAAATGCGTGTACAAAAATAATATTGATTATTCTTCAAATATGTCGAACTCTTTTTTTATCAAATGCATTAACTGTGATAAAAAATACATATATCGTGTGATCTTATCTAATTATTAATCACATGTTTTATTAGATATTAATCACACTTAAAATCTGTGATATAAATGTTTATTTTCATAAATTTTATTAGTTATTAATCACACTTAAAAGATGTAATCTGACTGTTATTAATCACACTTAAAAGATGCAATCTAAATATTATTAATCACACTTATAAGATGTGATCTAAATATTATTAATCATTTAAAAGATGTGATCTAAATATTTTTAATCACACTTAAAAAGTGTGATTAAAAATGACCCCTTTTAATCACACTCCCAAATATCACACTTTAATAAAACTTAAAAGGTGTGATTAAATAACATATATCACACACACAAAAAATGTGATATTTATCTATTTTTGTAGTAGTGTGTGTTTTATGCATGTTTAGATAAATTTATTATGACTATAATATTATCAAATCATGTTATTAAATACCATATAACAATAACAAAATTTTCATATCAGGCAATGTTATATCCGGAGGTATACCTATATATATTGTTATGCATATGATTTTTTTTTTTTTTTTTTTTGATCATCCAAAGAAAATTCCATTGATGATAAAAAAATGTACAACCATAAAGATTACATCAACAGATAGGAGGAAGTGCAAAGCGCATCATCGTAGGTCTACACCATCCCAACTATGTTGGCACTGTAAGGACTACCCAATCATCTGCTAGCACAGTCCCAAATTGGTGAGAGGCTAACAAACAAACAGTACACCAACAAAGCAAAACAATCCGAGCTATACAGCCAAATTACAAGCAAGCTGCACCTAACTTGAAACACCAAAGCTCCTCCTAAGCACAACCTAATCTGACTTAGATTAAAGATAAAATCATTAACTGAAAAATGAAAGTCCTTCAGGTGTGGACTCAACCACAGAGCTAAATTGGTCTTGATCAACTCACACAACTCACCCCTATTTAGAGTAGATGAGTTAAAGATACAACCATTTCTAAGTTTCCAAAGTGACCACAATACAGCCAGTGGAATAGCACTCCAAATTTTCCTTTCCATCTTCGTCATCTTCTCTCTTGCCCACCGTAAGAGCAACTTGTCCACAGAGCCTGGTAATGCCCCTTGCATCCCCCACCAATTCAGCATATCAGCCCATACACTCCACACAAAAGGACAACAGACTAAGACATGATTCACAGATTCAATATCAGTCCTACAAAATACACAGAGATTAGAACCATTCACATTTAGCACATCCACTCTTTATAGGAACTCCATCATCTTAATTCTCTTTTTCCAAGCTAACCACCCAAAAACTTGTACCTTAGGAGAAATATACTTTGGCCAAACCAATTTACTAATTCTGAGGGGTAGACCAAGATTGTCAATAACAAACTTGTACAATACTGCTATAGAAAACTCACATGAATTAGATGCCATCCACACAAGCCTATCTACCTGTTCAGGGCTTAACACAGGACCTGCTGCTAGGTGGTTACGTAGGTTCTGTAATTCCACCACCTCTCACACATACAAATCTCTTCTGAATGATAGGTTCCAGACACTAGTTGCATCTTTCCTATCACATATATCTCTCAATGTAACACTTTTCTCTGAAAATAAACTGTAAAGGCCTGGGAACTCATCCCTTAAGGAAAGTTGCTGATACCATTTATCAGTCCAAAAGATAATTCTTCTTCCATCTCCTATCTTCAACTAATAATTGTTATTACTCTACTCATCAATAGCTATGATTCCTTTCCATACTGCTGAATGGTTACTGCTACCACTAAAAGATGGCATCCAGCTTCCAACCTCTATTTTGTATTTGCTGCAAATAACCCTCTTCCACAGAGCTCCATTTTCACAACCAAACCTCCACCACCATTTTAGTAATAAGCATTTATTAACCTCTCTCACCTTCTTTATTTCTAACCATCCCTGCTCCACAGTTTTACATAATTTCTCCCATTTAATCACGTCGATCTTTTTCTATAATTCTGACCCACCCCACAAGAATGAAGCTTGAAGCCTCTTAAATTCTTTAGCAACGCCTTCAGGCATCCTAAACAGAGACAAATAATACACAGGTAATTAAGATGTCACAGCTTTAACAAGTGTTAATCTCCCAGCAAAAGACAATAACCTTCTTTTCCACCCAGCTAGCCTACTCCTGACTTTATCCAACACAAGTTTCCATGTGGCTTTCTTCCTTGGATTAGCCCCTAAGGGTAGCCTAAGGTATGTAAATGGCAAGGATTTCATCTTGCAATTTAGCACTGAGGGAAACCCAAGCATGGTATCCTCTGAGACCCCCACCCCACACACAACACTTATGATAATTAATTCTCAAACCAGACAATATTTCAAAGCATCTTAATACTCTTTTCACAGTTCTCACCTCTTCTATTTCTGCTTCACAGAATAAAATGGAATCATCTGCAAACTGGAGATGAGATAGTACAACCCCATTAGAACCAACCTTCACACCTTTAATCAGGCCTAAGTCCTGAGCCCTGGATAATAAGATATGCAAACCTTCAGCAGCTATATTGAATAGGAAATGGGACAAAGGATCTCCTTGCCTTAACCCCTTTTGAGGACTGAACTCTTCACTTTGTGACCCATTAACAAGCACTGAGACCCTAGCAAAGGTTACACATTCCTTAATCCAGCTGGACCATTTAGCACAAAATCCAAACCGGTTACCAACTCCTCCTCGACGAACCATTCTTTGTAATTTTTGCTTTGACAGATGTCCTTTCCCTCACATTCGCATTGACATCCGTCATCACATTTCTTTCCATCCTCACCTCATCGTTTCGATTAAGGGACTTCAAGCAATCTCTTCCTCAAAAACTTATGCTTGGGATCACATTGTTGATCCTTTTCGTGTCAATGATGATGCTAGCATTTGCAACGACGGTGATTCTTTTGATACGTAACAAGCAAGAGTGGACTAGAATTGCCTTATACTCCGTGTGGCATTCTTCCCAGTCTCCATCTTTGCACTTACGTACTTGCCTCTCTATACTCAACTGATGAAATCATTCGCATACACACTCAAGAAAATTGGTGTGGCGTTTCCCTTGTTTAATGGTGGTATTCTTCGATCTTGGGTCGCCAAATCATTCAGGTCTGGTAGAAACTCCAAACCCTCTAGGTCTTTTGCACCTCCAATCTCTCATGACCATGTTTAGAAGTTAGACAAAGATTTGTATGTTTTATTAAAACTATTGCTTGTGTTGTATTTAGGTTGGCTTAGGAAAGAAAAGAGGGAGATGCATATTTGTATAGTCATAACAGCCTAGTTGTCATGTATGGTAAGGCCTCTCCAATAGTTCAATACTAATACTAAAATGACTAGTTATTGCTATATTTTAACAATAAGGGATAGTTTGGGTTAAACTATATAAATGTACTTTTTGTATAAATACATTTATTTGGGTCATATCAATTAATATCTTCTCACTACTTTTTTATATATATCTTTTTATAAAAAATCAAAAAATACACTTATTTAGAATATCTCAAACTACTCTAAATAAAATACTATATTTTAGCTTGTTTGCATTCTGGCGCATTTTTCCTGTATTTATTTTTGGGTAAATTATAAATACACTCCTGAGGTTTGCTTAAAATACGAATTACCCCTGTGGTTTGAAAAATTACAAATACCTCCCTGTTAGAATTTTTTATTTAACAGAATTAATTGAAAAAATAAAATTTCTAATTGTTCTCCTATACAATAATAAAATTATCTGAATTATTAATTGAAATAAAATTTTAACATTATTAAAAATTGTTAATTAAACTTGATGATTTATTAACAAAATGACTTATTTGTTATGAAATTAGAAATCTTAAGAGACATATTGTAATTTTTAAAACTACAAAAAATAATTCGTAATTTTAATAAACCTCAAGAAATATGTTTGTAATTTACCTTTTATTTTTCCATTTCAACTGCCACTTCAAAACAACGTAGTACATACTATATTATTAAACTTTTTAACTTAATTTAAAGGGGATTTGATAAAATCCCCTCATAATAAATTTTAATGCATTAAAAATAATTATAAAAAGTTTTTCTTGAAAAATCTAACATATACTATTATTATCAAAATATTAAATTTTAAAATAATATAATTTTTGACCTAAGTATCTATTTTTAATAAAATTAATATTTTTAAAATCCTCTCATTAAGATCTATCAAATAAAATTTATATTGACTATAAATTTTTTATAAAAATAAAAAATATTACCGTCGAAATTGATGTAAACAGTAACACATTATTCTGTTTGACAGTAATATGTTGATCTGTCTTATAATAATATGTTATTCTGACAATATTGTCCAATAAAAAAAAATATATTTTATTTTGTCCTTACTCAATTATATACTTCTTTCTTAGGAGGTTTATAAAGTAAAATTAATTAAACTGTCTTTTTTATCAAACAATGATCTTTACCTAATTTAAAGTTATATATTTCAAAATAAAATAATATGTATAAGACATAATCATGAAGAGAGAGAAAGAGGAATGTAACAATTTCAACTTACATTGTGCAAGACTAATAAAAATACCACACGACACTTTTTAAAAACAATAAAAAAAATTAAAAATTTCCTTAAAATAAAATCTTAAGGGCTGATTTGACATGTTTGAAAAGAATTAAAAAGTCAAAAAAATTAAAAAGTTATTAAAAAAATTAAAAAGTTATTACTATTTAGAAAAAAATATATATTAAAAAAAAACAAATTTTCCCAAAAAAAATACAAGCCAAATTTTTAGCTGAAGTGATGTTTTGATCTGAAGTGATGGTACGAACTCGTCAAGCAGGTGCACACAAAATTTACATAGGATGGTTCTGTTCGGCCTGTGGGGGGCCCATCACGGGTCCCGTTTTGATAATCTGAACCATTTAATATGTAAAACTTGTCGAGTACTATATGCCTATAAAAACTCACCTTGATCGGATATCGATAACTATATGATCAAATAAGTTTTGTATAAAAAAGTGGACGGTACACAAAGTAACAGTTGACAAAAAATTAATCCGATCAGATAGCTATCGATATCTGATCAACATGATTTTTTACAAGCATATAGTTCTCGACGAGTTCTACACATTGAAATGGTTTCGATTATCAAAACGGGACACATAGTGAGCCCCCACAGACCGAACAGCACCGTCCAGTCCGAACAGCACCGTAGGCAATCTAGTCCTATATTTCTTGCTGCCAACCGTATGCATGATCGTACCATCAGTGTCAGTAGGCAATTATATATTTAGAGGTAATATGGTAATTTTACTATTTTATACAATATTTTAATACACATTTTTCGGAAAAAGTCAAAAAGTTATCCCAAACATACATCTTTTTTCCCTCTACTTTTTTTACTAAAAATTCAAAAAATACACTTATTTAAAATACTCCAAACAACCCGAGTCTTTCCAACCCATTATCCACATTCTTTTAACTACGTTCTTTAAATGTTTTCATCCCAACTTTTGCCCCACCATTATTTTGTTTTTAACAATTATTTTGTTTTTAATCCAGCTTTTTACCCACCAGCTCCTTTTTCTTTCCACAGCCCACGTCACCTTTTCTTATCATTGTCTCCTCCACTATGATAATTTTAACCCATCATTGTCTCCTCCACTATGATAATTTTAACCCAACCTTTTCTTTTTTTTTCTTTTCTTTTTTAACCTATAACCCGAGCTTGTTACCACTCAGCGTTAAAAACCCTATATATATATATATAGGAAATACACAAAACAAAACAAAAAATAAATAAAAACAAAGATAAAAAAAACCCGGGCTTGTTCCTCTCAAACCCATTCTTCTTTTCCCCTCTCTCACGTGGGCTTGTCTCTAACCCATCATCTACTTTTTTTTTTTTTTTTTTAATCAATTTATCACATCCATGTTCCTATATTATGGTGAGTAAGGTGATATATCATGTGAAACACTCAAGCTCCCCCTTAACGCATCATTCAAAGTCGTCCCCGTAGAGCACCACTAAAGTCGCCCTAGTGGTCCGACACGACTTTACAATGTCTTTCACAATGGTCTAATATGACCATACAGTGTCTTCTACAACGGTCTGACACGATCTTACAGTGTCTTCTACAACGGTCCAACACGATCTTACAATGTCTTCAACAACGGTCTGACATGACCATACAGTGTCTTCTACAATGGTCTGACACGGCCATACAATGTCTTCCACAATAGTCTGACACGACCATACGGTGTCTTCCAGCATTAACTCTAGCCACTGTTCCATCTCAAGTGCCCCTCCACTTTTATCTGGACTTTGCAATCTATTTGCTTCGAATCTATCCTATTTTATTTTATTTTAAGTTTATTTTCATGTTTTTAGTTTCTTTTTCCAAATTCAAGTTGGTATTTTTACTTGAGTTTGAGGGGGGATATTAGCAGATCTAGTGTGAACTGAAAGTGTACAAGCAGTGGTGGAGGGAAGTGACGACCAGGGGGATCGCGTGCCCCCCTGGATTTTGGACTCTTTTTTTTTTCAAATATAAAGAAAATATTTTAAATAAAAAAATTACAAAAATATTATTCGAGTGAAATGTCAATGACATTTTAAAAATTATGAGAATAATAATGATTATTTTGGTTGAAAATGAAGAGACTATTATAAACTATATTATCTATGAAAATTTTATGAAAATTTTTGAATGTAATGGTGATGCCATTATTATTGACATGTTGTAAGAACCTAAATTTTTAGACAACTAATTAGTTTGATTAATAATAATATTAAGTCAGTTAACAGTGATTATTAAATTATCGAATTATAATGTTAATAGCATCATGGTTAATACCAATATTAGATTCCTTTAAATAAAATTATTTATCTTTCTGGAAAAATAATAATAATAATAATAATAATAATAATAATAATAATAATAAGGAAAAATTACTCATAAATCCCATTTTGGTAAATGTTGCTCTAGTTAGTCCTGAGTGTTTTTTCTTAAACTATTTAGTCCTTTTTTATTTTTGGTGTGTGAGTGATTTTCCGATCACACTGCCCTTCTTAGTAAATCAGCTGTAGAACACAGGCAGACTAGATGGCGTCTCGCTGTCCTGCACAAAAAAGAAAGGTTCCGGCGGTGGTTCTTCCACCCGGGGGCACTCCGACGATCAAGTCAGTATATTTCTTAAGGATAATCAAGTATTCAACTCAAAAGCTTGAGTATTTGAAACATACCTTAGACCCATGGGGTTGCCTCTCTTTTATAGCTAATACAATCCTAGTCCCAATAGGAGCCTAACTCCAATGGACTCAGGATTACTGCTAATCTGGAACTTCCAGTGGGATTAGGATAAACCCTCTAAGAGTTTCATCTTTACCCAAACTGAAGTCTTCTCTCAATCTAGGACTCTTGTCCTTTATCCGCTTATCTCGGCTTCCGATATCTTCGGAGATAACCTCGGCAACTCCGAGACCACCTCGGCGTAAATTACCACGACACGTGGCACCTCGGCTGACACGTCGGCGTCACCTTGCCACGTGTTGGTACTTAGAAAATATATCCCCACAACTGCCCCCTAGGTTCTATTATCTCGGCATTCTGAGGTGATGGAACCTATATTGTTCCTTTTGCAGTACGTTGGCGTAAGAACTCTACAGCCGAGGTCATTCTCTTTAGGCCGACATGTCTTCTTTAAAGAACCAGAATTCAAATAAACTCCTCCACGCGCATGAGCTGTCATGCATTACCTCTCAATCGTTTCTCTTACGTGTTTTATCTTTATTGGTGCGTGCCTGCGACGCGCCTGTAAGCTGCCTTTCCTCTGTCTGCGCCGTCTGACGCCTGCGTTACTCCAGGCGCAATTAATGCTTTTGTTTTGCCGCCGTTTCAAGTTTTTGACAAAACTTTTTTCCTCTTTCGTTTTCCTTCACTTTTGCATATCAATTTCTCTTGCTTTCTCTCTCTCTAAACTCTTTCCTTCGAATCCGCCATTGTTCAAGTCAGAGGCTCTACAACTGATCTCTTTTCTTCACTTCAGTGAAGCTTCTGAGACTGCTATAACCGTCGTCTGTCCTCGGCGAATTTTGTTTCGGCCTTACTTTGTTTGGTAAGCAACTGGCCCTTCCTCTCTCAGTTCTTGATCGTTTCTAGAATTTCTTGCTATTACTGCTCTGTTATTTAATTTGTAAATCATTCACCTGAATGTATCTTATTTCATGATTTTGCACATGTCATCAACACTTGCACTTGTTTTACCACTATTCTTGGCCTTCAACTCTTTGTATTCTTTAGGCTCTTGACAGCCCAGCCTCGTTCTTTGATTCTGAAAACTTGTTCTTGTTTCTTGTGTTTCCCAGATTCGAGCCTCCAATCTTTGCTTTCTTAGATTTAGGGTTGGGATTTGTTTGTAGAACCTTCAATCCTTAGGAAAAACTGAAACAAACCTTAATATATACCTAGGTTTAAGCCGAGGTCCCAATAACCTTTTAAGAGCACCCTGTTTCTGTAGTCAAATACCTTCACACCAAAATCATGGGTATGTGGAGACACAAGGTAAACACCCCAACCAAACTCGAATTCTTTAGGCAAGAGTTCTCTATTCCCGATGATGTTCACCTTAGGCTAGCTGGGGACGATGATTCCATCATGCCTACAGATAATACAATGCCGTTCCCTATTGTAGCTTTTGTTGAATGTGGACTCCGGCTTCCACTTGATCCCCTCTTCCGTGAAGTTCTTCACTATTACAAATTGAACCCCATGCAACTTACCATCAACTCCTACAGAGTGATTAATGGTATCATAGCCCTAGCTAGGCAGGAGAATGTTAGTATTACCCTTGCCGATATCCAATTTTGTTATACCATGTGCGCCTTGGACTTAAAATAAAAAGGCTTTGTCTATTACCTCAAGCCGAGGTCCACCGAATTCAAAATTATAGCCGACCTCCCAGACTCCAACAAGGGGGCTGGAGACGACTACCTTATTGCCTCTGGAAATTGGGAGTTTGCCCCAGATGAAGATGCCCATTTATACCCTCTTCCTCGAACTGTTAAGGAGGGCAAGGGTAAGAGCCCACTATCAATCACTTGTCTGTTTTTAAGTCTTCAAAACTTTGTCTGTTTTTAATTTCTTTATTCTTCTTGCAGACGTTTGTAAACCACCAAAGAACTTTCGCCAGTCCTACTTTCTGGGCAAGGATTTGAAGAAGTTACTAGATCTGCCAATTGACAAATGAAAAGCTCCACTGGTACTGAATTTCATTCCGTCATATAAATCCACTCTGCCCGACGTCCCAAAAAAGAAGAAAAAGAGCGCCTCTCCAACTACTGCCACGACTCAAACCGTATCCACATTACGAACCGATCAATAGTCCACAACTGACCCAACCAATCAGCCTTCCACCTCGGCACCATACTTGGTACAAATTTCTGAAAGAAAACGCCGGCGACGACTTGTGAAAACTGCCGAAATGGTTCGCCAAAGGCCTGTCGCCCAAGATCTCCTAGCCGACCTCCCAGACGACGTGGATTCTGTTCCAATCCAAACCATGCCACCACCAAAACCAAAAAGAACCAAGAAAGCCCAGCTGAAGTCCAAGCCTATTGAGGCTGAGGCTGAAGATGCTCTGCCCATCTCTCAATTGGCCGAGGGTAAGAAGACCGCTTCTACCTCGGTCAAAAGGTTTGCCGAAACTCAACCATCAGAACCCCAAAAATCAAAGAAGCCGAGGTCTTCTTCTGCGACGGCTTCAAAGTCCAAGGTACCTAATGTCCCCTGGACACCTGAGATTACCCTGGAGGATAAGCCTGTTCTTTCCAGTGACAGTGCCGACGATATCAACGTCGGTGTTGCACTTAGTACTGCCTTACTTCTCCCAGGAGATCTAGAGAAGAACGCCAAGTTCAGTGAGTATGAAAATTATGCTCTGATGCTTCAACATTGCGTTCAAGTAAGTGTCTTCACCTTGTAACCTGTTTTTCTTCATCTTTTTATACTCGTAAATTTTGCATTAGCTTCTGTTTTTATGCTCCTTCAGGCTGTTCAGCACGCACATTCCTTCTCTATGCAATCCTTTGAGACCAGGGAACAGTTAAATGACTTGAAGAAGGAGTATTCTGCTCTCAAAAAAATTAACAAGGGTTTTCAAGTAAAAATGAAGAAATTGGAAGATCAGGCCGAGGCTGCCACTAAAGCCCAGACCTTGGCCGATGAAAAAGCTGATGCTGCTGAGGCTATAAAAAAGGTCGCTGAAGCGCAGAGAAAAGAAGTCGAAGAAAAGGCGGCCCAGGCTGAGAACGAGCTTCAGTAAGCCTTGGCCACTAAAGAAGCCGAAATCAAAGAAACTGATGAGAAAGCTTATGCCTAGGGCGTGGCCGACGTTACTGAGAATTACAAACTTCAGGTCAGGCAGGCATGCAATAGGGGCTTCTCCCTAGGTTGGATGTCCCTGGCAAAGAAACTTAATATTCCTGATGACTCACCATGGCGTAAGGCCGAAGTGATTCCTCTTCCATTTCCTGCACCTCCACCTCCATCTCAAGTTGAAGACAAATCGGAATCTGAATCTGAGGCTGAGGATGAGGAAAAGGACGATGATGAGGCTCTAATAAGGAAACCCAAAGATTCCGTTGAGACCAAATCCCTTCCTCAGGATGATCAAATTCTTGACTTGACTCATGAGGAGGAGGATGAGGAGGCTATCAAAGGGGTTACTCCTGAACAAGCATCATCTGATGTTCCTCCAGTTGAAAAGAGTCTTGATTAGACACTTGCCGAGATTGATGCCGAAATTGTGGCAGAAAAGGAAGCTGGAGTAGTTCTTCAAGAGTCTGCTGAGGTAGTTCACCAAGACCCTGCCGAGGTCCAGACTCAAATTGCTCCTGAAGTTGAAGGATCACAATCTTGATATCTTTTGTACTTTTTTCCTTTCTTTTTGTATTTTTGTTTTCTGAACAATGTAAGCTTCCTCTATGTGGCCGATGCGCCTTTCTTTGTCTCTTGTGAACATTTAACTTTTGCTAGGTCATAGTGCCTTTATTATATACAACTGCAACTGTTTTTCTCTGAATGCTTTAGTCTCTATTTCTCTTCATTGCTTCTGTATGGCTCTATACTTAGAATTTTTTGCATGATTTACTTAATTCTTCCTTTGCACAATCTTCTCGGGGTTACATACCCCGGGCATAATAACTGCAAATTTTACTTCGGCAAGACATTGACCTGCATTCTTTTCATAAATTTCAACAAGTATAAAACATATACTATTTAATGTTGACTTTGCAAACTTTGCTCAAGTGTCAACGAGTGTTTAAACAGTAATCTCAATCTGTCCTATTTGTAAATTGCTACAAATTTCAGCAAGGATTAACATGTACAGTAAACAATGATCTACTTGTAAATTGCTGCAAATTTCAACAAGGGTTTAATAAATATACTTATCTTTTACCTCAACCTGTAAATTGTTGCAAATTTCAACAGATGATCATATGTCGGTTTAACTTTAACTTGTAAATTGCTACAAATTTCAACAAGTGATAAGCGTTGTACCGGTTTGACCAACTTGTAAATTGCTACAAATTTCAACAAGTGGTAAACTTTGTATCGGTCTGACCAACTTGTAAATTGCTACAAATTTCAACAAGTGATAGACTTTGTATCGGTCTGACTAACTTGTAAATTGCTACAAATTTCAACAAGTGGCAGACTTTGTATCGGTCTGACCAACTTGTAAATTGCTACAAATTTCAACAAGTGATAGACTTTGTATCGGTCTGACCAACTTGTAAATTGCTACAAATTTCAACAAGTGATAGACTTTGTATCGGTCTGACCAACTTGTAAATTGCTACAAATTTCAACAAGTGGTAGACTTTGTATCCTCTCTGCCCCTAATGTGAACCTAAGTTCCACTTGGGTTCTCATTTTTTATGTCTTCCAAATACAATGTTAAGTATCTTAATCAATCATATGTGCTTGAGGAATTCTGAAAAGATTTTATTGATGACATCGGCCAAAAATAGTGAACATCTAATGATAGAAAATTTTCAAATTACAAGTGTTCCAAGGTCTTGGTAATGCTTTGCCTTCATTGTCTTCAAGCCGATAAGCTCCATTGCCTAATACCGAAGTAATTCTGTAGGGTCCTTCCCAGTTTGGGCCAAGCTTGCCTTCTCTGGGATCCTTCTTGTTGCCGACGACTTTCCTCAAGACTAAGTCGCCGACTTGAAAATCTCTTAGATTGACCTTCTTGTTGTAGGTTCTGGCAAGCTGTTGCTGGTATACTGCAAGCTGAATTGCAGCCTTCTCTCTTCGTTCTTCCAAAAGATCCAGATCTCGGGCTAAGAGTATATCATTAGTCCCATTCTCAACTCCCTAGGTTCGGAGCCCTGGGATGCCGACTTCCAGTGGAATGACTGCTTCTGTGCCATAAGCCATGGCAAAGGGGGATTCCCCTGTTGATCTTCTCGGCGTACTCCGATATGCCCAAAGCACGTTGGGCAATTCGTCTACCCACTTCCCTTTTGCTGCTTGCAGTCTCTTCTTTATTCCATCCAATATTACTTTGTTGGATGCTTCTGCTTGCCCATTGCTTTGGGGAAAACTTGGTGTTGAAAAGTAATTCTTGATCTTGAATTTTGCAAAGAAGTTTTTGATGAGTTTGTTGTCAAACTGCGTTCCGTTGTCGGCAACGATGGCTCTTGGAATGCCAAATCTGGTAATAATGTTTTTCCATATGAAGTTCTTGACGTCCACATCTCGGATTTTGGCAAGGGGTTCTACCTCTATCCACTTTGTGAAGTAATCCGTTGCTACCAGCAAGTATTTCCTCTGCCCGGTTGCTTGGGGAAGTTGTCCAACCAGATCCATGCCCCATTGGGCAAACGGCCAGGGGCTGGATACTGGATTCAGGTCAGCAGCTAGCTGATGAATCAATGGTGCGAACCTTTGGCATTGTTCGCACTTCTTCACGTATGTTTCTGCATCTTTTTGCATGTAGGGCCACCAATACCCCTGGGTGATGGCCCTATGGGCTAGTGATCTGCCCCCAGTATGGCTTCCACAAATTCCTTCATGAATTTCATATAAAAAATCTTCAACCTGAAAAGGGTGTACGCACCTTAAAAGGGGTCCAGTGAAGGACCTTCTGTAGAGATGTCCGTCATTGGTCAGGATGAATCTTGCCGACTTCAATCTGACTTTGTGTGCCTCTTTGCGGTCGTCTGGCAGCTTTCCTTCCTTTAGATATGCAACAATTGCATCCATCCAGCTTAGCCCCATGTCCACGCACATCGCTTCCTGCTTTGTGTTCTGTGGGGCTATGCTCGGGCCCGACATATAGTCAATCATAATTGTTCTTGTTTTTCCAGTCTGCATTGAACTTGCCAGGTTGGCCAACGGGCCGGCGTGGCTGTTATCATCTCGGCTTACTTGAAGAAGTCGGCATTTCTGAAATAGTTCGGCCAATCTGATGACCTCTTTTGCATATGCCGACATCCTCTCGTCTCTGGCTGCAAATTCTCCTGTTGACTGGTTAACAATTAACTGTGAATCATAAAAAACTATTACCTCATCTGCTTTTGCTGCTGCTGCCAGCTTTAGTCCTGCAATTAATGCTTCGTATTCTGCTTCATTGTTTGAGGCCTTGAACCCCAAACGGATGGATTGTTCTATTATTTCTCCATCTGGAGATATCAGCAGTACTCCGGCCCCTGCTCCTTGCCAGTTTGAACTTCCATCGACAAATAGTCTGAATGAGTCGCCGATGTAGATGTTGCAGGGTCTGAGTTTTTCTTTCTTTTGTTCCCTTGCCTTGGGCTGGGATTCTCCTTGCATGCTGGGGAAATGTTCATCTCGGCTCGATGGAGCCCGATGTTCGATGGATTCAGGTGTGAATTCTGCCACGAAGTCGGCCAAAACTTGTCCCTTGATTGCTGTTCTGGGCCTGAATTCCAGGTCATACTGGCCCAAGGCCATTGCCTACCTTGCAATTCTTCCTGTTAAGTCTCCTTGTTGCAATAAGGACTTCAATGCGTGCTCTGTTAGCACTACAATTTTGTGTGCTTAGAAGTAGTGGTTCAACTTCTTTGAGGCCATTACCAAGGCCAGTATTAACTTCTCCAGTGGTAAGTACCTTGTTTCAGCGTTTGCCAAGGTTTTACTTACGTAATAGACAGCCTTCTGTTCTCCTTGTTCTTCTCGGATTAGCACTGCACTTACTGCGTGTTTTGATACGGCTAAGTACAAAAACAACTCCTCCACAGGTTTAGGTGTTGAGAGGACTGGAGCCGTGGTTAGATATTTCTTTAGGTCGGCTAAAGCGGCCTCACATTCTTCAGTCCACAGGAAGTCTGTGGCCTTTTTCACCAGGTTGAAGAAGGGTTTACACTTGTCTGAGCTTTGGCTTATGAACCTGTTTAGGGCTACGGCCCTTCCAGTAAGTATTTGCACCTGTTTTGCCGACGTTGGACTCTGTAGATCTAAAATGGCCTTGATCTGATCTGGGCTGGCCTCTATTCCCCTTCTTGTTACCAAGTACCCCAGGAATTTCCCAGATCCGACTCCAAACGCGCACTTTGATGCATTGAGTCGGAGCCGATATGTTTTGAGAATTTCGAATACCTCTTGTAGGTCGGCAAGGTGACTCTTTGGCTCCTTGGTCTTTACGACCATGTCATCGATGTAGGCTTCTACCGTTTGGCCAATCAAGTGTTTGAACATTTTGGTTACCAGCCTCTGGTAGGTTGCTCCTGCGTTTTTCAGCCCAAAAGGCATTACCCTGTAACAGTACAGGCCTTTTGGGGTGATGAACGCTGTCTTCTCTTCGTCTGGGGGGTACATGGCTATCTGGTGGTACCCCCTATCAGCATCCAGGAAGCTCATCCTTCCATGTCCTGATGTGGCATCCACCAGCTGGTCAATCTTTGGGAGAGGGAAGCTGTCTTTGGGGCAGGCTTTATTTAGGCTTGTAAAATCTACGCAAACCCTCCATTTACCGTTTTTCTTCTTTACCACCACAGTGTTTGATAGCCACGTTGGATAATTGACTTCTCTGATGGCTTTGGCTTCTAGAAGTCTGTCTACTTTTTCTTCCACAGCTTTGACGTGCATCAACGTCGGTCTTCTAGCTCGTTGTATTACAGGTTTTGCCGACCTGTCGACGTTCAGTCTGTGGCATGTGACCTCGAGGTCAATGCCAGGCATTTCATAAGGTGTCCAGGTGAACACCTCTATGTTTGCTCTTAAAAGGCTTCCAGTTCTCTCTCTTCTTCTTTGGCTAAGCCTGAGCTGAGAAGAAAAAAGCGCTCTTCGTCGCCCTCCTGGACGAGGATTTTCTTTAGTGACTCCTCACTCTTCTCGGCCGGCTCCTTGCCGACATCATCTAGGACCTCCATGTCCTCATTTTCAATCTCTGCTTTTGCTGGTTCTCGAACATTGCAGATAGTCTTCATTGCTGCCATGGAGCAATTTTTTGCCTACAGTTGATCTCCTCTGACTTTTTCAATCCCATGTTCTGTTGGGAAGCGCAGTAGTTGGTGCAATGTTGAGGGAACTGCCCCCATTGCATGCAACCATGGCCTTCCCAATATGATGTTATAAGGAAAAGGTGTATCAATCACGATGAATTCCGTCCTGATTTTCTTAGTGCCGGCTTGTACTTCCAAGTTTGTAGCGCCCAGTGGCCACGTCGGCGTTCCATTGAAGCCCACCATCGGGCCATTCGATTGCTCCATGTCGTCTGGGTGAAGGCCTAGCTCCTTGTAACATCTAACATACATGAAGTCACAAGAGCTGCCTTGATCTATTAGAATGCGTTTTACTTGGTACTCCCCAACCTGGAGGGATACTACCAAGGCATCATTATGTGGGTGCTGTACCATCTCTAGGTCAGCTTTGGTGAAGGCTATCATCGGTCCTTGGTACTCTGCTGGCCGATGTCTTTTTTCCCTGACTTGGTAGACATGCTGCAGATGCCTTACCCTTTGAGTCTCTCCTCTGACTTCATTCTTGTTGACCTTTGAGTGGATCACATTGACTATCCGAGGTCCTTCTGCCCGAGGTTGCGGAGGTGGTGGGGCTGCTGGAGCCTGAGGTAGTCTTGCCTGTTCTTCTCTTGTTCTGGCTTCATCGATAAGGTCTCTCAGGTGGCCTTGCCTTACCAGATCTTCCAAGTGTGCTTTTAAGGCTCTGCATCCCTGTGTTGTATGTCCGTTTTCATTGTGATAAGCACAATGTCTGTCCGTGTTTCTTCCCATAAATTCTCCCAGTTCCCTTGCTGGTGTTCTGAAATAGGGCTGGTTCCGAATTTTTCCTAGGACCTTTTGAATCGGAATTTGGAATACGGTGGTCACTGCCTGTTTGGCCTTTAACTCTGTCTTTGTTTTCCTGAATCCGTTGTTACTTCGGCCTCGCTTCGGCGAGCCGTTCCCTTTTTCCTGTTTGACTTCCTTGTGGGCCGATGTATCCTCCTCGGCTCGGGCATACTTTTCGATCCTTGCCATGAGTTCTTCCATGCTCTTTGGTAATGTCTTTGCCAAAGATTTTCGCAGCGAACAGTTTTCTTTCAGGCCGTTCTTGAAGGATACAACCGCCACTTCCTGGTTGCACTCGGGTATTCGATTGAACACCTCGTAGTATCTTTTTGCATAGGCCCTAAGGCCTTCATCCTGGCTGATCTTTAGAGCCATTAGCGCGTCCACCCTTAATGGCTGTAGTTTGTTTGTTACGAACCTGGCTACAAACATCTCGGCCAGGCCTTCCCATGTCTTTACGCTTCCCTTTGGCAGTTTATGGAACCAATCTGATGCAATTTCCCCAAAGGACAAGGGGAACACTTTGTAGAGTAATGGCTTGTTTCCGCTGTATAGTGCCATTGAGTTCAAAAATAATCCAACGTGGAAGTTAGGGTCCGACTTACCATCGTATATTTGAAACCTTGGCATACTGAATCTTTTCGGTGCTTCAAATTTGTCCAGTTCCACCGAGAACGGTGTCCTCGGCTTGGCGGGTGATGTGACCTTGGCTTCAGCATTATGTTCCTTTCTCTTGAGGTAATTCCTCAAGTCTTCTTTACTCCTCCCTGGAGCCCGGCTATCTACGGATTTTAGTCTCTTCGGTACACTACTCTCGGCCTCGTGATGGGCCCGTTTTGATCTTTCTCCGTGGGTTGTGTCAAAGCAGAGCGCCTGCCCTTGAATACGCCGATGTTCTTTGTGCTCCTGATCCTTTGTATGATGCGTCCTCTGGGACCTCTCTTTTCTCGGCTCTTCCCGTCTGACCTCTCTGGAGGTCTGGTGGGAGTGTCTTCCACTCCTGGCGTGCCGAGGTTCTAAAGGGATCTGTCCCCCCTTCTGGGTGTTGGCTGCTGGGACTGGTGTGTCATGCAGTGGGAAGGGTGGCTGCATGACATTGTTTTGCATCATGAAGTTGACGACCGACTGTAGGTCTGCCAACTTGTCCACCAGTTCTTTTACTTCCTCATCCCTCCGTAGGCACCTATCCCTCCATACTTGGAGGTTATCCTCGTTGTAGTATCTGTCCTGATCTGGTTTCTTTGAAGTGTTGCCCTCTTGGCCAATGCTTTTTCCTTCGAGCCCCTGGTCGCGGGCTTCTCTGTTGTGGTTGTCTCCTTCAATGTCAAGGTCGATAGGCCTGCCACTCCCAGCGGGAGCGTCGTCCCCAACCTTTTCTTTCTGCGTGTTACTGGCCATCTAATCGTCTTTCGTTCCCACAGATGGCGCCAAATTGTGTGAGTGATTTTCCGATCACACTGCCCTTCTTAGTAAATCAGCTGTAGAACACAGGCAGACTAGATGGCGCTTCGCTGTCCTGCACAAAAAAGAAAGGTTCCAGCGGTGGTTCTTCCACCCGGGGGCACTCCGACGATCAAGTCAGTATATTTCTTAAGGATAATCAAGTATTCAACTCAAAAGCTTGAGTATTTGAAACATACCTTAGACCCATGGGGTTGCCTCTCTTTTATAGCCAATACAATCCTAGTCCCAATAGGAGCCTAACTCCAATGGACTCAGGATTACTGCTAATCTGGAACTTCCAGTGGGATTAGGATAAACCCTCTAAGAGTTTCATCTTTACCCAAACTGAAGTCTTCTCTCAATCTAGGACTCTTGTCTTTTATTCGCTTATCTCGGCTTCCGATATCTTCGGAGATAACCTCGGCAACTCCGAGACCACCTCGGTGTAAATTACCACGACACGTGGCACCTCGGCTGACACGTCGGCGTTACCTTGCCACGTGTTGGTACTTAGAAAATATATCCCCACATTTGGTATGATATATATTTTTAGTATATTATATATGGAGTTTACATTTTTACTCCTATTGATTTCATTTTTATGGGTGATGATGAAAATACCCAAAAACATTATCAACATCAATGGGTATTTTTGAACATCATCAAACATCAACAACATCATCAAATATCACAACATCATCAACATCAACTATATCTTCAACATCATCAAACATCAACTACATCTTCAACATGATGCTGGTGTAGTTGATGTTGTGTCTCCGGCAGAATGATCGAACACCACCACCGTCGCTTGCTTGCAGTCCGAGCAGTACACATTGCCCATCGTCTTCGCTCTTTCTCCTCCAAATTCAAACCCAGATCAATATCTTCTCATTCAATACACTACACTTGCTCAATAACCCATGACTTGTCAACTCATCTCTGCAATTCCACAACAAACTCACCCTTTTGTCATCCCCAAATCAATCCTCCAATCACTCCCAACCTATTCACTCCATCTAGGTTTCATCCAAAACATCCCAATTCCATATACTCACTCCAATCCCCAAATGGGTCCCCTTTTTTCTAGAAATTTAACTTTCACACCAATCAAATCTTTGTAAACCATGTTTTCTTACATGGGCATTCACTGAATTGGAAAAAAGTTGGAAAATTTAATGGTAATGGAATTGGGTTTTCAAGGGTTCGGAGTTTCTGTAGTGAATGTGAATTACTAAAAACTACATCAGTTTACATTTACTGATGTTGATGATGCTGATGTAGTTGATGTTGTTTATGGGTGATGATGTTGATGATGTTTGATGACGTTGATGATGTTGAAGATGTAGTTGATGTTTGATGATGTTGAAGATGTAGTTGATGTTGATGATGTTCACAATGTTGATGATGTTGTGATGTTTGATGATGTTGTTGATGTTGAAGATGTTATTGATGTTTGATGATGTTGAAGATGTAGTTGATGTTCACAATTTTGATGATGTTTGTTGATGTTTGATGATGTTGTTGATGTTTGATGATGTTGCTGATGTTCGGAAAGAAGGGAAATCTAAAAAATGCCTATAGTAAGCTTTTTGGGTATTTTTGTTATTACAACATCAGTAAAAACTTACATTTGCCCTCCATAAAAAAAAAATTACGTGTTAAATAAATGGGTATATACTTAATTCACATTCAAATAGAACTTATTAGTCTACAAAATAAAAGGCAGGACCAAATGGTTTAACAAATTAAAATTTGGGATTTATTGGTGTTTTGCCCTAATAATAATAACAAAAATAAAATAAAATAAAATTTGTATCTAAATATAGTTGTAGAAACTAAATGAGTTAAACAAATAATAACTACGTTAGTAAGAGAATAGTAGGGAGCAAAATATCTAGTGACTAGGTTATATATATATATTCAATTGATTTTTATTTTGTACAAAAAAAAAAAAATCAAAATTTATGTTGGGCAGAGGAATTCGGCCCAAGCAAGCCAATGCATGCCTTTGTTCACTGCCACACTCCATGCCTACATCCATAGATAGCAATTTCCAGCCGTTGTCAAGGTTGCCACAGCGTGCAAACTAACTGTAATCTATCATCTTAGATCATAGTTCCTAAGCTAAAAAAGAAGTAAAGTAAAAATAAAATAGTAATAATAATAATAATAATAATAATAATAAATTAGGCCCTCAAACTCTTATAATTAGGAGCACTATTCAGCCCCATTACACACACACGTAACTGACCAAAACAAAAAGAAAGAGAGGCAGAGAAAGCAAGAGGGAAAGGAGAGAAGAGAGGGGAAGAAAGGCTCAACACTTGGGATTTTTTTTTTTTACTTCATTGAAGTAAAAATACTCAACCCCTATCCTCCCTTAAATGTTTTTCTTAAATCTACATATTAAAAATATGCAAGAGTGTGTATTGATAATACACAAATGCTCAATGCATGTTACATTTGGATAGAATGATAATCTTATGATTATGTGATTTCTGTCCTTTTTACAAATATGGGTTAGGTGGTTTAGCTAATGATTTTACTCTTTATGTGATCAAGTATTCTCCATTGTTGAATCAATCTTGCATGCTTATGAATTTGTGTTTACTCTTCATCAATATTATTTTCTGTTATCGCTAATGAAAGTAAATATGAAGGATTAGAGTTTCATATGGGAATAATAGTAAGAAACATTTTTTTTGTCGTGCATGTGATTCATGGTGGATACAAAGTGTGTTTTTCGCAAAACTAATAAACTTCCAGCAAAACAGATTTTAGTCCATTTTGAATAAACCCTAAACAAACTCATGAGAACACTTTCAAAAAAATATGAAACTACTAGAGTTAGTTTAACATGTTTTCATGGTGTTAGAATGTTGAAGAAAATTATTTGACAACGTTTCATGGCCTGAATATATTTTTAACTTCGTTACTGTTTGGAGGCAACAGCAATGCTGACTTTACCAGGTCACCATTTATTCCACTGAATGAATTTTCAAGTGATTCAAATCGGAAAAGTTATATTTTTAAGTTAGCTTTCAAATGCCGCTGGTTTCATAATTTTTTATTAAGTATTGAGAGAGAAACGCTAATTTTTCAAAAATGTGACAGAATCTGTCCAGTTTTCTTATGAAAATTATTTGACCATCTTCGACTGGTTTTCAGTCTTCACACCCTTCTGGAAATATGTTCTAAACTCAAAAAATTAGCAAATTGTTCTGACTATGCCTCTTTTTGACACCGTTTGATGCCTTTTTTTATTTTTCGAACACAGAACACCTGTGCTGGAGGGTAATATAACTCACTGTCCTAGAAAACCAGTTTTCTTCCAAAAATTATTTCTCCATTTTAAAATCATTTTTAGTCCTGGTATTCTTCTCGAAATATCTTCCTAATTTGATGAACTAGCACCAGTTAAAATATTATAATGGTTGAACATCGTTGGGTATGGGTTTCATATTTTTTTTGTCTGACCATACAGTACTAAACGAAGAAGTGTGTGAATTCTTAAGAAATTTTGTGATGATTTCTAAGACATTCTATCATATTTATTTTGGTTGCCATATATGATTGTGTTGTGCTATATAAACATTAGGGCACTATGGTTCTCAAACTAAAACTCGCACATGCATAAAAATATGAATTCGACGAAATAAAGAAACATGAAATTGAACCGATGATACATTAAAAATTTAAAAGTGATGGGGTGAGCCCGGTTTAGAAGCTTACACTAATGAGTTGCAAACCCCAACATGGCACGGGAAGGTATTTCGGCTCTTATGGGTGTAGGCAATATAAGGTTGGTGGTGCAGGTGTCACAACATGGACCGTTCCCTTGGGGCAGACCGTGATGTCACGACTCGGGTACGTAACCCTAGTGCATGGGCATCATTGGTAGTTACAACAAGTAACATTTGAATATTTGACCAAGGGGGAGTCAAAATTGCCCATGGCCATTGTTTAGTGGTTGAGTGGAAATAGTGCTCCGCGGGGAGTTACTTAAACTTATCTGATAAACTAAATCTATGTGAATTTAAAAGAAAAGTTGGCAGTTTTCCTTATGATGAAATACTGCTTCCGCTTACCATTGTTCTTGTTATCTATTGTTATTACTTCAACTAATAGCATTCTTGTTATGCTTATTAAATGCTGCTTGTTATTTTGTTAACTACACAGTATTCATTAATTGTGAGTATTATTATTGGGGTGGGTATTTTCGGGTTGTAGTATCTTATTGAGCTCGTCGCTCATTAGCATTTCCATTGCCCTGGCATTTTATGCCAGGTACCGAAGAAACCGAAGGAAACACCGAGGTGTTGGAAGGCAACATTTAACCTTGGTTAGCTTGAAGCGTGCCAAAATTCCATGAACCATTTTTTTTGAGTTTTCTAGTTTTTCTCTAGTCTTTTTATATTTGTGTACTAAGACAAAGTTTTAAGTTTGATTGGAGTTGTAATTTAAGAACTTTTAGTTTCTGTGTTGTTAATTAATAGATGATGGTAAATTTGGTGGCAACATTGATGAGGATTCTTAATTAAGAAAATTGATTTTAAGTTTTAAACCCTATCATGATGTCCTCAAATTTTGGGGCGTCACACATGCAAGTATAAGTAATCTCACTATAAAGATATGAAATTTATTATATTATTAGTTACATTTGACATGTGAAGTTCGCTCTCTATATATTTATTTACTATTAGTTGGTGATATTACATACTAATGATGACGTAGTATTACCATTATATTGAATTTATAATAAAATTTTGTATAAAAAAATAATTTATCATTATATAGTTTATTTTAAGACTTATATATATATATATTTTATGTTGTCCAGGATACACTAGTTATAAATAACATTTATTTTTTTGATGTTTCTCAAAATCAATCGTAAAAACTTGTGTGAAATGTTTTTGTAAAAATTTTCGATATTGTAATTAATAAGTGCCCCTCTAATTTGATTTTCTGGCTCCGCCACTGTATACAAGTCAAGCCACCGAAACCCACCTCCTGCTAACATATCTTGACTTCATCTTCTTGCTCTCTTTTGTCCTATCCCTCTTGTAATGTATATATATAGTTGTGTTACCACCATCAATATATAAAATCAAGTAATCATATAATCATGTATACAATCTTCTCTCTTTCTTATCCCTCTATACATTTATCTAACATTTAACATGTTCAGTTTGCCCATTATAGCATGAAATCATCATATTGTATTTCTTTCTCTTGGAAAAACTAAACTAATGATTTAAACATATTAGCAATATAAATGATGAGAGACCCCATGTATGTATTTCTTCTCTCTTTCTTCTATTCCTATAAGTATATATGTTTTAAATATTGGAATGTTGTTATGGAAAAATGCAAAAAATCATGTGGTTAGATGGCATTATAACATAAATCAGAATTTCTACTTGATTTGCGGCAACCAAAAGTTTTTAGCTAGTTTTTGAACTTTATATGTTCTGTCCACAGTTAAACAAAAGAAGAAAAAGAAAAGAAGGGAAGTGACAATGCCGTCTCCTTTTTATTTAATATTTTTTTTCTTGTCAAGTTTGGTGACATGGAATATGATTAGGAACTTTTATGGGTTGGTGGAATTTGGAGGATGATAAGTTTTATAACATTTGTTTGATAAATGAGGTTTCTTAGAGCTAAGGAATCCTAAAATGTTGCTACCTCTTGCTTGGCTACCTAACTTCTAGTTTCTGAGGTCTTCATTTTAGTATTCCATGATTGTTCCATAAGCAAAAATTATATGAGTAATGTTACTCCATTTATGTGATATGAAATTAAATCTCAAAGAATCTAGTAGAATTTAAAAAGAAACCTAAGAATCATTTGTATCTTATCATGTTAAAGGATAACAATTGCCCACTCTTGTATGTACAATAATATGTAGCTATTATGCTGATCAATAACTAACAAAACATCTCTCTATTATGTTGGTACATTAGGAAAAATATATTTTGCTTTAGGAAACCTGAATTTTTTGCTAAGTGGTTTGGGTAAAAACAACTTAAAAAAGAATGAATTCCGATTAAAACTGTGTTTTAGCTATTGTATGGTTATAGCCACCATCTGTACATGTTGAATCAATCTTCAAATAAAACAAAGTGTTTCTTGATAGATTTGGAAGCAGCCACTTCAAAATGAAGTGTTTCTTGGTAGTTTTTTCTTCTTATACTTTGAGTTGCTATTCCAGGCTGTTCTCTTATTCACTATGTGGAAAACATTGAATTTGCAGGATGTAGATTGAATAGACAGGTTGGCTTTGCAACATGTTAATCTCTGTGCAAGATATAGATTGTTTAAAATCATGGCTCTCCTAAAATCCTTTTATCTAACCTCTTCCTAAAGATTGTTCCTCATATTGATCACATTAGAGGTAACCCTATTTCTCATATCTCTTCCAGCATGGAAGAACATTATGGCCCAATAGTTCTGATATATGCACCTTAAAAAGTAGTGAATTCATTTAGTTTTTATCAATACCTAAAGATAGAGATCTTACTCTGAAATAGAAGCCTAGCAAAATGTAGTCCTTACGACAAAAATAAGGGTAATGATAGTATGTGAAAACAATACCATTTTATTTTAAAGTAAACTTCATTGAAAGCATTAACAATTTAAACAATTCTACATGATTTTTTTACTAGGATTGTTGTTGCTTTAAAATTCTACACATTTTTAGATCCTAATGTGATTTGAATCACTTGGCCCAACAAGAATCGTAAAATCATAAGTTCTAGTACCATGGTTGGTGTTTTAGCAAAATGGAGTAAAAAAGAAAACAATGATACAAGGGATTGGATATATGCTTCCATGGATTTGGGTTTGCTCAAATGGTGTATTACTAAATGTAAAATTTGAATGAATATTGTGGCTTATTAATAAGAAATCAAAGTCTCATTATTGACATGTTGTCATGTTTTATTATAGTTCTGTTAACTGAGTTAGATTGTGAAGTCTAGAAGTGCATTAATTCATGAACTTCAATCAATGCCCATAAAGGTATTATGCATCCCTAATTAGTAAATCCCATCTCCTACTCGAAGCAACTCACAAAAACAATTTAATTTCTTCTGACACTGCATTCTCTAAATGTTATGCCCTCTGTCTTTTAATATGTGTGCTACATATTTTGTTGATAGGAAAATTTTTCCAAGTTAAACTATGAATTTACACAAGTATCACTACAATGGGCAGTTCTAAGAATGGTGTACAGATCCATTAGAGTCAAAATGTGGTAGTAACTTTTTTATGTGGCATAGATAACTTACTAACAAAAGAGTCTCTCTCACTTTAGCATGCAAGAGAGAATGTGGTCGAAGAAAAAGCGAAGAAGCAATGCAGACTATGAAGAAGAATAAGAGTAATAATAATGAAGATGTTCCAAAGCAGAAATAGCGTCACATAGTTTCATGGTCTCAAGAGGTCACTTCTTCTTTACTTCCTCTATTTTGTTCTCTAAATTGCTTGACTGGTTGGTTTGTATGATATTCAATGCATGGATTACTTGACTTGCAGGAGGATGATATACTTCGTGAGCAAATTCATATTCATGGAACCCAAAAGTATAGATTTTCTAATCAATTTTCATTTTTGTTAGATTGATGTGATTAGAGGTTAGTATTGATGAATGAAATTGATGGTTTTCAATGGAATGTATGTTTGCAATTCTCCTATCATTACATCAAAATTCAAGCATAAAACAACCAGACAATGCCGAAGAAGGTTTAAACATAGCTTTACCTATGGCCTGAATGCAAGTTATAAACTTAATATTCCTATAGATGAAAGGCATATTACGTAAATCTAGTTACATGAGTTTGTAGAGGCATGTGCTTGTATCATGGCCTATGAAAGGCATATTATGTAAATCTGGCTATATTATCTAGATTTTTTAAAGAACTCTATTAGGTGCTTGGACTTTAAAGAATTGATGTATGATGTTTATAATAAAAAACTATTTGTGACAACAAAAAATTCATTGCTAAAAAGCTATTATTGTACTATTTATAAATGTCATTGAAAACTATTTGTGATGGTAACAAAATGGTGGCAAAAAAAATGTTAGTATTTTTTCTTTGTTTTTTGCGACGAAAAAATAGCAGTCGCCATAAGTAATTTAGGTGGTCGCAAATAATTTGCGACTGCTACTTTGCCGTCGCAAAAAGTATTTGTCAACCACACATTCTCGTCCCTCATTTGCGGTCGCATGGGCCGTCGCCAAAGGTCTTTTGCAGCTGTATTTTTATTATTTGCCATGGTTTGTGACGGTAGCAAAAAATACTTTTTCTAGTAGTGTAGTTTCGATGATCTAAACTATTTATTTTGTTAAGCACTTCGTATAGAAGTATTTTATTTACAAAACAAATTAAGTCAATTCGATAATGATAACATATTCAATTTATTGCGTTTGTCACAAAAAACATAAACGATAATTATGCTTTTAAAAATAAATTTTTTTAAAGATAAATACGATAAAATAAATAACACAAAATGTTTGATAAAATAAACGATTTAAATCATCAAAACAAAATCCATGTTCACATGTCCAAACAACTGCCTCCCCCAGAAAATTAACCAAATTTTCAAATCAATGATAAATATTTAAAAGTATTATTATGAACCACACTTTAAATAAATTCTAACCATGACCATTAATATGAATCTGAAATTGTAGCATTCCTCGTATTATTCTCTTGGCTTAGTCCACCCGAAGTGGGGTCCCTCACTCTCACCACAACTGTGAATGATGTGAGAAACAAAACCTAATTATTGAACTCACTAAAAATTGTCACTAAAAGTGTGTAACACCTTTGCAACATCAATCAATAATGCAAGGGTTTAATTGTAATTTGCTAACAATGTGGTGATCAAGGGCATGTTTGGTTTGTGGGAAATTTTATTTTCACACATTTATTTACTTCTGTGCACATCATTTTCCAATGCACACATTTAGTAATTTGATTATTAGTTATTATTCTCATTCCGCACACCAAATGTTCCCCTTAACTCATATCCTTGTAAACACTACCTCAACTCTCTTTCCACACACCTATTCAAAATTGTAGACCAACAGTTGACCCCTATTTCGATTCCACACAGTGAAGACCCACCATCCCAACCCTCTATTGAAAACACAACTCCATTGAAGACCTTTTATTGCATTGTCGAATGTGAGTATTTCTTATTTTCAATTTCATAAGTAAGCATTTTCTCTGATAATAGTAGTATCAGCAATTGTGAATCGTTGCTGTCGGAGAAATCAGTGGTTTACAGAACTCTGTTTGGAAAGAGTTAGTGTGACAACCCCAGAATACATATCATGATTGTGAGAATTAAATTGTGTTAGTTATTGATTATGTGAGTTAATTGATGAATATTTGTCCAAAGTGGGAAAATATCTGTTGGGCCTATGACTTTGAAACTGAAATTGACGGCCTTAATGGGTTCAGAAACCTGAATGGTGTACATGGATGAGTTAATTGGAATTTTTAGAGCCTAGTATGAAGTTTTGTAAAAATCTGATTCATAATGGATTAAATTGATTTTCATTAAATATTATATTGTATATATGTATATGAGCCTTAGTTGTTTAGGCTCAAAAATATCTCCTGGAGAGATAGAAACAAGAGAGTGGGAGAGAAAGAAGAGAGTTCTAGAATTGTAGAAGGAAGGCTTGGAGATTGAAGAGATTCAAGGGGGAAATTCAAAGATTTGAACTAAGGTATGTGAATTCAACTATAATCTTTGTAGATACTTCATCTATTGCTTGAAATCAAGAGGAAATTTGAAGATTAAACACTTAAATAAGCTAGGGTTTTGAGTTATGGGTTCTTGGAGTTAATAGAACCTTATTTCTTTTGAGTTTGTTTGATTTGAGTTTAATATGAAGAAATAAACATGAGATGGACTCTAGATTTTACAAGAAACTAGTTGAGTGAAGAATCCAACTATGAATTTACATGAAAATGAAACTTTATGTTGAAAACTTTGAATTCATGGAAGTTAATATTTTGATTTTGGAATCAAAGCAAGTTAAGGCAATTGAGCTTGAATTACCCTTGAAATATGTTGGTTTATCATGTTTTAAAGGAAAATTAAATGAGATCTTGGCTTGAAATTGGGTTGGAAAACTCAATCTTTGATGAATTTTCGGACTGTCTGATTGTGCCTAGCCTGCACGAGCGGCCACAGGCTCTGCACGAGCAGAACATGAACAAAAACAGGGAATTACATTCTGCTTAGACCACTGCAAGAGCAGCCAAGGCCACGGCTCGAGCAGCCAAATCACCGAACGAGTGGTCAAAGTGGGCACACGTGCAGCCAGTCTTATTTCAGCTTAATCCTAGTAACTTCAAATAAGTATATCTCCCTCACCCAAACTCCGTTTTAAGTGATTCTTGAGCCTAAATTCAACCCCGGAAGTCTAGTTTCCAATGGTGGTAGTCTCACAGCCAAATTGTAAGTATAAAAATAGATATGTTCAAATTAGTGAAGGCTATTCACTGTCTTTCTAACCATTTCATGCTATTTCCCCTCCTAACCCAATTTCCTTTCATTTCTTCCTGTTTTCCTAGGCACGGATTATGACCCATTGAGAACTAATGAGTTTAGAACCAACATAAATAATTGGTTAAAGAGCAAAGTAAGGGATCGGTTTATTTGATTAAGAAAAGATTAAGAGAAGTAAATTTAATCAAGAGAGTAATTCTATGTTTCAATATGTTGTGCTATGTGTATTGTGATTACTAGTCAAGATTCGAGGACCGGTCAACCATTTCTGGAAACCACTATGAGTAATAATATAGTAAAAATATGTTTTTCATTATCTATTTTGATTTATGTACGACATGATTTTATAAATATCATATTTTGTCAAAATGCACAAGTTTCCAAGAAATGTGAAATGAATTATGAACAAAGCTGTTTCGTTTATGTTATGACATGATATAAATTGTTCGATCTTTAAGACCTATTATTTCTGGTATGGAACAAAGTGTTGTACAGAAGTAAGTACTATAGTGGGAATCATTTCTAAAATCCGCACAAGTCGCCTCTTGGGTCCATATATACATGAATTGGGCCCAAGGAGATGTGAAGACATGTCAATATTCCATCTACTCCATGATAAGATACAGTGATACGATATGATACGTTTGGACCTCAGGTTGTTCAGAACAGTGATATGATATGATATGTTTGGACCCGAGATCGTTCAGAAAATGTGATATGAATACGAATGTTTTTACATCGCTATATGACTCATGTTTACGAAATGTTATTTTATATGAATGAATGGATGTCCTATTTTAAAATGTGATTCTAACCCTTTGCATAAGTGAGCGTACTACATACCACGTAAAATGTTTTGTAATGGTTTCGAAATGGACAATGAACTAAAATATTATAGTGTGAAGGAAGTAATGGACAATATACTAAGTGAGAAACAATGGAAGAAGGGACAAACAATGGAGAAACTAAAATTTAATTTTATTTTATTTTTTTCACATAAAAGATGTGAATTGAGATTTTTTTTTTTTTTTTTTTTTAAAAAAGATGTGTATAAAAAAAAATTGATATAATATTGTGAGTGTGTTTTGATGTCCATTATATTAATTTTACTTTAGGGTACAATTGTCATTAAAATAATGTTTATTAAGTGTGTGTACAGAGCTAAGCAAGTGTGTGGAAATATAATTTTCTTTGGTTTGTCTCTCAAAATATGTTTTTGTAGAAAAAATTTCAAAACATGTGTGGTTGAAAATTTTAAAAAAAAAAATTTTCAAAATAACTTTTCTCTCTACTACACATCAATTAATCACTTTTTCTCTCTCCTCTCTTCTCTCTCACATCCATCTATTTAACTATAAAAAATATCAAATCATCTCAAAATCCAAAACTCTAAAAGAAAATTGTTTGAGGGCCCGAAATCAACGACTCAAATTTGGCTCGAAACCCAAAACGACATCGTTTTGGGTTTTATTTATTTTTTCTTTTTCTTTTTCTTCCTTTTCTTTCTTTTTTTTCTTCTTCTTCTTCCTTTTGAACACAAAGGCGAGAGAGAGAAACAGAGGCGAGAGGCGAGAGGCGAGAGAGAGAAATGAGAGAAGATCGACGGTGATCAACGGAGGAAGAGAAAGGAGGAAGATCGACGGTGATCGACGGAGCTGGAGCAAATCAGATCTGAATTTTTTTTTGGTTGATGATGATTATGTTCTGAATCTTTTGTTTTTTTTTTTTGGCTGATGATGATCTGATGATAGTGATCTGTTGATGATGATGATGATGATGTTGATGAACATGTTGTTGTTGATGATGATAATGTGTTGATGAAGATGTTGATGTGGATATGATCTGAAAGGGGAAAACATGGCTTTAATTTTTATTTTATTTTTCTTCTTCCTCTTCTCTTTTCTTCTTTTTCTTCTTCTTCTTCTTCTTTTTTCTTCTTTCCTCTCTTCTGTGATGATGCTGTGTTGAGTCGAAAGAAGAGAAGGGAAGGAAGAAGGCAGGGAAGGAAGAGAAAAGAAAAAAAAAGAAGTCAAAACAGCGTCGTTTTGAAATTCGGGGCAGTCGAGCAATGGGGAAATCAGGCTCTGTAGCGGGACTGAACTCTAAAATTATTTTCAGAATATACAGCCAAACAAATTTTTAAATTTTCTAGACTCTCTCCAAAAAATTATTTTTAAAATAATATCTGAAAATACAAACCAAATTAATGGTAACATTTTTAGTCCTTTTAGTTTATTGGGGAAATAACAAATCCGTTGAAGATTAAATATAAATTCAAATTAATGGTACAATTTATAAATTTTAATTATTAAAGTCAAATTTTTCCATGTGTAATTATTTTTGAAATGTTCACCTAATTTGTAATTTCCCCTAGTTATTCATCAAGGTTTTACAGTAGTTCTTACCATTGTTTATTTTTGTCTATTAGATGATCAAAACCCACTCTTAAATATGAACTTGGCTAACACAAACGAAATTGTCAAACCTTATCTCAAATTTGGCATCAGGCTGTACAACACGGGCCATGTTTAGTTTTTTTTTTTTTTTTTTTTTGAAATTATTTTCAAAAAAAAATTATGAAAAAAATAGAAATTAATTTGACAAAAATAAACATAAAAATTATATTTTTAAAGCAACTTAAATGAATGATAAATATTTTTTATTTTTATATAAAAATGATAAATATTTTTTATTTTCTTCACCAAGTTAATTTTTTATTTTTTAAGGTGGACATGTAAACAAAATTAACAAAAATTTAGACAAACAACAAAATTGAAGTTAGATTTAAAATGTAGGGATTAAATTGTTCAAATTGAACTATAAGAACTAAAATAAAATTTAAGTCAACTATATGAGCAAAAAGTGTAATTAATCATAAATAGTTTTTTGAGTGAAAAGTGTAATTAACCATAAATAGTTTGGTAAGAAAAGTGTAATTAATCATAAATAGTTTGGTGATTGAAAGGTGGTTGAAATGAGATTTTCTCCTTTCTTTATGGACCCCAAACAAACTTTTTGTGTGCATAAATAGCAACATAATAACTCTCTCTCCTAAAGCACCCCCTCACCTCTCTCTCTCTCTTTCTCTCTCTCTCTCATGGCTCACCCAGAAAATGATGAGAAGAAGCATGAACTCAATAGAGACTTGTACAGTGCTCTGATGAGAGGAGATGGGAATAAGGTAATTGAACACTGCAAGAAAATCCCACATGGCCCATTACACATACTAACCATACACAATGACACAGTCCTCCACATGGCTACTTACTCAAAACAAAAAGAATTAGTGCTTGAATTGCTTCGATTGTTGCCTGATAAAGATAGAAAAATGATCATGGCAGAGAATGATATTGGAAACACTATACTCCATGAGGCAGCTACTTGCAACAAGATCGTCCTTGCGGCGAAAGAAATGCTGCGAAAAACTCCCGAGCTGTTGAGAAATAAGAACAAGAGGGGAGAGACTGCTCTTTTCCGAGCGGCCCGGTACGGGAAAATGGAGATGTTCAAGTTCCTTGATGATGAAGTCAATAGAGTCTGTGAAAATGAAAGAATAGAAAAGACAGAAAGATGCAGAGAGTTTTATCAAAGGGACGATAATACCACCATTCTTCACATTTCCATCCTCACTGAGCACTTCGGTTTGTTACCCTTATCTTGCCCACGCATGCATACTTTTCGCATTTAGTTTAACTCAAATTTTATTTCGGTGTCAATTTTTTTTCATGGGTATATTTCAAGAAACTGTCAACAAAATTATTAATTTTAACATTTAATTTGAAATTAATTAAATAATAGAAATTGAAAGTGAAAGTACAAATAACCCAAAATTTTATTTTTCAATTAATTTCTTTTTTTTATAGAGAAAATTTCATTTTTCCCTCCAAACTATCACTCAAAAATCAATTTAACCCATGTTCTTTTAATAATATTAATTTCATACTCAAACTATTCGATTCTAGATCAATTTTATCCCTACCGTTAACTACCATCTATAATCAAACGGAAGTCACTAACATGATACTGAAATTTTATTTAAAACTTCTTTTTCTCCCTCCAAACTATCTCCAACATATCAATAATCAATTAGATCTCTAGATATATAAAAATAATAATAAATAAATTTTAGAGGAAATATTATTTTACCCCTCAAATTATTACTCAAAAATCAATTGGCGGTGAGGTAAAATTGAAGCAAAATCAAATAATTTAAGTTTAAAATTGATATTATTAAGAGAACATGAATTGAATTAATTTTGGAATAATTGTTTGGAGGGGCAAAATAGTATTTTCCCTAAATTTAAATATTTAATTATTCAATAATAATTTTCATCATTCAATATAGTTTCTCAAATTTCGGAAGAATATATTTCTCTCCGAACATGTGTGGTCTAGATTTTTATCCACAGTTTTTAATCTACTATTAGTCAATCAGTCTTTTGAGATTAATCTGAAAGATAAACGAGAGAGAGAGAGAAGACTTGGAATTTTGCGCTCAATTAGTTTTCTTAGGACTAATTCATGCTAATTTAAGACTTAAAGCAACAATTGTAAATGAATCATATTTTTAAATAATTTCTTTGTAAATGTTATTATTTAAAATTTATTTCTCGCCTTTTTAGATCAATATTGTTATTAGATATTTAAATTTAATTATATATATCAGGGGTCTAATTGACATTTTGAAAATAATTTGAAGAATAAATGAAGTTTCAAAATAAGTTTTGATACCACGTTAGCAACTTCCGTTTAATTATATATGGCAGCTAACAACATGGCTAAAATTAATATAAAATCGAATAATTTAAGTATAAAATTGATATTATCAAAAAAATAAAGGTTAAATTAATTTTTTGAGTAAAAATTTGATGACCAAAATGAAATTTCCTCTTTTTTTGAATTTCTTTCAACTTTGAATCAAATTTTTTTTAGGTCTGTCTCGACTAGACGGTGCTAAAAAAAAAAAATTTTAAAAATGATTCAATTTTGAAGAGAGTTTACTAAATATGAAAATAAGTCAAATTTTATCAAAGTTTATTTTTTATTTATTATTATTATTATTATTTTTGTAAAAACTATAGTTTCTGTTTTGTCTTTTTTAAGCTTTATTTTATAATTTTTTTTTATGATCCTCTAGTAGAGACAGATCTTGAAAAATAAATAAATTTGATGTAATTTTTAGAAATTTTACTAACATTAATTTTAAATAAGGATAGAGCTTAACTAGGTATGATTAATTGTTCTATTTTGTACTAGGTTTTTGTTGCATTTTGTAATCTATGCACTGATCTTATGATGTTTTTGTATGTGAGTAATTAACATAGTTTTAAATAGTTATATCATATCGTCACGACTTAATAATGTTAAAAATATTGAGTGATACATATAAAGAATTGAATTTTTTAAAATCATGACCACAAACAAAGGGTTTTATAAACTGTATCTATTGCAAACTAGTTTTTTTTTTTTTTTAATCAACAAAAGAAAAGAAACTTTATTGATAAAAAATAACGTACATAACATATGAGATTACATCAATAAAGTAGAGAAAATGTAAAAAGCATCAAAGTATAACAACCCGATTCCAACTAGGCCGATACCAAGAAGAATATTCAATCATTTGCTTGCACAAACCTCAAAGTTGGTGAGAAACCAACATGAGCCAACAAAACCAGGAACAAACAGTAAACAAACCAATATTTAAAATCAAACTAGACCAGCAACAACAGAACAAGATTGCTGCACCCCTGCTTCCAGCTTCCCTGCTGCCCTTTTAGTGCTCACACTACAAACAAAACCTCACCTCCCTAATATTAAAATCAAGTCATCCACAAAATAATTCACTCCTTTTAAATTATACTTGGCCCACACTGCCACCCTTACCTTGATTAATTCTCCAATCTCCAACAGTTTAGGTTGGCACCCATTGAACACAATCATTTCAAACTCTCCACACAGACCAATAAGGCAAGAGGTAATACCTTCCAGATCTGCAATTCCTTCTTCTTGAATCTAACACCCCCCCACCAATAAAACACCTCGTCAATTGTACTTGGTGATGCCCAACTGACTACCCACCAATTCAGAATTTCTGACCAAATATTCCAAACCCCATAGCAATGTAGGAGAATATGATTAACAGTATCAGCCTCAGCTTTGCAACAAGGGCACACATTATTCACACTACTGCTTAATGCCCAAATTCTTTGTGAAAAAAGCTGCTGTCTTAACCCTCCCATTCCATGCTAACCACCCAAAAAATTGAATTTTAGGTGGTGCAAAGTTATGCCACAGAGCATCCTCGAAATTTGCAGCTTAGGACCATCCATGCCTTCGGTCCACTCCCTCAATGATGCTACAGTAAACTGACTTGAATCAGATGCAGTCCACTTGAGAGAATCAGAATAATTAGGTCTTAGCTCTGGGACATTATTAAGCGGACAATGCAACCTACCAACCTCCTCTTCTTCTCGTGCTAGAAGGGGTCTTCTATAAGAGAGCTTCCAATCCCCACTTCTATCTCTTCTTTGCACAAAATCCTGAAGGGACCCTTCTTTGTCATTTGAGATGCTAAACAATCTAGAAAACTCTTCCTTCAATTGAGTATTTATATATCACTTGTCAAACCAGAACTGAATCCTACATCCATCCCCAATCTCAACCCTAACATTGCTTGCAAAAAAATTGTACAAGGGGGGGGTTAAATTGTGCTACTGACAGAATATCACCCCAAACTCTTGAAATCTTTCCCTCGTAGTCCAGTGATGGTAGCCATCTCCCTCCTTGTGGCCCATATTTGCATATTAAAACTTGTTTCCACAGAGCCATGTCCTCAACTCCATATCTACACCATCACTTCATTAACAAGCTCTCATTCACCTCCCTTATCCTCCTTACACCTAAACCACCATGTTCTTTACTCTTGGTCACTTCCTTTCACCTGACCATATATAGTTTTCTTTTCACATCAGAGCTGCCCCACAAGAATGCTGCCTACACCTTATATATGGTTTTAGCCACTCCTTTAGGAACTTTAAAGATGGACAAATAGTAAGAAGGAAGGTTTGATAACCTGACTTTATCAGTGTCAACCTACCTGCAAATGACAAGAGCTTCCATTGTAAGATGCCAACTTTAACTTTATTTTATCCACCACCGGTTGCCATGTCTTCCTATTTCTAGGACTAGCACCCAGAAGTAGTTCTAGATACTTATGGGGAAGATTCTGACACAAACAATTTAGCTTCTTTGTGAACTAGTCATATTGATTGTGAATAGGCAATGTGATTTTCAAGAAATAGCAAATATGCATGTGATTTTCAATTCAATTTATATACCAAGATTTATTGGTATCAAAATGACAAAAACTTGATGCTTATCGGTCTGTACTCAAAATCATGTTAAAAGAAAACCTTTGTTTCATATGTCTTTGAAATTCTATTTGCATCAATCTTACTTTTAAATTTTTTATATTGTGTCAATTTATTTTAACTCATAATGTCAATTTAGAAATTAGACTAAAATCAATTGGCAAAATAATCTATTCATTCTCCTCAAAATTACTTGAAGGTTAACATTTAATTTGAAATAGGTTGATTCATTGCTTGTTTTTGGTTTTCTAAAAACACTTTTAAGAATATTCTATTTTCTTGTTTTTCGTATTTTTTTGTTTTTATTGAATTTTTTTAATGTTTTAAGCAATTGTTTTAATTTTTAGACACACCTAACATAAATACACATTAAAAGTATAATTTTTGTAAAAAAAATCTTTTAAAAATTCACTAAATACCAAAAATATCAAAAAAAATATGAGAATTCAGTATATTTTTCATATTTTTATATATTTATTAATTTTTAAAAATATTTTTGACAAATTTTTTACTTTTTAAATATTTCTAAATAAGGTGCATATAAAAAAGTTTTAAAAATGCTTAAAATTTTAAAAATATTCACTAAAAACAAAAAAAAATACGAAAAATAAAAAAACTCAATTTTCAAAAAACTTAATCCAAAAAACTCAAACTAAACACACACAATTTTTTTTTTTTTTTTTAGTAGAGAAAATGAGAAACAGCGCTAAACAAAACCAAGCTAAAACAAACTAAGCAACTCTAACCAAAGTTTGAAGAGGATGAAGAGGGTGGGAGACCCAATCAATAGAAAGACGGTCATTATTTTTAAAGGACTATTGTGCTCTTGATTTTTATTTAATTTTTTAATAGATTTTATCAATTTAATTAAATTGACATAATATAAAACATTAAAAAGTAAAATTGATACATTTAGAACCAAAAAAACCAAATAAATCACATATATAATTTGTCTTCTCTTTTTTTTGTTAGTGCAACATGTGAGCTTCTAATTCTTCTTTTGTTTGTCGCTTTTTGGGTTTTCTTTGAATTTTTACTATGAAAATCAAGCAGACTTGGCCTTTTATATTGCCAAAAAGCACAAAGATTTAGTAAGTGCAAAAGATGGAGATGAGATGACAGCTCTTCAACTTCTTGCATGCAATCCCTCAGCATTTAATGATGGCCGAAAACGAAGACGCCCCAAGCGGTTCATCAACTACTCTTGTATGATACTTTTAACTTAGGCTCGTTTAGTACGTTTTTTTACAACAATGATTCAGCACATTAATTTTGATATTTTAATGAAATATTAATGATATGACAATAATAAAAAAAACAAAAAAAATCATATCACAATAGGTGAGGCTCGCTGCCAGCTCATTAGACCTGGCTTTAAAGCTAAAGAACTAGAGTTTCAAAATATTTTTCTTTTTTTTTTATAAGTAGTTTTTTTTTTTTTTAATTATGGATAAATTGCGAAAATAGTCCCTATACTTTTATTCTTGTGTCATTTTGATCCATGTAATTTCAATTTACTCCATTTTGACCATAAAAGACTCATTTCATTTCAAATTAATCTAATTGATTACAACTCTTAATGTTTTTATGAAAAATATGCATATAAGTGGCATGTATCATATTTTTCAAAAAAAATAAATAAATAAATTTGCTGTAACCTCAGTGAGTTAATCTCAACCAATTTAGTAAATATTTTCAGTCAAAAACACTAACGGCATTATCAATTGGACCAAATTAATTCAAAATCATAAATTAAGGGTCAAAATTATGCTAATTGAAAGTTTATAGACCAAAATGACACATGGGACAAAATGTAAGGACAATAGGTGTAATTTGTCCTAAAATTATTGTTCAAAAAATTAAGAGAAAATTACGACCAAAAAAAAAATTTATTAGGATTTAAACCTTATAACAAAATAAATCATGAGTTTTAATTTTATCAATGTAAACTTTAATATTTTGATTTATTTTCAACCTAAATCATTCATCTATTTTCGTTAAATAAAACAAACGAAAAAATAGTATTTACCCATTTAACTCAATTTAGGTTATATAAAATGTCTAAAATATATTCTTTCATTGAGTTTAATAATTAAAATACTCACTTTTTCATCAATTTTACTTAACAAGAATAGACAAATTGTTTAGATTGAAAATAAATTAAAATTTTAAGAATTAAATTGATAAAATTAAAAATTCAGGATTTATTTTATTATAAGGGTCAAACGCTGATTTTTTCTTTAAAAAAAAATTTTCCAAAAATTAATATGTTTGGTTATGTTTTTTTTTTTGTTTTAAAAAAAAAAAAAAAGTTAAAGACCCATTAACTTTCCTTTTTTTTTTTGTTGAGTAAATTACACTCACCTCCCCTGAGGTTTCTGATAATTATAAGGACCTTCCTTACTTTTTCTGACATTGTCAAGATTCCCCCCTCCCGTTAATTTAAGCCAAACAGTGTTAACTTAGTTGTACAAATGACCATAATACCATTTACACTTGATACCCTTTAATTATAATTTACCTATATATTAAATTATCATTTTATTTCTCACGAATTTTTTTTTGTATTTCCTTGACTTTGTATTTTTTTTTCACCATAAGTTTAAAAAAAAAAATCAAGCATTAATGAAATTAAGAAAGAATATCCATGTTTCTTATTTGAACTAATTTTGAGATTTAATTTAATAAAAATGATTTAAATGAAAGAAACAAAGATGGAGATACAGGTTTAAGCTGTAATGAATAACAAATTATTTGAGTATTTTATTATTTTCAAATAATTTATTTCTTCAAGTAAAATTCTATTTTAGTTAGATGTAAGAAATGACAAATTTAAATAGTTTTATTATATTCTCAAATAATTTCTTTATCTTTCATTCCTTATCATCTAATTTTAATTTATTGTAACGTGATTAGATATTTTTTCACTTTTATATTTATTTTTAAAAATTTTATAATTAAGGCGAGAAATATTGACTTATTTTTTTAATGATAATTAAAATTTGATAATAATATCGGATTGTGAAAAGATAAAATGATAATTTTTTATATATATATTTATGAGGTAACATTTGGTAATTTTTATAAGTCAATTTTTTTTATTATAAATATGAAATGTTATTATGTTTATTTTTCTTTCAAAAAATTTAATACACAAATATGTTTACAAAACAAAAGAAAATTCATGTTTCGTAAGTTACTATGGTATTAGGTGATGCTGACTAACATTGATGAAAGAGAAAAAAAGATTAAAAAAATTGAGAAAAAAAAACATAAAGAAGAGAACAAATAAAATAATAATAATAATAATAATAAATTATATGGTGTTGCTATTTGTTACCGTCACACTATGAAAAAATGAATAAGAAAATAAATGGAAAGAGAGGGATAATTTCTCCAAATGTGTATTTTTCATACAGGAAAAAAATCAAATACCTATATGTATTTTTAAATTTTTATTCAATTTCTAATTTCTCCAAATAGTTATTTATAAAATTGGTGGCCTTTTTAAAAAATAAAACATCTTTTATACTTTGTTTTGTAATTTTTAAATAAATGATTGTATTTAATCGAGTATAAGGTTAAACGTTGATCAATTTATTAGCTCTTTTTTTTTTTTTCATAGATAAAGTAATTGACGTGGGTAGGCCCATAAAGGCCATAACCCACTATGAACAACCCAAGCCTACCACTTAGGGCCCAGTACATAACCCAACTGATAAGGCCCAACATAGCTGGAAGTCAACATGACTTGAAGAACCAATGATATTTAGACACGTGGTAGGTAAAGGGCAAGCCACATCAGCAGACAAAGATCTGCAAAGTTATTGTCATTGCACATCGCCATCAATGCAGCCCCTCACAGTATTTATTACGACAACACCTCTTTATCAGGACAGCACGCCCTCACCCTGAACAAGGTAAGCTACAGCATAGACTTTTGGCCAAGGTGACAGGTCGGAAGGGACAACGAAATGATGACCAAAGGATATAAGCAGACGTTGAAGACAAGAAAAAAGTTAAGCTTTTTTATCTCTAATTCATATCACTTCCTCTTCTTCTAACTTGCTCGTCGGAGGGTTCACTGGAGGACTCCCCGTTCCCCGTTGAACTCATGTGCAGGTTCATTGGTGGGCTTGACCATTCAGATACCGGTTGGAGAAGCGTGGACCAGTCCGACCCATTCCATCTGGAACCCGTTATATCATAACTGTATCATCAGTTGGTGCCGTCTGTGGAAAAGCTTTGCTCCACGCGCCAGTTGTGCTCATTGTCGCCGGAGACTCTATTCCAATAACCCTTTCCTGCTACCCATCAAAGTGTATGGTCACGACTAGATTCATGGATTCTCACCAAAATGCTGCCGACCACCAAGCCGACCCCCCCAATCCAAACAACTCACCACAGTATTTCATCGAGCTTACCAACAGCATTAACCACATGGCCGAGCAAAACCAAGCCCTGATAAATGCTCTACTCCAAAGAAACCTTCCTGTGCCTCCTCCACCACCTCCCGATATTCCGCCCAACCAAGAACGAGCCCCGAGCCATACTATCCCGCAGCCCTATCCACCCAACTTGGAAGGCTTGCAACCTCATCCTCCTAATATGAATCCACCACCCCGACCCCCGCATCTATCGGTCCTCACCAACCCCTGAAGAGGAAGCCAGTAGCGTCCAACCCTCGCTGCCTTCTGGTGGTGATAACATCCCTCTCTGGGATGCAGAACTCCGAGCCATGAAGCTCCAACTCCAAGGGGTCATGCAGAACATCCAGCATAAACCCTCTACCACAGCAAACTCATCATTTGTTGCCTCCATCCGAGACAAACCTCTACCCCCCAAGTTCAAAATGCCCACCATCGACTCTTTTGACTGTACGACGGACCCATTCGACCATCTAGAGACCTACAGAACCCTCATGATCCTCTATGCATTCCCTGATGAGATCATGTGTCGAGCTTTCCCCGTGACACTGAAGGGGTCAGCTTGGCTGTGGTTTAGCCAGTTACCAGCAAACTCCATCTCCACTTTCTAGCATCTCAGTGACTCCTTCCTCAGCCATTTTATTGGAGCCCAGCGCCAACGCCGTCCGGCAACCCAACTCCTCAACATCCGCCAGACCGAGGGGGAGTCCCTGCGTAGTTTCGTTACCCGCTTCAACACCAAAGCCTTGCAGGTGGCGGAAAACGATGATAAGGTCATCCTTACGGCTTTCATGGCTGAACTACGGTCGTCTGATTTCCTCTTCTCCCTCTCTAAAAACCTTTCCACCTCTATGGCAGCCCTACTCTCCAAAGCCCAAAAATACATGAACGCAGAAGATTCCTTAGCCGCTCACCAAGACCCTACAGCAAAAAACCTGACCCCTCGAGAAAAGCGAAAAGACTCAGAAACCAGAAACACCCAGTACAATAACCAAACACCCTACTATACCGACCGACCCCTCAGAGCTGACCGGACAGCACCAGCTCGACCGCCCGGTCGGTTTGAACAGTACACACCCCTCAATTCCCCCATAGAACAAGTCCTCAATCAGATCCAACGGGACTACCCCCTCAAATGGCCCCAACCATCACGAACCCCTTCCAATCGGAAAGACCAGTCCAAATATTGCCGCTTCCACCAGGACCACGGCCATCATACCGACGAGTGCGTCAACCTCAAAGATCAGGTCAAGACCTTAATACGTCAGGGACGTCTTAGCCGGTTCACTGACACCCGCCCTCAGCAGAGGCAAAGGACTGAGCCCCTCAGAAACAACCGCCGGCGCATCCCTCCCCGGCAACCAGCCCAACCTAACCAAGGCCATGATCGTCCTCCACAGCAGCCTCGGCCACAAGGTAATCCCCCCCACCTATTGGAGAAATCAGAGTTATTTCAAGCGACCTTGCTTGTGGGGAGCCATCCCACTCGGCTTAGAAAGCAGAACTCAGAAAGATAAGGCAGGGCTCAAACAAAGCAATTGCCACGGTGGACCGACGCTCCAAACAACCCAAGCAGTGGACCGAGCCTATCATCTTCACGGACGCCGACTGATCAGGCATCCGTTACCCTCATGATGACCCTCTCGTCATTTCTTCCCTCCTCTCCAATTACAAGGTCAAACGAGTTCTCATCGACAACGGCAGTTCTTTAGACATCAACTTCTTCAACTGCTTTCGCTAGCTCAAGATTGGGGAAGAAAGTCTGTCTCCTCTCCAAACCCCTTTGGTCGGCTTCACTAGTGAGCAGGTGACCTCCATCGGCTCCATCGATCTTCCTATCACAATCGGTGAGTACCTGCGGCAGACCACAAAATTGCTCACCTTCCTTGTTGTCGACTGCCCCTCCGCCTACAACATCATCCTTGGCCACACCGCCCTAAATGCTTTTCAAGCTATCACATCAACTTACCACCTTGCCATTAAGTTCCCCACCGATCTGGGGGTCGGGACAGTGAGGGGAGAGCAGACAGTTGTCAGGGAGTGTTATGTCGCCTCACTCAAAGAAGTCAAGCTGAAGGAGGCAATGATCATTGAAGGGCTTGACGTCCGAGATGAGGACGAGCTGGTCAAAGAGGAGCCTGTGGAGGAGCTCATTGAGGTTCCCATCGACCCCGCCAACCCGAAGAAAACTGCCAAAATCGGCAGCCAACTATCCCCCCTAGCAAAAGCCGACCTTACTGCCCTCCTGATCGAGCACAACGGATTGAATCGCTTGTGACCCATATGTGTTATATGATGTGTAGGGTCAAGCTCCAGGGCAAATCATTCAGCTGATCACTGTGAGTAATATCGATATTTGAAACTTGTCATTTGCCCAATTGCTTATTTCCTTATAAGCCTTATGAGTTGCCAGTTTGAATTATGGACAATGTTTGTTATACTGAATGAATGGGCCGAAGGCCGTTTTGACATGAATGAATGGGCCAAAGGCCGTTTTGACATGAATGAATGGGCCAGAGGCCATTTCGACATGAATGAATGGGCCAGAGGCCATTTCGACAAGAATGAATGGATGGGCCAGAGGCCGTTTTGACATGAATGAATGGGCCGAAGGCTGTTTTGACATGAATGAATAGGCCGAAGGCCGTTTTGACATGCATGAATGGGCCAGAGGCTGTTTCAACATAAATGAATGGGCCAGAGGCCGTTTTAACAAGAATGAATGGATGGGCCAGAGGCCGTTTTGACATGAATGAATGGGCCAGAGGCCGTTTTGACAAGAATGAACGAATGGGCCAGAGGCCGTTCTGACAAGAATGAATGGATCGGCCAGAGGCCGTTTTGACATGAATGAATGGGCCAGAGGCCGTTTTGACATAAATGAATGGGCCAAAGGCCAGTTTGACACGAATAACAGTTTGACACAACTAACAGTTTGACACGAATGATAGTTTGACGCGAATAATAGTTTGTCATTTGAATGGGCCAGAGGCCAATTTGATATGAAGAAAATGAATGAGCCAAAGGCCAGTTTGACCTGAATGATCCTAATGAATTGGGCCCGAGGCTGTATGATGTGTTTGGAACCGCAGTTACTTAATGATGTGTCCGACAACGGCAAACAATTTGACAATGCCAAATTCAGGAAATTCTGTGAAGAGCTCCAAATCCAGCCATGTTTCTCCTCCCTAGGCCATCCCCAAGCCAATGGCCAAGTTGAGGTCACCAACCGTTCTCTTCTCAAGATTATCAAAACTAAGCTGGAAGCTGCTAAGGGACTCTGGGCTGAGGAATTGCCGAATGTACTCTGGGCTTACCGCACTACCGCTCGAACTCCCACTGGGGAGACCCCTTTTCGCTTAACATACGGCGCTGAGGCGGTCATCCCGGTGGAGATCGGTCTTCCTACCCCAAGGGTTCTACATCCAAATCCAGAACTAACTGAAGAGCTGCGTCAGGCAGACCTAGACCTGATTGAAGAGCTCCAAGAAACAACTACAGTCAGACGGGCCTCATACCAACAGAAAATGAGAACACATTACAACCGCAGAGTCCGACCAAGGGAGTTCGCCGTGGGGGACCTTGTTTTACACGAAGTAACCCTCGCCACCAAGAACCCGGCTGAGGGGAAGCTGGCGGCCAAATGGAAAGGACCTTACATTGTTAACGCCAGACCTCGTCCAGGCACTTACCGGCTCCAGGACATGGAAGGCCGCTGTCTTCCCCACCCATGGAACGCTGAGCATTTGAAGCGCTATTTTCAATAAAAGTTCAATTCTTGTATCAATCTTTTGCTGTATTTCCTTTTGACAATTTGCACACTTCATTGCTCTCATTCCTCTCTCCTGTGATGTAAATTTCTGATCAAATGGGCTACAATTTAATAATGACAAGCTTATATTCCAAATATATGTGTGATCTTTCAAATAATGCTTTGATTGCAGCCTCAGCTAGACTGAGCATAAAAGTCTCGGCCAAACCGAGCATACAAAGCCTCAGCCAGACTAAGCATAAAAGCCTCGGCCAGACCGAGCATACAAAGCCTCAGCCAGACTAAGCATGACAAGCCTCTGCCAGACTGAGCATGACCAGCCTCAGCCAAACCGAGCATGACAAGCCTCAGCCAGACTGAGCATGACAAGTCTCAGCCAGACTGAGCGTAAAAGCCTCGGCCAGACCGAGCCTACACAGCCTCAGCCAGACTGAGTTACTTCAAGCTACTGAATTACTTGCAGAGTCAATTAATCATAGCTTAACCCCAACTGAGCACGCATACAGAGCTCGGTCAAGGCCATTCATGCAAACTTCATGCTTGTGGCATTAGCAGACACGCTTAGTCAAAATTCCAGGTCCATGCTTTTACACCACTCTTCACTTAGTCAAATTCCAAACTCACCTTTTATTTACCAACACTCTTGCAACATGATTTACAACTCCATTTTTTGGCATAATTTGAAACTCCACATCTTTGACATTCTTACATGTTTCCTTTACAAGTCAGATTATTTTCTTACTCTTTCCTTACAAATCAAGCCTAACTTGAATAAACCACCCTCATTCACTTCAGACTCACCCAAATAAAGGCAGCAGTGTGGCAAACACAAACTTATAATTTTATTACATTTTTAATTTCACTCTGCATGGAGTTTCTATTACAAGTTCAACTTCACTTTGCAGTGAGTTTTTCTTAACTTTACTCTGCATTCAGTTTTTCTTACATTTCAACCTTGGCTTTGCGTTGAGTTTCCCTCACACAAGCCTCACACACAAGTCACCATTCTCATTCATTCCAGATGCACAAGCAAAAACAATGGAATGAAAACACAACTCGAATTTTATTTATTCACAAACTTGTACATAAGTTCATTATAGCAATTCAAAAAAAAAAAAAAAAAAAACCAAAAAAACTTATACAACCCAAAGCACAATAAATACCCAAAACCCTAAGTATAGGTTTTGTTCACACCAGTCACTCTTCCTTACTTGAAACAAGGTCTTCTTCTTCAACGCCCTCATCTAGGGGGGTCTGGGCCACGTCGTCTTCATCAATCCTTACACCGCTAAGGTCCAAGTCTGGGAACAGTTCTTCTGCCTTCCGCTTGAACATCTTCCAGCCACTGTCCCAGAACTTAGCCATTTCCTATTTGTAGAAGTCCGACCACTGGAAGCTCTCAATAACTTCTGCTTTAATCCTGCCCCTAGCGGTCGTTCCCGACGGGCCCGCCCCCTCAGACACCTCCCTTGCCAAGTTGTTGGCGACCGTGGCATCGACTGCCGTCTGAAATTCAGTAGACCCCTTGAATTGCTCTACTGCTGCGACATACAGATCGGGGTATGCTGCCCTTTTAGAGGCGGCCTTGGTTTTTTCTTCCTCCAACTCCTTCTCCAACCTCGCCTTCTCCTCCATTGCCTTCGTACGCTTATCTTCCAGCTCCATCTGCAGCCCAACAATCTTCAGGTCTGCTTCTTCTTTTTCCTTGATCTGCTGGGCACGCAGATCTTCATTGCTGGTCATAGCCTCTTCAAACCGCTCGGTGGCCACTATACAAGCTTTCAAAGCATCCTCCAGCTTCTTCTACTCGCCAGCCAGTTGGAACTCGAGCGACACTACAGTGTGACGTTCGTCCTCCAGCTCCAACTTGGCCGCGAGCAGCTCAGCATGGGCTTGAGCGGCAACATTACACTGAACGATCGCCAACACTTCCATCTTTTTCGCATTCTCAGCCTCCTGCTAACCCCTGGCACACGTGCTTCGCGCAGCCTTCTTCCAGCCTGCACTCTCCTTCTTGAAACTTGCAAGTTGGGCCTTAGCCTCCTCCGACTTGACCTTCGCAGCCGCCGCCTTTCTCAGCAGAGCCCCTGCTAAGGTGGTTACCTCCATTTAGGCAGAGCACAACCCCCTTAGCAGCTCAGCCTCATTGAACCTAGCCACCGAGCTCACGGCTGCGTCATCCACAATCTCCACAAGGCGATCTGTAGCCACCCTGGCTGGGCCTTCTTCTCCCTCCAGCCGCCCAGACACTGCGCGAGCGTGGTAGATAGCAGTCGTCAGCGTGGCTCCTTCTCCTTGGGGCGCAGGGCCCCCCTTGGGCTGCTGCTCCATCACTTCCTTAGGGTCAGCTGATCCACTTTCCAATTATATCTTGGGGTCGAGGGCGCTTATGTGCCCTTCTTCCTCTGGGACCCCTTGACTCTTCTCCCCCTGCGCCTCTGGGGCAACCACCATTTCTGGGGTCGCCACCGCTCCTCTCTCCCCTGCTTCCTCCGCGATAAGGGTGTTCTCCCCACCGACCCTTGCCTTCTTCGATCCAGGCGCATCTGCAGCCCCCTCAGGGGCACTCCTCTTCTTCTTCTTCTTCTTCTTCTTCTTCTTCAGAACCTCCCCCTCCTTGTTCGCCCTTTCCTTTACCGGGTCAACTGGGGGCGGTCGTGGCTCAAAACTGCCCAAGTCCTTTTCCCCCAAAGGCTTGGGGCGCAGTCGGATCCGCTCTCTCGCGATCGGCTTCGGAGCTGGCCCCAGTTGGGTCTTCTTGTACTTGTCCGCTCGCGCGAACAATCTCCTCTCCTCCTCCTCCTCTGCTTTTCTCTACGCTTCCAGCTCTTCCCTTGCTGGGTCCTCCTCCAATGGTTGCGGCCCCAATTTCAGGGCGAACAATGTTGAAGGCAGGACCAGCTCGTCCCACCTCAGCCTTTTCTTTTCTCTCCATTCCCTCACCCTTTTTACTTGATCCTCAGCCGCCTTGTCCAACTTGGGCTCCACTGATTTGGTTGGCACTTTCCACGTAGTGCGAACTTCAGCCCCAGCGTTCGCAGTCACGAAAAACCATTTCGGCCTCCACTCCTTCACCGAGGATAGGCGCCCCGCCACCAAAACTCGCCCCGCTACTGCTTGCAACGTCACCCATGTCTCCTGCTGCCCGGAGGCCTTGTAGCACGAGAAGAACTCGTCCGCATTCATGGCCATTCATCCGTTCGCTTGCTGCCAGAAACTCACACACGTCATCAATATTTTCCAGGCGTTCGACATCAATTGCCCTGGCACCGCTTCCAACTTCTTCAGCACATTCACCACCACTTCAGACAGGGGGAGCCTCAAACCTCCTCGCAATACCTCTTCGTACAAACTGAATTCACCCGGCCGTACATCTGACGCCCTCTTCGTGGAAGTAGGCAGCCTCAACCCTATCTCCGAGGAAATTTGGTACTTCTCTCTTATCCCCTCTAACTCCTCCGCGGTCAGTACAGATCTATCCGCCTTAGTGTGCCAATGGTCCGGCTCCACCTGACTAATCGGTCTCGCTGCCGAAATTATTGTCCTAGGGTGAACCTGCTCCCCTTGATTTGCCCCTTCCGCCCCCCTTGCTCCGTACGGTATTGCTCCGCCAAGTCCACCGCATCGTCATCCCTTAGTGGATCAACCTTGGCGTTTGCAGCTTCTTCTTGGGCCATTTCTGTGGTGTGTCTACGAATAGCTTCGGATGCGGGCGCAAAGAAGTTCAAAAAATGTTGCAAGGGTGTATCACTTACAACGAAGGAGTTTACACTTGGAATGTTTTGATTTTTCGAAAAAAGGTAGGTAAAACATATAATCCCAAAAGCCCAAGACTTGCCTATATTCCAGGGGTCACAATTAATTGTCGCCAGTTTGAAAAATTTTTAACTATCCGCCAAAACTGTCTTTTCAACACCCATTATGACCTATCGTTTCACTTCTGGCCCAACGCCTAACCTCCCCCACCACGAGATGCTGCCACGTGTACGACCACGATTCATTGCCCCCTTCCCCTACCCTGTCTTTTCCACTTTAAGTCATCACGTGACCCACCGCCTCTCAAGCCCCGCACCCCGCCACCTCACCCTTCACGGTCGGCCCTCCTCATAGTCGGTCCTCCTCATGGTCGGTCCTCCTCATGGTCGGTCCCTTCACTCGATTACCCTTCGCGGTCAGCCCTCCTCACGGTCGGTCCCTCTACTCGGTTACCCTTTGCGGTCGGCCCTCCTCACGATCGGTCCCTCCACTCGGCCACTTATTATTCCCTTCGTTGGACTAAAGCTACACTTTGGAATGGGGGACTAATGATTTGGGTAGGCCCATAAAGGCTATAACCCACTATGAATAACCCAAGCCTACCACTTAGGGCCCAATACATAACCCAACTGATAAGTCCCAGTACAACTGGAAGTCAACATGACTTGAAGGACCAGTGATATTCAGACACGTGGCAGGTAAAGGGCAAGCCACATCAGCAGACAAAGATCTGCAAAGTTATTCCCATTGCACATCGCCATCAATGCGGCCCCTCACAACATTTATTACGACAACACCTCTCCGTCGGGACAGCACGTCCTCACCCTGAACAAGGTAAGCTACAGCATAGACTTTTGGCCAAGGTGACAGGTCGGAAGGGACAACAAAATGATGACCAAAGGATATAAACAGACATTGAAGACAAGAAGAAGGTTAAGCTTTTCTATTTCTAATTCATATCACTTCCTCTTCTTCTAACTTGCTCGTCGGAGGGTTCACTGGAGGACTCTCCGTTCCCCGTTGAACTCATATGCAGGTTCATTGGTAGGCTTGACCATTCAGATACCGGTTGGAGAAGCGTGGACCAGTCCGACCCATTCCATCTGGAACCCGTTATATCATAATTGTATCATCAGTAATATTTGGTTCTTCTACTATATATATGTTTGTCTTAACAATTTATAATTTTTTTAAATATTGTATAGAATTTAATAATTTTGTTTAAAATTATTAAAATAATGTATGGGACTTTATTAATAATTTGTAAAACCTCAGGAGAGGTGAGTGAAATTTACTATTTGAATATATAAGGGCAATCTTGAAATCTTTTACTCATAGCACATGACATCATCATATTCTGTTAAATAAATTAACAAAAGATTAACGGTAAAGGAATTTTAATATTAGTTTCAAAAGTAAGGGTGATTTCTGTAATTATTAAAACTATAGGGAAGGTTCTTATAATTGTCAGAAACCTAAAGGAAGGTGAGTGTAATTTACCCCTTTATTTTTAGAAGCCAAAAAGGGGTTTTTTTTAGTGGAAACCAAACAGGGCAAAACTCCATGAACCTTGGTATAATTTCATGATGAGTGATGCTACATAGTACATAGAAACAAACAAAAAATGTATACAAAATGATATGGACACTGTTGGCTTTTTGACTTTCGAAGGTTATTTTTGTAATTATGAGCGTGCCAGCAAAGATCAATCAGTCCTTACAGAATGTTAATTGCCAACCAATTATCAGACGATTGTGTTTTAGTTCTTTCAACCTCAATGAAGAGGACTTTTACTGGTGGCTTTGTTTAGGAGAATTAAGTAAACAATGATTAAACGAAGAACAGTTGTAGCATTTCATTAAGTAAAAAGTGAAAGACTTACAATGATCCAATTCAGCCTCGTAGAGGTTTACAGCAACAATCTACTTGAAACTACTCCTATGAACGAAGTGCAGTGTAGGAATTTTAAAGTACAGTAATGTAAAGAACAGGAAATATAAAAACTGGAAAAGAAATAAAGTTGATAAAACTGGTTTTATGGATCTGAGTCTGGGGCTTTTTCTAAGGGCTTTCTCTGCTATTTATACTTCTCAAGGATAACCATCGAACTGCACTTCTAACCGTCGAACCGCTTCTCCATGATCGCTGATCATGTTGCCTTATAGTTGGCTCTACTATGCCAATACCTGTAGTTAGGCTTCCCTCCTGATTTTGAATTTAAATGTGAGTAACCGTTGAAGCCACATCACTTTGCATTTCTTTGCTGATCCAGTACTACACAGATCTTATGAAAACCAATACTAACTGCCACGTGTGCGATCACGATCGATGGTTTGAATTGTCTTCTCGTATTACCCTCAACCTGCCACGTGTTGAACTGTGATTGGTCCGTACGAAATATATAGCCAACATTACCCCCCGCACTAATATAACCAATACTTGGTGATATTAGTGGATCAAGGTATTTTATCCACGTCTTTGAATGTGCATGGGCTTTTGCATTTCTCAGAAATGTAACTGTCATTTATCATTTGCATTAAATTCTCGTCTAACCCTTGAACACTCCTACTATCTCAGTATTCGAAAAGACTGATACATTTTTTATGGCCAAGCCAATTTTCTCTTACATTGATCATACATACGAAGAGTTATTTGATGACACTGTTCATCCTCAAAAGAACCTTCGTGAATTAATTAGCCATCTTTATCCACCTCCATTTATACAAGTTATGGAAGCTTTCGCAAATCACCGTCCAAGAACCTACTACCTATGATTCTCTAGAACACAAATTTGCAATCATGGATATCAGAAGCTCTTCCTCTGGAACGAAACTATCTGCGTAGGATGAAGCTGATGCTGCTTCTTCTTCTTCTACGGCTTCTGGCTAGGGAACTTGGTCCACTATTGCTCAACCTCAGACAAGGGAACGAATTCATCATCGTTTCCCTGAATTCGATGACCCTCTTGACATTCCTCATTCCAAACGCAGTTCAGTAGTATATCCATATGTTTCTATTAATCGTAGCTGTAGTCTTGAAGACAATCTGCTTACATCATAGTATACTTCTACCTTGCCATCTCGGATGGTTCGAAGTGTCCCACATCCCGTTGAAACTCTAGGGATCAGCCTTGCACTTTTAGCCAAAAAGGCAAAACTTTACCCCTCTGATTGGCTAGAATGTGTGACCAGACCTGAATTTCTAGACTCACCCAGGGAACCTCCAACTGCTCTTCCTCTCCCTTCTAACCCAGATTGGATTAATGAGTTAAAGTTCACTCTCTCTAAGGGTCAATCCTTTCCCCCTTACAGGGTCTCAGTGCCTCCAACTCCCTATCAGCAATTTAGGGCTCAGATATTGCTTGCTCATTCTCTCATTTATCCTTCGAGGTCCTTCGAAATGATATTCCCCACCAAAACTTTCTATGGGCTTGTGACATTATGTCTCGAAGTCATCTCCTTAACCCTGTGGCCCAAACGGAGCCCCATACTTTTTTAGACCAACTTCCTCTTCTACTTAGCTGGCATTTCCATGCTTCCATTACCAGTGAAGCTCTGGATGAAGCCAATTCTGCTCGAATCCAGGTTCAATATGAGGCAGAGAACCTTCTTGATGAGTATGAATCCTTTACAAATCAGGATTCTGAGTATGGGGAGGATGCTATTACGAATGAAGTGCATGAAGATGGGGACATGGACGCCACAGATAAAGCCTTAAAGAAAATAGAATTCGAAGTGAAATCCCAACAACTCACTTCTCAATTAAGGGCTTACCAATTAGACAAACCAAACTTGGACAAGATAGAAGATAGAGTAGGAAAAGAATTTTCGTTTATTGAATTTTGCTGGACTAAATTTCATGACCTTGTAACCCTATCCATTCCGTATTTCTACGAAATCGAGAATGTAATTAAATGAACTCTAGTATCAACAGCATTTATCAATAAAACTGAGCTTTTCGAATTTCATTTGTTAAATTCTAATTTAGCACTCAAATTATGAACTACGTGGTTGATGTGCTTTAACTCCACTTTGACTCAAACTCTTCTAAAGTGTGAAGTCTTTTCTTTTGAGAAAGCAATTTTTGCCTTTCATACCGACCCTAAGGCTAACATAATTCTTCACCCAACGGCTTCGAATTAACCAACCTTACCCTTCGAAACTTTATTCGATCACATTCAATTTCCCAACATATGGTTAATACAATCAAATGATTTCGAATCAATTAATTTTCTTTCAAACAAACAGTCTATATTTTCCAAAATATGGAAACCTCTGCTAAGTACTGTACTGTTTTATTTCAAAAGAGTAATTTCTTCTGTATACTATCAAACCAGCTATTGGTTTCAAAACTTGGAACAAACCATTCCTAACCTTGAGGGATTCCAAGTTCTGCTTCGAAGGATTTATTCTCACTAGGAAACCCTAAAACAGGTTCTCAATCATTTTGAAGTAAACAAATACTTGAGCATTCTTGCGTCCTTAGGCGTGGAATGTGCTTCGAAGTAAGCTTTCGACATTCGAAGTTGTTTGTCATTTCATTTTGGCGCCAAAAATTGGCTTCGAAGCCAAATACTTTTTTTCGAAGCTGACATTAGTATTTGAGATGTGTTTCCCTCCATGATTATCAATATAGAAAGAAACTTTTCCCATCCGTAATTTTAGTACTCCTTTGTGAATTCCGTCCGTGCAACATAACTCGGTATATTTTTCAAACACAAAAGTTTTAAAACTCTTTTATTTCATGCTTTGAATTCACCTATTTGCCTCTCACATAAACTCTTCATCTCTACTGACCTTCCTTTTCCTTCTACTCTCTCCCAACTTTGTCTTCTAAGAAAACCCTTTTATCAATGACCTCTTCTTCTCCGAACATACCGGTTTTGGAGCGTGCAAGTCCATCTGTGACCTTGAAAAGGATTATTGCCGAAGAGTGTGAGAAGTATAAGGCCGGTGAGAAAAGCGCCATTGACGGACGCATCTTCATTCCTCGTCATCATGAGCAGCAAGAATAGGTGCTTAGGCCCATCTTCAAAGAGATTTCTACTGAGCTTTCAGCTTTATATCCACGTCTAGAAGACCATTGTCTCCTTTACAAATGTGGTCTTGACTGGGGAAACTGAAGGATGAACCGCCCCCATCGCTGCTGGCCCACGGTGAGACCAGAGTGGCAAGAATGGTATGATCGGGTTGTCCTTGATAGGACTCTGGACCTTCAAGAGCTCTGCCTTTTCGACGCCCTCCAATTATCCAGGTTCACTATCTTAGAGAACCCTTTCTTAATACATGTTGCCCTTTGCTTTTGAAATTCTGCCTTTAATTTCTTTCAATTCAGATGTGGGATGATGGCCCCTACTGTTCTTGATATCTGTCATCTATTAGGATTGTCCCCCACTGGAAACCTCATTGGACCAAATTATCCTGACCTACCAACCCCATTTTCCCTCCCCTCTCTTAACTCATCCTATAATGTGGGTGTTTGGGAAGTGAGTTTTTATGTAGATTTTAGGAGATGTAAGTTTTTATGAGATAAAAAATTTTTAGTGTTTGGGAAGATAGTTGGGTTTTTATGTGGTTGGATGTGATGTTTGTGAGAGAGAAAGTGAAATGATTATGGGGTTGGATGTGATATTTTGTTTGGATGTGTTTTTTTTGGTTTTGTAAAACTTTTGTCTTTTAGTGGAAAAAATGAGATAAAAAATTTGGGAAGTGGCTTACCAAACACCACCAATAACTTTGTCAAGGCTGAGAATAAAAAGAAGGGCCCTGTGACTGATAGATAATTCTTTTCTTTCATATTATATTGGCTTTGCAAATTCCTTTTCTGCACCTCTTCTCAAAGAATCATACCTGAATTCGTCCCTCTTGCCAAAGCCCTTATTTTACAGAAAAAGGTGGCCTTAGCTCCATACGTTCTAGGTCACGTATATAGAGCTTGTTCTCTTTTTTGTGAGAAACCTTTGGATGCCAATCAAGGAGGTGCATTTTGGATATTTCAGCTTTGGCTTTTTACATATTTTACTAAACTACAATCCAAATGTCTTAAGTTTTTGGAGCCAAATCCTACTACTCATGGCATAAGGCTAGCCAGCGTTTCACTCTATCCTTCTACCTTTGCTTTTTACTTCTATTTCTTCCACCAACTCCCAGCTTTCTTTTCTTTCCATAACTTTCGTCCCTTCGAACCTACTACCATTGGCCCATCTTGGTTGAAAACCTTTCTAAGTGATAGGTTTTGCTCTTCACCCCAACACAAGAACATATGGGCTTCTATTCTGATCCCTAGAGAGTTATTCATTGGGACTTTGAACCCCAGAGCTTTAAGTGCATTGCTGAGCCCTATTGTCCTGCTCAATTTGCTAGGCAATTTGGCCTCATACAAGGGGTCCCAATACCTCTCTACAGCCAGACCAATTTAAGTCTTACCAACAGGGACTTAAAGGTTCGAAGATCCAGATTAGAAGAAACAACTTCTAAATTTATCCAGGACTTGATTGAGTTTGAGTATATCCCTTTCATTCCTCAAAGTAACCTATTGAAAAGGTGCCAAAACTGGTGGGTGACCAATATAGAGGTATACTTGGCCATTCCTCCCCAAGACCTATTAATGGTATTGGATATACCTCAGCCCAAATCGAAAGAGGCTGGAATTTTTACTTCTTCCACTATTCCTGCTATCACAGTTCTTGTACCTGTCATTATAAAGCCTATTCCTACTGCCTCAACTCCTCCTAGAGTTACTCGAGCTGCCTCGAAGAAAGGTATATACCCTTGTTTCTTTTCTATTCTTTTTCTTTATAATGCTTTTAGCCTTACTTCTAGTTCTTCTTTTGGTGCAGGTGGTGCGGGTGCCTCACAGGGAGATTCTCCCCAAAAGGTCCAAGCTTTAAATCTTCTCAGGAGCAAACAGCAACAAAAGAAAATGAGGCTTTTACTTGATCCTGAAGAGGAAGCACCTGGGGTTCAGGAGGCAGAAGAAGAAGAGGAAAAACAAGAGCAAGAAACACCCTTAAAAAGGAGAAAGAAGATGACTGTCTCTCTTGCTGATTTCACTAGAGATCCTATCCACGAAGCATCTGCTAAAGCAGTGCAAGCAGAGCATTCCAAAGAGCTTATTGTATTCCAAAGGGCTGAAAAGAGGAAGCAATAGCAAATGCTCAGGAATGAAGCCGCCACCACCGCTGATGCACTCCAGAAAGAGGTTGCAAGAAAACAGCAAGCTGCTGGACACTATACTCTTCACAGCTTCCCAATCATAGTCATTACTTCTGAAACCAATAAGCTCCTTCGTACTTCTATTCATCTTTCTCAAATTCTCAATACTAAGGCTTGACATTGTTTTGTATTTCTTCTTTTGCAGCAACAACTACTTTGCCTATTCTTCCAATAAGGACTCCATCAGTTTCAGTCGAAGTTGAACAACCTCAAGATGTGGAGCCCATTCAAATAATTCTCCTATTTCCTAGCCCTATATTTTCCATACCCTTCTTGAGGCCAAGTATTCATGCTCCTCTTTCTTTTGGCTTAACTCCATACCTTCCTCATTTGTCTTTCGATTTTACTCAATTTGATTCTCTTTCGAGCTTTACTTCTCCTCCCCCTCCTAAGGAAATTCCAGCTGTTACATCATCTTTGATGATAGCTGATTCTTATAGAGAAGGTACTGGTAGCTCTCCAATCCATCATCCATTATCTTTGCCTAGCTCCAGTTCTTCTTCTCTTGACCAACTGGTAGCCAAAACTATAAAGACTGCTAAGGATACTCCACATTTTTCTCCTATTCCTATGCAATCGTTTCTTCCTTCTACCAGGGCTCTTTCTGCACCTTCCATGTCAATGGATGAGGTGGATATCTTTGAGGCTAGACTTGCTAGTCTTTTTGACATACCTTCTACCTCTCCAATGACTAGCAATAAGACTGAGCCATTAGTTCTAGCTGATTCTCTACTAGAAATTTTTGAGAGCTCTTCCTCCAGTGGTAAGACTTCCTTACCTTCGATAGACTTGGACAGCTATCTGGAGCTGCTGGCATCCTTTTCGAGGATTCCTTTTTAAGCCTTACAGAGGCCTATAATCAAAAATGGCTTCCTCCAATGTTACAAGATTGCTGAACAATCTGGCATAGCTGTCTCCAGTTATTTGTCTCAGGCAGCAGCCACCATTGATTTTTACATCAACATTTTTCATGCTACCAAGGTTGCAGAGGAGAAATTGGTGAGGGATCAGAGCTTTGTTTCCAAAGTACATATTGAGGTGTCAGAATTGAAGGAACAACATTCCTCTGTCTCCCAATTTCAAGCTCAACTATTGGAGAAGAAAACTCAACTTGAAGATGACCTATCAGCAGTCAACCAAGCCTTAGATCGAACTACCACCAATTTGCAGATTACCAATCAAGGATTGGCTGATCGAAAGCAGGAGATGGCTACAGCCATCCAGTTGTTCCCATCAATTCAGAATAGAGCATCTATTGTAAAAAAACAACTGAGACATTGTACTGACTTCTGGGCCAATCTATGGCTACATGTACTCAACTCTTTATGAAATAAAAATTTCTTATTTATCATTTGAGTGTTCTCATGTTCTTTTATTTAGCCCTTATTCTATTCCTTGTGTTTCCCATACGGTTGGATAATAATGCTTCAAATATCTGCCATTAATTTTCTTGGGATGTACATATCCATTCAAATTTTTCAAATGATTTACTCCTATAGGCAAGACCCTATAAACTTGATATGGTCCTTCCCAGTTAGGTGACCATTTGCCAAACTTATGACTTTTAATCCCTATTGGGAGTATTGTCTTCCATACCAAATCACCTTCATCAAAACTAATGTGCTTGACTTTCTTATTATAGTTTTTGGCTGCTTTCTTTTTTTGGAAAAGAATGTTATTTAATGCCAGAATCCTAGCTTCATCTATACTTTCTAATTCCAAGCACATACTCTGATGGTATTGTTCAAGATCTAACTGGTCTTGGCATCTCACCCTCAAGGACTTAACATTAATTTCCACAGGTAGCACTGCATCATGCCCATATACTAAAGCATAAGGAGTGATTCCTGTGCTTGACCTTGGAGAAGTCCTATAAGCCCACAATACATCCAACAATAAGTTACGTCAATCCCTAGGATTGTCTTCCACAACTTTCTGTATTCCTTTTTTCAAAGACTTATTGGATGATTCAGCTTGACCATTGGCTTGTGCATAATAGGGGGGTGGAATTAACAAGGCTAATTCCAAACTCTGCCACAAAAGATTTTACCATTTTCCCATCAAATACAGTCCCATTATCAACAATTATAGTCTATGGGATACCAAATCTATGGATTAATTCCTTAATGAATCCAATGACTTCAGTCTGGTCTACAACCTTGTATGGCTTAGCTTCGACCCACGTAGTGAAGTAATCAGCGGCCACTAAGATGAAACAATGATGCTTCGAAGAGGATGGGTGTATTTTCCCCATCATATCCATGGCCCATCCTCTAAATGGCCCAGGCTTCACAACTGCATGCAGGTGAGTTATGGGCACGTGCCTTATTGTGCCATGCTTTTGGCATGCCTGGCAACCTCTTGCATATTCTATGCAGTCTTTAAGGATAGTTGGCCAATAGTAGGAATGCCTTCGAAGCAGCCATCTCATCTTCACACCAGGCTGATGAGCACCATAGATGCCTTCATGAACCTTAGCCATAGCTGTCAATGTTTCCTTTGGGCCTAAACATTCTAACAATAACTCATCTCCCCCCCCCCTTTTGTAGAGAGCATTACCATACATTATGTATTGCATAGATTGCAATTTAATTTTTCTGCTGGCTTTCGAAGATAGGCCAGCTAGATACTGCATTATTGGATGCCTTCAATCTTGTTATTGTAAGTCATTATGATTGACTTCCAATACCACATTCCTTTTATTTAAGGGTGGTATCATTTTCTGATATGTTGTTTGGCTTATGTCCCTATGAGTATTATCCCTTCTCTTGAAATTCGAAACTTTCTGAGCCACATCATTAGCTTTATTATTCAAGAATCTTAGGACATGAGTTATATTTGCTATCTGAAATTGAGAAAGTAGATGTAATGCAACAACATAGTATGGCAACATGCTTATACTTTGACATTTGAAAATGCCTTTCACCTGGTTAACTACCAATTGAGAATCTCCAAATATGTCAACTGCATGAGCTTGTAATCCAATAAGTATTTCCAGTCCCATTATTAAAGCTTCATATTCAGCTTGATTATTGGAACAAGTAATTTCATCCACTCTGAAACCATGCGTGGTTTCTACTCCTTGTGGTGACTTAATTACTAAACCAATTCCAGTTAGACCATTGGCTTTTGATCCATCGAACCACATTTTCCATGGTTCAACAGTAGCCATACCAAGTTCCATTATCTCTTGGCTTTCTGTTTGACATGAATGGTCTGCCAAAAAATTAGCTAAAACTTGTCCTTTTACTACCTTTTGGGGGACATATTCTAGATGAAATTCTCATAAAGCTGGTATCCATTTACCAATTCTTCCCCTCAACATGGGTCAAATAACATATATTTAACCAAATCTGTGGTTGCAATTACCAAGACAATTGTAGGCAAAAGATAGTAGCTTAATTTTATTGCAGCAAAATACAATGCAAGGCATAGCTTTTCTACAGTTGAGTATTTACATTCACAAGAATTTAGAAACCTACTAAGGTAATAAACAACTTGCTCCTTGTCTTCTTCATTGTCTTGGACTAAGAAAACTTCCAATGAATCCTCTACTGCAACTATGTACAACTTCAAGGGCTTATTACCCTTTGGTGGCATCAGCACTGGAGGGTTGGCCAAGTAGGCTTTGATTCCTTCGAAAGCAATTTAATGCTCTGCTGTCCACACAAACTCCTCTTCATCTTTTAGCCTCAACAAGGAAGAAAATACTTTAGTTTTCCCTGCAGTATTGGAAATGAATCTTCGAAGAAAATTAACCTGTCCAAGGAACTTTTGTAATTCTTTCTTACTTGATAAAGGTCTGGCTTCAATGATGGCTTTGGCTTTATTTTGGTCAATCTGTATTCCTTTCTTGTGTACTACATAGCCCAAGGAGTTTCCAGATGATACGCCAAAAGCACACTTAAGAGGATTGAGTTTCAATTTAAACTTTTTCATTCTTTCAAAAGCTGCTTCTAAGTGAAACAAATGTTCCTCCATGGATTAGGATTTCACTACAATGTCATCAATATAACACTCTAAATACCCTCCAATGAGGTCATGAAAGATAGTATTCATAGCCCTCTGATATGTAGCCCCAGCATTCTTCAGGCCAAATGGCATTTTAACCCATTTGAATGTGCCAATATTCCCAGGACATCTGAATGCTATCTTGTGGACATCCTCCTCTGCAATGCAGATTTGGTTATAACCAAAGTGCCCATCCATCATTGATAAAATTTGATGCCCTGCTGAACTGTCTACCAACAAATCTACTATAGGCATAGGATACTCATCTTTTGGAGTTGCTAGATTTAAGTTTCTGAAATCAATGCATACCCTCATTTTACCATTCTTCTTAACTACAAGCACAATATTGGATAGCCATTCAACGTACCTAGCTGTCCTAATAAAGCCTGCCTTGAGGAGTCTAAGAATTTCCTCCTTAACTTTCTGAATCACTTCTGGACTCATTCTTCTTGATTTTTGCTTGTATGGCTTGAAATTAGGCCTCATAGGGAGCCTATGTTCTACTAATGACCTATCCAATCTTGGCAGTTCATTATAAGACCATGCAAAGCAATCTTTATATTTCTTCAAAACAACCAACAACTGGTCCCTGTCAAGAGCATTCAACCAAGCACTTATATAGGTGGGCTGTTGTATAGAACCTTCCCATAAATTTATTTCTTCCAAGGGGTCTTGTATCTGAGAACTTACTGATGCTCCTTCTTTGATTCCTTCTGACTTCGAAGCAATCTCCTTGCTTTGTTCTGCTACCAGTTTCTTTGACTCAACATCTTTACCCTCCTCCTCATAGACAAAGTCTGTCCACAAGGCTTCTTCCTCCTGTATCTCCTGGACTTTTGTTTCAATGTCCAAAGCACAATATTTATCTAAGGCCAAAAATCTGACCTGTTGTTGTTCTTTCTTACAACCAATCATCATGGCTTCTTCCTCTTGCTCTTTCATTTTCTGGACTATTGATTTTACATCCAATACTGAGAACTTAATTAGAGCCAAAGACATGGCTTCTTGGGTTTCATCTCTTTGCCTACAACCAAGCATCATTGTCATCATTAACGACAAACTCTTCATCAGCACTCTCTTGGACCAAGTGCTCTAGATGTGAAAATTCCTCATCAGCTGTCACTTCGGCTTATCCATCAAGTTTTCTCAGTATACTAAGTGGTGCCACTCCTTCAGTATATAATTTGGCCTTTGCGAAATCTGCACAAGCTATGAAGGGTTAATGATCTGCATTGATCTCCTCCATCTCTTCATTGCACAAGGCCATCATGATTTTTCTGATGTAAAGAGGAAGGCACACATTTGTTGGTATAAATCCAATCTCTTCCAAGTAAAGCATTATACTTAGCATTGCTGTCAATAACGAAGAATTCTGTCATGCAGTCCCTGGTTTCCACACTCAAGTTGATGGGCAAAATACTTTGGGCCATCTGTTTGTCTCCAGCAAAACCAGCAATGGCTGTACTGGTTGGGATTAGTCTGGGGTTCTTCTTTCCTAGTTTCTTCAATGAAGATTTTGGAAGCAGGTTTACTGCTGCCCCGTTATCCACCAGCACCCGATTCATCTGTATTCCATCAAAAAGGCCTTGATATACAAGGGTTTGACATGCTGTGTCATGGACGTCGTGGGATACTCAAAAGAGTATGAGAGGTTAATATTTACCTCTTCCTCACTCTCGTCTTCAGTTTTCATTGGCGTGGCTACTTCGGATTCGTCTTGCACCATAGTTACTTGCGAGTCTTCACTGGAGACTGGAATTGGATCAATCTCTTGACCTTGGTTTTCATCTTCAGCTTGAAACTCATGTGGTAATATAAGCACCATATTCACCAACACCGGAGGAAACGAGCCAAATTGGACGACTGGCTGTACCTACTTTCCCTCTTGGTCAACTTGTTCAATTACTTCAGAAGCGTCCTCCATGCTGCATTCTGGCACTTCTGTATTAGTAACTTCCTTCGAATGGTCTGTTTCTGTTGGTTTTTTGACCAAAAATGTTTGTTCAGCCATGAAGGCTTCAAACGTTTCTTCCTCAACCATCCTTTTCCTTTGGCCTGAGACGACTTCATCTTCTATCTCACTATCACTTTTCATCAAAGCTTTTTCCAATCCTACCAAGCTGGATCTTTCCTTGGCCTTTAGTTCGGAATGAACTTTGGCCAACTACTCCCTGCTACAACTCCTTTTGTCTGGAAGAGTCGATTTTAGATTATGGTTTAAATCTTCTTCTCCTTTTGCCTGGCTCTTTAGCTGAACCAATGAAGAACTTTCTCCACCTTCTTTCAGATCCTTCTGGTACTGAGTGTACCTTCGTTGGATCTTCCTTCTTTGGGACCTAGAAATCACTGGGACCATATTTGGTTTTTTTGTTTTCGGGTGTTTAAGCAATACCCAATTGTTTGGAGTCACCAAAGGAGGTTTGACCATCCTACCTTGATTTCTAATAATATTTCTTTAGGTAGACATCTCCCTAGGTTTGTTCTGCATGACAAACCAATCTGGAACTCCAGGTACCCACGAACCTACTGACCCAGCTGTTGAACTGTTTCTTTCTTCCTTCGAAGCCATCTTCGAAGCTGGCTATGAAGGCCATTGCTTGGCCCTGACTCCCTGTTTCAGGCCTAACTCAAGCCTTTGATGAAGGTGGCCACTTTCCGTCCTGCGTGAGGCTGGTCTAGAAGGCCAATCTCTGGCTTTGATCCCATAAACTGAACCCTTCTCTGATCTCCTTTCAGGATGACCGCTCTCCATTCTGTAATAATTAGGTGGTCTGGACTCATATAAAGGCCTCTTGCCTTTAGAATGCATTCTAGCAGCTATTGGCTCAGCCATTAATGGTTGCTGCCTAATACTAGTTGGATATGGCCTATTGTTATAAGCACTGGTTGGTTTAGGACGCCTCTGCACATCTTTGTAATATTGCTTCCCATCAATTGGAAGCCCTTTCAACCACTTGTAGCTCAACCTGCATCTAGGACACATTCTTTACATGACAGCTGCTTCTAAAGAATCGCCATCCAGTGCTTCTTCATCAGAGTCTTCCCTCTAGTCTGAGAAACCTTGTCCAATAGCTGGTAGATTTCCAATGTCTTTCTTGACAGTTGTCTGGCTAGCAATATGCATCTGCACATTGACTTCTTCCAATTCTTTCAAGGACAAGTTCTGGAAGTCTGGCATAATAACATTGGCTACCACCTCTCCAATTTTCGAGAATGAATTAGTATCAATCCCCATGGCCTTTTCTGCTTTAGCTGAGAATTTTAAACTCCCTTTTTGAATCTACTCCTGGATCCTGTCTCGAAAAACAATGAAGTTTTCAGTTGAGTAAGACCAAGAATTATGCCATTTACAATACACTTTTCCTTTAAGTTCCTTTGGAGACGGAATTTTGACTCCTTTTGGTAACTTCAAGAAATTTGCAGCAAGCAAACGATCAAAAATGTCATCTGCCTTTGTTAAGTCGAAAGAGTATTTCCTATGAAGGTCTTTCTTTTTAAACTACTGATCAATTGTTGTATCTTTATGAATTAATGCCTCACAAATTATAGGTTCTTTCCTTACAATCTCTGCTGCATCAATCTCATAATTAGGATCTCTACAATATGTCTTGTACGATGCATTACTTCGATCTTGTTCTTCTTCTAGTAATGCTTCATACCTAGACACTTTATAGGTTAATTCCACTAAGTCTCTAAACTCAGTTGAGTCAAATTTCTTTCAAAGCCTAAACTCTAAACCATTTTGAGCCAATCTCACAAATTCAGGCTCTGGTAAGATGATCCTACATTTATTTCGTGCTCTTTTAAATCTGGCAATAAACTGAGTAGCCTTCTCATCAGGCCTTTGACTCAATCTTGCCAAGTCTGCCATGAAAACCTCTGGCTCTGTTTGGAAGAATTGGGCATGAAATGCCTCTTGCATTTGTTGCCAAGTTTGGATAGAGCCAGGTGTAAGGTTAATATACCATGCAAATGCTCCTCCAGTTAGAGAATTTGGAAATAATCTTAACTTCATATAGTCATTATTGGTAAATTCACCGCACTGAGCCGCGAACCTAGCAATATGCTCAACCGTTGACTAGTTTCCATTCCCATAAAAAAGGGGCAAAATCTGGTATCCTGAAACCTCTTGGGTATTTATGTACCCTATCTACTCATTCTGGGTACGGTTTCCTGTACACAGGAGTCTGAACCCCCCGAGCAATTGGTCCACACATTTCTCTAACAATATCAGTAATTTGGTCCCTAGGGACCATATTTTGTGCCTGTTGAACCACTACTGGAGGAACAAACACAGGATTTAGTGGACAACCTTGTGCCTGGGGTTCTCTTGGTCCATAGGGTGGTATGTTTGGGACTGGTTGTCACTATGGTGCTGGCTGCTGTTGAGGGTATGGATGACCTCTTTGAACCTGTCCTGCAAAAGGACCTACAAAATGTGCTGGAACAGGTGTTGTGTCTCTTCCAGTTGTAGGAAAACCTTCCAACCCCCCGGGTATAAATTCGAACAAAGGATTGGTGAACCCCCTCGTGCCAGGTATGGCTTCGAACATGGGATTTGGAACCATCCTTATGCCATTTTCTTGTACTGGGCCAGATCCACTAATTTGCATGGCTTCACTATTAAGTAATGAGACATTTTGACTTGCTATAGGCCTCAAAATAGGTTCATACCAAGACTGAGGTGATGATCTTTCATAGTTTTGATCACTAGTTTGACCATTAAAATGTCCATTAATTTGCATAGGCTGTTTATCTCTAGCCAATCTTTGCTGAGGGACATTTGAATTTTCCTTTATATGCCTTGCATTAGTTGGTTGATGAGCATTCATTCGATCCAAAAAAGATGTTGCCCATCTTTCCATTGTATTCATTAACTGCTGTCCCATGGCATCTACTAGACTACCCCATGGATTCATTGGCTGAGTAGATGGAATAGTCGATGGTCCAATTTCTTGGCCTCGTCCAATATTATGAACATGTGGTACTTGTTTCGAAGTGCTGGTCTGTTCGACCATAGGTTCTGATAAAATGGGTGTTTTCACAGGATGTGTTATCACATTATCCTCTAGATTAGGCATTTCTACCTCTCATTCCACGCCTTCTTCCAAGCGTTCATTTTCTCCTTGTCTCCTACGTCTAGTCATTTCAATTAGTACCACTAGGCGTGCCAAAAATATATGTTAGCTTTTTGGCTTTCGAAGGTTATTTTTGTAATTATGAGCGTGCCAACAAGGATCAATCAGTCCTTACAGAATGTTAATTGCCAACCAATTATCAGACGATTGTATTTTAGTTCTTTCAGCCTCAATGAAGAGGACTTTTACTGGTGGCTTTGTTTAGAAGAATTAAGTAAACAATGATTAAACGAAGAACAGTTGTAGCGTTTCATTAAGTAAAAAATGAAAGACTTACAATGATCCAATTCAGCCTCGTAGAGGTTTACAGTAACAATCTACTTGAAACTACTCCTATGAACGAAGTGCAGTGCAGGAATTTTAAAGTACAGTAATGTAAAGAACAGGAAATGTAAAAACTAGAAAAGAAATAAAGTTGATAAAACTGGTTTTATGGATCTGAGTCTGGGACTTTTTCTGGGACTTTCTCTGCTATTTATACTTCTCAAAGATAACCATCGAACTGCACTTCTAACCGTCGAACCGCTCCTCCATGATCGCTGATCATGTTGCCTTATAGTTGGCTCCACTATGCCAATACCTACAGTTAGGCTTCCCTCCTGATTTTGAATTTAAATATGAGTAACCGTTGAAGCCACATCACTTTGCATTTCTTTACTGATTCAGTACTACGCAGATCTTATGAAAACCAATACTAACTGCCACGTGTGCGATCACGATCGAAGGTTTGAATTGTCTTCCCGTATTACCCTCAACCTGCCACGTGTTGAACTGTGATTGGCCCGTACAAAATATATAGCCAACAGACACATTGGGACTCACCTTGTTAAAACAAAATGTCTGTCACTATTATATTTAATTACAATTTACAAAGATATTATTGTCAATTCTGGTGAATAATTATGTATAAAAATTCTATAATATGATATTTTCTTTGATGGCATGTATTCCTATCATGTAATTATGTGATACTTTTTATAGACATAGATTTTTTGTAATGGGTCTCTTTGCAATAATCTTACTACGGTAATCTAATAGCATAGGTTTAAAGTTAAAGCCAAATTATGTCGTTTTAGGGTGCATGATTTTATTATTATTTTACTTTAGTTTTAACACAAACCCTTTGATTTTATGCTTTGTTAACATGTCTAATTGCAATAAATATAAAAAAAAATTTAGCAAGATTGACGCAATAAAAATAAAAATAAAAAAAATAGCAAGATTGTCGCAGGAAAATCTTGATAGAGAAACCGAACTCACATTTTATGTCCAATCAAACATTCCATTAGACTAATCTATCTTGCACTTTTTGGTGTTTTGAGAAAATGGTTAAAAGCTGACTTTGGACTTTTGACTTTTAACCAAGCTTTTTAGCTTTTTTGGAAAGTGATTTGGGAAGTTGGTAAAAAGCTGTTTTTTTGTTTTTTGAGTTAATATTTGTTTATGATATCATATCACAATAAAATGACCAAAATACTCCATCCAACTTAAGAAATTTACTTTTTGCCCTAGCCCTTAAGATATAAACATGGAGGGTAGTTATGTAATTTCACACTCTGCATTTTGCACACTTCCCAAATGGTTTTTGTTGCTTTTGAAGCTGCTATGGCGTTTTTGTGAAGTTGCAAAACGCAGCTTTTTACTATGGTTCCCAAATAACCACAGTCATTTTGCATTTGTAGCAAGTTTTTTATTTATTTTTTAAAAATTTAATCTATCTTATAAGTTAATAACTGTTTGAATGTCACAAAATATTGGGTGCTAGCAGGTGTCTCCACTGAAGATACTCCTATGGCAGAGGAAGAAGATACTCTTGTTGTGACAAAGGAAGGTAAAGGGCCAAACAGGAAAATCTTAGTGCTTGGAATAGGCTATCCATATGAAGTTTACATCCTTGCTCCCGTAATATTATAACATTTACAGTCCGTTTGGATGGTGTGATTTGATGAGAAATGATGAAAAATGAAAAGAAAGAGAACTCTTTTATCATATTTGGTTATAAGTTAGATGAGAAGTCGTGAGAAATGATAAGAAACTGCAAGAAAGAGCTCTTTTATTTTATACAATGATGCTAGAAACCAAAAAATAAATAATAATAAAAAAAAAAAAACTAGAATTTGAATCCTGTGACCTAGATTCACTCAAGGTTTGGTCCCACAACAAAAAATTTAAATACACAGATTTGATCAACTTTTCATGGCAAGTTTTTGGGATCATTTCTTAATCACTTTGACTTGCTGTATTTTGTAGGTTTCATTTATTACCAGAAGTTGTGAGATTTATTGAGAAACAAATTAATTGGTCGTGTATTTTTCATAATATCGAGATTGCTCACTAAAATAAAAAGAAGAAAAATATGTCATATCTACATTCCTATATCACATATTTTACTTTCTTACTCATCTAAATACGATAGTGAAAAAATACAATAATTTCTCTTCACAATCTTTTTTTTTCTATTTTCTCATCTCGCGATCCAAATGGAGTGTTAGATAGTTACAACATCTCCAGGCAAAACAAGCTAGTGCACATATACATTCTTAAGTGGATATAGTTTTCTTATTGTTGTACTAGCTTTATTTTCTTATACACACAACACAATTAATTCTGACTTTTTGTATCTTGAAAAGTTGAATCATGTTGTAGAATCCCTTTGTGGGGAACAATTCAAGGAAAAAACCAAAGATATGAATCAGCTGTGAGGCTTGCCAAGTACTTAATAGCAAAAGATACTTCATGGGAGGCAACTGCACCCGCCATGGATGACGGTAAGCCTAGGACTCACAAATACAGATCGCCTAGAACATCCTCCGTCCCTTCCGATGGCCAAGAAGTAGTAGGGGAGGAAGAAAAGTCAACCACATCAAGTCAAGAGACAATCAAAGGGAAGAATGCTGGAACTCCATTGTTTTTGGCTACTAAGTCAGGCATTTTAGAGATTGTTGAAGAAATACTATGCATGTATCCTCAAGCAGTCGAGCATATTGATCATGAAGGACGTAATATACTTCACGTAGCCATCAAGTACCGCCAAATACATATTTTTGATTTTGTGGAGAAATTGGAAATTCCAATGAGGAGGCTTTTAAGAAAGATTGACAATGATGGGAACTCTATACTGCATATGGTTGGGACTAAGACAAAAGATGCTGAAGACATGCGAAGCCCTGCTCTGCTATTGCGAGAGGATTTGCTCTTGTTTGAGGTGCACTAATCTTGTTCCATTCTTGATGTGCACATTCACAAACAGATGCTTCTTTCCTTGCATTTAAGCATTAGATTTGTGAACATTTCAAGTTGTTGGATCAAATAGCCTGTTTGGTGCAACTTCTTGCAAGCTAATAATTGATAATCAAAAAGTAAAAATAAAAGCACTCCTTTCCCTGCTTCCAATAATCAACTTTTTTCAATTTTTATAAATAATTTCTACCTCATATGCTACAAGCAGCAGCCGCAACAAACATTTACAAATTTTCAACCAAAAAAAAAAAACTATTAAGAAACTCTACAAGCTGCACCGAAAACTGGTATCATTTCTATCTCACACTATTAGCGATCATGGTCCAACAACTTGAATAACCCAGTTCCAGCTAGCAAGAGTTTTAAGCTTAAAATATCTATTACTATTGAATTGAAACAACCTTCTTTATGATTAATTAAACATGCAGCGTGTGAAGAAGATCTCCACAGCCCATTTCATTGAGCACTTCAACAATGATGGACTAACCGCTGATAAGCTCTTTGCCAAAAACAATGCTAAATTTCGTACAGAAGCCAAAGAATGGTTAAAGCGCACTGCTGAAAATTGCTCCATTGTTGCTGTGTTGATTGCCACCGTTGCCTTTGCTGCAGCCTACACAGTACCAGGAGGTCCAAATCAAAACACTGGTTACCCACTTCTCCAAACCAAACCATTCTTTGTGATTTTCACCTTGACAGATGTTCTCTCCCTTGCATTTGCTTTGACAGCCGTCATCACATTTCTGTCAATCCTCACATCATCATTTCAGTTAAAAGACTTCAGGCGGTCTCTTCCCCAAAAACTTATGCTGGGACTTTCATTATTGATCCTTTCTGTGTCAATGATGATGCTTGCATTTGCAGCAACAGTGATCCTATTGCTTCACAATAAGGAACAATGGATTAGAAATGCCTTATACTCAGTGGCATTCTTCCCGGTCTGTATCTTTGCACTTTCTTACTTGCCTTTATATATTGAGCTGATGAAAACTTTCATGCACTTTCTTAAGAAAATAGGAGAGGTTTGTCCCCGGTATAATGGTGTTTTTCTCCAATCCTGGCTCACCAAATCATTCGGCTCCGACAAAAACCAATCCCCAGATCTCTCCAACCCCACTCATTATCATGTTTAAAAGGTTCTGACTCTGAATTGTAACAAAATCCTACCAAATTGTTTCTAGAATACTTGGAAAAGGAATTCTAAGAAGCAGTTTGGAGTTGAAAATATCTATTATGTATATATATTTATGTGTGTATGTGTATGGAAGCTAGACAAACATATGTTTTAAAGCTATACTAGTATTGTTATGATGTTCTGAATTGGTTTTTCAATAGATATGAAGCATGCGTAGTTGGTGCCATTTTGTACTGTATTTATTTATTTTGGTTCTCTTTTTGAAGGAGCTTTAATTATATGAATTTCTCCTTTCGTGTTCGGCGATTAAACGTATCTCTCTTATGGTATCTGAAATTATACTATGTTATCTTGTCAGAATGAAGGTGGTTAATAGAAAATGTAAAGTTGCCATTTTGCCTCTTTACAAAACTAAATTTCCATAAACACTATATTAGTGACCAAACAAACACATTAAATTTCATTTTTTTTTTAGGCAAACAATCCTATTTGTTCTCACCAAAAGCCCACAAACTTCTTTCATGCACTGTTGTACACCCAACCTACCCTCTCCATCTTCCTGGCGCAATCACCACTTTTCTCTGCATACTCACACTCTCTCGTTCCACAGTCTCCTCCTTTTATTTCTCTTATTATCACCACCACCACCGCCTCTTCCTCTCCTCTAGCCCTCAACACCACCACTACCACCAAAACTGTCTGCCATTCCACCTACCACCACTACTCCCATTGTGTGCCAAACAGAACAAAGTACACCAACATCTATAACACACTCTGAAATTTTAATTCAACAGTCAAAAACATATCTCATTTGTGAAAACATAAGGCCTATGATTATGAATATTATTTACAAATACGTCATTGCTACATCATTGTGAAAGCAGATTCTTTACAAATTATTGATGGTGTAAATTTTTTTATATGTTTTTTAAGTCTCTTGATACTGTTTTAGGATTCACAATGGTGTCAAATTCATATGCTTGTTAGGGTAGGTCAATAAACTTCTTAAAGTTACAACTACACTTTACTAGGTATTGACATCATCAAGTTTGCTATTACATTAAGTCATATTGCATGTATTTATCACCCTAAAAGACGATAGATAATTGCTGATGTTAAAAGCTTGGCACTTGATTTTCTTCATATTTTCCTTTAGTTAGGACACCATTTTACCTTGCTTTTCAAATAAGAGGTATTAGGGAATAATAAGTAAATGAAGGAATATCAATTTACTCTTATGTTTCACACTTGCTTCCTATTGTCAGGGCCAAAAGGACAGCTTCTCATGATTAGTGGGAACTTTAACAATATTTAACACCTGAGAGTCATCGACAACTACATATTAACAAAAAGGCTATGTACCTAGAAAAAAAAATGCTCAGAATTTGAATTTATGATTCAGATTTTAATTATTAAGTATTTTTTATGAGTCCATAACATTCCTGATACGATTAATCACAAAACTGTTTACATTGTTGTCTAGGAATACAGTTTCTTCTCAGCCAGCGGTGCAGTTCAATAGTAAGAACTTGATGTGCAGCTCATGAGGTCGGGATTTTGAGTTCCAAATCCTTAGATGATAATTGTTGTAAAAAAACAAAACAAATTTTTATATATAAAAATTAAAAAAAGTAAAAAAAGTTTCTATCTTTTTGGGTAATGTTTGTATTTAGTGTGTAACTTTGCTAATGGATTAAGCAAAGCATTGTACCATTTTATTTACTATAACAACGTATAATCAGCTCACAGAATAAGAAATGCCCTGCCAAAGATTCTTTCAAGTTCAGTACACAGTTTTAGCAAAGTAGACCATTCTTTTAAGTCTGTTGAGCAAAGAATAAGTACTTTTGCATGCTAAGAAAATCAGATGTAGGATAAATTGTTGTCACATTCACAGTAAATTACAATTGCTAACATGACCCAATTATCATTAGCAGGTAAGAGCTACTCTAATGGACAGTTATAATCACTATCATTACCAAACTATTGTAGTTCCACTCAAAAAAGGCTCTCATACAGCTTCCCCAAAAAACAAAAATATTAGGTGCACAAAATAATAGGTTTGGCAATGTCATGTGTGCCAGCTCAGCTCACATAAGTGAGGGTTTTGATCTAATAGCTTGGATGTGAGACATCCAACAGATAGAAATAAGTAATAGTCTGGGCATGCCAAAATGACATTTGCACTAAAAAAGAGCATTTTGACACTGTAGCATATCAAATTATAACTTTAACAATGTTGTTTTGACAATAACCACATGAGTTAATCTAAGAACCTACACATTTGAAACCAATAAGTCATGTATAAAACTTTTACTCATCTGCAAAACCAGTGATTGTGTGCACTTTGACTTCTCCTATATATTCATGCAAAATATGAACTCTCTCTTGTAAAACTCTCTCTCTCTCTCTCTCTCTCTCTCTCTCTCTCTCTCTCTCTCTCTCTCTCTCTCTCTCTCTCATCATGGCCAAATATGAGAAGCATAAAACTAACAGAGACTTGTATGAAGCTCTGATGGGAGGAGATGGGAAGAAGGTAATTGAACTCTGTAAACAAATTCCAGAAGGCCCATTACACATACTAACCATACATAATGGCACTGTCCTACATATGGCTATTTACTCCAAACAAAGAGATTTAGTGCGTGATTTACTAGAAGAATTGCACAATGGAGATATCAACAACATGACTGTACAAAATGATATTGGAAACACTGTACTCCATGAGGCGGCCACTTCTAACAGAAAAGTCCTAGCCAAAAAGGAAATGTTACAGAAAGCACCGAAGCTGTTGAGTATGCACAACAGGAGGGGAGAGACTGGCCTCTTCCACACAGCACTATGGAAAGTTGGAAATGTTCAAGTTTCTTGACGGTGAAGTGAAGAGAATCTTTGGAAGTGAAGGAGAAGAAGAAGTTGAAGAAGAAAGACACAAAGTGTTTATCAAAGGGACGATAAAACCACCATACTTCACATTTCCATCCTCACTGGAGCACTTTGGTAAGTACTCATTAGGGAATTACTTCAGCATCAGAAATTCTTTGGTTGTCTGATGGCTTTCCGTAAATTTATTTATTTATTTTCTGTTATTGAAATGTAATGTGAAGCAGATTTTTGGCACTTCCGATTGCAACAAAGCACGGATATTTAGTTGGCGTAGAAGACGGAGATGGGATATTTGAAGATGTAAGTAAACAAAGATGCCTCAAGCGACTCATCCACTCTTGTATGATACTTCCCCTTCAATTTTAGCTTCATTGGTATGAGCTCTATTAATTTAATTCTTTAGACTTGCTGATGAAACCAACTAAACTTAACCTTGTTGATTTGACCTTCTTGGGAACAAATAAACCATTATATTAATTGTATTCTTCACATGTCGAAAGAGGCAATACAATACTTCTCTGAGTTATTCGCTTGTTTATTCAATTGTATTTTATGAAATCATCAGTTAACTCATGTTGCCATTGATCCATCTAAAATTGCCTATGATAACTGATAAACATTAGACTCAATTCACCTTTATTTCTGGCCATTTGGCTAATCTACATTGCATTTTGTCATTTTAATTCTCTAGTAAGTTATTCCGGCCTAAAAATGCCAAGTTCTTTCAGGTGTCTCAATTGAAACCAAGGATAATCCTGTGAGGGAAGAAGGTAAAGTGCCTTAAGAAAATCTTAGAACTCTCTCTCTCTCTCTCTCTCTCTCTCTAGTACTTGGAATAAGCAACACTTAGACAGTTACTGATGTAGAACAAGTTGTGGTATAATTCATGGAACAGTTGGATCAGCAGAGGTCAAATTAGGGACCAAAAAGTACTTTTTTAAAGAAGTTGAAAATCCCTTCGAACTTAGTAGTCTGATTGAAAACGACATTTTAAACATTCCATGAATTCTTCAGTTACTTGTTTTACATCAATTACAACATTTTGAGGCTGAACAGCTAGTGCCTAGTGCACATAATTGAAATTTAATTTTCCTAACAGCTCTATCACTCAACTAATACTTGCTTTTGTATCGTGAAAAGTTGAATCGTGTTGTAAAGTACCTTTATGGGAAGCGATTAAAAAGAAAAAAAAAAAAGCAATATGAATCAGCCTTGAAGCTTGCCAAGTTCTTAATAGCGAGAGACACTTCATGGGAAGCTACTGAATCTGCGATAAACCAGAGTAAGCCCAAGACCCATAAATATGTCACAATAATAGGTGACACTTCATGATAAGCCACTGAATCTACGATAAACCAGAGTAAGCCCAAGACCCACTAGCATGGAGCACCTTCTTTTGCTTCTCAAGGCCAAGTGGTAAGGGAAAGACAAAAGGCCCCTGCAGGTCAAACTAGAACTATAGAGACCGCAGAAACGCCACTATTTTTGGCAGCTAAGTACGGCATTATAGAGATTGTCAAAGAGATACTCGACACGTATCCTCAAGCAGTTGAGCACATTGATGATCACGGGCGTAACATATTACATGTAGCCATCAAATACCGCCAAATACATGTTTTTGATTATGTGGTGAAGATGGAAATTCCTATGAGGAGGCTTATAAGAAAGATTGACAGCAATGGGAACTCTATTCTACACATGGTTGGGATAAAAGCAGATGATTTCATCCGGGATGATATGCCAAGTCCTGCTTTGCAATTGCAAGAGGACTTGCTCTTGTTTGAGGTGAAATTTTTCTTATTGACGTTTCATTCTTAATGTGCAAATACAACAAACACACCCATTCCTTGTAAAGTAATGCTATATAAACAACAACAACTGTGTGGGTGATTTTCCGATCACACTGCCCGCCTTAGTGATTCAGCTGTAGGACACAGGCAGAATAGATGGCACAAATAATAATACAAAGAATTTAACGTGGTTCGGCAAATTGCCTACGTCCACGGGTGGCAGATTCACTATATTGAATAAACAGTAAGAATTACAATTAACTCTCTGTAATTCTCTCTCTCTTTCTTTGTTCTTTAAGCTTGTAACTGTCGGTGTTACCTTTCTTCTCTCTTTTTTGTTCACCCTCGGCCCTCTCTATATATGCACCAAAATAGAGATGGAGAGGCCATCAACAATGAGCTGGCTTGCCAGCCCATTGTTGCGCTTTTGGCAGCTTTCCAGATAAAAGCTTCTTATTACATCACATGGCTTCTAGTGGCCTCATGGCCAACTCACATGGCCTCAAGGTCAGCTAGTTGGCGAGGTGTTGGCCTCATGGCTTTCCTCACATGGCTGGACATCCATCTGACCAAGATAATATTATCATATTATATGGGTATGGCCGATCTAACAGTTACCTCGGCTTAATTCTTCTACGGGTGCCTCGGCCTTTGCATGTTAAGCCGAGGTATAAGAAAGGAGAGGCTTTTACCCCGGATTAAGATATCTTCGGAGATAACCTCGGCAATTCTTAGATTACCTCGGCTAAACTTACCACGACACGTGGCACCTAGGCTGACACGTCGGCGTCACCTTGCCACGTGTTGGTACTCAGAAATATAACCCCACAACAACAAAAAATTTACTGAAAATCAATACCGAATGATATGAAAAGTTTTGATAAATCATAATCATTAGACAGTGAAATCTAACGAGGCCATATAAATCAAAACAAAGATGACTTTAAGCAGTTAGATAGATCATATAACTAGTCTTTGATTCAATGGCTTGAAACTTGAAGAATGCCAATGCTTAATAAGGAAGGACAATGTCATTCTTACATAATTTTTGTACCGAATTCTTGAATAGAATGACATAGTAGTGGTGATTTTGAAAATTTAAGCGACATTTGAATTTGTTTTTTCTATTTGCATAGCATTACTCGTTAGAATTTTAACATTTACTGTAACTAAAAAAAAAACAGTGGGTTTGCTTTCACTTTTCTGAATTTAGTTTTTTGAAATTGAGTTTTTTTTTGTTTTTCATGTATTTTTTTTTTGTTTTTAGTGAATATTTTTAAAATTTCAAGCAATTTTTTTACTTTGTTAGATGCACCTTAACTAGATGTATCTAAATAGTAAAATATTTGTGAACAAATATTTTAAAAAATTAATAAATATACAAAAATACAAAAAATATACTGAATTTTCATATTTTTCTTGTATTTTTGGTATTTAGTGAATTTTTTTTTTTTAAATCATAGATATTATACTTTTTAAACGTATTTATGTTAGATGAATCTAAAAATTTAAACAGATTACTTAAAATATTAAAAAAATTAGTAAAAACAAAAAAATACAGAAAATGAAGAAGTAAAATTTTCTAAAAAATGAATTATGAAAACTTGTCGTACCTTGCAGAGAATAGAGAAAATCTCCAGGGCCCATTTCACTAAGCACTTCAACAACAAATGGCAGACTGCTGAGAAGCTCTTTGCAGCTAACAATGCTCAACTTCAAACAGACGCCAAAGAATGGCTCAAGCGAACCTCTGAAAATTACTCCATTGTCGCGGTGTTGATTGCCACCATTGCCTTTGCTGCAGCCTACACTATGCCAGGGGGTCCAAATCAAACCACCGGCTATCCACTTCTCCTCAGCCACCCTTTCTTTATGATTTTCACTTTGACAGATGTGATTTCCCTTACATTCACTTTGACATCAGTCATCACATTCCTCTCTATCCTCACATCCTCTTTTCGGCTAAAAGACTTCAAGCATTCTCTTCCTCAAAGACTCATGATAGGAGTTACATTGTTGATTTTTTCCGTGTCAATGATGATGTTTGCATTTGCAGCGACAGTAATCCTAATGATTAGCAATGAGCAACAGTGGGAGAGAATTTCATGTCTACATGTTTCCCTGCATCATAATCTAAGTTTAGTTATTAGGGAAAATATGTGATTCTCCACAAGTAAATCAATTAATGAGAATAAAAATTAATGCAGAAAAATTAAATTAAAAGCAACATAAGAATTTTACGTGGTTCCCTCAATGTGAGGTACGTCCACGGGATCGAAATCCGATTTCACTATTAACCAAATAAGTTCCAAACGATTACAAACGAGACACTAATACCCTTAAGTGAATTCCAAATAATCACAAATAAACAAGAGGAAAAACCTCACCAAATAGATGAACCAAAATCTTCAGAACCAGAGTTGTAGAAGACCCAAAATAATGAACCAAATCAACTTTCACGCAAAGAAACAAAAACTTGAACAAATCAAGCACTCTTGACAAATCTTCCCAATTGTCAATTTATTGGCACTATTACCGAAGCAGTATATCTCGTATGGCAGTCGCCGTCCACTTTTTGTGTGTTGAACAAAAACGATGCCTCCAATATTGTGAATCTAGGGTTTATTATCAAACCTTAGTTGTTTCCAAATTGGATTGGGTCTCCACAAATTAAATATAATATATAAAAAGATATTATAATTAATACTAAACCAAATTAAACTCTTTTTTCAAAAAATCAATTGGGTCCCACACTCCAATAAGGAGGTATACCCAACAGTTCTCCCCCTACCGACTTAGGTGGAGAAATCAACCATACCCGCCAAAGTTCGACACTTTAAATGTTTGTCCCTCGACAAAGTCTTTGTCAACATATCTGAAATATTATCATCTGTGTGAACCTTTTCGAGTTGGAACAATTTCGAATCTAACACATCACGAATCCAATGGTATCTCACATCAATGTGTTTCGATCTCGAATGAAAAGTAGAATTTTTACTCAAATGAATAGCACTTTGACTATCACAATAAAGCACATACTTTTCTTGCTTCAAACCCAACTCTTGCAAAAATTTCTTCAACCATAACTCTTCTTTGCAAGCTTCTGTAATGGCCATAAATTCAGCTTCGGTAGTTGAGAGAGCAACACATTTTTGTAATTTAGAGTGTCATGCCACAGCTCCCCCTGCAAAAGTCATCAAATACCCCGAAGTAGATTTCCTAGAATCAACATCACCAGCCATGTCAGAATCTGTGAACCCATCAAGTATCGGCTTACCATCCCCAAAACACAAGTACACCTTCGAAGTCCCTCGAAGATACCTTAGAATCCCTTTTACTACTGCCCAATGCTCTTTACCCGGATTAGAGAGAAAACGACTCACCACACCAACGGCGTGAGCAATATCCGGCCTTGTACAAACCATGGCGTACATCAAAGAACCGACTGCTAAAACATAAGGAACTTTCAACATCTCTTCTTTGTCTTTCTCACTTGTAGGACATTGATTCGAACTAAGCTTGAAGTGACCTGCAAGTGGACAACCAACCGGCTTTGCTTTATTCATGTTGAACCTCTCAAGAACTTTCTCAATGTAGCTTTCTTGAGACAACCAAATCAGCCCCTCTTTGCGATCACGAACAATTTTCATACCAAGTATTTGCTTTGCCGGTCCCAAATCTTTCATAGCAAAAGATTTACTCAACTCTAATTTCAACTTGTTAATCATGGTAGAATCTTGACCCACAATTAACATGTCATCAACATAAAGCAAAAGAATAATAAATTTACCATCCGGGAAATTTTTCACAAACACACAATGATCCGAAGTGGTTTTAGAAAAACCATTATTCATCATGAAAGAGTGAAATTTTTTGTACCATTGTGTAGACGCGCCCTCGGGGCCTCACTACAGTTCAGGACTCAAAATTTGTCACGGTTCTTAATCTGAACCAAAGATTCCAAATCCGGCAAATCGTTTTGAGAAAACAGATTTTTAGAAAGAAGTGCCAAACATGGACTGCTTTGCCAGATACAGAGTCGCCACCTAAATATTTTATTTTGGGAAATTTAGGAAACCCTGACTCGTTGCCTAAGGCCACGTGTCCGACATCACCAAAGTTGCCTCGGCTCGGGAACTTGGGTACGATTAGGGAAGGTCACTTCGTGAGCACCCCCGCTCGCCCGATCAAAGATCGGCCTCTACTAACCATGATATCAAGTTTTGAAAATATTATGTGTCGTTATTCTGGTTATTAGCCTAGATTTACTATGTGATGCGCATAGCATACAAGTATAGACCGGGTCGCCTGAATTGGAACAAAACACTTCATGTTTGTTTTTGAAAGATGGTTTGCTACCCGTAAGTAGGCTAAAAAGGCAGATTTTGCCACCCTCGGGTGGGCTTAGAAAAGATGGTTTTGCCACTATCTAGTGGGCTTAAAACTCGCAGTCGATGATTTGTTCCAATCCAAATAACCCAACCTTCACCCACAGGCATTCAGGCTGTTATATCACATAAGCAAATAGCCTCATGGTAAGCATGCTATCATGGCAGTCACTCACACGCATGCAAGGATGCTAAAACATAATCACTTACCGAGTACTCCAAGCCAAAGAAAGAAGCTAATTAGAAATCAATGCATGATCCTAAATATACAGAAGTGCCTAATGCAACACATGCAAAAATGCAACTATAGCAGGCTCGGCTATTCTAAACATGGCATGTGAAATGCTACAACTAACAAGTATTCAACTCGGAATTAAAATACAATGCAGTTAGTATGATGCGCCGAGCCCGGTGCATGCAAAACAGATGAATGAATGCAAACATGCTATCATACTGTATGCTAATTGAAATATGCCCTAATCTAACCATCATAAGCTGGTAAATAAAAGGGAAAAAGACGTGGGGTTAGAAGACATACATCACACGCACGCACACTTATTACAACATTGCCCTCGCTCGGAGGGTCCGAATAAATAATATACAGTCCCAAATAAATAATACAGTCCGGATAAATACAAAATCCTAATTAATTAACAAATTAAACTAGGAAAGCTGTAAACTAGCATGCAAGCTAGGGACTGCCTCGACTCCGCTCTAGATGATGAATGATGCATGTTCGGGTTGCTTTGCGCGGAAATCCCTTGCAATGCCCCGATTCGCCTCTGTTTGCAATTAATGCCGGAATGCTTTGCAAGGCTTTAGAAAGCTGCTGATTTCTGATTTGCTGCAACAGAGAGCAAGAAAGGGGCATAGCAATGTATTTTCACATATGTATGCATGCCTCGATCCTCGTGCCACCAATCACGCATCTCGATGCATGATGGCCGAGGAGTCTAATTGCACAACTCAATATGGAATGAATGCACATGAAAACACAACAAGACCAAGACTCCATCATGGATAATCCGGAGTGTCGGTGACTGGGAATTGAGACACGTTCCGTTACTCGAAGTACGAAACGTCCCTCGTTTCCTGTGCTCGGGCTAACTCCTATCCCAAACACAATGCAATATGCATGGCATGCATGAATGCAACTAAGATACAACCTAACATGCACAATACTATGAAATGGCATACACGATGCACGAGATAACATGGCATACACAATGCGCTAACATACAACCTAGCATACACAATGCTATGAAATGAAATAGCATACGCGATGCATAATGGACTTACACCAATACGAATGGACCTCAGCCACACTCACAGAGGAGGCCATAAGATGAAAATGAGACACTCGAGATACGTGCACACGTGCACGCAAACCGAGGACCGATCCTAGGGCACGAATGCCACTCTAACAAGGCATGACAAGGCATGGAGTATGGCATACAAGCATGCAAATTTCAGCACTAAAATATGATGCTAAACAGCCCCGAAACATAGAAACATGGTACCCGATGCATGAGATAAACCCCGAAACTCAAAACTATGCACATGGAATGACTTATAGCTATACAAAGCATGCATTATTTGATCATGAAGCATGAAGACAGAAGCAAGGAAGTCCCAAAACATGAACTTTCTTAGTTCAAAGCAAGGCCAAAAGGTGCTAGCAAGATGGGCTAAAGTAGCATGCAATTTTGGCTATCAAACATGGATTACATGGCAAGTACATGAAGCAAGTGAGCACTCACCAAACCAGCAAAAATCAGTGAATAAAACATATGAAAATAGGCCCAAATAACCATTGATATACAACCATGGCATGCAAAAATGATGAGTTACTTTAGAGGGCCATGCAAGGGATTCTTAAGCACATACAACATAGACATGTGGAAGCACCAAACCAACTCTGAAAATAAAATATGGTAGTCCCAAAACTCACCAAATTGGCCCTGAAAGGTGGCTAAGAAGCATGTAATATAGGGTCTCTTTGGAAGGCCAAAATGACCATTAAACAAGTCAAGGTGAGAGGGGGTCACCCCCCCTCTGATTTGGAGGCTCAAAATAACATCAAAACCACTGGAAATCCACTGGATTCCAGTGGCTAGAAGACCAAACAAAGCATGCAATTGAAGCTTAGGTGTAAGGCTCAAAACAAGGGACAATCAAGCATTCAAGGAAGCATGTGACCTCAAATAAGAAAATGCCCTTAATAAATCATGAATATGATGTCAAAACAAGCCTCTTTTCAGTTTATAAAAAGTCTCAAAAATGAAGGCAAATAGGGCTAATCTATCATGCAAAAATGACCCTAAAAGAGATAATAGAGACAAGGGGCATAAGCCGACCCCAAATGGAAAAGAGCCCTTCAACAAAATTTAAGAGGGGTTCAAAAAAAGGCACTTTTTAGTTTATAGAAATCCACGAAAACAATCACAAGTAGGGCTAAACAAGCATTCAAGAAAAAGGCCTAAAAGGGGGATAAAGAGACAAGTGAAAATAGGAGACCTCAAACAGAGGAGATCCCTTCAACAAAGTTGAAGAGGGGCTCAAAAAAAGGCATTTCACAGTTTATAACCAAGCCCAAAACAGCTCACAAATAAGCCTAAAATACTATGCAAAAATAGGCCTAAAAGAGAGTTAAAGAGGCAAGTGATAGGAGGAGACCTCAAACAGAGAAAGGCCCTTAATCAAACATGAAAAAGAGCTTAAAATAAGACTATTTCCAGTTTGGGTTGGAGCCCAAAAATGTAAGCATGTATGGCTTAGAAAGCATGCAAAATAGGAACAAAAAAGAGAGAAAAGAAGCTTACCCTTGTAGCACAAAGCTCCAGCAGCTTTTGGTTGAGGAAATTGTGCTCCTAACCTCTGGAAATAGCCTCCAAGTGGCTGGAATGGAGTGTGGAGGTGTGGTGCTATGGATTGGTGCAAGAACCTTAGGGTTTGGAGAGGTTAAAGTAGAGAGAGAGGGAGGTTGTATACAAGAGCTCTACACCAAATTTTGTAACCTCCAAATGCAGCTGGAGCTGCTGGTTTTATAGAGGGAGAGAAGGGAAAAAGGGGGGAAAAATGGGGGGGGGAAAACCAATTCAAATTTCTCCCCAAAAGGCAGCCCCCTGAATACAAAATCTGAGGGGAAAAAAATTGCACAGCTGGAAAGTACCTGGAGAGAGGATCATGGCCGGCCAGGTTCAGGAGGTTCAGGTGGCCGGCCGGCCACCTCCCCTGGCTGGCCGGCCAAGGGTCAAAAGGGTCAAGCATGATTAGTGGCCGGCCACCCCAAAAAGATGGCCTCCCATGTGTGCACAACACAACTATGTGGTCAAAAACTGGAAGAAGTGAACCAGGAGAGAGAAAAACCACTTTTTTAGAGGGGTTCAAAAGGGTCAGAGACAATTACTGGCTGGCCATATCTTATTGGTGACCTCCCAGGTGTGTACAACACAAATATGTGGTTTAGGGCTAGAAAAAGTGGCCTAAGGGTGGTCAACATTGGCTTTCTGGTGAGAAAAACGGGCGACGGAGAGTGATGAAGAAATAAAACTGGTTGTCAGAACAATTGCTGGCCCCCCACCCTTCTACAACCTTCCTAATAATGAAAATAAGGCCTCCACCAAAAATGAGCCCAAACCGATGCAAAACGAAGGTTCGGGGGCCAAAATGCGCAGCCTGGGGCCCCGAAAACTGACTGTTAGGCATCGGAAGTGGTGTCTGTAACGCCCTCAAAATAATAACATTAAACCCACAATATTGACATAAGTAAAGGCTCATCATTCTTTAATTTAACAGAATAGTTCATTACAAAAGTATTACATGTTAACAACAAAAGCAAATGCCCTATGGGCTTACAGCTTTACAAGTTAACACTTGGTTACAAAAAAAGAGTGCTAACTCATTTACACATTAAGCCCTTGGCTTGAATCTACATGTAATACACCAAAAGGAAACAACACCAAAAAGTCGGACAACCGCTAGCCTCCCAAGCTATGTCCTTGGAGGTGGTATGCTACCTGTACCTGAAAATGATGTTCCCATATAGGGTGAGCCACAGCCCAGTAGAAATACACTAAACCAGTTATGAATAATGACTAAAAGATTAGCAGTTGATAGGTGGCCAACACTTTACACTTTCATTCTCCATTTCCTTACAAATTCTCAATTCATAACCATGGCTCAGAACCTGGCCAACAACTCATGTGGGACAGTAACTCATGTCCAACAATTTCCCATTTCACAAAAGACAAGCATACTAGCTATATCAATACTTCCAAAGACATGCATAAGAGCAATATCACACTTCCAAAGACAAGCATATGAGCTGTGTCAACACATCACTAGATAAGCATATGAGCTATATCTTTGGAGTCCATCCCCTATCTTCTCCCAAACAACATCCGGTTTAGAGGTCCATCCCCTATCATCCCCTAAACCGTGGAGTACATCCCCTATCTCCTCCAACACAACACACAATGCATATAAACAATTATTATACACATCAATCAATACATAAATTTAATGTATTCTTTCAACCGTCACACTCAATGACACATTTCAATGATCAGTTTTAGTTTGCCTAATCATCATGCATTGTCTACAACAATCAAGACTATCCTCCACCGATAGCCCAAAGCAATTATTTCTATACAGAAAATAAATGCAACAAATGGATATAAAATCAACATTTCAATTCGGTGAGTGATAAGTAATTCAACTACACCCTTTAATACCATACACTTCCAATCTCAACATTCCCACTTCAATTCCTCATTTCTTACAATTAATTATCCCAATTAATTAATCAATGTAATTAGGGCATTTTCCATAATTAACATTACAACCCTTAGGTTCCATTTTCTATCACTATTTCAACATTAATCCCATGTTTCTACACCAAACATGCCTCTAGGTTCATTATAAATAAAACCCCAACTTTTGTAAAATTACACAAAGGCCCAAAGTTTTCTCAAAATTACATAACTACTTCCAACACATCAAAATGCTAAAATTTAAAGACAAAATCCATAAAGAGGAATAGGATATCCCTACCTCAAAGTTTGAGCTCAAATGGAGATGAAGACCCAACACCCAACTTGCTCCAAAACCAAATATTTTCAGATTAAATCGAAGCCCAAGTCACCCTCTATCTTTTTAACAAAGGACTTAGGGTAGGAAGTCACCCTAGGTAGATCAAATCTTAGAGAGAGAGTAAGTTTAGAGAGAGAGGGTCTCAAATTTTAGGGTTTGAAGGATGAAAAGTTTTGAAAAAGTGAAGTTTGGTTCGGCTGCTGCTAACTGATATAAACAGGCTCGCTCGAGCGAAGCCTTGGTCGCTCGAGCGACCAGACACAAGAAACTGCCCTCGCTCGAGCGAAGACACGCTCGCTCGAGCCAACAGTTCAAATCCTCCGATTTGCAACACGACGCTCGCTCAAGCGAAGAACCGCTCGCTTGAGCGAAGAACGAACCAGATCGCTCGAGCGAAGAAAGCTTGCTCGAGCCAAGAAATGCAACCTTCAGGTCTGAGCCAGACACAATCGCTCGCTCGAGCGAAGCCACTCTGGCTCGAGCCACCAGACACAAAAACCAACTCTCGCTCGAGCGACCAAACCCTCACTCAAGCGACCAACCAAAACCAGAAGCTTGCTCGAGCGAAGAACAGCTCGCTCAAACGAAGACCCAAAAATCTAGGCAACAACACTTGGCTCCCAAACACAACCAACCTGTAACAAACCTGCCCAATACATCCTATAACTCAAATACAAAGTAGGAAATGATGTAAACAAGACAATACTCAACTACTAACATCCACGGACACATGTTCGGATCACTGTACTACAAGGGGTAAACCCAGGATCGCTATAGTGTCCGACCACGAAGTTGGTCTCTCGAACCACAGTGTCCCTCAAAAGGGAGGAAATAAAGTGTGTGCCAAAAATCGGAGCGAACGGAGGTGGTTAAGCGGTCCCGAACCGAGGCACACCGTCGACGGCTCCGAAAACCGGGAACTGGGCTCCGAAATGGGAAAAATGGCCTACGACCACGAAACGTAGCCAACGGCCACTGAGAGATGATCTACGAGACCTCTCCCTCCCTTCAGGAAGAGAAAATAGAGAAAACGGAGCCTGGTTCGCAAACCGAGGCAAAGCACAGAAAACTCAAAAGTTCGGAGGCAAGGCTCGCAGCCGAGACTCCGCGACCTCCGAACGAGCACAATATGCAACATCACCGAGCGCTCAGTTCGTGACGTCTGAGTCTTAAGGTCGGTCAAAAATGGGGTGTCTACAGTTGCCCCTTTTTGACAGAACTCGAAAGTCATAAGTGACGAGAGTGAATGTCAAAGCCCAGAGACGACTCATTTTTGACGAGGCCGAAGACTTAGACAAACATACGAGACGAACAGGAATATGTGCCCGCAGGCGTGCCCGCAGGCAGGGGCAAAATGCAAAGCGATATGCACAAAACCGAAGATACCTCGATGATCATGCAAATGTAGCAAGCTGTAATGAAGCAAGTATTCACAAATAGATGCAACAGTTTTAAGCAAGAATGCAAAGCAAAACTCCATTTCATGCAGTTTGAAGAATGCGGAGAATCATTGAATTCTCACTACGTCTCACACGGAGGGGATACTATACATGTGTGGCTCGTCTGGTCGCACCAGCCTCAAATGAACCGTACATACAATATCGTGCCTGAAAAAAGGAAGAAACTTAGCGAGCACAACATAGTTAGCAACATATGTTCAGCGTGATATCGAATACAGACAAACGCGGTGCCGATGGGAGAGTGCATCGCAATGCGAGAAGCATGCGCGTAACAAACGCGAGTTTAAGCATGATGGCATGACAATATCGAGGAAATGTGCATAACAATGCAAGTTATATGCATGAGAATGCAAGTGACATGCACAACAATGCAGAACAAGTGTAAACTAGATTGCACGTTTGTCACAAAACAACGAGCAAAGAAATGCGCGTTTCGGCAAGGGCGACTCGATCGCGGCCTCCGGTTCACCTCCCAGAGGGGTCACAACATATTCAAAAAGGATACACCTTACTTTTGATGAGTAATGATGAGACACGCATCGAGAGTTGAAGTTGAAGTTCCGGCGAAGCGATTTCGCGACGAAATGTGCACTTCTCTTGTACTTTTTCAGGTCCTGGGGACTCCAATCATCACCAAAATTTGCAGGGACCTTGGGGGCTACATGGGGAACACCACCGGCCAGTTTTATTCCCAGGGGGAGGCCACCGGCCAGGTTTGAGGTAGAGGGGTGGCCGGCCTGCCAGAAAAGGTGGCCGGCCGGCCACCTAGGCTAAATCCGGGGCATTTTTGACATTTTACCCTCATTTCTTGAAATATACTTATCCAAAGCACTTTTCCTCACAAGTGCAGCTCCGAAATTGTTCTCCCCTCCTTCCCAAACCATTTTCTCTCTCAGATCTGCGCTCTATATGCGTTTTCCAACGCCCCACGCAAGTTGTTTTCGCGAAATCTTCCAGTTTTCGTCACTTTGAACCGATTAAATTTTGATTTTCGGGGCTTCTTTTCTCATTTTCACCACTTGAGGTAAGTTTGTCTCGACATTTGGAAGATTTTCTCGGGAGTTGACTTTTGTTGACTTTTTCATTTCCCGAGAGTTGACTTTTGTTGACTTTTTTCAATTTTGGTTCATTTTCCTCATTTTTGCTCCTTTTTGCAGATTTTTCGAGATGGCTGGTCATTTCCCTCATGGTGGAGGTCCTCTTGGTGCCGGAGATGATCCCGACATTATGGCTTTACCCCCGAGAGTTCGGCCCTTTGATCCTGCGAGGTATCATCCTCAGGAGCACATCCTCCCGCAGGCGGTTTTCTACCATTTCACTGATTTCGACGACCGGGCGCCTAGGGATCTACTTCTGCGAGAGCCGGAGTCTCACCTCTCTCATGAGGCACGAGAGGTATTTACTCTACTTTTGCATTTTCTGCAATGTATTCCGCATTTTCCGTGTATTTCGTGCCTTCGTTATGTTTATCTGCCCACTCAAGCACACAGCCTGTTTTGAATCTGTAGTCCATAGCACCGTATTCCGTTTGCATTTTGAACACACAGTTCAAACACTCTGACTTTCTGAATACGCAGCCCGTATATTGATTGTGAACACACAGCACACACTTGTTGAGAATTGAACACACAGCCCAATACTTGAATTCTGAGATGAACACACAGCCCATACTTTGATGTCGAACACACAGCTCGTTGTTGAGGCGAACACACGGCACACACTGATTGAGAGTTGAACACGCAGCCCAAACACTTGAATTCTGGGATGAACACACCGCCCATACTTTGATGTCGAACACACAGCTCGTTGTTGAGGTGAACACACAGCACACACTGATTGAGAGTTGAACATGCAGCCCAAACACTTGAATTCTGAGATGAACACACAGCTCATACTTTGATGTCGAACACACAGCTCGTTGTTGAGGTGAACACACGGCACACACTGATTGAGAGTTGAACACGCAGCCCAAACACTTGAATTCTGAGATGAACACACAGCCCATACTTTGTATCTGATTTGACTTTGCACACAGCTCATACTTTTCATTGTGCATGCAGCTTATTCATTTCATTTGCACGCAGCTTATTCATTTCATTTGCACGCAGCTTATTCATTTTATTTTGGAACTGAATACATGTATTCATCCTGAATGTAGGTGACTTCTCGTACCGTGCGAGGATATGGCTCTGTCACAGCGAGAAAGTGGTATGCTGAGCTCCCGGAGGCTGTTCGGGATTTGATTGATTTGGCAGGGTTCAGGCCCTTCTGTACTGGGCTATCTCGTTGTCCTGCTAGGAGGACGCTAATGGGTGCTTTGGTGAAGAAATGGTGGGACACCACCAACTCCTTCCATTTTTCTGCCACCGGGGATATGACCATGACCCCTTTTGACTTCGCCATACTGACGGGCCTTGATGTGGGAGGTTGGGCCATCCCATACGATGAGGACATGGGCGAGTGGGAGGCCGCCTGGATATATTTGTTGGGAGCTCGCCCACCAGTGGATAGATCTTCAGGTAGAGTCCAATACACCTAGTTCTCTTCCCATTTCCGGAGGGTGGAGATGGAGCCTGAGACTCCTAAGGAGGCAGTACAGTACGCCCGCGGCTTTCTGATGTTCCTCTTCGGGACTACTTTGTTTGCTGATAAGGGGAACACTGTCGGGCTGTATCTGTTGAGCGCTTTGGTGGACCTATCACAGGTCAGACAGTACGACTGGGGTGGCGCCGGCTAGGCTACCCTTTATTGCTACATGAGCGCGACCTCTCGTGGACGGGGGGACTTGCTCGGCGGCTATTGGAGAGCCTGGGAGGTACTTTCTGCCCTCTTGATTTACATTTTTGCTCCTCATTACTTGTACATTGCACACACGGCGCACTTTACATTCTGTACCTTGCACTTTGCTCTTAGCATTTTGTATTTGTATTTTGTACTCAGCATTCTGTATTCTGATGGCTATTGCTCTATTTTTCACAGTTATGGGTCTACGCATACTTCCCGACACTAGCTCCGGAGCTTATAGTGGAGGTGCCCCTCACGACCCCGTATTCACTCGTATTCGAGGGCCAGTACAGGCCGAGACCTCGGGAGTCTCTTCTCTATTTACGGCAGTATTTTGACACAGTGCAGTCATCGGAGGTATTTCAGAACTCTCAGTTCTTCACGCTTCCAATCTTGCACATTTACAATTTCTGATCAGCTTATGCATTGATTATCCGCAGATCATATGGCAGCCTTGGGCGCCTTTGGGTAGAGACCTCCGATTCCATTTTGCTGGAGCATGGGATGCCTCTCAATATCGGATCCTGTTCGAAGGGCCAGTTGGTAGGGCCTGGTTTTTGGGGGACCACTTCTTGCGTCAGGTATGGGGTTACCCTGAGCAGGACGTTCCTTCAGCGCCTCCAGACGATATGCGGACCGCTGATAAGCTCTCTCCTCAGAATGTCATTGATGCCATGCACGGTACCGATGCCTCCCTAAACCTGGAGCAGGGGGATTATGCGACCTACCGTCACACCTACTTGATGCCTCCGCTGACGGGAGTTCGTACCCCGACGAGGAGGCCCGTTGGCGTGCCCTCATTGAGTAAGGCTCGGACTGCAGATGCCCCTTCCACCAGCAAGGCTAACACATCTAGGGGTGGGGGTGGATTGGTTCCCCCGATTCCTCCGACTCATCATCATCCTGGATGGCCAGATATGCCGACTGAGTTGATGGGATGGCAGTACGGGACTACCTCCCCAATTCCGATTCCGATAGAGCCTCCGATGCCTGGCCACCGATATGTCAGTGACCCTGACTTACCACCGGTATGTTCTACTGTTTTCCGTTCATCATACAGATACTTTGGCATTTGTTTATTCATTGATGACTCAAGCTCGTATCTGCAGCCACCCCGGGAGTACATAGACGAGGTGCTTGAGATGGTAGCCTCACTTGAGGGCATGGTCCTGCGGAGGGAGGCGCAGTTGTCCATCATGGGTTTCCAGGTACCCTTTTGTTTTCTATTTATCATACTTCTGATGACATGTTGATCCTGAACATCTTTACTGCATTGATAGGCTGCCTGTGCAGAGCACATCTGACGCACACCACATTCATGCACTATACCTACATACATCCGCTATGTGTAGTTTGCTTGCATCTGTATCTGATATACATGTTTTAGCTGATGTACTCAAACTGCATTCTTCATTTTCAGATGCATCCGGTGTATGCTTAGCCACAGGGCGGGCCATCCAGGCCTTTCCGAGGAGCTGGGCCATCCAGGCCTTTCCGAGGAGCTGGGCCATCTAGGCCTTCTCGAGGAGCTGGGAGAGGGGAGTCGTCTCGCGGACGAGGCAGACGCAGGGCGCACATCATAGAGGAGGAGCCTAGTGAGGAGGAGGAGGTGGCTGCAGATCGCCAGTTGATAGAGAGGGTGGCTCTAACCCCGGTTCCGGGAGTGGAGGTGAGGCCGAGGAGGATCCCGAGGGCGACAGCTCCGACTCAGATGGCGCTGGTGGTGCAGAGGCTGCTTCACAGAAGAGGATGAAGAGGGCCTCTTATTCCTGCTCTTGAGAGCATTGATGCAGCTGTTCCCTATTTTATTTACCTTTTTGCTAGTAGTTATAGCACATTGTACATTGTTAGGTAGTTTCATTTTCTGCAAAACTTGTACCCTCGTTGTAAAAGGTGTTGTAACAAAGGAAGCATGATGGAATGAAACAGCTTTTTGAAAAAGTGTTGTATTTTATGTTCTCAGTATCGCATCGCATCATTTTGCACAAAAATGAGATTTGAATGGGAATGTGCATTGTGTATTTACTAGGTCAGGTAGTGAACCGACATAACAAACCAAACAACCTAACTTACTAAGAAACAATAAAAACCTTAACAAGTTTACAACTCGATAAGCAAAACAAAACAAAATTGATAAGTAAAGAGTAACAACTCAAATATACAAAACTTGACAACTCGATAAACAAAACTTGATAAACAAAATAGCTCGACCAACAAAACGACAACTCGATAAGCAAGACTAAACAACAACTCAATAAACAAAGTGTAGTTCGGACGATCTGGGTGACGGAACGCATCCGAAACTGAGGGAAATTGAGGCCTTTGACGCTCCCGATGCAGGGAAATGCTAGGAACTTCCTTCCAGAGGGTAAAACGGGGCCAAAGGCACACATTGCAGCATGGCCGGCCACTTTTGGGAGCTGGCCGGCCAGCTTTTTGCTTTGAAGAAGAGAGGGGTGGCCGGCCTGCCAGAAAAGGTGGCCGGCCGGCCACCTAGCCCAGCAACCACCAAATTTTTGACACGTGTCCCCCGAATAGTGCCTTATCCTCTTTAAAAGCTCTAGCCTCGTGGTTGATTCATTTCATCTCAGTTTTTGCACCAAAATGGAGGCGTTTCTCGTCAAAAATCTCACAGCTTGGATCGCTTCTCTAGATGGCTCGGAAAAGTTAAGCTTCCAGGGTTTCGGCTTGAATGCACTATTCACGCTGAGCCATACTCCGCTGCACCTTCCCTTTCTCCATGCCGCGGCGAGGTTTTGGAACTCGGTAACACATGTTTTTAGCTTCGGCGGGCAAGAGGTATGTCCAACTTTCGAAGATTTTCAAGTTTTGATGGAGTCTGAACGTTATGAAGAGATTTTGCCTCAGTTCCGCTTTGGCCGCGCCCAAGCTTTAGGGCGGATGTGTGGACTCACCCCGCATGATGCTCGGTCTCTGATCTGCAACGGGGAACTGGACATCCTCGGCTTGATTCATCACTTTTCTAATGCCGGTGACCACAACAACCATTATTGGCAAGGTTTCCGACAACATGCCCTCTGCTTGTGCATGCTATCTCACTTCTTGCTTGCCCCGGGCTTCGGTGGATCTAGCATTCATCTTATTGAAGTTGCTCAAGGCTTGAAGGAGGGAAAGAGCTGCATCGCCATGACATTGGCCGAGACGCTGATGGGCTTGGATGCTTTCTATCGTCGGGAGACGACCAGGTTTGCGGGGAGTCCACTACTGCTGCAGGTAATGTTTCCCACCCAATCTCACATATATATTGCTCACATCACTCGGCCCTCAGGCTCGGTTTTTCTCACAAAACCCTTGTCTCACTTTTCTCTCATCGTACGTCTCTCTATTCTTTATTCTCTCATTTTTCATCCCTCCCCAGGTATGGTTGATGGATAAACTGCAGGTTGTGGACTCTTGCCCAGCCTACTCAGCTCGCGGCTACTTCTTTCGACAACGCCTAGTCGAGGCCCCTGACGAAGGGTGGTGGTTTGATTGGATGTGCAATTTATCTGCAGATCGCATTGCTTGGCGCTATCCTTGGCTCAATCTCCCGGCGATGAGCTATAACATGTCCCGGCTGATCGGGATCCAGTTGATTGGTCTGACCCACTGTGTGTTCTACTTTTCGTTCCGATTCCTGCGTCAGTTCGGTCATGATCAGACTTGCCCGCCAGAGGGGATAGAGTATCCTGCCACATTCCCGGTCCGAGGCGCACAGCTTGCCCGTTATGCCACAGCCTGGAGGACTAGAGAGCTCCTGGCCCCCACTCCCACTTTCAGTTGCACTTTGCCTGACGAGTGCTTGGATTGGCTCAATGAAGAGGCACAGATTGGGCCAAGCTTGGCATCAGAGGCTTCTACCGGCTCTGGGAGGGGGCGCAGGGACACCTGACTCATCTATGCCCCGGATTTATTGCTTTACCAGTACTTTCAAGTTTTCTTCATGAATGTAATAAAAAGCAACTTCAATTTGTATGCAAGAGTAGGAGAACTCTGTTTTGAAATCAATGAAATTGAAGGTTGTGGGCACTGAAAATTTTCCACTTTGGTCCAAAAATGGTCTTAGTTGTAAAAAGATTAATTTGAACAAAGTCAACTTTTATTAAAACTTTTCAAAACCATTTTCGATATGGATCAGAACTGGACATGCCTGAGATCTGTCACTGAGATGCACAACCCCAGATCCCTGCAACTGGAAAGTTGCCCCTAGTCTGCATAGTACCGCGGCACTGCACAGCAACGGAAAGTTGCCCCTAGTCTGAAAAGCACTGCACCGGAGATCACGATGAATGCTGATGGACAGAGATGGTCGAGATGATCAAATGGACAAAGTTGATCGGGGAAAATGTTTATCGCTGAACTTCAGGATGAAGTTGCCTACGTATCCCAAAGATGGGAATCAAGCCTTACGTAGTTCAGGCTTAGGTTCACTCGGGTAGTTTCACTCTCCTTTTACGCTCTAACTTTTGCCAAGGCCGCCCTTTGCGGGCTTTCAACCTTGCGAGCTCAGTTTTTATAATTTCAAATTTTTTGTGCTCTGAGTTTTGCCTAGGTCGCCCTTTCGGGTTTTCGGCCTAGCGAGCCTCTCAAGGGTAATATTTCTTCAATTTGTCCATATTGATCAGCTGTGAAAACTCTAAGCCATCTAGATCCATCAGAACCATAGCTCCACCCGACCAGATAGACTTAATGATGTAGGGACCAGTCCAATTGGGTCTGAACTTGCCCCTTGGGTCGTGAATGGGAGCTCGGTTGTCCTTGAGCACCAAATCTCCTTCCTTTAGATTCCTGGACTTAACTTTCTTATTGAAAGCCCAAACAATTCTGCGCTGATAACCTTGAACATGGTACAGTGCTTTCAGTCTTCTCTCATCAAAGAGCATGAGTTCCTCAAACCTACTCTGCTGCCAATCTGCCTCGGCTATTTGACACTCAGCCAACACTCGCAACGACGGAACCTCAATCTCAATAGGTAGAATGGCCTCCATCCCATAAACCAATGAATACGGAGTCGCCCCAGTGGAAGTTCTGATTGAAGTCCGGTAGCCCCACAGAGCAAACGGCAGCTTATCTGGCCAGTCCCGGTAGGTTTCCACCATCTTATGAGTATGTGCTTGATATTCTTGTTGGCGGCCTCAACCGCTCCATTGGTTTGCGGCCGATAGGTAGATGACTTATGAAAAACCACGTTGTATTTTTCCAACAAGTCAATCACTTCCTTCTTGAAGTGGGAACCGTTATCTGAAATTATCTCGTTTGGGACTCCATAACGACAGATGATGTTGTTTCTGATAAATTTTGCAACGTGTGAAGCCTTCAACACCGCATAAGATTGGGCCTTGACCCACTTTGTAAAATAATCTATCGCGACCAGGATGAACTCATGCCCATTCGACCCCTTTGGAGTGACAACCCCGATCACATCAATTCCCCAGACTGAGAACGGCCATGGCGAAGTCATATTGTATAGCTTCGACGGCGGAATGTTCATGCAGTTTGCATGAATTTGACACTTGTGGCATTGCCGGACAAAACCGATACAACCCTGTCTGAGGATCTTCCTTGCTAGCATTACTCCATTCATGTGCGCACCGCATTCCCCCCCATGGATGGCTTCCATTAGACACTTTGACTCTTCGGCATCGACACACAGCTTATGCATTCCCAGATGACCTCTCTTATACAGCTTACCCCCACAGATGATGAACTGAACGGCCATTCTTCTGATTGCCCTTTTATCCTTGGCATTTACCCCTGGCGGGTATGCTTCATTCTCCAGGAAATTCCAAATGTCGTAGTACCAGGGGTTTTCGTCCTGAACTTCATCTATAGCAGCAATCGACTCGTAGGCTGGCACAAATTTCTGGTCAATGATGACTGGACGCATCCGGACTCCAAACAGGATGTCTATCATGGAAGATAGAGTTGCTAAAGAATCTGCGAACCTGTTGTTCTCTCTTAGTAGATGAGCAAAATTTAGCTTCTCGAACCGAGGAATTAGCAAGTCCAAGGTCTGGTGATACATCATCATCTTTTCTTCCTTGACTTTCCAGTCTCCTTTTGCTTGAGACACAACAAGGTTCGAGTCCCCAATGACGTCCAACCGTCTTGCCCCTAGTTCTAGGGCTGCTTCTAGACCAGCAATGCATGCCTCATATTCTGCTTCATTGTTCGAGACTCTGAATCGGAGTTTGAAGGCTAGAGGGATACGGGATTTGTCGAGTGCTATCAGCAGCACTCCTATCCCATACCCATACTGATTTGACGCTCCGTCAAAGTACATCGTCCAAGTTTCATCGTCGATGTGCAAAATGGCTTCATCTAGGAATAAGTACTCGACTGCTTCACCCCCTTCTACTGGATGGTCAGCTAAGAATTCTGCTACTGCTCTTCCCTTGATCGACTTGCGTGTTACATACTTTAGATCGAATTCGGAGAGCAACAGCAACCAACGAGCTAGCCTACCCGTAAGTGCTGGTTTCTCGAAAAGATATTTGATGGGATCGAGTCATGAAACCAACATTACGGAGTGAGCTAATAGGTAGTGCCGCAGCTTCCTGGTTGCCCATACCAAAGCTAAGCAAGCCTTCTCCAACGGTGTGTAGCGAGTCTCATACTCCAGCATCTTCTTGCTCATATAGTAGATGGCTCTCTCCACTTTGTCTTCAGATTCTTGTGCGAGCATGCAGCCCATTGTGGTCTCAGTCACTGAGAGGTACAATATCAACGGTTTCCCCGGCTCTGGTGGTGACAACACGGGTGGGTTCTGTAAGTATTCCTTGATCTGTTCAAAAGCAGCTTGGTATCAGCCGTCCCATTGGAATTTCTTGCCTTTCTTCAGGAGACCAAAAAGTGGTTCACAAGTCAAGGTTAATTTTGAGATAAACCGTCTTATGAATTGCAGTTTACCCAGAAAGCCTCGCACCTCCTTTTCAGTCCTTGGTGGTGGCATTTCTAAGATGGCCTTGATTTTGGAAGGGTCGACTTCGATGCCTCTCTGTGTAATCAGAAACCCCAGCATTTTTCCCGCTGTAACACCGAATGTACACTTCTGAGGATTCAGCCGCAACCGAAACTCTCTGATCCTTTGAAAGAACTTTTGCAAGGCGGTGTAGTGGCCCTCTCTATCTTTGGACTTGACAATCATGTCGTCCACGTACACCTCAACCTCCTTGTGGATCATGTCATGCAATATTGTGGTCGCGGCCCGTTGATAAGTAGCTCCAGCATTCTTCAGCCCGAACGGTATGACTCTATAGCAGTATGTCCCCCACGGAGTGGTGAATGCAGTCTTTTCCCGGTCTTCAGGTGCCATTACTATCTAGTTGTAGCCTGAGAAGCCATCCATAAACGAAAGCAACGCGTGCCCTGCTGTGAAATCCACCAACTCATCAATATGCGGCAAGGGAAAGTCGTCCTTCGGACTGGCTCTGTTCAAATCCCTGAAATCCACGCATACTCGGATCCTGCCATCTTTCTTCGGCACCGGAACGATGTTGGCCAACCAAGTCGGGTATTCGGATACCAGCAGGAAGCCTGCGTCAATTTACTTGGTGACCTCTTCCTTAATCTTGAGAGCCCAATCCGGGCTGATCCTCTTGAGTTTCTGCTTGACGGGTCGGACCTCAGGGTCAAAAGGGATCCGATGCTGTACAATCTCAGGATCGATTCCAAGCATGTCTTCGTAGGACCACGCGAAAACATCTTTGAAATCTTTTAATAAAGCGACTAAGCGCTCGCGTTCCTCCGAAGACAACGTGGACCCGATCTGGACCAGCCGCGGGTCCTCCTCAGTACCAACATTCACGGTAGTGATTTCATCCATTAAGGGTTTGACAAATCTCTCCTGCTCTTGTTCAATTAAGCGTTGCAAAACCGAAGGAATTTCGTCCTCGTCGTTTTCATCAAAATTTTGAAAGTCTGAGTTAATGCAATAAATCAAGGGCACAGAAAAATATTCAGAAACCACAGCTACTTGATTCTCATTAAGCACATCCAAGTCGTCCGATTCCTCGGTTACAATAGACTCAAAAGAGAAAGAAAAAGAGGACCTGGACAAGACTGTGGCATCCGGGTTATCATCCCCAGGATTACCAGACTCAGACTCAGTCGAGCTGGAACCTGATTCCGACTCACAAGACTCGGTGGAATCAGATTCCGGCTCACTACCTGACCCGGTGCTGCTGGACAAAAATCCCTCTTTGTATTGCCAAGTGAGAGAGGGTGCGATAGATGCGTCCAAAATAGTTGCTGGTAGGCCCGCAGCCGTTTCATCCCCAATCATGGAAACCGAGAAGTTATCCCCCAAGCACTTTTGGTCGATCAGAGGATCTGAAAGTAGACATGCCAGTGCTACCCCCATTTCAAGTTCGGTGCCCTCGGAGTCCACTGCCTTATACTGCTCAATCTCGGTTGGTGGGTCTGTCTGCTCTTCGGCAACGTCATCCCCGGATAATTGCAGGTCGAAGAAGATCTCGAAACCTGGCACGCGCTTCTTCTCCGTGTTCAGCCATGGCTCTGGGAAGCCGCAAAACGGAAATTCCTCCCCCTCCCGGACGAAGCGTCCGTTTAAGGTACCCTGAATGGGCCTATGCATTAACTCAAATGGCTTCCTAGCCTGCTTTGCTCTGGCTCTTCTAGCCATTTCCTTTCCCTTCCTTACCCAGTCCTCTTTGGTGGGCAGATAACCCAAGCCAAAGGTATGAGGGTTGTGTGGCACTTCGGCCAATGCTGCGATGCCCTTCCGGCCACTCCTTTCTAATCCCATCCCGGGGATGTATTGTAGCTTGTTCATGAGGTATATAAATTGAGCACTGACGTACACTTCCTCATTAACGGCCATGATATTCTGCACAACCCGAGCCTCAGCCAGAGTAAACCCTGATAAGAACACATCCTCCATGCCGTGCTCGATTTCCAAGACTGGTGTAGACACTTCTGGCGGTGGATGGATTGATGAATTCCCGAAAACAATGGCCACCCCCTTCCTGTGAGGGTACTTCAGCATTTGATGCAAAGTGGAAGAGACTGCCTTCACTTGGTGCAACCACGGCCGCCCCAAGAGTAGATTGAAGGTTGCAGGAACGTCCAAGACATGGAATTCAACGTTGTGCTGTCCTGGACCAACCTGGGTCTGAATTTTGACAGTCCCCATCACCTCCCTGCTGGTGTTATCATAGGCTCTGATCACTTGAGCAGTTGGCACGAAGTCCGCGGGCTTCAACCCGATCGCATATGCCGTCCTTGACGGGCACACATTAATGGCGGATCCCGTGTCGATAAGAACCACTGGCACCCACTTGTCTCTACATTCCACAGAGATGTAAAGGGGTTTGTTATGATTTGCGCCCTCAGGTGGTAGTTCTTTGTCTGAAAAGGTTAACGTCGGGGAACCTCCTCCCGGAAAGACCAGTCCAACCAGCTGCTCTGGTGTGGTATCTATAGAGAGTTTGGCCTTGTCCATAGCAGATAGGACAGCCTGTCTGTGCACTCGTGAAGCCATAAGCAGTCCCCAGATGGAGATGTCTGCTTGTATCTTCTTTAACTGTTTGAGTACGGCCTCCTCTTCAAGTTGTTTCTCCTTTTGTTTCTCAGCTTCTTTATCCTTCCCAAATGCCTCTGGCTGGTCCAGGTCCGGGGGCTTGAAATACCGCCCGCTTCTCGTCATATGGTCGACCTCTCTGACATACCAGGTGTCGTCTGGCTAATGGTTTCCCCAATCTTCGTCTGTGTGGGCAAGACATAAATCATCGTCCTCCCACCACATTCCATCGGCCGCCGACAGACACCTGTCTGGCTCCGATATGTTTATACTCTCAGTATTTTCAGCCCACATGCCCGTAGCATCTTCTGTCTTTGTGCACACAGCACTTTCAATCCCTTCATGGGTTTTGGCTTTCCGGATCCTCTCAGAATCCCAAATCTTTTCTTGTTCTGCCTGCGTTAGCGCAGTTTGTTGTTCAGCTTTCCCTGCATTCACACTGTCCCAATTCCGAGCGAAATTCTTCGTACCGGCGCTCTCCGACAATGTACTCTGACTTCCGGCCCTTCCGGCCACAGCTAATATCCTGCCCCTGGTGGGCCCTGTTTTAGTTGGAACTCTTCCACCACATCTAGTTGATCATCCAGCCATCCAGTGGCCTCTGCCGATTCCTCATAATCAAACCAGTTGACTGTCGTGCCCCCTGATTCTTGGTCATCGAAAAACTGTAGGTTGGCAAAGTCCTCCTCCACAGCCGTCAAATCATTTGCCCCTTGCTCAAATCCATCCCCCCGAATCACACACAGCTCTGCCTTCTCTGGCAATTCTATACCTGGCTCGACCTGGCCTGCTGACAAGATGTACTCACTCGGATCATAGGCTTCCCCAACGAAACTCCCGGGCTGTTCAATCCCAGACTCAACAATTCCATTCTCTTCTGAAATTTGCCCTGCCCCATCTTTGATGGTCACCACCGTTGGCTCTGGTTGGGTTGTGGAGATGTCCAACATGCACAAAAAGTCGGTGCAATCGGGAAGGACCACCTCCGGCTTAGGTAGGTAGGATGGGGTGATATAGATACTAGGATCATAAGAGGCGACCCTAGTTTGGATAAAGTTTATTCTGTTGGGAGGGGGAGCTTGGTTATGTGGTGGGCGAGGATTGGTTGTGACATTGGGTTTGTCGGGAGGCGCGATCACCTGTTTGTCAATAAGATCCTGGATCTCGTGACGCAATCTAAAACAACGGTCGGTGTCGTGACCGTGCTGTTGGTGATACGTGCAGTATTTTGCCGGGTCGTGAAAGGGAGGGAGTGGATTTGGTAGTGGCCTCGGCTCTAGGGGCTTCAAATGCTTTTTCCTAATTAATACCCCCAGAGCTTTGGACAGGGGCATGTATAAGGGTGTGAAGATTCTTTGGCCTCTGGGTTGGTATTTGGTGGTCTGTGTATTGCTTCCGGCTGCACCGGAGAAGGGCGTGGCTGCCATGGGTCTTGGAAGGGGAGGGGGAATGGTGGTGACCATGCTCACCTCTGAAGCTCTTGCAGTTGCAGCGCCACTCGAGCCTGCATTGTTGTTACGGTTGAAAGTCCTCCTGGGCTGCTCCCTATCTTGGTCGATCAGACCCTGTTTCATTGCATCTTCAATTTGTACCCCCATCTCGTATAGATCAGAAAAAGTGGGGAAGGGGAGTACAATCATCTTTTGCATCAGTTTTGGCTGGAGATTGCGCACAATCATCCTGATCTGGTCTTTATCGGTGGGCCTTAAAGTCATCATTGAGGCCTTCGCCCTCCACTGGGTTACGAAATCCGAGAAACTCTCTTTGGGCTCCTGCCTCGTCGTTTCGAGATCACGAGTCATAATCTCAATTTGGGTGTTGTAAGAGTATTGCGCAACAAAGGCCTCAGCCATTTCATCCCAACTTCGTTTGACATCATCTTCCAACTTCGCATACCAGATAGCGGCTACACCCGACAAGGTCTGGCCGAATAGTGAAAGCTTCTGGGGTCTAGTTAGGCCCATTGGCTGTAGTATATCTGAGAATAGCCGGAGGTGGACCATGGGATCCCCAGACCCGTCGAAGCGATCGATCTGCGGCATTTTAAATCTATCCGGTAACGTCACGACCACATCGGTATATCCGTCCTCGATATCCGGAATAGCCTTTACCCCTTGTGATTTCTTAAAAAGCTTTTCGAGCTTGCTCAGTTTCAGTGCTGTTGGGTCTATTTCGAACTCGAAGGGAGAGTCCGAGTAGTTGATAGGCGTAGGCGCCTTGGACAGTTGAGGCGGAAGTGGGGGCGGAGCTGGCCCCGTTGGAAGGTTTGTGTCCTCCTGGACGTTCTGGACATTTGGCAAGGTGTTCTGGGCATTTGGCAGGACATTCTGGGCAACTGGTGCCTGCTCGGTTAGCGGGACCCCTGATGGGGGAGGAACTGGATGTGAGGCTGATGCTCTGGCTTGCTGCTGGAGTCTAGTGATGAGTTCAGCCTGTTGGGCCATGATTGTGGCCTGCTGTTTAGAGAACTCCGCCTGGCGGACAGCGTCCTCTTGCATTTGATTCATGCTCTCTTGGAGCTGACGCATCATATCTTCCATCCCGGCTATATTCTGCTGATCTTGCTGACTGACAGGTATGTGTATCTCTATGGCAGAAACTAAGACCTCAGCCCGACTGTTTACTGCTAGGGTAGACCACTGCTCTGGTAACCTCTGCTCAGACACACTACGCTTTCTCGGCCTTCTTCTGACAACCGGGGGTAGAGAATGAAACACTGGCTGTCCGTCAACCAGATCCTCAGATCGATTGAGTCGACGACCTCTTGTCCAAAGTGCTTGGGGAATATCTGCTGGGTTGGAAGCAATTGCGCTAAAACTGTCCTAGCAAAAAGATAAATAAAGCAATAAAGAAATAAATAACCAGATAAACGAACAACGTAACAGCTTAAAATAAATACACAACACACAGTTGGGCATAACAACACACGGTCGATAAGCTGAATACACACTGTCCTCCAACACTGATCATTATCCCTGAATCACTGTCCCCCAATACTGAATCTGATACCCGCAAATAACTGATTCCCAAAAGAACTGAACTGATGCCCAAACTCATAAACTGATATATGCATTCCTGTACAGACGCACTCTAAAAGCACATAACAGATAAGTGAGAGCCAAAACACCCCTATGTTGGGGTAGGGTTTTCCCTGTCCTATTTTGTCAGGAGCTAGGGTTTCACTACGCACGCAGCGGTTTCAAACAACCTATATCGGGTAAGCAACCTGTCCTAGTTTGGAATGGTCACTATGGATTTCGATATGCACTAGGTCGAATGGTCAAAAGGGTGCCCCAGTAAAACCGGGGTTTGTGTTCTCATACTGGCAGAGCCCACAACCGGTCAGCCTTATGGTCATGCCTTGACAAGACAAGCCTCCGGCAAACCGTTCAAGAATAGCAGATAGCAAACACGGTATCCTAGGCGCACCAATGCAAATGCAATGCAAAGAAACACATAAGTGTAGTCAAAACAAGATATCATGAGTTCGAGTCAAGTTCTCTAAATCCCCAGCGGAGTCGCCAGAAACTGTAGACGCGCCCTCGGGGCCTCACTACAGTTCAGGACTCAAAATTTGTCACGGTTCTTAATCTGAACCAAAGAGTCCAAATCCGGCAAATCGTTTTGAGAAAACAGATTTTTAGAAAGAAGTGTCAAACATGGACTGCTTTGCCAGATACAGAGTCGCCACCTAAATATTTTATTTTGGGAAATTTAGGAAACCCTGACTCGTTGCCTAAGGCCACGTGTCCGTCATCACCAAAGTTGCCTCGGCCTGGGAACTTGGGTACGATTAGGGAAGGTCACTTCGTGAGCACCTCCACTCGCCCGATCAAAGATCGGCCTCTACTAACCATGATATCAAGTTTTGAAAACATTATGTGTCCTTATTCCGGTTATTAGCCTAGATTTACTATGTGATGCGCACAGCATACAAGTATAGACCGGGTCGCCTGAATTGGAACAAAACTCTTCATTTTGTTTTTGAAAGATGGTTTGCTACCCGTAAGTAGGCTAAAAATGCAGATTTTGCCACCCTCGAGTGGGCTTAGAAAAGATGGTTTTGCCACTATCTAGTGGGCTTAAAACTCGCAGTCGATGATTTGTTCCAATCCAAATAACCCAACCTTCACCCACAGGCATTCAGCAGTTATATCACATAAGCAAATAGCCTCATGGTAAGCATGCTATCATGGCAGTCACTCACACGCATGCAAGGATGCTAAAACATAACCACTTACCGAGTACTCCAAGCCAAAGAAAGAAGCTAATTAGAAATCAATGCATAATCCTAAATATACAGAAGTGCCTAATGCAACACATGCAAAAATGCAACTATAGCAGGCTCGGCTATTCTAAACATAGCATGTGAAATACTACAATTAACAAGTATTCAACTCGGAATTGAAATACAATGCAGTTAGTATGATGCGCCGAGCCCGGTGCATGCAAAACAGATGAATGAATGCAAACATGCTATCATACTGTATGCTAATTGAAATATGCCCTAATCTAACCATCATAAGCTGGTAAATAAAAGGGAAAAAGACGTGGGGTTAGAAGACATACATCACATGCACGCACACTTATTACAACATTGCCCTCGCTCGGAGGGTCCGAATAAATAATATAAGTCCCAAATAAATAATACAGTCCGGATAAATACAAAATCCTAATTAATTAACAAATTAAACTAGGAAAGCTGTAAACTAGCATGCAAGCTAGGGACTGCCTCGACTCCGCTCTAGATAATGAATGATGCATGTTCGGGTTGCTTTGCGCGGAAATCCCTTGCAATGCCCCGATTCGCCTCTGTTTGCAATTAATGCCGGAATGCTTTGCAAGGCTTTAGAAAGCTGCTGATTTCTGATTTGCTGCAACAGAGAGCAAGAAAGGGGCATAGCAATGTATTTTCACATATGTATGCATGCCTCGATCCTCGTGCCACCAATCACGCATCTCGATGCATGATGGCCGAGGAGTCTAATTGCACAACTCAATATGGAATGAATGCACATGAAAACACAACAAGACCAAGACTCCATCATGGATAATCCGGAGTGTCGGTGACTGGGAATTGAGACACGTTTCGTTACTCGAAGTACGAAACGTCCCTCGTTTCCCGTGCTCGGGCTAACTCCTATCCCAAACACAATGCAATATGCATGGCATGTATGAATGCAACTAAGATACAACCTAACATGCACAATGCTATGAAATGGCATACACGATGCACGAGATAACATGGCATACACAATGCGCTAACATACAACCTAGCATACACAATGCTATGAAATGAAATGGCATACGCGATGCATAATGGACTTACACCAATACGAATGGACCTCAGCCACACTCACAGAGGAGGCCATAAGATGAAAATGAGACACTCGAGATGCGTGCACACGTGCACGCAAACCGAGGACCGATCCTAGGGCACGAATGCCACTCTAACAAGGCATGACAAGGCATGGAGTATGGCATACAAGCATGCAAATTTCAGCGCTAAAATATGATGCTAAACAGCCCCGAAACATGGAAACATGGTACCCGATGCATGAGATAAACCCCGAAACTCAAAACTATGCACATGGAATGACTTATAGCTATACAAAGCATGCATTATTTGATCATGAAGCATGAAGACAGAAGCAAGGAAGTCCCAAAACATGAACTTTCTTAGTTCAAAGCAAGGCCAAAAGGTGCTAGCAAGATGGGCTAAAGTAGCATGCAATTTTGGCTATCAAACATGGATTACATGGCAAGTACATGAAGCAAGTGAGCACTCACCAAACCAGCAAAAATCAGTGAATAAAATATGTGAAAATAGGCCCAAATAACCACTGATATACAACCATGGCATGCAAAAATGATGAGTTACTTTAGAGGGCCATGCAAGGGATTCTTAAGCACATACAAGATAGACATGTGGAAGCACCAAACCAACTCTGAAAATAAAATATGGTAGTCCCCAAAACTCACCAAATTGGCCTTGAAAGGTGGCTAAGAAGCATGTAATATAGGGTCTCTTTGGAAGGCCAAAATGACCATTAAACAAGTCAAGGTGAGAGGGGGTCACCCCCCTCTGATTTGGAGGCTCAAAATAGCATCAAAGCCACTGGAAATCCACTGGATTCCAGTGGCTAGAAGACCAAACAAAGCATGCAATTGAAGCTTAGGTGTAAGGCTCAAAACAAGGGACAATCAAGCATTCAAGGAAGCATGTGATCTCAAATAAGAAAATGCCCTTAATAAATCATGAAGATGATGTCAAAACAAGTCTCTTTTCAGTTTATAACAAGTCTCAAAAATGAAGGAAAATAGGGCTAATCTATCATGCAAAAATGGCCCTAAAAGAGAGAATAGAGACAAGGGGCAGCAGCCGACCCCAAATGGCAAAGAGCCCTTCAATAAAGTTGAATAGGGGCTCAAAACAAGGCACTTTTCAGTTTATATCAAGCCACTAAAACAATCACAAGTAGGGCTAAACAAGCATTCAAGAAAAAGGCCTAAAAGGGGGATAAAGAGACAAGTGGCAATAGGAGACCTCAAACAAAGGAGAGCCCTTCAACAAAGTTGAATAGGGGCTCAAAAAAAGGCATTTCACAGTTTATGACCAAACCCAAAACAGCTCAAAAATAAGCCTAAAATACTATGCAAAAATAGGTCTAAAAGAGAGTTAAAGAGGCAAGTGATAGGAGGAGACCTCAAACAGAGAAAGGCCCTTAATCAAACATGAAAAAGAGCTTAAAATAAGACTATTTCCAGTTTGGGTCGGAGCCCAAAAATGTAAGCATGTATGGCTTAGAAAGCATGCAAAATAGGAACAAAAAAGAGGGAAAAGAAGCTTACCCTTGTAGCACAAAGCTCCAGCAGCTTTTGGTTGAGGAAATGGTACTCCTAACCTCTAGAAATAGCCTCCAAGTGGCTGGAATAGAGTGTGGAGGTGTGGTGCTATGGATTGGTGCAAGAACCTTAGGGTTTGGAGAGGTTGAAGTAGAGAGAGAGGGAGGTTGTATACAAGAGCTCTACACCAAATTTTGTAACCTCCAAATGCAGCTGGAGCTGCTGGTTTTATAGAGGGAGAGAAGGGAAAAATGGAGGAAAAATGGGGGGGGAAACCAATTCAAATTTCCCCCCAAAAGGCAGCCCCCCGGATACAAAATCTGGGGGGAAACAAATTGCACAACTGGAAAGTACCTGGAGAGAGGATCATGGCCGGCCAGGTTCAGGAGGTTCAGGTGGCCGGCCGGCCACCTCCCCTGGTCGGTCGGCCAAGGGTCAAAAGGGTCAAGCATGATTAGTGGCCGGCCACCCCAAAAAGATGGCCTCCCATGTGTGCACAACACAACTATGTGGTCAAAAACTGGAAGAAGTGAACCAAGAGAGAGAAAAACCACTTTTTTAGAGGGGTTCAAAAGGGTCAGAGACAATTACTGGCCGGCCATATCATATTGGTGGCCTCCCAGGTGTGTGCAACACAAATATGTGGTTTAAGGCTAGAAAAAGTGGCCTAAGGGTGGTCAACATTGGCTTTCTGGTGAGAAAAACGGGCGACGGAGAGTGATAAAGAAATAAAACTGGTTGTCAGAACAATTGCTGGCCTCCCACCCTTCTACAACCTTCCTAATAATGAAAATAAGGCCTCCACCAAAAATGAGCCCAAACCAATGCAAAACGAAGGTTCGGGGGCCAAAACGCGCAACCTGGGCCCCCGAAAACTGACTGTTAGGCACCGGAAGTGGTGTCCGACCATGAAGTTGGTCTCTCGGACCACAGTGTCCCTCAAAAGGGAGGAAATAAAGTGTGTGCCAAAAACCGGAGCGAACGGAGGTGGTTAAGCGGTCCCGAACCGAGGCACACGGCCGACGGCTCCGAAAACCGGGAACTGGGCTCCAAAATGGGAAAAATGGCCTACGACCACGAAACGTAGCCTACGGCCACTGAGAGATGATCTATGAGACCTCTCCCTTCCTTCAGGAAGAGAAAACAGAGAAAACAGAGCCTGGTTCGCAAACCGAAGCAAAGCACAGAAAACTCGGAAGTTCGGAGGCAAGGCTCGCAGCCGAGACTCCGTGACCTCCGAACGAGCACAATATGCAACATCACCGAGCGCTCAGTTGGTGACGTCTGAGTCTTAAGGTCGGTCAAAAATGGGGTGTCTACACATTGCCGCGGGACTTGCTTGAGGCCATACAAACTTTTCTTCAATTTGCAAACAAATTTCTCTTTCCCTTTTTCCACAAAACCTTATGATTGCTCCATGTAAATTTCTTCTTCAAGATCACCGTGAAGAAATGCGGTCTTCACATCAAGTTGTTCAACTTCAAGATTCATACTTGCAGCCATGCCAAGTACAACCCGAATAGAAGACATCTTCACAACCAGCGAGAAAATCTCGTCAAAGTCAATGCCTTTCTTTTGCCCAAAGCCTTTCACAACAAGACGTGCCTTGTACCTCAGATTCTTGCCATCATTCTTCAATTTGAAAACCCACTTATTTTTCAGAATTTTCCTCCCTTTAGGCAACTTCACTAAATCATAAGTATGGTTTTCAAGCAAGGAATTCATCTCTTCGTCCATGGCCTTTTTCCAATCACCTTTCTTTGCATGCTCAATTGCTTCTTGGTAGCTCTCGGGCTCCCCTTGATCGGAAATCAACACAAATTCATTGGGAGGATACTTTCTTGAAGGTTGTTGGTCCCTTGTAGATTTTCTCAACTCAAGTTGTGGTGGCGATTCTTGAGTTGGATGCTCTTCCTCAATTTCTGGCTCAACTTCATTAGGATTAGCATCATCCTCTACATCTTCAATAGGTGGCCGCATATCTCCCTTATTTTTATCATCAACTGAAGATGAAGGAGATGGATCCATGTCAATGAGATCACTAGTTTTTGGCTCCGGTTGATCACCTTTACCAAAGTCTTCAATTGTTTGGTCTTCAAGAAACACAACATCACGGCTTCGAATGACTTTCTTGTCGACCGGATCCCATAATCTATACCCGAATTCATCACGCCTATAGCCAAGAAAAATACATTGTCTTGACTTACTATCAAGCTTGGACCTCTCATCCTTTGGAATGTGAACAAAAGCTCGGCAACCAAACACTCTAAAGTGCTCATAAGACACATCTTTGCCAGTCCAAACTCTTTCAGGAACATCACCATTCAAAGGATAGCAAGGAGACAAATTGATCACGTCAACCATTGTACTCATTGCCTCACCCCAAAAGGATCTTGGCAATTTAGCTTGTGAAAGCAAACACCTTGTTCTTTCTACAATGGTGCGGTTCATCCTCTCGACAACGCTATTTTGTTGAGGAGTCTTCTTAACTGTCTTTTGTTACCGAATACCTTGGCTGCGACAATACTCATCAAATGGCCTAATGTATTCACCACCATTATCTGATCGGATGCACTTCAATTTCTGTCCTGTTTCTCTTTCAACCATGGCCTGAAAATGCTTAAATACTTCTAGAACTTGATCTTTAGTTTTTAGTAGAAAAGCCCAAACTTTCCTTGAATAATCATCAATGAAAGTAACAAAATAAAGTGCACCACAATGTGTTCTAACTTTTAAAGGACCACAAACATCTAAATGAATCAACTCCAAAACCTTTTCTTTTCTAGAAGCAACATTTTTATGAAAAGAAACTATATGTTGTTTACCCGCCAAACAATGAACACAAGTTTTAAGATGTGTACCTTTCAAACCAGGTAGAAGCTCTTTCTTGAACAAAACTTGTAGCCCCTTTTCACTCATGTGCCCAAGTCGCCTGTGCCACAATTCAGTAGAAGTATCATCTTCAAGTGCATTGACAACACCTTTACAAATTTTTCCTTGCATCGAATAAAGTGTATGAGTCTTCTTGCACTTAGCCACCACCAAAAAACCTTTTGTGAGCTTCCATATTCCATCACCAAATTTGTTGTTGAAGCCTTCATCATCTAACTTCCCAGTAGAGATCAAATTGAGGCGAATGTCGGGAACATGCCTCACATCTTTAAGCAACAATTTGCAGCCCAAATTTGTTTCCAAGTAAACATCACCCATGCCGATAATCTTGGACAAACCTTCATTACCCATTCGAACAGAACCATAATCTCCTGCAGTGTAAGTAGTGAAGAAATCAACTCGAGAAGTCACATGAAAAGAAGCACCAGAATCAATCACCCAACTGCTCTCTTGGCCTACAAAATTGATACAATCATCTTCACAAACGACCATGAGATCATCGGTAGTAACTGCCGTTGTGTCTTCTTACTTCTTATCCACAGTTTTGTCACGCCTTTTCTCCTTATTCTTGAGCTTTCGGCATTCCCGCTTCATGTGCCCTTTCTCATGGCAATAATAGCACTCAATGTCTTTCTTTGAAAAAGAACCATCTTTTGATTTGTCACTATCACCCTCAATTGGTCCATACAAGTCTTTACAAAATAATAGGTCCTCCATTTTATTTTTCCAAGTTACCTAATTGCTTCCATTGAAGCTAGACATACGACCCACATTCCCTTCCATTGATTTACACAAATAAATAGATCCAAATAAACCGTAAGCTCTGATACCAGTTGTTAGGGAAAATATGTGATTCCCCACAAGTAAATCAATCAATGGGAATAAAAACTAATGCGGAAAAATTAAATCAAAGGCAACACAAGAATTTTACGTGCTTCCCTCAATGTGATGTACGTCCACGGGATCGAAATCCGATTCCACTATCAACCAAATAAATTCCAAACGATTACAAACGAGACACTAATGGTCTCACAAAACCACCCTTAGGTGAATTCCAAATAATCACAAATAAATAAGAGGAAAAATCTTACCAAATAGATGAACCAAAATCTTCAGAACCAGAGTTGTAGAAGACCCAAAATAATGAACCAAATCAACTTCCACACAAAGAAACAAAAACTTGAACAAATCAAGCACTCTTGACAAATCTTCCCAATTGTCAATTTATTGGCACTATTACCGAAGCAGTATATCTCGTATGGCAGCCGCCGTCCACTTTTTGTGTGTTGAACAAAAACGATGCCTCCAATATTGTGAATCTAGGGTTTATTATCAAACCTTAATTGTTTCCAAATTGGATTGGGTCTCCACAAATTAAATATAATATATAAAAAGATATTATAATTAATACTAAACCAAATTAAACTATTTTTTCAAAAAACCAATTGGGTCTCACACTCCTATAAGGAGGTATACCCAACAGTTTTATTGTGTTATATTATATTGTATTTATATTTGTTTGTGTGTGTTTCAAAACAACTAGCTCAAGCCTTTCTATCTCTTCCTGTCCCACACTGACTGTTTATATATATTTGTCTCTGTTTCTATCATACACACAAAAAAAACTTCCAATATTTTTATTACAAATTTCATGTTTTTATACAATCTATCTTGGTCTCTGTAAAAAGGTTGATACACTATGCTAATGCTGTGAAGTGCACAAAATGCACTGCTATTCTGTTCAGTCACAAAGCTCATAATTCTATTGAAGCTCTTTAAACTTGGTTGCCATGTGAACATAATTTGGGACAAAAAGCGAATTCATTCCTTGCTTCAAAACACAATTAACCAATTGAAATTCTGCAACAAATCAGAAACCTTTTTCTCCCCTTCTGTTGGATGATCAAAGTAGGCATGTCTCTGTTGTCCTAGCACGATGATCCATTGTATGCATCATACTATTTAAGTCGACGAATGGGATTATTGACTCAATTCTTACAGATTAAGAAGAAAAAAAAGTGACTGAAATTTTCAAGAGAAAACCTTTTTTTACACGAAAAAACTATGCTCTTTGTAAAGTAATTTTTAGCCTTTGGGGGCATCCAAGTTGTAGCACGGTGGTCCAATGTATGCATGCTATTTAAATGGAGGGAAGGGATTATTGTTTCTAATTATTACAGACTGTCAAATAAAAAGGGTGACAGTGAAATTCTCAAGAGAAAAAAGATTATTTAAAAAAAAAAAACTACCTATGCTCTTCATAAACTAATTTTAGCCTTGAGTGCTGCACTGATTTTAGAGTTGGACCTCATTTTTCCATAATCTGGTTAGTTTGCTGTGTCAATGGTCATATTGTTCGACATAACACAGTCATGTGCCTATCTAAATTGAAGGATAAGAAGGTAATTTTAGACACTCGGGAGCTTCACCTTATACAGAAACAATCTTCTTATCCATGTTCATAAACAGGACTAATCATCTAAAAAAAAATCATCAATTGTCCATTATCACTGTTACCTTATGAAAATTATTGATGGATGATTTTGCAGTTTTCCGTGAGAGAGAGACTTGGAACTTGGGAAATAGAGAATTTGTCTCATATAGAAGATGAAGCATCTCTTAATAAATAGATGTGTCTATTCAATTAATTTTGTACTGATTTATAGGTGTATGACCATTCGGTTTCAATAGAAAATATTAATTCGTAACTTTTAGAATTAGAATAATGCTATATGTACCAATTAATAAACATACTAGTGTACTAATAGATGATGTGGCATCATTTGTATGGTTTTGGGTATTTGTAACTTGCATAATGAATAGTCTCAAAATCTGTTTATCATCTCCTTTTGGGTAATGTTTGTACTTGGTGTGTAACTTTGCTAATGGATTAAGCAAAGCATTGTACCATTTTGTTTAATGTAACAAAGCATAACCAGCTTACAGAATAAGAAATGCCCTGCCAAAGATTCTTTAAAGTTCAGTACACAATTTTAGCAAAGTAGACCATTCTTTTAAGTCTGTTGAGCAAAGAATAAGTACTTTTGCATGCTAAGAAAATCAGATGTAGGATAAATTGTTGTCACATTCACAGTAAATTACAATTGCTAACATGACCCAATTATCATTAGCGGGTAAGACCTACTCTAATGGACTATTATAATCACTGTCATTACCAAACTATTGTAGTTCCACTCAAAAACGCCTCTCATACAGCTTCCCCATAAAACAAAAATATTAGGTGCACAAAATACTAGGTTTGGCAATGTCACATGTGCCAGCTCAGCTCACATAAGAGGGTTTTGATCTAATAGTTTGGATGTGAGACATCCAACGAATAGAAATAAGTAATAGTCTAGGCGTGCCAAAATGACATTTGCACTAGAAGAGAGCATTTTGACACTGTAGCATATCAAATTATAACTTTAACAATGTTGTTTTGACAATAACCACATGAGTTATCTAAGAACCTACACATTTGGAACCAATAAGTCATGTGTCAAACTTTTACTCATCTGCAAAACCAGTGATTGTGTACACTTTGACTTTTCCTATATATTCATGCAAAATATGAACTCTCTCTTGTACAACTCTCTCTCTCTCTCTCTCTCATCATGGCCAAATATGAGCAGCATAAAACTAACAGAGACTTGTATGAAGCTCTGATGGGAGGAGATGGGACGAAGGTAATTGAACTCTGTAAACAAATTCCAGAAGGCCCATTACACATACTAACCATACACAATGACACTGTCCTACATATGGCTATTTACTCCAAACAAAAACAGTTAGTGCGTGATTTACTTGAAGAATTGCACAATAGAGATATCCAAAACATGACTTTACAAAATGATATCGGAAACACAGTACTCCACGAGGCAGCCACTTCTAACAGAATAGTCCTAGCCGCGAAGGAAATGTTACAGAAAGCACCGAAGCTGTTGAGTATGCACAACAGGCGGGGAGAGACTGCTCTCTTCCGTGCAGCACGCTATGGAAAGTTGGAAATGTTCAAGTTTCTTGACGGTGAAGTGAAGAGAATCTTTGGAAGTGAAGGAGAAGAAGAAATTGAAGAAGAAGGACGCAAAGTGTTTTATGAAAGGGACGATAAAACCACCATACTTCACATTTCCATCCTCACTGAGCACTTTGGTAAGTACTCATCAGGGAATTGCTTCGGCATCAGAAATTCTTTGGTTGTCTGATGGTTTTCTTTGCTTGTTTTGCTGTTTTTTTATTTTATTTTTTTTCCTTTTTGCTTTTGTTCTGTTATTGAAATGTAATGTGAAGCAGATTTGGCACTTCTAATTGCAATAGAGCACGGACATTTAGTTGGCGTAAAAGATGGAGATGGGATGACTGCTCTTCAACTTCTCGCATGCAACCCATCAGCATTTGAAGATGGAAGTAAACAAAGATGCCTCAAGCGGCTCATCCGCTCTTGTATGATACTTCCCCTTCAATTTTAGCTTCATTGGTATGAGCTCTATTAATTTAATTCTTTAGACTTGCTGATGAAACCAACTAAACTTAACCTTGTTGATTTGACCCACTAGGGAACAAATAAACCATTATATTCTATTCTTCACGTCGAAAGAGGCAATATGATACTTCTCTTAGTTATTCACTTGTTTATTCAATTGTATTTTATGAAATCATCGGTTAACCCATGTTGCCATTGATCCATCTAAAATTGCCTATAATAACTGATAAACATTGGGCTCAATTCACCTTTATTTCTGGCCATTTGGCTAATCTACATTGCATTTTGTCATTTTAATTCTCTAGTAAGTTATTCCGGCCTAAAATTCCCGAGTTCTTTCAGGTGTCTCAATTGAAACCGAGGCTAATCCTGCGAGGGAAGAAGGTAAAGTGCCTTAAGAAAATCTTAGAACCTTCTCTCTCTCTCTCTCTCTCTCTCTCTAGTACTTGGAATAAGCAACACTTAGTTACTGATGTAGAACAAGTAGCTCTATAATTCATGGAACAGTTGGATCAGCAGAGGTCAAATTAGGGGCAAAAAAGTACTTTTTTTGAGAAGTTCAAAATCCCTTCGAACTTGGTAGTCTGATTGAAAACGACATTTTAAACGTTCCATGAATTTTTCAGTTACTTGTTCTACATCAATTACAACATTTTGAGGCTGAACAGCTAGTGCCTAGTGCACATAATTGAAATTTAATTTTCCTAACAGCTCTATCACTCAACTAATACTTGCTTTTGTATCTTGAAAAGTTGAATCATGTTGTAAAGTACCTTTATGGGAAGCAATTAAGAGGAAAAAAACACAATATGAATCAGCTTTGAAGCTTGCCAAGTTCTTAATAGCAAGAGACACTTCATGGGAAGCTACTGAATCTGCGATAGACCAGAGTAAGCCCAAGACCCATAAATATGTCAGAATAACAAGAGACACTTCATCGGAAGGGGGAAGACAAAAGGCCCATGCAGGTCAAACTAGAACTATAGAGACCGCAGAAACGCCACTATTTTTGGCAGCTAAGTACGGCATTATAGAGATTGTCAAAGAGATACTCGACACGTATCCTCAAGCAGTTGAGCACATTGATGATCACGGGCGTAACATATTACATGTAGCCATCAAATACCGCCAAATACATGTTTTTGATTATGTGGTGAAGATGGAAATTCCTATGAGGAGGCTTATAAGAAAGATTGACAACAATGGGAACTCTATTCTACACATGGTTGGGATAAAAGCAGATGATTTCATCCGGGATGATATGCCAAGTCCTGCTTTGCAATTGCAAGAGGACTTGCTCTTGTTTGAGGTGAAATTTTTCTTATTGACGTTTCATTCTTAATGTGCAAATACAACAAACACACCCATTCCTTGTAAAGTAATGCTATATAAACAACAACAACAAAAAATTTACTGAAAATCAATACCGAATGATATGAAAAGTTTTGATAGATCATAATCGTTAGACAGTGAAATTTAACTATGCCATATAAATCAAAACAAAGATGACTTCAAGCAGTTCGATCATATAACAAGTCTTTGATTCAACGGCTTGAAACTTGAAGAATGCCAATGCTTAATAAGGAAGGACAATGTCATTCTTACATAATTTTTATACAGAATTCTTGAATAGAATGATATAATAGTGGTGATTTTGAAAATTTAAGCCACATTTGAATTTGTTTTTTCTGTTTATATAGCATTACTCGTTAGAATTTTAACATTTACTGTAACTAAAAATAATGTTTTTTTTTTTTTTTTATGATTTGTCGTATCTTGCAGAGAATAGAGAAAATCTCCATGGCCCATTTCACTAAGCACTTCAACAACAAAGGGCAGACTGCTGAGAAGCTCTTTGCAGCTAACAATGCTCCACTTCAAACAGATGCCAAAGAATGGCTCAAGCGAACCTCTGAAAATTGTTCCATTGTCGCAGTGTTGATTGCCACTGTTGCCTTTGCTGCAGCCTACACTGTGCCGGGGGGTCCAAATCAAACCACTGGCTATCCACTTCTCCTCAGCCACCCTTTCTTTGTGATTTTCACTTTGACAGATGTGCTTTCGCTTACATTCGCTTTGACATCAGTCATCACATTCCTCTCTATCCTCACATCCTCTTTTCGGCTAAAAGACTTCAAGCATTCTCTTCCTCAAAGACTCATGATAGGAGTTACATTGTTGATTTTTTCCGTGTCAATGATGATGTTTGCATTTGCAGCGACAGTAATCCTAATGATTAGCAATAAGCAACAGTGGGAGAGAATTGCCTTGTACTCTGTGGCGTTCTTCCCGGTCACCATATTTGCCATTTCCTACTTGCCTTTGTACTTATCACTCATGAAAACTTTTGAGTATACGTTGAAGAAAATCATGGATATTTTCCCTCGGTTCCAGATCTGTAAATCCCAAACCAAAATTGCCTCCAGCCAGAGTCAATATCAAGCCACTAGCTCTGCCAGTTCCGCAAGGCCACATGCAATTCAAACCACGCGTTATCCCGTTTGAAAGGATCAATGCTAATCTCATGCAGACCCCATTGCGTCCAAGTACTTGGAGCAATCGTATTGTTAGAGGCAAAAATTATTGTGTTCAAGCTTACTTTGGCGGATTTGACCCGAAAGGCCCATTGTCCTTGTTTTCTACATGTTTCCCTGCATCATAATCTAAGTTTAGTTTTTATTGTGTTATATTATATTGTATTTATATTTGTTTGTGTGTGTTTCAAAACAACTAGCTCAAGCCTTTGTATCTCTTCCTGTCCCACACTGACTGTTTATATATATTTGTCTCTGTTTCTATCATACATACAAAAAAAATTTCCAATATTTTTACTACAAATTTCATGTTTCTATACAATCTATCTTGGTCTCTGTGAAAAGGTTGATACACTATGCTATATATGCTGTGAAGTGCACAAAAAGCACTGTTATTCTGTTCAGTCACAAAGCTCGTAATTCTATTGAAGCTCTTTAAACTTGGTTGCCATGTGAACATAATTTGGGACTAAAAGTGAATTCATTCCTTGCTTCAAAACACAATTAACCAATTGAAATTCTGCAACAAATCAGAAACCTTTTTCTCCCCTTCTGTTGGATGATCAAAGTAGGCATGTCTCTGTTGTCGTAGCACGATGATCCATTGTATGCATCATACTATTTATGTCGACGAATGGGATTATTGATTCAATTCTTACAGATTAAGAAGAAAAAAAAGTGACTGCAATTTTCATGGGAAAACGTTTTTTTACACACACACACACACGCACAAAAAAAAAAAAAAAAAAACTATGCTCTTTGCAAAGTAATTTTAGCCTTCAATCCAAAGTAGGGGTGTCTAAGTTGTAGCATGGTGGTCCAATGTATGCATGCTATTTAAGTGGAGGGAAGGGATTATTGTTTCTAATTATTACAGATTGTCAAATAAAAAGGGTGACAGTGAAATTCTCAAGAGAAAAAAGATCATTAAAAAAAAAACCTACCTTCGCTCTTTGTAAACTAATTTTAGCCTTGAGTGCTGCACTGATTTGATTTTAGAGTTGGACCTCTTTTTTCCATAATCTGGTTAGTTTGCTGTGTCAATGGTCATATTGTTCGGCATAACACAGTCATGTGCCTATCTAAATTGAAGGATAAGAAGGTAATTTTAGACACTCAGAAGCTTCACCTTACACAGAAACAATCCTCTCTTATCCATGTTCATAAACAGGACTAATCATCTAAAAAAATGTTACATTTTCTGTCAATGACATTTACAACTTAAGAACATATCAGTACAGACCTCATGGAACACCTCTAGTATAACACCCCGGTACTCCTCAGAATTCATTGAGACGTAACAATTCAAGAGGCGTCGTAGATCCTTAGCCTCATAAATCTGATTAGCCACTATCATTTCCACAATAGACTCCCTAAAATCCTCTCTAGGATCATAAGAAGACTTCTCCATTGCCACCATAACGATAAATTTAGTACTACTTTCACCCTTTGACCTCCTCCTCTCTTCCTGCCTTGCCTCACGCCTTTCTCTAATCATTTGATCAAGCCTCTCTTGAACCATGGCATGTGCAAGGCTTGATATTGTTCCAAACCTATTGGAATTGGCGCTTTCAGCACCTTCCTCAGAGGATGACACGCTAAGCCTGCAATTGCAACACAACGCGGCTCTGCATCCCCTGAGTTGTTGAAGTTTTTGCTTCTTGACTACCCGAGAGCCTTGCATTGTTGAGCATTGAGCTTTGAAGAGGGAGAAAAAATTATTTATGCGCGATTTGGAAAGTGGACCGGGCTAATCATGATTGTGTCGGAAGGTTAAGCATTCGGTTTGTAGATGAAAAGATGGAAGTGTGGTTGGAGGAGGAAGATTGGAAGACAAATGGGGAACATTTTGTGTTTGTTTATTGAAACTATTAGTGATTATGATGATGAGAAAACTATCTTTAATTTCCCTTTATAGGTTGGATTAGGTGGCACATTCATGAAAGGTGTGGTTAATAGGGAAAGATTAGTTTAATTATTGATTCAAGAGAGATTTTGGGAAAAAGAAAAGCTTTGGGTTGGCTTCACATGGCATGTGAGTGTCTGCTACTTTGCTGAACCTTGAGCACTGTGACAAGGTTTGCTGCTGGTGCAGCAAGGTGATTGCATTTCTCAATTGCGGCAAGGTGATCTACCACTCAATTATGCTCTGTTTGTTTAAGCCAAAAAATATTTTTTCTATGGAAAAAATTTTTTATATCAGAAAATCCTATGTTTGGCTGTGACATTGAAATTAATGTGCTAGTGGTTGTTGGTGTGGTGATGGTGGTGTCAGCGGCGGCGGGGAGGATGGTAGTGTTGGTGTTGTTGGTAGTATGGTGGCGTTGGTAAAGTTTTATTTTGGAAAATGTTTTTCACCTTTTAAAGGGAAAAATATTTTCTGCCCAAATAAATTTTTTTTTTTTTTCTTGATCATAAAAAACGTTTTCCATTGATTTTCATTTTTTATGGTACCAAAAGCCAAAAAAAATGTGAAAAAACATTTTCTACTAAAAGAAATAGAGAAACCAATCACAAAACCGGACATAACCCTCTCAAATGGGTATAGAACCCAAGATTATGCCTGATTCTATAATTGACTTGTGTGTAAGTAGGAGAACCTTAGAATATTGCATTTGACACAATTACGAAACTAGTAGTAGAGCAAACCTTGGTTTAGGCTAAACTAGATTAATTTGTTGTGCAGTTTATACTAATTTAAGGTAAAGGCTATGACAAAGATGGTATAAAGACAGCAATCTAGTTGCCAAATAATTAATTTCATATTAACACACTTTGATTTGATGCATGGATGGACCCAACCAATGATGTCCCAAACAATAATTAAAGGCTATACCTCACTTCAAAAAATTGAGGCTTGTCTGTTGTTTCGGGATAATAAAGCATGTCTAGTGTGTTTTAATGCTTATCCTTCACTAACTTCTTTTTTTTTTTTATTATTGTTCCCTTTCTCTTCAAACCATTTGTTTCAACAGAATTATTTTTTTTTAGTCAAATATCTGGAAAAATCCCGACTAATTCCAACACCCATGCAAGCACCCCCTCTACACGAGTTAAGCAAATCTTGGCTATGCCCATAGGCATAGCCCCAAAGGCATTGATAGCACTTAATGGGAGTCAAACATTAGACCTGATGTTTCATGAGGTGCTGAGAGGACTAAGTGACTGAAAATGTTTTCTGAAATATAATTTCTGTATTTTTTTTATTATTTATATTTGGTACGACAAAGAACAAAATTTAATGAAAAACAATCTTAGTCGGGTGGAAAATGTTTCCAAACTAAAGTCTTACCAACGTCATCACCACTACTGCCACCATCATTGTCACCACCGCCAATACAACCACTAACACATTAATTTTAAGGTGATAACTAAAAACAGGAAAACTTTTTCCACCCAACAAGTCTTCTAAAACTGTTTTTCATATAAAATGTAAATAATATAAAAATATTTTCTGCCAAAATAATCCTATCTTCCTTGCAATTTATTTTTTTTTTATTTTAAGTCATGAAAACATTTTTAATGGTTCAACCAAATCATGGAGAAGATCCAGGAGAGGATTTCACAGCTGGTGAGAATCTCCTACTTTTATAGATTCTTTCTTTTGTATATATATACATATAGAGCATATACATAGAGCTAAATAAGATAAATTTAAAATAAACAAAAAAATAAAATGAAAAACAAGATTGATGAACAAGGTGTTTGGCATATGGTGATCTTCATTAGCGTGCACTATGGATAACTGATCTTACTTACTTTATATGTAAAAGAGAAAACATGATTCTCATTCTTTTAATGCATTATTGTATTGTTTTTTGGCACCAAGTTGTGAAGCAAACATGTGGCTCTAATGATCACTTATAATAAAGAAATAATAAACTCTAAACTCTTTCTTGATAAAGATATACGTTAGAGGCTACAAAATAATACTTTTTTCCCAGCCTTTTCTGGTTCTCTAATGTTGTGTTTGGTTGAAGGATTTGGGGAGGGATTTGGAAAGGGAAAGGGAAAAGGTGTGTGAAACTATGTGAAATTTAGGCATATTTTATTCTCATTTCACCTACATTTTTCATTTCCCTTTTCAAATCCCTCTTCAAATTCCCCAACCAAACACAGCATAAGGGAACTCATAACAGTTTAAGAGGAAGAGTAGTTGGTAATGGCTTTTTATGTGTTTAAAATTGTGGTGGTTGGAACTAGGACTGTGACTTAAGCGGGTTGAGAGTATGTCCAGACTTAGTAACTCAACGAAAATGTAAAGAGATTTGTATAAGTTCTAATTACTTCTTGAGTGCTAAGAGTACTACACTAATTTATTGATGAAAAATCCGATAATATATATTGCTGTCTACATAAATAATCAATTTGTACTATACTCTTTTTTTTTAATAAAGTGGAACTAGTAAAATTAAATGACAAGATGATAATGACGAGATCATAAATAACTAAAAGGTTTAGACATAATATCCAAGTTCAATTTTGTCACTCAACCCAAAATTCAACAAACATAGGGGTTTTTTTCGGAGTAATTGTTTAATAATTTTGGAGTACCATACAATCTTGTTTACATAGTATTCGTAATCAATGTTGTAGCCAAAAAATTTACAAGTGAAACAATAATGACCCATTGTTATTAGATAGTTTAGAGAAAATATAATTAACCAGGGCTGACCTTAACCAGGGCTGACCTTAACCTAAGGCCACTGAGGTAGTGGCCTCAGGCCCCATTTGTCCTGAAGGCCCCATAATTTATTTATTTATTTGTGTGTTGCTTTCTACAATTGTTAGATTTTTTGTAATTGGCAATTTCGTTTGACAAAACTCCTTTTAATATTTTACTCGCTCTTTTATTTCAGTGAGGTTGTGAGTATTTAGATGCGAATTCAACCCAAATTGTACCTATGCAAAAGAGTTTGTGTTGACATTCTGTATCTTGAGCATTACTTGTTGACTATGTAGAGGCCCGAAGCCAAAGTTGTTTGACCGCTAAGCGGTAATTTGTGCACTCGAGTGATGAAGCGAATTATCCAGTATCTCTGTCTGCAAACTGAACTTTTGGAAAATATGTTTCACCGCTCGAGTGGTGGATACTGCACTCGACCGATTGGCCTATATGTTTGGCACCGCTTTTACTCATACCACTCAAGCGGTCAAGTAGTGGCTCGAGTGGTCATCATGACTCTATTTTCTATAAAGTGCGCTATTTGCTGTTTTTAGGGTCGAACTTGTCCAGATTCTCAGAGATGAGTAAAATACAAAGTGTTCTATATTGGTGGGTGATTTATATGAGTTTCCTTGATGAATAGAAGGTGATCAATTGATCAACAAACTATATATTGATAAACATCAAGGGTTGATTTATTTGTTTCTTGACAAAAAAATAGAGGTGTTTATCGGTGGATTCTGGAGAACTTGGGTCTGAAACTTTGATGGATTTCAGAGTAGCTCATCATCGTGGATTTGACATTGGTGTTGTGGATTTAACATTGGGCAAAGCAATTTTGAGGTGAAGACGGCAGTGGAAGAGGGATATTAGGTTTAGTTCAATTCGAGCGTGGATTGACTTAGTAATTAAGAGTACTTGTATGTAATTCGTTTTGTTTTCTTAATTGATTGTTTTGTGGTTTTGGGCCGTGATTTTTTTATCACAGTTGGAGGTGCTCCAATTATGATTTTTTTTCCCACATTAAATCGTTGTACCAATTTGTCGTTGATTGTTTGATTGAGATTGATATTCATTATTTAAATTGAAACATATCACGAATCAATATCTCGAGGGTTATTTAGATTTTTCAAAGATGATAATGAAATTATAGTAAAGGCCCATTTTAAACTATAATTCTTTTTCTTCACCTATTCTATGTGTGTGTGTTTTTTTTTCCTTTTCCCCTCTTCATTAAGAGTAATTATCCTATCTTTTATAAATTTCACATTGGCTATGTGCCTAACTAATAGCAAGGGGATAAATGAATACATGGCCCTAATAACAAGAAAGTGGTGGACAATCTATAACATTTCATTAGTTAGGCATATGAACACGTGATTTTCCTGACCTACTAGTTAATTTATGCTTCATTAGAAGTGTAAACGATTTAGGCTAAGTTTCGCATGTCCCAAAAAAGTCAAAAAGTTACTCAAAAAGTTAAAAAGTTATCACTATTCACCAAAACAAATATTAAAAAATTAATTTTCTACACAAAATTACAACTCAGAATCTGACATGTTCAGCTCTATTGATGCGTTTGTGTGTGAAAATTGCACAATTTGGATGCAATTTTCACACATTGTTGTTCGGCCCATGGGAGCCTATCACGGGTCCCGTTTTGATAATCTGAACCGTTGAATGTATAGAACTCGCCGAGTACTATACATTTGTAAAAAATCACATTGATCGGATATCGATAACTACATGATCAAATTAGTTTTGTATAAAAAAAATAGATGGTGTTATAATTAACGATTGAAAAAAAAAATCTGATCAGATAGCTATTGATATCCGATCAACGTGATTTTTTATAGGCATATAGTACTCGACGATTTCTACACATTGAACGGTTCAGATTATCAAAATGGGACTTGTTATGGGCCCCACGGGCCGAACAAAACCGTCCAGTGCAATGCCCATTTAGTAGACAATCATTACTTAGCATCAATTTCACTCCCAGAAAGTACGGCTGCACAACTCCCAATCCTAATCTTCCCCTACACACGTATTTATACAATTTTTTAATACACATTTTTTCATAAAAAGTCAAAAAGTTAACCCAAACATCCATATTTTTTTCCTTAACTTTTTAGTCCAAAAAGACAAAAAGTGCACTTATTTAGGACATCCCAAACAACCCCTAGTTTGGTTCTGTCAGGATTAAAGAAAGTTTAGCACTAAACTAAATACTTCAATTTTATTAGTTGATAAATTGAAACGATATCATACTATTGTTCAATTTTGTGAAATGTAATGGAATCTCACATAAAAAATAAATGAAGGAGATTGTGGGGATGCTCTATAAATGTCTCCCATTTTATGAATTTAAAAAGACACATTAGAAAAATTTACAAAAGATCTATTAGTAATTTTGCATCACAAAAATCAACCAAAAAAAAAAATCAAAATCAAATCAAACAAAATATAATATTAAAAAAATTATTGTTAATATTTAAGAAACAAAAACCTCAATTTAAAATTTTGTCTTAAGCCCCTAAAAAAGTTGGGCCACCCCTGGAATTAACCCACCTAATATGTTTTATATTTTCTCATTTATCGAGAATATCATATAGGCAATTGCACATTTTACTCAAAGATGACCAAATAATTTTTCATGATTTTGCTTTAAAATTTGACTTTTCTCTAGTTATAAAGAAATCTAGCCTAGACTATTCATAAAATATAAAAAAATATAAAAAAATCAACTTGATCCAATAATCATAATTATATAATTTTGTTATATTTGTCTATCAAAATAAACAGTCTATCTAACAATTATATTTATCATTCATTTAAAAAACAAATTGTTGAAATTAGAAAGTTGTTGAGATGTGATTTTTCATAGCTCAATCAAAAAAAAATTATAAAAAAATTAGGTTTGAGATATGATTTTTCATATCTATATTCGAAATCATAAAAAATTACACCCTGACAAACCATACAAAATTAATAATATCGGACTAAACCTCTCTCCAATTGAAAAGAAGTCAGATCCTTTTTCATAACTACTTTTTTTCCCTAGAAAATATAATGAAATGGTTCATGGGCGCCAACTACCAGGCAGCTGAGGCAACCCAGTACATTGGACTAGACTTTGGGGCTTTTAGGTGAACCAACTAATGGTCTTGAGCTCCAACCCTAACCAGTCCATCCACCAAGCCCATGCCTTGTTGCAAGTATTGTTGTCTTGTTGTGATTGTACAATACAAAAAATTAGAGGGATTCTATTTGCATTCAAAAAATTATTCAGTGCGTTTAATTTTTTAATATTTTCTATTAAATTATTTAAGATTATGGGGTAGTTTGTGATGTTCTAAATAAGTACACTTTTTAACTTTTTATAATAAAAAGAATGTGTAGAAAAATAGAAAAGTAGAGAGGAGCAATTGTGCTACGTAGCTCGAAAGAGAGGACGCTCAAATCCCCCAAATTCAAAACGACGCCGTTTCGTTGTTTTGAATTTTTTTTTTTTTTTTTTCAATCAAAAAAGAAGAAGAAGAAGAAAAAAAGAAGAAGAAGAAGAGGCGGAGGCAGAGGCAAGGGCAGGGGGCGAAGGCGGAGGTAGAGGCGGAGGTGGGGGAGGGGGGCGGAGGCGGAGGCGGAGGCGACGGCGGGCATGGGCTGCGACGAGCTGCGACGATCCGGCGGAGGCGACGGCAAGCGGAGGCAGAGGCGGAGGCGGAGGCGGGGCTACGACGAGCTGCCATCTCCTCTTCCCCTCTCTTCTCTTTCTCTCTCTCTTCTAAATTTCGGGTTGTTCGGGGGAAAAATTATTTTCCTTGATTGATATGACCCAAATAAGTATACGTATACAAAAAAAGTACACTTTTTTAATGCATGCCAAACACTAACTATAATTTACTCTCAATACACCCTATTTTTTTTCCACAACTTACCTTTCAATATAAAATCATAATTTGTTGTACACTCAAATAATAAACAAATCAACATTAGGTACCACACAAGCTTGAAGATCAATCAAAAGAAGCCTCGCATAGCCTTTAACAGCGGATACCATTTCCTTTTCAGATTGAATCAATTTTTTTGCAGGTTTAAAATTTAGGATTTATTGTAAAGATTGTTTCTCATTTGTTTGCCTTTTTATTTTTTGATTCTCTTTCTATAATACATACGAAACTCAATCGCGATCAACATGTGTTTTTTTCTCTATTTTTTCTTTAAGAAAATGCTCTGCATCAATTTTTTGTTATGGCTATGGAGGTGATTAAAAGCCTTTTCTTATCTTAATTAACTTATTTAAATCTTTATGAAGTAAGTTACTGGGAATAAATGAGTGTTGATTTGGAGTAGTTTCAAGTGATGATGATGTTGAAAGGGGATGGATTCGGGTAAAATAAAGATTGTATAATCAATCCGATAGAATTTCATCAATTAGAGCCCAAATCACCTCAGCTTGCATGATGTCACATTCTTGAAATTGGGCCTTTAGTCCAAAACTATGGGTAGTGATCAACGTAGGGCACAGTAAATTCATAACTATCAAAAACCAAACTCCACTAAATGATCAAAAATATATATATATAAAAAATCAATACTCAAAAAAAATAAAATAAAAATAAAAATGGGGATCAAAGATCATAGATACTACTAGAATATACTTCCTCACTTTCCATTCACACTCTCACCACGCACCCACCTACCAAAGAAAGGTGACAAGTTAGGTAAGTACAATACAAGGTAGAAATGATTTGATGCTTCTTGTACCATCCTATTATGCTAAGCACCACCGAAAAATTATGGAGTGGTATTAAGAGGTCTTTTGAAAAGAGGATAAAAATGTAATTTTTAATTTTTTACCTATTTTAAGTCATTGGGTATGTTTGGTTTGTGTTTGAGAGATGTGTTTTAGAGATAAAAAGTACGAAAACATGTTTGGTTTGGTTTTTTGGGAAATTTGTTTTGGAAAATTGTTTTGAGAGAGAGTTTTGGAAAAAGTGATTGATTTGATGTGTGTGTGAGAGAGATTTGTTTGGAAAACTTGTTTGGTTTGTGTGTTTTGGGAAATTTTTTTGAAAAAATTTGTTTGGTTTGATTACTTTTGAAAACTTATTTGTAGAGAAAATTTCTGAAATTTTTTTCAGAAACACAAACCAAACGAACCCATTATCTCTAACATTTTTTACTCATAAAAAGACAAAATACACTAAAAAAGTCAAAAATTTAATTTTTTACTAATTTCTCAAAATACAAATCTATGTGCTTTCCAAATTAATATTTATTGACTAAAATTATATAATTTTTTATTTTTTATTACAATTTTTAAAAATAACTTATAAATATAAAGTAATAAGTGGCGTGGGGTCTCTTTTGATAATTAAGTTAAAAATTAATTTATTAAATTTTTTAATCATATTACATTTTTTATTGTTTTATATATTTTTTTAAAGAAAATTAAAAAATTAATTTTTAAAAAACACCAAATAATCACTCATAATCATCACGCAAGTCACCATCAAAACTAAACCATACCCACTTATATACATACACATGTTGGTCATATATTATTTTAAAATTCCCAAAATATCCTTTTAGTTCATGACCACCTACTCCATAGGGCGTGTTTGGCAAGTTGAATTGGAGTTTTTTTTTTTTTTGTTAAAATAATTAATAAAGACAAAACATATTAAAATAATTAATAAAATAAAATATCACATTTAAATTATAATATTATTATTTTTTTTATAATCAACTAAAAAATAAATTTTATAATCAACTAAAAAATAAATCAATCAAACATAATTTTTTTAACAAAAATAAAATCAACTAAAATAACCCAAATCAGCCCAGTGTCCTGCCTCGCTCCAAATTGTATGGGAGCAAATTAAAAAACTGGCGTGGAATGAGTTAATTATATAATTTAAAAAATAATTATATTAATGAAAGTAAAAAATAATATAATATATTATGAATAATAATTGATAAATAATAAAAATATTATAATATATAAATAAATAAATATGAGAATAAGCTAAAATAATTTAATATTAAATTTTGGCACTCAGGCTAGAGGATTATTTATGAAATTATTAAGTCAATAGTCCTAAACTTAAATCTTTTTGGGCCAAAAGGATTTCATCTATCCAAAAAGAACATCTATTTGTCCGAGAACATAGTTATTTGTTTATCTGTTCAAACATAGTTTATTTGTCTAAAATGTAACATATCTATTTAAATGTTACTTATCTATACATGTGTCACAAATATGTCTAAATGCTATTTATCTGTATACGTGTCACATATTTGTGCAATGTCATCTATCTGTCTACTTTACCGTCACTAAGCACCATAGCCGCCCATTGACAACTTTTTTAACTAGTTTTCAAGGCGCGTCTTTTTTATTAATAAAAATTAAATTTTGAACCAAATTTGATCCCATAAAACCATCTCTAACCCAGACTCAAACTTTTCATCAAATTTCAATTTGATGAAAATTTGATAAAAATGGTGTTTCAACCGTTTCACCAAATTAGGGTTGGTTTGGGGTGTCCTAAAAAAGTGCACTTTTTGTCTTTTTATGAAAAGATGTACAGAAAAGTAGAGAGGTGATGTGATGGAAAAAAGATAAAAAGATGAATTATATAGGTTATGCCAAACAAGGCCTTAGGCTTCGTTTGGGAACAGGCTATTTTAGTAACTTTTTGACTTTTTACGAAAAGATGTGCAAAAAAGTAGAGAGGTGATGTGACTAGTTTTAGTTGACTTTTTGGCTTTTTGGCTAAAATAGTCAGTCCCCAAATGAGGCCTTAGTATCAAATTAAGAGAATCCTACTTTTCTTATCAAATCAATGGAGTATTTAACCTTTCATCAAATCTCGCAAGTGACTGTTGTTGGTGGACGACCACTCAAACATCCTCTTGGTCGACTGGTAGTTTGATAAAATTAAAAATTTAGTGTTAGAATGCTTAGTATAAGATGAAATTTTTAATCAAAATCTTTATTCAAATTTTATTTAAAAAAAAAAAAAGCATTGGAGATGTGCTAAGTGTGAAATTTTTACTAATTAACCTTTTAAATTTTACTATATTTTAAAAAAATTAATACATATTAGAAAAAATACTAAATAAAAGAGATTTAAAAATATAATCAGAATGAGAATAAAAACCCAAAAAAAAAAATTAAAATTAAAGTTAGAATAAATAAATGTTATTTAGGGCGGAGAAAATGTGCGGGTGTGGTGAGAAAATTTGTCCATACCAAAATATCAACAATGATTCATCTTATTAAAAACACCACCACTAATAGCACTAATACATTAAAAAAATAAAAATAAAATAAAAAAAATACAATTTCAAAATCAAAACATCACATCATTACTGATGGGACCCACTGCCACCTAATTAGTGCTCCCACTCATTTTCCCCAAAATATAGGCGGAGACCCGAGGACATTTTTGCCCTCTGCAGACTTGATAAGTGCGAGTGAGAGAGTGAGAAGGAGACAAAAGAACGAAACCAAAGGGCTTCGAAAAGTATCTCCGAGATCTGAGCTTTGGTCTCTCTGCTTACATCAATGGCGTCTGCGTTGGTATACAACGGCGATTTCTCCGCCGCAAAGTGTCCGGCGTCAACCAGCCGTGTTGCTTCTGTCTACAGCGAGGTTCAGAACAGCCGTCTCGATCACTCTCTTCCTCTCCCTTCTGTTCTCAAAAGTTCCTTCAAGGTCGTCCATGGCCCCCCTAGCTCCGCCGCCGGCAATCCAGGTTTTCACTTGTATCTCTAGATTTGATTAAAGCATTGTTCGATCTCTGATTTCTTCTTTTTTTGGTAATCTGAATCTTAAATCGAAAATCCAAGTCCGCAACTTGACTCATTCATGTACTGTGCGTTTTACAGTGACTTTGATTTAGTTTACTTGAGAAGATTTGATAAAAGCGTTTTCCGATCTCTGTTTTCCTTATGTTTCCGGTAATTTACGAAAGCTTCAATTTTATTTTATTTTTTACACGAAATCGAAGTCTGAAATTTGAATAATTCATGTACTGTGCGTTATACAGCTACTTTGATTATTTTACTTCAGAAGATTTGATAAAAGCATAGTCAGATCTCTGTTTTCGTTGTGTTTTCTTCTTTTTTCTGGTAATCTGATTCGGAAGTCGAAAGCTTCAACATTGTTTTTATTTTTTAATTTTTATTTTGATACTAAATCGATGTCTGAAATTTGAATAACTCGTGTACCGTGCGTTCTACAGCTATTTTGATTAGTTTACTTGAGAAGATTTGATCAAAGCATTGTCAGATCTCTGGTTTCCCTATGTTTTGTTCTTTTTCTGGTAACTGAATCGTAAAATATAGAGCTTAAATAGTTGTTGTTGTTGTTGTTGTTTTTTTTTTTTTTTTTTTTTTTTTTTTTTTTTTTTTCCTTAATGAAATCGAAGTCTGAAAATTGAATCCTTCATGTACTGTGCGTTATACAGCTACTTTGATTAGTTTATTATTTGAGAAGATTTAATGAAAGCATTGTTCTCTGATTTCTCTATGTTTTGTTCTTTTTCTGGTAAGCTGAATCCTAAATTGAAGTCTGAAAATTGAATCCTTCAATGTACTGTGCATTGTACAGCTATTTTGATTAGCTTACTTGAGAAGATTAGATCGAAACAGAGGTTTATGGTTTTGATTGTGAGTTGGTGTTTCAGATGAGATCGCGAAGCTCTTTCCTGGCCTATTTGGGCAGCCGTCGGCAATGTTGGTGCCGGGTGAATCAGCCGAGTTTCCCTCAGGTCTGAAGTTGAAGATTGGAGTGGTTTTGTCGGGAGGCCAAGCCCCTGGAGGACACAATGTGATATCTGGAATCTTCGGTTAGTGATTCATGCTTGGATAGGCTGTAGATATTTCAATCTTGTTTGATTTGATTAATTACTGAACTTAAATTTTCTTTTTGGATGTGTATGTGTTTGTGTGTGGTAGATTACTTGCAGGATCGTTGCAAAGGAAGCACAGTGTACGGGTTCAGGGGTGGACCAGCTGGGATCATGAAGTGCAAATATGTGGTGTTGACTCCAGAGTTCATTTACCCGTACAGAAATCAGGTCAGAATTATTTGAATGAAAGTTGTTGACTTTTCTAGTAAATTAAACACTATTTCAACATTCATATGTAATACAATGTATTAGTTATTAGCTTAGTATGATGGGTCATCATTTGTGTTCTCAAGTGTTTATTTTGGACCTAATAGCGTTATGGCAGTAGGCTTTTATGAAAGCTGTAAGTGTGCAACTTGCATGGGAAGGCTTCATGTATCGGCCAAGTTATTTTGAGTGCGTACTTTTGGTTTTTAAAATCAATTTATGTGGTGTAATACTAATTGGTTCTGTTGCTGCAATGTCATATTCTGGTAATCCTACATGGCAGTTTCATGATTTTACCCATTGAGGCAGAATTCATTTAGGCTGCATTTAGAAATGTGGATTTGGATATGGGGCGTGGATTTTAAATAAGGGGGTTTTAAATGGTTGCAGAGACGAAGAAACATATAGAAACTTGTTTTTTGTTTGTTTGTTTGAATTTTTTGAAAAATTAGAAACTAGTTTGACAAAAAGAAAAGATAGAAAATCATAAGATTTGTTTTTTCCTATTTTTTTACCGTGCTAGCTTTTGAAATTTTTTTTTTCAGAAAAGAAGAATTAACCAAACAAAGCCATAATATGCAGAAAAATAATTTTTGTTACATATAATATATGCTCATAGACTAAGAAACACGGACACTTCTAAGAAGGTGAAGTATCCGTGTTGTGTGAGTGTCGTACATCGACACTCTTTGGACACTTTTAGGACACGTGTCCGACACTCTTCAAAATGTGTATTTTTTTTTAAATTTTTTTGAAAGGCCTGAACACTCTTTGGACACTTGGAGAACACACGTATTAATTGTTTAAACACGTGTTAATTGCTTAAACACACGTGTCAATTGATTAGACATATATGCAATTAATTATAAGTTTGAACAAAATAACTTAAGATACAATAATAAAATAAAACCCATATAAATTTACAGGAATTAGTGTCATATTATATTTTTTATTATCTTTGAATGATATATTTATATATATAACATATAATAAAAATATAAAATTATATATTTCAGTCCCCCTCGTGTCATGTTCTGCATTTTTTTAAAATTAACATGTCTGTGTTGTATCTGTGTCGTGTCACATGTCCGTGTCTATACTTCTTAGCTCATAGATATCTATAACATGCAAGCCTTTATTGAAGGAAACTTATAGATACATCATGCATGTACTCTCTATTATCATAATCTTATGATTCTCAGTTTGATTCGTAATTTTTGCAAGATCGATACGAATCTATGGGTAAATCTATTTTGGAAATGAGTCTCTAGTGAATCGCACAATTCACAATTGATTCATGATTCGATTCACTTTTTTGGATTCATGCAATTTTTGAAATTATTGTGTCCGACATATTTTTGACTTTTTTTCTCCATCTTTTTAGTGAAAATGACATAATGTAACTTCTAATAACGTTTAATACCAAGATAACTAACATATGTATATGATTTATTGTTATTTAGTGATCATGAAGTTTTTAATAGGATCCAATCAGATTCAGTCAGACTCAACATATTATACATTTTAAAATGTTTTAGACTTTAAAATAAAAGATTCTAAATAATTCATTCTTATTATTTGTCCATTGTTATTTAGAAAAGTATGTATGCTTATTGCCCAAATATCAATACCATTGTTAATTATTGTTACTTTGAAAATTGATAGTTTGTCTATTTGGATATTATCTTTATTAAGAATGGTTGATAAGAAATATCTAAAAAAGAAAAAATGTAAGATATATAAGAACTTTTGTTAACTTCTTATGTATTAAACTACGTGATTATCATTCAAAATAACATTTTCATTGATTTAAGTCTAATTATTTCATATTCATTAGATATATTTAACATCTAAATGTGTAAATATATGTTTTTAAGTAATTTTAAAAAAGTGACCGAATCTTTACGATTCACGATTCGATTCGATTTGCAATTCGGTACGAGGCCATTTCGATTCACGACACGAATCCTGATTTGACAACTATGCATGTACCCTACAGGTAGATAACATGTGACCTAAATATATGTGTATAAGTAAACTTACAGATCTGCATAAGTTTTATGCATGTATGTAGTTACAAACATGTGTGTATATCTATATATGTAGACGGATGATATTTGTTAGATTAGGCAACTGGACTTTTTTGTGGGGTTAGTTTTGATGGGTTGAAAATGGAATAACTACTTTTGGGAAATTATGCTTGAAGTGGTATTATTTGAAATTCACAAGTCAAAGGTCATTAAAATTAGCGTACTTATTGACCAGAACTTGATCTATACTGAAAATGATAATCCAAACAAGAGGGGTGAATTTGAGCTTAGGATTTCAATCCACATGTCCCAAATTCACAAATCCAAATGTAGCCTAAAAGTGTGTTTGGTGGTGCAGAATTTGCACCTTGGAATCGGAATTGGAATTGGGATGGAAAGTGGTTCAAAATTTGAACTAAGGTGGCCTCTAATTCCAAATCCAAGGCACAAATGACAGACTGCCAAATACAACATTATGCACACGTCCATTACAATTGTGAAAAAATTGATATAGGTAAATTGCAGGATGTTTGTTTTGCTTAGGATATCAGTCTGATGTCTTACTTTCCTTTTGAATAAAAAAAATTGAAGCACAATGTACAATCGTGAAGAAGCAGTATAGCAGCTCTGAGGATGTGAGCTCCTTCGAAACTAATAAGATTGGATGATGTCTGATTTTGTTGTAATTATTATTATTACTTTTTTTGGTTACAGGGCGGCTTTGATATGATCTGCAGTGGCAGAGACAAGATTGAAACTCCAGAGCAGGTAATACTCATTTGTAGCTTCTCAGGAAATTACATATAATTATCATCTCAACTTTAACCAAAATAGATTTACAATCTTAGATTTGATTCTTTATGTTATTTTCAAAGTTTAGCCCAACTGGATTTACATGGGCATGATTTCAGTTTAAGCAAGCTCAAGAAACAGCATTGAAGCTTGATTTGGATGGGCTTGTTGTAATTGGTGGAGATGACTCAAACACTAATGCTTGCCTCCTTGCTGAAAACTTTAGGTGAGCTATTCATTTTTCATAAAGGAAATGTGATTAGCTGTTGTATTTGCTTTTGGACCAAACTATTATGGTCACTGGATTCTCATAAATTATACAATTCTGTATAGCGTCATTTTGTTATGATGGCATTTATTGTATTATGCTACTCAGGAGTAAAAATATGAAAACTCGGGTTATTGGATGTCCAAAGACAATTGATGGTGACTTAAAATGCAAAGAGGTTCCAGCAAGTTTTGGATTTGATACTGCATGCAAGGTGAATCTAACACTATCATTCAGCAATCACATTTACAATTTTATATGCTTTGATATTTCATATATAGTTGTGTTAATTTGATCAGTTCAAATAACTAACACTTGTTCACATCAGGCACTTGAGTTTTTGTTTTTTTTAGTTTCTTGTGCATTGTTACATGGTAATGTTCCTCAATTTTGCTATGGTGTTTCTTTATGACCAATATAAATGACCTGAACCACATAAAACCAACTATAATTAATATACTAATGGAACACATTCGAACACCTTTTAGCTTCATCTTTCTTATTAGAGAACTATTTTTTATCTTTGCCCTAAATTCTGAAAGTTTATAATATCCTTCATCATTTTGCTTTTAGTAAAAGTTTAATGTTTCAATCACTTGAATTCTCTCGTAGTAGGTAAAAGAAACCAAGCTTTGTTCTCTTTCTCTTTCCCAATTTTGATTTTGTTCATGCTTGAGTTATTTTTATTTTTTCGTGGAACATTAGATTAGCTCCATATTGATCATCAATGTCATTAGGGACTGTGTCTCCATACAACTACAGTAATCCATGGCACAATGGTCATTCCCTGGTCTTTCTGATTTTGCAGATATATTCAGAAATGATAGGAAATGTTATGATAGATGCTCGCTCAACTGGAAAATACTATCACTGTAAGTATACAGGGAACTGGATTTGAATTAACTGGACCTTTTTGCATCATATGGCCGTTTATTCTTACTGCAAATTGCACAACACAACTAGAGCATTATATCTGTAACCAGATTCTTTTTGTGTCCACTGTATCCTGGTTTGGTTGTTTTCTTTCTAGGTTCATCCTAATTCTAAGTGAGTTGTGTCGGAAATGCTCTACAGTAATGTAGATAGACTGGTGTGCACTCGTCGCAAAGTCTAAACGCAAATCATATAATGCTGTTTAGCTTCTACCTCTAATAAAGATGAGAAATTCTTATGCATATTTTATGAAGATTGAAATACTCAAAGCTTCTTCAACTATTATGTTTTTTTGGTTATGATTTACACATGCATGTATAGGATGCATCTCTTTCTCACGAACTTGAGCTTCATAATTTTTGCTCTTCTCTGTCTCCCTGTATTCCTTTCAACATCAATATCAATCATCCTTTAAACTATTGTAGACATTGATCTCTCTTGCATATGGTGAAACCATCTCAACCAATGTTCTTTAGTTTCTTGTCTGGCTAGTCTTTTATCTCAAAATCCTCAGATAAGCACAGTTCATCGCATGCCGTACTCATTTTTCTTCTTCTTCCATTTTTTTTTTTTGGTGGGTTATTAATGTTTCATAATATCTTTCATGAAATTCCCTTCAACTCTCCATTTATATGACAAGCTATATCTGTAATTTAGCTTAATAGTTAATGAGCACAGGATTTTCCTTTTTTAAGAAGACTTATTTTTATTTCAACAGCTTTTTCCTCCAGGCTCCATTACTCATATCGTGTGCATATACTTTCCATCATACTTATTTAATTTTTTAACCTGTTTGCAGTTGTGCGGCTGATGGGGCGTGCTGCTTCACACATTACATTGGAGTGTGCTTTACAAACTCATCCAAATATTACTCTTATTGGAGAAGAGGTACCTCCATGTCCATTCATTGTGCTATTTCCAAATGAATTCTCTCAATTAGCTGCACATGCTTGATGAAGAATTCACTTAGTTACAAATTTTTTGGGGAAGTGGCGATGGAGCTTTGTATCTAAGAGGGATATAGATATTGGAGAAGACTACTGGTGTTGGCCCAATACAGTAACTCATGGGGTGCTTGGACTTCTTTGGAGGTTACCTTGCATGGGAGTGGGTTGTGGAAGGGTATCCAGCAAGTTTGCGACTTATGAGATTTGTTAGAGTCAAGGTGGGGAGGAGGGCGGATATGAAATGTGGCATGGAGATGAAACGTTGTTGATGCCAAATCTTTTTATGGGGCTTTTTAGGAAGTAGGAGGGTGACTTTTCCTTCGAAATGCATCCAGTTGGAATGCATCCATTGAGAAAAGTCCTTACGATTGATAACCTTATTAGGCTGCGATAGATATTCAACAATTGGTGTTGTGTTTGTAAGTTTAATGGTCAGTATCTGATTTTCTGAACTATTGTAATGTTGCTAGGGATTTGAGGGCGCTGATTTTGGCACTGTATGGGATGAAGTGGTTGTTGCACATAGATGTGGCTGGAGTCCTGCTTGGATGGTGATGAAGGGGAATGGTAGGGAAGTCTAGGCGGAAAGATTGATGTTTGGATCCATTGTGTTTGATGTGGCTCCTTTGTATAGGCTTAAGAGTCTCATTTTGGTTGTTTTAAAGCCTCCAAATTTTGATCAGATTGCAGATTATGTTGATTTGCTCCATTTGTAAGAAGCTTATGTTTGAGTGGAGTGGGTTGTCATAGTTTAATATTTTAATTACCTTGCTGCAGGTTGCCGCAAAGAAGGAGACTTTGAAAAATGTATCAGACTACATAGCTGATGTGATATGCAAACGCGGAGAACTTGGTTATAACTATGGCGTGATACTTATACCTGAAGGACTTATTGATTTTATTCCTGAGGTAAAATTCTGAATCATGAGATTTATTGTGTTCCGCTATGTGTCATCCATACACATTCTATGTGATTGTTGACTATTACATTGCTTTTGTAATTTTACCATGTAATTGCAGGTGCAGCATCTCATTGCAGAACTAAACGAAATTTTGGCCCATGAGGTTGTAGATGAAGGTGGTCTTTGGAAAAAGAAACTTAATGAGCAATCTTTGAAACTTTTTGATCTTTTACCTCCAGCAATTCAGGAACAATTAATGCTTGAGAGAGATCCACATGGCAATGTCCAGGTGCTTATATTGGTCACTGTCTCTGTCTATGTATTCTGTGTGTTCTATTATTCAGGCAATATGGCAACGCTTTATTGTGCTTCAGGTCGCAAAAATAGAAACGGAGAAAATGTTTATTCAAATGGTTGAAACTGAATTGGAGCATAGGAAGCAGAAGGGTGCATATAAGGGCCACTTCAAAGGGCAGTCACACTTTTTCGGGTACTATTATCTGTCTATAGCCATAAATGCCTTTGTCCATAATGAGATGGTATTGACGATGATAAATCCATGGAGTAATTTGTGTTTGCTGAAATCATTTGTGGGAAAAAGAATACTTTTGTCTGATCTTTGCGTTTGTTATGATATTTTCACCATGCAGTTATGAAGGAAGGTGTGGTTTGCCATCTAACTTCGATGCCACATACTGTTATGCTTTGGGTTATGGGGCTGGAGCTCTCCTTCATTGTGGAAAAACTGGGTTGATATCATCGGTTTGTGCCTCCATTTTTATTTCCTTGTTCATTTTGTTCAAATTTATTCTTCACGGCCTATCATTTTAGTTTTCTATCAAGGGCAAATTACGCTAATAGTCTCTATAGTTTGGGGCTCGTGTCACTTTAGTCCCTGATTTTTCAATTGTGACACATTTGACCCTGAATTTTGAATCTTGTTTCAAATAAGGACAATTGAACATACTATTGCTTAATTTCAAGGGCAAAATCGTCAATTTGATAAAATATAAACTAATTTCACAAAAATGTCAAAAAAATATTTTAAAATTTTTAAAAATTATTTCTGCCTACCAAAGATAAAATTATGTAAAATTTATAAAAATTAATAAAAATTATATGATTAATTTTTAAAAATTAATTTTACATGATTATCATCTAAATACATAATAAAAATTAATTTAGTAAAAAAAAAAATAAATGTCTAAAAGATTTATCAATTTTATATAATTTTATCTTTGGTAGGTAGAAATAATTTTAAAAAATTCAAAAATAATTTTTTAACATTTATTTTTGTGAAATTAATTTATATTTTATCAAATTGACGAATTTGCCCTTGAAAAATTCAATAGTATCTTCAATTGTCCTTATTTGGAACAAAATTCAAAATTCAAGGTCAAATGTGTAACAATTGAAAAGTCAGGGATCCAAGTGACAAACTCCAAACTATAGGGACAGTTGGTGTAATTCAACCTTATATCAATTATAATAACCTTTTGTGATTTTAGAGTTCAAGTTTTTGTTTATTTCGCTTTGACAATGAAGATTGTTGTAGTTCAACAATTAATCGATTATATAAATGTTCATGCAATTATTTTTTAATGTGACTCCAGGTTGGAAATTTGGCTGCTCCGGTTGAAGAATGGACTGTAGGTGGAACAGCATTGACTTCATTAATGGACGTGGAGAGGAGGCATGGTATAGTCTCTGATTCTATGTTCTCATCGTATTATTCAAACACCTTCCTCGCCTTTTCTTCTAAACTTGCATACATCTTCAACATCAATATGTTCATAGTCATGCTTTATGCTACTGTAAATCTGAATTTCATAGAATAGAATTCATAATCAAGTGGAAGCTGTAGGTTGCGTTTGGTTTAGTTTTAGAATCATGATTTGATGATGGAGTTGTATTTTGAGTTTATAAGTTGTTGAATCATGATTTGAAAAGAAAAAATTTGTTTAATTATGAGTTTTGAAAAGAGTTTTGAATTGAGTTTTGAAAGAAAAAAAGTTGTTTGGTTTTGAAAAGAGTTTTCAAAACTTATTTAGGATGTTCTAAATAAGTACACTTTTTGACTTTTTATAAAAAGATGTATAGAAAAGTAGAGGAGATGTTGATTGATGTAACACAAAAAAGTGCATTTATGCAAAAAAATTGCACTTAATATAGTTTACCCAAACAAGGCTTATTCAAAAACTTATAACTCATAACCAAACTCTTTTTAAAATTCAATTCAAAAAAATAATTCTTGAAAAAAATAATATTTTTTATTTAAAAAATCAAAAAAATCTGAAAATCTTTTTTTATTTAAAATGTTAAAAAAAATATTATTTTTTGTTAAAAAAAAATTCAGTTAGTGCTTTAAAATGAATTTTGATTGTATATTTGGTTGGAATTTTTTTTAATTGTTTTGTTTAAAAATGTTTTTTTAGTTTTTAAAAATTACTATGACAAATTAATTTTTATTTAATTTTTTTTGTTAATTTTAAATAAATGGCCAAATAATTTGCCATTTTAGTTTAAAAAAAACAATTTCTATATTTAAAAAATATCTAAAACAAATATATATATATATATATATATTTCAAATAACAGGTGGCAATTGCCTTAAAAAAAAAAAAAAGTACTGTTCCGGTCAAACGGGAGGATGTCCGAGCAGATGACCGGATAGATCAAAAAATTTAAAATCTCTTTGGTTTACCAAACATGTTTTCAAATGTGTTTTGAAATGTGATTTGGAATCATATTTTGAAAACTATAATCAAACAAAGGGTCGGAATATGAGGGTAGAATCATAATTTGAGAATAGAACCAAGCAGAGCCTTAAACTTTCATTTTTGTTATGTTCACTGAAATATTTAATCTATTTCATTTGTAGGTAAATTTAAGCCTGTGATAAAGAAGGCAATGGTCGAGCTTGACGGTAAGAGTTCTTTTTATGCTCCCTTGTGCTGTGGTCTTTTGCTCTTCTGCAAGCGTACTTGTTTTCTTCTCATGCTGTCTTCTCTGTACCAAGCAAAATCAATTAAATTGTGGTTTTATCATGCTGAAAGCTGCAGGGTCGTTTCTTGCATAATAACTAACTTTGATATCTTCATTTTTTAGAAGCTTGTACCAACCAATAATTTCATTTGAAATGGTGAATGATTCAGGTGCTCCATTCAAGAAATTTGCATCCATGAGAGAAGACTGGGCCATTAACAACCGATATATCAGTCCTGGTACGCTTTGAATTTTGTTTCCGTCATCTTTTCATTCTAGTACCTTTATGGGTGTTTAGTTGGGTTTGGTCAATATCCCTATGAAAGCACGGACACGAACATATGACTTGACACAAACGTACCAACATTAAAAACAAAATGATGGGCGAGGTAAAAATATATAGTTTTATATATTTATAACATATAATAATTATCATATCATGTATTTGAATATTTAATTCAAATATAATAATTTTTTAAAATTTAAAGGTGGAGAATATGTATAAATTTATGTAGTTTTTCTGTTATCATTGGATTCTAAGTTAATTCAAACTTTGTAAGCGATAGACACCTGTTCCCCAAGTGTCATAAGCATGTCTGAATCTAGACATGTGTCCGACAGATATTGAGATGTTCGTGCTTCTTAAGCTGATCCCTTGTCCTATTGATCTTCTTGTAACCATAACATCTTCAACTCCAGAATTTTAAAGTTTAATAGCTTGGTCAAATCTATAGCATATTTTTAGTGACTTGTCTTCCCGATACCATCCAAAAACTTACATTTGGTGAACTTTTATATTACAGGTCCCATTCAATTTATTGGCCCAGTAGCTGATAAAGTTAATCACACCCTACTTTTGGAACTTGGAGGCCAGGATTAACTATTTATTTCAATTTCGTATTTCTGCTTCCTCAGATTTTTAATTTCCCAATAATACACTCCCTTTCAAATGTTCATTTTTTTGTTTTTTGTTTTTTTTTTTTGGGATGGTTTTTTAGTTAGTTTGTCGAAATTTATGCGATCCTTTTCTTGGACTATGATAAGTTTGATATACTATCCTGCATCATTGGGTGCATAATAATGAAAAGATTGTCAATTTTTGGTATATTGATGCACTGCAAAATCTGAAGCTCTGCTTGTTCTGTCTTGGTTTGCTTGCTCTTTGCCTTTCCTTTGACCTGTCTACGCAGTATTAAGAGTGAGTTGGGCCTTGGGTGATATCTTGGTGAAATTTTTGGGTTGTGTTTGGATATTTGATTTGTGAAGAAAAAAGAAAAAAGAAAAATTTAAATTATACACTTTTCATTGTTGATCTTTCACCTAGATTTTACTGTAATCTTTCATCTTCTAATTGCAACAGTCAAGTCATTAGTCAGATTTCAATGGGTTTTAATATGCTCCTCACACTGTCCTATTGACTTCGAGTCAAAGTTAAAATATGAGGGATTAAAATGAAATTTCAGTAGACATTAGAGGGTGAAAAATGTAATTTGTCGTACAATTTGTTGTTTCTTCTAATACTCTTGAATTGGGGGAATTTTATTTTCATATACCTATTTATCTCACTGCATACTCAATGAAATTTTATTTTAATGACAATTATACCTTAAAGTAAAATGATTATTGACATGGGTGGGCTCATAGGGATTTTTGGCCCACTACTTAGACCCTAATGCATAACTCAAACAATACAACCCAATATTGTTGGAACCTAACGTTGCATTAAGAACCAATGATACTTAAACACTTGTCAACAGAAGAACCAGTCACGTAGGTAGACAGAGATCTTGCAGAGATATTGCACCACGCATCAGCTATTAATGAGCTCCCCTGCAGCATTTGATGCGATAACCCCTTCACGTCAAGGCAGAACAGCTTCACCATGAACAATGCAAGTTAAAATGTAGGCTTTCGACCAACATGACAGGTTGGAGTAGATAAGGAAATGATGAGTAAAGGATATAAACAGGCTTCTAAGACAAAAAGAATGTTAAGTTCTTTATCTCCATCCTATCTCTACATTCCATCACTCTTTCTTCTCTAACTTGCTCGTCGGAGGGTTCGCTGGGGGACTCCCGTTTCCCGTTGGTTTCTCCGTGGGCCCAGCAATCGGACAACGGTTTGGGAGGCGTGAATTAACCCGACCCGTTCCATCAAAAGCTAGCAGCATTATCAGTTGGCGCCGTCTGTGGGAAACTTTTACTCCGTGTGACAATCGTGCTCATTGTTGCCGGAGACCTACTCCCGATAATTCTTCCTTGACACCCACCGGGGTGGATGGTCACAACAAGATCCATGGCTTCTCAACACAATGTTGTCGACCTCCAAGTCAACCCTCCTAACCCAAACAACCTCCCGCATATTTCACAAAACCAACAGCATCAACCACCTAGCTGAACAAAACCAAGCCCTGATCAACGCTTTGCTTCAACGAGACCTCCCTGTGCCTCCTCCACTACTACAAGATATCCCACCTAACCGAGAACGAACTTCGACCCATCCCTCCCAACAGGCCCACCCCTCCAACTTGGAGGGTTTGCGATCCCCCTACCCCAAGATATAAATCCACCACCTTGGGGTCTACGTCTGCCGGTCCAAACACCTGCTCCTGAGGGAGAGGCCAATAGTGTCCAACCTCCATTGCATTTTGGGGGTGACAACGTTCTTGTCTGGGATGCGGAGCTCCGAGCCATGAAACTCCAGCTTCAAGAAGTCATGCAGAACATACAGAATAAACCCTCCACAACAGCCAACTCACCGTTCGTCGCCTCCATCAGAGACAAACCCGTACCTCCAAAGTTCAAAATGCCCTCGATCGACTCTTTCGACGGTACAACGGACGCGGTCGACCACTTGGAGACTTACAGGACCTTAATGATCCTCCATGCTTTTCCTGATAAGATCATGTGTCGGGCTTTCCCCGTAACGCTCAAGGGGTTGGCTCGACTCTGGTTCAGTCAGCTGCCGATGGACTCCGTCTCTACTTTCCAACACCTAAGTGATTCATTTCTTAGCCATTTCATTGGTGCCCAGCGCCAACGGTGCCCGGCGACTCAGCTCCTCAACATCCGTCAGACGGAGGGGGAATCGCTGCGTAGCTTTATCACTCGTTTCAACAACGAGTCCTTGCAGGTGGCGGAAAATGACAACAAGGTCATTCTCATGGCTTTCATGGTAGGTCTACGATCATCCGACTTCCTTTTTTCCCTCTCTAAACACCCTCAGACCTCCATGGCAACCCTCCTCTCCAAAGCCCAAAAATATATGAACGTCGAAGATTCTCTAGCCGCCCGACAAGATTCCACAACCAAAAACCCAACCCTTAGAGAGAAGAGAAAGGAATTTGAAACCAGAACTACCCAGTACACATAGCAAACACCTCAATATACCGACCGACCTGCTCGAGCCGACCAGTCGGCACCTACCCGATTGCCTGGCCGGTTCAAATGGTACACTTCCCTCAATTCCCCCATGGAACAAGTCTTGAATCCGATCCAACGAGATTATCCCCTGAAATGGCCACAACCATTGCGGTCTCCTTCCAACCGGCGATACCAATCCAAATACTGTCGTTTCCATCAGGACCACGACCACAATACCGAGGAGTGTGTTAACCTTAAAGACCAAGTCGAGAGCTTGATACGCCAGGGGCGTCTCAGTTGATTCACGGCAGCCCGTCCCCAGCAGCGACCAAGGACCGAACCTACCAGAGGTAACCACCGACACACCCCTCCCCGATAACACGCACAACCTAACCAAGGCAATGATCGACCCCCACCACAACCCCGAGCACAAGGCAACCCTGCCCCCCTGGTTGGAGAGATCAGAGTCATTGCCGGCGGGCTTGCATGCGGAGGACCATCCCGTTCGGCCCAACGAGCAGAACTTAGAAAAATTAGGCAAGGCTCCAATAAAGAAGTCGCGACATTGGACCGCCCCTTCAAACACCCCAAGTAGTGGATGGAACCCATCACCTTTACGGAGGCCGATTGCACAGGCATCCACTACCCTCATGATGACCCCCTCGTCATCTCTGCTCTCTTGTCTAATTACAAAGTCAGACAAGTGCTTGTCGACAACGGCAGCTTTTCAGATATCATCTTCCTGAATGCCTATCGTCAGCTCAAGGTCAAGGAGGAAAGATTGTCCCCTCTCCAAACCCCATTGGTCGGCTTCACGAGGGATCGGGTAACCTCCATTGGCTCCATCGATCTTCCCATTACCATCGGAGAGTAACCACGACAGACCACTAAGTTACTCATTTTCCTTGTCGTCGACTATCCTTCCGCGTATAACATCATCCTTGGCCGCACAGCCCTTAACGTTTTTCAAGCTGTTACATCTACGTATCATCTAGCCATGAAGTTTCCTACTAACCTCGGGGTCGGCACCGTGAACGGAGAGCAGACTATGGCCAGAGAATGCTACGTCGCTTCGCTGAAAGAGGTCAAGCTAAAGGAGGCTATGATCATCGAAGGACTTGACGTCTGAGATGAAGATGAATTAGTCAGAGGGGAACCAGTGGAAGAACTTGTTGAAGTCCCCATCGACCCCACCAACCCAACAAAAATAGCCAAGATCGGCAGCCAACTGTCCTCCCAAGCTAAGGCCGACCTCACAGCCCTCCTGACCGAGCACAATGATATATTCGCCTGGACCCATTCCGATATGCCGAGTATCGATCCCTCCTTCATCATGTATCGTCTCAGTATCGAGCCCCACTTTTGACCTTTCTGCCAGAAGCAGCGTGTCTTTCACCCAGAACGCAACGCCCTTATCGCCTCTGAGGTAGACAAACTACTGAAGGCACAGTTCGTCAAGAACATGAACTACCCCAGATAGCTGTCGAATGTGGTCCTGGTCCGTAAAAACAACGGAAAATGGCGACTCTGTGTCGACTACTTCGACCTTAACCGAGCTTGCCCCAAAGATAGTTATCCTCTCCCCCACATAGATCTGCTTGTCGACGCCACTGCCGGCCATCAGATGCTCAGTTTCATGGACGCCTTCTCCGACTACAATCAAATTCTGATGCACCCGGCTGACCAGGAACACACCTCATTCATCATTGACAGGGGAACTTACCACTATCGTGTTATGCCATTCGGATTGAAAAATGCCGGAGCAACTTACCAACAATTAGTCAATGACGTATTTCATCACCAAATAGGTCGGAACATGGAAGTGTACGTCAATAAACTCTCCTCTGATCATCTGACAGACCTGCGGGAGACTTTCGACACCCTACGCAAGTATCAAATGAAGCTGAATCCGGAGAAATGTGCCTTCGGCGTAGGATCTGGAAAATTCTTGGGTTTTATGGTCAGTTAGCGGGGTATCGAGACCAACCCTGAAAAAATCAAGGCTCTAATAGCAATGCAGTCTCCCAAAACTGTCAAAGAGGTTCAACGGCTTACCGGTAGAGTCGCTGCCCTCAACCGTTTTATTTCCCGTGCAACAGACAAGTGCCTCTCCTTTTTCAAAGTCCTTCGACAGGCCTTTGAGTGGACCACCGAATCCAAAGAGGCCTTTCAACAATTGAAGCAGTGTATGGCCAACCCCCCTATTGTTCCAGGCGCTTTCAGGCGAGATCCTCTTTCTCTACTTAGCCGTGTCGAACACCACAGTCAGTGCGGCCCTCATCAGGGAGGACAACTCAGTACAGCGTCCGGTTTATTACATTAGTCGAGCTCTCAGGGGGGAAGAACAGAACTACCCTCTGCTGGAAAAAATGGCCCTTGCCTTGGTCATAGTCTCAAGACGACTCCGACCTTATTTCCAAGCTCACTCCATAGTGGTCCTTACTGACCAACCTTTGAAGAAGGTAATGCAACAACCAGAGTTGTTCGACAGGCTTATTCAATGGTCTGTCGAGCTCAGTCAATTTGAAATCTCTTACTGACCTCGAACAGCGATCAAAGGACAGGCTGTCGCCGATTTTATCTTGGAATTCACCAATCCCACCTCAATCACGCTCCCTTCGCCCAGGCAATTCAACACTAAGGCAGAAGATCCCCACTCATGGACCCTCAATGTCGATGGATCATCCCACAAAGAAAGCAGTGTGGCTGGTCTCATCCTCACCACCCCCGAGGGTGGTTACTTCAAATGTGCTCTCCGCTTCCTGTTCAACGCCAGCAATAATGAGGCTGAATATGAAGCCTTGATAGCAGGTCTGCGCCTAGCCAGAGACATTGGTGTAAGCCATATCCAAGTGTTCAGTGATTCCCAACTGATCGTCGGACAAATTACGGTGGAATTCGACGCAAAGGAAGGCACAATGCGAGCCTACAAGGATATTGCACTCCCCCTCATTTGCCTTTTCAACACCTTCCACATCAAACACATCCCTCGGTCAAAAAACTCCAAAGCAGATGAAATGGCCTAATTAGCCTCGGCCGACCAGTCAGACCTCAGCTATGACGTCCGTCTTGAATACCTGGCCCACCCCGCTACTTTGCCCACCCAGCAGAAGGTTCACTTCCTCAAAAACGAACCTATCCCATGGGAGGTAGACATCCTTATGTTCTTGACAAGTAGGGAGTTGCCAGACGACAAACAACAGGCCGCCAAAGTTAGAGCCCAGTCATCGAATTACATCCTCATCAGCAGCCTACTGTACAAACGTGGGTTTTCACGCCTATACCTCAGGTGCCTCAGTCCCGCTCACGCGACCTATGTGATGAGGGAAGTCCACGAGGGCGTATGCGGCAATCATTCAGGTGCCAGATCGCTGGCACATAAAATCCTTCGCACCGGCTACTTCTGGCCTACTCTCAACCAAGATGCCACGGAATTTGTGCTTAAGTGTGATAAATGCCAACGCTTTGCCAACATCCCCATGCTCCACCTACAGAACTGATTACACTCAGCAGTCCCTACCCATTCGCCAAGTGGGGCATCAACCTAGTTAGTCCATTGCCCACCGGTAGGGGCCAAACCAAATTCGCTGTGGTTGCCATTGATTACTTCACTAAAAAGGTGGAAGCAGAACCCCTCGCTACAATCACTGAACGGAACACAACCAGATTTATCTGGCAGTCGATCGTATGTCGATTTGGAATTCCTCAAGCCATCGTCTCAGACAATGGCAAGCAATTCGACAATGCCAAGTTCAAGAAATTTTGTGCAGAGCTCCACATTCAGCCATATTTCTCTTCCCCCGGTCATCCCCAAGCTAATGGGCAAGTCGAAGTCACCAACCACTCTCTCCTCAAGATCATCAAAATTAAGTTGGAATCCGCTAAGGAACTCTGGGCTGAGGAATTACCAAACGTACTATGGGCCTATTGCACTACCGCCCAAACCCCTCCTGGGGAGACCCCCTTTCGTTTAACATACAGCGCTGAGGCAGTCATCCCAGTGGAAATCGGCCTCCCGACCCCGAGGGTTTTGCACCCGGATCCAAAACTAACTGAAGACTTGCGTCGGGCTGACTTAGACCTGATTGAAGAGCTCCGAGAGACCACTGCTATCAGACGGGCCTCATATCAACAAAAAATGAGAACACACTACAACCGCAAAATCCGACCGAGAGAGTTCACAGTTAGGGGCCTAGTCTTGCGCGAGGCGACTCTTGCCACCAAAAATCCCGCTAAGGGCAAGCTAGCAGCCAAATGGGAAGGGCCTTACGTCGTTAAAGCCAGACATCGCCTAGGCACTTACCGACTCCAAGACATGGAAGGCAGAGACCTCCCCCATCCGTGGAACGCCGAGCACTTGAAGCGTTATTTCCAGTAAAATGGCGTCTCCTACTTTTGTATTGATCAATTGTTGTATGTTCTTTTTGACGACCTACACGCTTGTTTGTTTTTGTCCTTTCTATACATGGTGTAAACTTGTGATCTACAGGCTACGCCTTAAATGCAAATGACTTTATATCTCCATTATCTGCGTTGTGTTTTAATAACGACTTGTTAACTAAAGCCTCAGCCAGACTGAGTTAATTATAGCCTCAGCCAGACTGAGCACGAAGAGCTCAGCCAAACTGAGTTAATTAAAGCCTTAGCCAGACTGAACACGAAGAGCTCAGCCAGACTGAGTTAATTATAGCCTCAGACTGAGCACGAAGAGCTCAACCAAACTGAGTTAATTATAGCCTCAGCCAGACTGAGCACTAAGAGCTCAGCCAAACTGAGTTAATTAAAGCCTCAACCAGACTGAACACGAAGAGCTCAGCCAGACTGAGTTAATTATAGCCTCAGCCAGACTGAGCACGAAGAGCTCAGCCAGACTAAGTTAATTATAGCCTTAGCCAGACTGAGCACGAAGAGCTCAGCCAGACTGAGTTAATTGAAGCCTCAGCCAGACTGAGTATGAAGAGCTCAACCAGACTGAATTAACTCAAGCCTCAGCCAGACTGAGCACGAAGAACTCGGCCAAACTGAGTTGATTAAAGCTTCAACATGGTAAAGCCTTCCCAGTCTTAGTCAGAACTCGAATGGAGAATTCGGCTGGTTCATTTTCATAATTTAATATTACGGCATGGTTGCCATACTTAGTTAAAATCCAAGTCCATATTACAACATTTTTAACATTTTCAGTAGTTGTACAAGCCAAACTTTCATTTTTAACATTTTCATGTCTGCCCATTTTTAACATTTTTTACATCATGTTTTTCTCACAAGTTAGCCTGGTTGCCCATTTTTAAACTTTTTACATCATAATTTACTAGCAAGTTTCACAATTCACGCACAAGTCTTACTTTCACACCCATTTTTCATTAAATTCTGCTCAGCCATTTTCATTATTCCAAATTTACAACTCAAAAAAAATAATGACAACAATAATACACAAGAAAACTCATTGTTTTATTTACAAACTTACGCTTTCATACAATTCGCTGTAGAAATTACATATAAAAAAAAACAAACAAACAAAACATCAAAAGTAAAATTTTTACACTTAGTTACACAGATCACTCTTCCTTAATGGAGGCAAGGTCTTCCTCTTCAATGCCCTCGTCCAGGGGGGTCTGGGCGACGTTATCTTCGTCTACCTTCATGAGGCTGAAGTCCACGCCTGGTAACAGCTCCTGCGTCTTATGCTTGAAGGTCATCTAACTACTGTCCCAGAACTCGCTCATTTCATGCTTGTAGAAGTCAGACCGCTAGAAACTCTGGATCACTTCCTCTTCACTCCTACCTCCAGCGGCCGCTCCCAACGGCCCAGCCCCCCCATTACCCTTATTCGCCAAGCTACTGGCGACAGCAGCATCTATGACCATCTGGAAGTCGGCGGACCCCTTGAATTGCTCTACGGCCGCCATACACAGGTCGGGTTACGCCACCCTCTCAGATGCCAATTTCGCCCTCTCCTCCGCCAGGGCTTTCTCCAATGCCACGATCCGACTATCGGCCTCTTCCTTGTCCTTGACTGCCTGGTCTCGCAGATCTTCGTTGCTGGTCATGGCCTCCTTCCATCTCTCGTTGGCAGTGGTGCAGGCCTGTTGGACCTCCTCTAGTTTTCTCTTCTCGCCTGCCAACTCGAACTCTAGCGATATCGCCTTGTGGCGCCCCGCTTCCAGCTCTGATTTGGTTGCGAGGAGCTCGGCACTAGCTCGCTCCGCTGAGTAGCTCTGCACCAGCGCTAATACCTCCATGTTCTTCGCCCTTTGCGCATACTCCAACCTCTTGACGCATGCACTCCGAGCGGCCTTCCTCCACCCCGCTATCTCAACCCTTAGGTTCTACAGCTGCAACTTTACCTTTGCCAACTGGGTCCTCAGCGGCTCTACTTCCATCTTAGCGCGCGTTGCCTTATTCATCAAGGCAGTCGCCAGGGTCGCTGCCTCCATTTGGGCTGAGCAAAACCCTCTCAGGAGGTCAGCCTTTGTCAACCGCGCCATCGACCGCACGGCCGCATCCTCCACCACTCCAACAAGGCGGTCGGCTGCGACCCTGGCTTCCCCTCCTTCTGTAAAGCAACCTGCCAGCGTGCGCGCGGTACAACGCGGTCGCCAGCACGGCACTCGTCCCTGGCTTGCTGATCCCAGTCTTTCCTTCGCTGGGACTTGAGGTTACTTCTGATGCAAGTACCACTGTCGACACCATAAGGGCACTTGGCCCCAAGGGCTCTTTCAATACTTGGGCACTTGGACCCTTGTCTTCCTTCGCCACTTGGGCGGTCTCCTTCGCCTCTTCTGGAGCTGCCTCCACCCTTCCCCCCTTCGTCTTCCCCACCATAGCGGCATCCTCGCCCCCAACCTTCATCTTTTTCAAGACAGGGGCGTCTTTTCCCCTTCTCTATCCGCCCTCTTCTTCATTAACTTCTTCAACACTGCCTCAACCTCTTGCTTACCCCTTTCCTTCAGCGAGTCTACTGGGGGTGGCAGTGGGGCAAAGCCAGTTAAGTCTTTGTCGCCCAGCGGTTTGGGACGCGGTCGGACCTTCTCTCTCATCACCAGTTTAGGGGCAGGTCCCAATTGTGTCTCCTTATACTTGTTCGCTTTGGCGAACAATCTCCTGTCCTCTGCCTCCTCCGCGCCTCCAATTCCTCCCTCGTCAGATCCTCTTTCGTCGGCTGCGGTCCCAGTCTCAGGGCAAACAAGGTTGAAGGAAGGATCAGCGCATTCCACTTGGACCCCTTCTCCTCTCTCCACTCCTTCACCTTCTTCACCCTGTTTTTGGCTACCACATCTAACTTTGGCTCCACTGATTTTGTGGGGACTTTTCATGGCTCCACCGTTCGCTGATACGAAAACCCATCTCGGTCTCCACCCCTTCACCAAAGACGGCAAGCCTGCCACTAGACCTCGGCTCGCTACTGCCTGCAAGGTCACCTACGTCTCCTGTTGACCCGAGACCTTGTAGCAGGAGAAGAATTCCTCCACCGTCATTTCCGCCCCTCCGGTAGCCTGCGACCAGGCGCTCGCACAGGCCATTAGTATTTTCCCGGCGTTCGGTATCAACTACCCTAGCTCCACCTCCAACTTGTTAAGAACGTCCACCACTACTTGGGGGAGTGATAGCTTCAGCCTCCCCTGGCAGCGCCTCCTCGTATAGCGTAAACCCCGTCGGCCGTGCATCTGACGCCCTCTCCTTCGATGTGGTCAGCATTAGCTCTATCTCTGAGGGGACTTGGTACTTCCTTCGTATCTCTTCCAACGCCTCCGCCGTAAACGTGGACTTGTCGACCTTGGTATGCCAGTGGTTCGGCTCCACTTGGCTAATTGGCTTAGCAGCTACGATCATCATTGTTGGACAAGCCCGTGCCGTTTGACCAGCTCCCCTTTCCTCCCTTCGCTCCACTCGATACTGTTCCGCCAACTCCATACTGTCGCCATCTCCCAACGAGTCAAGCCTTGTGGCTGGCACTTCATCTCAGGCCATCTCTCCTACGTGTCTACGTATTGCTTCGGCCGCTGGCACAAGGAAGTTCGCAAAGTGTTGCAGAGGCGTGTCACACGAGACAAATGAGTTCACTTCAGGGATGTGTTGGTTTTTTGCGATAAGGTAGGTAAAGCGACTGACTCCAAATGCCCACGGTTTGCCTATATTCCAAGGGTTAGGATTAAATTTCGCCAGTTTGAAAATTTTTGAAAATTTCCGTCCCCGCCTCTTCAACGCCCTATATTAGCCTACCCTTTCATTTCCTGCTAACGCATCACTTTCCTTATTACAGGATTGTGCCATGTGTACGACCACGATCCACTACTCTCTTCCCCTTCCCTATCTATTTCATTTCACATCATCACGTGCCACACCAAGCCTCGAGCCCCGCGCGCTGCCATTTCCCTTTCTCACTCGGTCACCTTTCGCGATCGACCCTCATCGCAGTCGATCTTTCCATTCGGCCACCCTTCACGGTCGACCCTCCTCGCAGTCGTTCTTCCCACTCGGTTACCCTTTCCAGTCAGCCCTCCTCGTAGTCGGTCTTCTCATTCGCTCACCCTTCCCGGTCGGCCCTCCTCGTAGTCGATCTTCTCACTCGGTCACGCTTCCCGATCGGCCCTCCTCGCAGTCGGTCTTCCCACTCGGTCACCCTTCACTGTCGACCCTCCTCGCAGTCGGTCTTCCCACTTGGTCACCTTTCGTGGTCAACCCTCCTTGCAGTCGGTCTTCCCACTCGGTCACCCTTCGCGGTCAGCCCACCTCTCAGTTGACCCTTTTACTCTGCCACCGTTCGCGGTCGGCCCTCCTCTCAGTTGGCCTTCGCAGTCGGCGCACTTTACAGTCACTCTTCTCTCCATTGACCCCTTGCAACCCCTGTCTTCTTTCTTATTCCCTTCGTTGGATTGACACTGCACTTGGGAATGAGGGACTACTGACATGGATGGGCCCATAGGGACTTTTGGCCCACCACTTAGAGCCCAATGCATAACTCAAACACTACAACCCAACATTGCTGGAACCCAACATTGCACCAAGGACCAATGATACTTCAACACTTGCCAACAGAAGAACCAGCCACGTAGGTAGACAAAGATCCTACAGAGATATTGCACCACGCATCAGCCATTAATGAGCTCCCCTGCAACATTTAATGCGATAACCCCTTCACGTCGAGGCAGAACGGCTTCACCATGAACAAGGCAAGCTAAAACGTAGGCTTTTGGCCAACATGACAGGTCGGAGTGGACAAGGAAACGATGAGTAAATGATGTAAGCAGGCTTCTAAGACAGAAAGAATGTTAAGTTCTTTATCTCCATCCTATCTCTACAGTCCATCACTCTCTCTTCTCTAACTTGCTCGTCGGAGGGTTCGTTAGGGGACTCCCGTTTCCCGTTGAACTCTTGTGCAGGTTTCTCCGTGGGCCCAACAATCGGACAACAGTTTGGGAGGCGTGGATTAACCCGACTCGTTCCATCAAGAGCTAGCAGCATTATTAATTATAATGGACATTAAAATACACTTTTAATATTATATCTCAACTTTCTCTATGTACATTTTTTTTAAATAAAAAATTTTCAATACACATCCTTTTAGAAAAAAAATCCTTATTTTTACCCCACATTACACACTTGTGTTAAAATAATAAAAACAAAAACTTGTTCAATCTCATTGGTGTTTAGGATTAGGGGATTTGGTGATAGACCCCTCACTATCTAATTTGTCTTTCAAAATGACAAGAATTATATGAATACTTTCAAAACCTCCTAATATTTTAAAACTTATTTCTTTTGCTGTACTACCCTCATACCTATCAGCTCTCCTATTAAGACATCCTCATAGTGTATTTTAGAGTAAAATTTTACTCTGATTTAGAGTAAACTTTACTTTGATTTAGAGTAAAATTTTGTTCTGAAATTACAATTTTACTCTGATTTAGAGTAAAATTTACTTGATTTAGAGTAAAATTTTACTTTGAAAGTACAATTTTACTCCGAATTTACTCTAAATCAGAGTAAGTAAAATTTTACTCTAAAAGTACAATTTTACTCTGAATCAGAGTAAAGTTTACTATAATTCAAAGTAAAATTTTATATCGTTAAGCAAATCAACATGTTTTTAATCAGAGTAAAATTTTACTGTTACAAAAAATAAAATACATACTAAATGAACGAACCATAGTCAAATTTTACTCTTAGATCTATTAACAAATTAAAAAAAAAAATCAATTGAAAACAACAATCAATCTCTCACTCTCTCTCCCTCTCCAATCAACTCCAGAGTACTTGGAACCAAACTCATTAAGCGCATTCTAAGTTAGGAATGATCTCTGATCTCTGATCTCTGATACATATCAAATCTTGGGTTGAACAAAAATCATTCAATTTTGTAATAGTTTCACAGTACCAAGCCCTTCTTTTGCCATGGTAATCAATTCAGAATTTTCTCTATATATATATATATAATATGGAGTGGGGACACCCATTAAGAAACAGAGCATATCCCAAGGATTTGAGTATTGCTAACCACAAAAGAATTCCCTTTACCGGCAAAAGACGCCATTAACGCCATTAACCCCTAACTATTCATAATGACGCCATTAACGCCGTCGTAGCGGTGAACAATAGCAGGATTTATACAAACTTTGGTGAGAGAGAAAGAGTACTATCACACCAGATTTGAGGTCGATTGACCAATTACGTATGTTGTCGACGATGAAGAGGCCAGAATCCAAGTATATTATGAGATCACATTATATATCCATATATATATACACACACATCACTAGCTAAACCTCAATTGCGTGCTCATTCGATCGTCTCTTTCCTTTTAGTTTGCCCTAGCTTGCATTTTAGTTGATGAAGATCTCAACAGCGACAACAGCAGCAATGTCTGCAATGAAGCTGTTGTGATTGCCTTCACTGTAACCTTTGACGCTGTTGATTCCTCTCTCTCTCTCTCTCTCTCTCTCTCTAACTCTCTTTTGCAAGTTGTAGTTGTAAAAAGTTTTAATCCTAGGGCCTTATACTTAGAGATACCATGACGATCATGGTAGGGAGGAGCTTTAACTATAGCGATTCGGCAGAGAAGATCAACGATTCGATTAAAGGTATAATAGTCTGTTAAAATATTTAAATAATAAATTTTGTCATTTATACAAAATTTTATAATTATGAGAGGGTTTTGAAAGTATAATTTTTTTCTTAATCCTTTTAACAATAAAAGGAAGGTAAGGAGGGTTTATAGCCAAATTTCCCTTTAGGATTATCAATCAAGATCATTCAATCTGTTACATTTTATTCTCTCTCTATTAATTATATAGAGACACACACAAATTCGTACATATATATTGATTGTTGAAGTTGAAATGCATGCAATAACGAAGAATCAGTGTTTAGTTAATTTAATTAAAAAAATGGGCTTAACCAGAAACAAAAACCTAACTTCATAAACAAAACAATATATATAACCTAATCCACGACCAGAATATAGAAAAGAAAATAATATTTCGCAATTGCATTACATACAAGGAATCAAATTAGGGTTTGGAAAATAGGGAATTTTGGAGACAGAGTTAAAACAACGACATGATTGAAGATAATTTGGATGAATTTGTAGAGAGGCCATGGATGAGAGTGAGAGAGAGAGTGAAGAGAGTAGAGTGGCAGATTGTGTAAATAAAAGGGAAAGATAAGGAAGTTTTATGAATGGTGGTTTGAATCTATAATTTTCAACAAGCGTATGGAAGGAGAGTTGAAGTGGTGTGTGTACAATGGTACAAGTGAAGGGTATAATTGAAAAGTGTGTGGATTGAGAAGAATAATTAATAATCAAATTAATAAATGTATATACTGAGAAATGATGTGTACTGAAATTAGTAAATGTGTGAAAATAGAATTTCCCCTTGAATTGTGCTCTTCTATGCACTTTTCATTCAAATTTTAATAAGAAAAATGAGTGAGATCCCATTTTTGGAGGATCTCCATAACTCCTCAAGTGAGTGGTGTGGATCACTTTATGAGTTGTGGGGATCCTCTCAAAAAAAGGCCTCTATCATTATTGTTTTAACAATGATAGGTTGATGAAATTGAAACACGGGTTGAATTTTGGGGATTTAATTATTATAATTAAAAGAAAATTGATCAAAGCAAAATTCATGTGAAATTTTGTAAGTGAAAACTGTAACTTACCCCGAAAGAAGAATAAATAATAGGAAAAGACAATCACACAATATGTTAATTTTTTTCGTCCTCAAAAAAAAAAGAAAAAAAAAAAGTTACTTTTTTACTTTTTTTGATTGTTTGGTAATGTGGTTGAAACTAATTTAATCTATTAAAAAACAAAATAGACTTAAAAAATTAATAAGATAAATGTCACATTCAAATTATAATTATTTCATCTTTTCTCACACAAATTTTTTTTTTTTAAAAAAAAAAAAAAGAGTTTAAAGTTCATCCCAGATGAAATTTTTTTAGTCAGATTAAAATAGTCAAAAAGTCACTAAAAAAATTCTTCCCAAACTAATATATTATCATTTTATTTTTGGACAAGATTGTGAGTTTTTAAGTTTTAATAAATATTGGATATAGTATATAACGAATGAATGTGAAATTTCATAGTTGGCAAGTCAAAAGGAAATGAAAAATACTAATAAAAAAATAACAATTACACATGGACTACTGTCACATAATTAGAGTTTCTCCAGAGCTACCAATTATTTTTGTTGGGTAGGGGACTACATGATTATGTTAGTGGGAAATAAGGAATGTTCAAATATTTATTGATTGAATAACCCAAATACCATTGCATTTTCCCTCAAGTTTGCATCCTCAAAATAGCGTGAGTGCCAAAATATACTATCTCTTCATTTAGAAAGAAAATATTCTTTTGATAATGGGATTGTTTGGTGTAGAAGCTTATCTAAGTTGCTTGTAGTTTTCTTTTGTTTTTTTTTTTTATTTTGAGAGTTTGTATTAGATTGTTTGATACAATTAGTGTTTACGATTTATTAGACTGAAATAACTTAAATAAGTTTAAAAAATTATTAACCACCCCCCTCCCCCTTCTAATTTTAGTTCTGAAATGGATAAGAATGAAGAATCATAAAAGTAAGGTGAAAGAGAATATAACCACCATCTTGATGATTATGATATGAAGTAGTTGCTTGTGGTTTTGACAATTGCTTTTGGATTCATTGGGTTTTTCCCCTAAAAGGTAATTCAACCACATGAGATGTTTTGTGGCTTACAAAAGTAGTGCAATATCATTGGTCCAATGTGGCTAAGCGTTGGTTACATTATGACAAGCTTATGCATTAATTGCACATCTCACAAAGTTGAAAGTGTTGTGCACTTTTGATTTTTTTTCTTTGGCATAATGCAAACAACCAAAGCAAAAAAGGTTTGTCACTTTGCCGTCTCGTTGGGAAGTTTGTTAAAAGTTAACTTTTGATATTTTTTTTATTTTTTTTAAAAAAAAATGTAAAAAAATAAAGAGATGGTGTGATTTAAAATAAGTTAAAAGCCAAATACTTTTAGTCATCTTCCAAAAACACCAATATCACACGAAAAGCTTTTCTCAAGTAACCATTCAATTCCAAAATTCCCCTAATCACAATAAACTATTGGTATATTGAATTATCACGTGTCTAACTAATAATAGGACAATTGAATACATGTAATTGGATGAGCACATGATCACTTTGATACTTCCGACTCACTTAATAATTTTTGCCTAATCACATGTTATCGATGCAAGAGTCTTTGTACTCACAAAAGTATTTTGTTAGATGTTAGGGAGGTGTTTGTCCCCTAGCTCTTACATTTATATTTACACAATTTTTGAATTTAATTTTTAATTTTAAAAAAATTAGACTGCATTTTTAATTAGACGTGACATCGTTGATAAGTATAGTCAATTCAAGTGGCAAATAATGTAAGTAACAAGGAAAAAAAGAATAAGAAGAAAAAAGATAGGGGTTGTTACGTAAGTTTCATGAAATTATTTTATTTTTTTGGAGTAATCACCTTTTTTTAACGGAGCTGCTAGGTAGCTCGAGAATTGATGGGCTCGAATGGCTCGATTTTCCGAAACGACCACGTTTTGTCATTTTTTTCTTTCCCTTTTGCTTCATGTTCTTCCTTTCACTGAGCCCCAAAAAATCAAACAGAAGAAGTAGAAGAAGAAAGAAGGAGAAGAAGCCAGATTTCTGCCGATCATCGAATTTCAAAGGTGTCGAACTTTTCATCATCAGATCATCGAATTTACATTTTTTGGATTAAATCCAGAAGCCAATTTTCATCTAGAAGCCATTTTTCATCATCAATCCAGAAGCCAATTTTTCATCATCAAAATCCATTTTTTCATCCAGAAACCATTTTTCAAACGCAGAAATCAAGAGGAAGGAGGGGACGGGAGGGGAGAGGAGAGGAGAGGAGAGGAGGAGGGAGGAGGGGACTGGAGGGGGCCTAAAAAATGAAAGGGGAGGGGAGGAGGAGGAGGAGGAGGGGGCGGAGCTGCGAGCTGCCACGGGCCGGCGGACGGCCGGAAGGCTCCTCTTCCATTGCGAGCTGCGACAACCTTCTTCCCTCTCTTCTCTTTCTCTCCCTCTCCCTCTTCTCCTCTTCCTCTCCCTCTTCTTCCTTCTCTTTAATTTCGAGCCAGATTCGAGCCTTTCTATTCGAGCACTCAAACATTATCGTTTTTTTAATTAAAGATATAGTTACCTAATTTTTTACACAATTCTACACACTTGTGTAAAACATTAGGTAACCCTAGAATTTTTATTTTTATTTTTTTAAATTTGATTTTACTCATTAGTAACTAATGATTAGACTTTTTCCTTTATTTAAAGGGTAAATTACAAATACACCTCTAAGATTTGATTAAAATACGAATGACCCCATGTAATTTTGAAAATTACATTTCATTCCCTGAGGTTTCTAATCTCATAACAAATCGTTCATTTTATTAATAAATCATCAAGTCAATTAACAGTTTTTAATAATATTAAAATTATGTTTCAATTAATAATTTAGGTAATTTTATTATTGTATAGGAGAGCAATTATGAATTTTATTTTTTTCGTTATTTCTGTTAAATAAAAAATTCTAATAAGGGAGTATTTGTAATTTTTCAAACTACAGAGGACAATTTGTATTTTAAACAAATCTCAGGGGATGTATTTGTAATTTACCTTTATATAAATGTAATGGTTGGAATAATTTATAGAGGAAATTATTTAATAATCTCAAAACACACCATGTGGTCATACTCCAAGTCAATCACCAATTATTTAGCTCTCATATTGTTCCCCCATCCTCAACATAAATCTTAAGCTCCTACCCTCTCTACCAATCAAAATCTTATAGAATACCACGTGTCCATACTCCGAAAATGTTGAATAATTACCCAATTTAAAGGTACGCTACACAAAATCTATATTATTATTTTCTATCTATATATATACCATTATTAAGTGAAGACCTCAATTAGTGTAGTGAAACTTTTGCTCTCCTCATGCCATGTCACAGCGTTTTTTATTTAAAAAAATTTACACAAAAAGGTAGGCAAAACTTGAACCCATGATCATAAATTTAAGGTAGGAGGCTCATGCACTTAAGCTAAGTACACAGTATAACATTAATTTTATTATTATTTTCTTTTATTCTCTAGTTATTATTATTATGTGTACGGTAGAAAAATTCATGAAAGTATACTGCAAGTTTATTATTATTATTATTATTATTATTATTATTATTATTATTATTATGTGTGAATTGCACTAAAAGATCCCTATAGTTTGGGAATTATGTTACCTTAATCTATAACTTTTTAATTGTGATATATTTGATTATAAATTTTAAATCTAGTTTCAAATAAGTATAATTGAAGACACTGTTACTTCATTTCAAAGGAAAAATCGTTAATTTGATAAAATATATGCTAATTTGACAAAAATAAATATTAAAAAATTATTTTTAAATTTTTAAAAATTATGTTTACCCACCAAAGATAAAATTGTATAAAAATGTTAAATCTTTTACATTTTTATTTGTTTACCAAATTCATTTTTAATATGATGTAATGGATGGTTATTTTTATTAATATTTTTTGATGGTTATTAGGTAATAGATGGTTGTATTTGTTGTTAACAGATATTTTTAGATAGTTATCATGTAATGAATGTTTATCAGATTTTTAATGTGTAATTGATATGTTCAATATATGAAATATTTTTAGTTTTGATTTTTTTTTTATTTAATGGATTAGTTTAATAATGATTCAAAGTTGTCACCATATTTGACTTTTGAAAAAATAGAAACTACTTTAACAAAAATAAATATAAAAATATATATTTTTAAAAAATTATTTCTACCATTTCAAAAGATAAAATTATATAAAAATGATGTGTTTTAATTTATTTTCACCAATTTAATTTTTGGTTTCTTAGAAATTTTTTTTGAAAATAGATTCTGAAAAGCAAATCAAACTGAACTAAATAATTAAGAAAGTTCCGACATTAAACAACATATAAGTTAATTAACACAAAATAAGTTATACGACAATTTTGTAAATATTTTTTAATTATCTTTATTTGTAACAAAATTTAAAATTTTTGATCAAATATATCACAATTAAAAAGTAAAAAATCAAAATGACACAATCCTAAATTATAAAATTGTTAGTATAATTCGTCCTACTATTATTGTTATTATTATTATGAACTAAAAGAAAAGCTTGGAAGTTCTTATTTGGTTGCTAAGATGTGATGCATCAACAACCTTTTAAACTTTTTTTTTTTAATTTTTTTTTATAAAAAATATGGTTTGAGTGTACTGTGTACCTGAGTTGTTTGTCACTCCTCTCATTTCATGTCGTGTGATCACATGTCAAAAAGATTATGATATATATATATATATTGAAATAGCATTTCAAGATAGTTTCAAAATAATTACATTATAAATTAAAAATATATATATATCGTGTAAGTTTGATACACAAAAAGATTTTACATGAAATATAGAAAAAGACTTGCATCTTATAAAAATGAGATTATTTTTCCACTGTCCGACTGAAATGTAATTCTTCAACAAAAAAAAAAAAAAGCTCTCTCAATTATTCTTTCAAATGAAAAAAAGTAATCCCTCTCAAGTCACCTTTATCAATAATTCATACAAAGGTTCATATCATTTGATTGGAAAATATGACTTTGTTTATGCTTGGGACAATTAACAAAACCTGATTTTCACAGTAAAATGGAGTGGTGCTCATTCACATAGGAAGTAGATTTTAATAATAGACTTCACTTTATCAATAATTCATGCGTTTTGGCTCCTCAAGGATTTGATTGGACCAACGTTTCTAAGGGTCAGCGTCGGACTAGATCGAGCCATCTCAGTTTGTGAAATTGATGCCTAAGTTTGTTTCTGAGCAATGATTTATTTTTTTTTGTTTGGTGAGACAAGTTAGGCCAACCAGGGACAAAAACCTTCTGTCCAATCTCTGCTTAGATAAACTGATGAGTAGGGTTGTGAGCTAAGGCCAAGGAGCCAAGATTTTAGACTTTCTATTTAATTTAATTTAATTTATTTATTTTTAATTTATTAACCGGGCAATGGGGCAAGACGGCCTTCAACACCTAGGCCCAACCCCAACCCAAGGTTTATTTCGGCTAGCCTAGCCTGCTTAGGGTATAAGCTTAGGTTGGATAAAAAGTTGACAGGTCAGTTGTAGCCTTCAGGCCAAATGATGACCCTTATCTATGAGTAAGCCAATTTTAAAGAGTGGTCCACCTATATTTTTTTTGTTGTAATCAAGATTTTTTAGACTATGTGTAGATTTTGAATTTGTAACTTTTAATTTTGAATTTATAAATAAATAAATAAATAACAAAGAAAGAAAGAAAGTAAATGAAGTAGAAGTTAATTTTTTTTCTTCCCTTCAATTAAACTTCTAAACTAACCCCCCCCCCCCCCCCCCCCCCTTTTTGCAAAACCCAAATCTATTTATAAATTTAAAATCCAAAATTCAAACAAAGGTGACTAGATTAGATTGCATTTTGAGTGAGCCTTTTGGACCAGTTAAACTGCAACACTAACTTGGTTTACCTTCCCAAATTCTTTTTCTTCTTCTTCTTCCTTTTGTTTTTTTGTTACATACTAGAACAATTCTTTCAGATGTCATGACTAATAAAATAAGTGGTGTAGATAAAACTTATTTTTTGTTTCGGGACACATTACCCTCCCATTTTTTTTAAATTTTAAGATCTTCTTGTCTATGTGCATGTAAATAAAAAAAACTTTAAAATTAAAAATTAAAAAAAAAAGAGAAAAAAATTCGTAATTTTAAGCAAATGGAATTTCAATTTTTGACATTGAGTTCTTGTCACTATTTTTGAAAAGTGTTCATCAAATGGATGTGAGGTTTAGATATCACTACAGAAATTACATTTTTACCGACTAAAAATTTGGTTGGTAAAAGTTTGTTTTTAGTTAGCAAAATCTTTTGCGACTAATTTTTTTGGTCGCCAATACAAGGTCGGGAAAAGTAATGGGTAAATTACACTGACACTCCTTGAGGTTTATGTTTATTACAGCTCCCCCCTCACCTTTTGGAAATTACATCTCCCTCCCTGATGTTTAAAGTTTCATTACAGATTCCCCCCTCAGCAATTTCATTTTTTTAAATACCAATTTTTCCCTTACTGGGTAAACTATATTGACACTACTCACATTTTAGAAATTACAATCCCCTCCCTAAGGTTTAAAGTAGCATTACCAATTGCCCCTCGGTCAGTATTAGTTAGAAAAAAAATTATTTGAAAAAAAAAAAAAACTAACGTAAACTCATTTTTTGAATTTACGGTTTTTCCTCAAATTTACAAACTGAGACAACAATTTATAAACAAAAAAAATTATCAAACAAGTTTTTATGACAGTTTTTTTAATTTTTGTAAATATAAATTTAAAACTGAAAACGAAATGGTTACCAAACAGGCCTCAAATGGTAAAAATATCATAAAATTAACAAATAATTAAATAAAGTTACCAACGTAAGAAATGACTAATCAAAATATTCTTAGGCTATGTATGGTTTGATTTTTAGAATTTTTTTAAAAAAAATTAAAAATTAATTTGCTTAAGAAATAAAAAAATAAAAAATAATTATCATTTTAACTTTTGGGCAGGTTATATACATACGTATGATTGTTTCAATTTAATTTGTAAAAAATTATTTCTAACCACACGAAAGATAAAAATTGTATAAAAATGATAATTATTTTTTATTTTTTATTTCTTAACCAAATTAATTTTTAACTTTTTAAAAAAAAAATTCTAAAAATCAAACCATACATAGCCTAAAAATCTTTTGATAAGTCATTTTTTACGTTGGTAACTTATTTACTTATTTGTTAATTTTACGACATTTTTACCATCTGAAACATGTTTGGTAACCATTTCGTTTTCAGTTTTCAATTTATATTTACAAAAATTTTAAAAACTGTTATAAAAAACTTGTTTGATAATTTTTTTGGTTTATAAATTGTTGTCTCAGTTTGTAAATTTGAGAAAAAAAATATAAATTCAAAAAATGAGTTTACGTTGGTTTTTAAATAGAAATTTAAAAATTTTATTAATAAATTTTTTTCAATTAACTTTTTTTTTCAAATAATTTTTTTCCCAATGAATTTTTTTTTCCAACTAATACTAACCAAGGAGACAATTGGTAATGCTACTTTAAATCTTAGGGAGGAGATTGTAATTTCTAAAATGTGAGGGGTGTCAATGTAATTTATCTAGTGAGGGCAAAATTGATATTTAAAAAAATTAAATTGCTAAGGAGGGAATCTGTAATGAAACTTTAAATCTCAAGGAGGGAGATGTAATTTCCAAAAGGTGAGGGAAGAAACTGTAATAAATATAAATCTCAGGGGGTGTCAGTGTAATTTACCCAAAAGTAATTAGCGACTAAAAATTTTTTCTATCGGGAAAAAGGTTCTATTTGCTGACTAAATTTTTGGTCGTTGAATATATAATTACCACTACTAAACCATTTTGTAGCTAAAACACTTTAGTCGCCAAAGTGATATTTTCCTGACTAAATATGTTAGTCTCTAATTGTACCATGTCCTGACCAAACATGTTAGTCACAAAAAGGAACATTCCCTAACCAAACATGTTAGTCGAGAACAGTAATGTTTACACGACTAAAACTTTAGTCGGTAATAGACTTATTCGCGACCAAACTCTTTGGTTGCCAAAATTAATAACTTTACCGACTAATTATTTAGTCACCAAATGTATCCTTTCGCCTACCAACATTTCGGTCGCCAAATGTGAGTGGTGATACATCGACTAACAACTTTTGTCGGCAAAAGCATTACTTATCCATCCCAACTAATCAATTGGTCACCAAAAGAGGAAAAACAAAACCAATTTTTAGTTGCCAAATCAATTCTTTTTGTTTATCAAAATATAATAATCCATCAAATCCATTCAATACCATATATAATTTGCAAGAATCATTCAAACCAACAAAATAAACTGAATCATGAACATCCAACAAAATACATAAATCATCTAATCCTTAACATGTTTAATTAAAGTCATCAATTATTATAAGTTTTCATCCACAAGTAATTCCAAACTATAAAATTGTTCAATTAAAAATGTCATGTAATCTATATAATCATCCAATTCACATCCATCTAGCATAAAAATTTAAAACATAACAAGCACTTATTATTATATTTTAAATTTTTATCCATACACATCTATCCAAAAATATAACCAGTAGTCAACCTAAATATTTTCTATACACATCTATTCAAAAGTATATAATCCTTCAAAAAATGTAACAAGTGCCAACTAGTCCTATACAATTCAGCTTCTTGCACGAGTTCATCCATATGTATAAAAGAAAAAGAAAAATAATGTCAGGTAATTTTTTTTTATCAAAGTTATAAGCACATCAAATGATTGTAAAATTGGACAAAAAATGAAAAAGGTCCATGGAAAGTAAAGGTATACCATTTTGTAAATAAAACAATAGCATTCATATGTATATATCCACTCAACATTATAATTCTATCAATATCAATGCACCACACTCAGAAAAATTCCAATGGTAATAGATTCTCACAGTTTCTTTGCCGACTTCTCAGCATAAAACACGTTGAACAGTGTATCTGCCAAGCCATTCAAAACATAGTTCCGGCAAAGAAAGTTTGACTGCTTCCAAGCATCCACAACCATAAGCTTTTACTAGTCTTGTTCATTCTCTTCAACGACTGGTGGATCCTCACTCAAAAACCTCGCAAGGCTAAGAATAGTTAGGTAGAATAGTATCTTTTGCTGCCATATCTTGAAATTCACTCAAGTGAACTTCTCCGAGCACTTATGCTAGTTGACCCATGAATAACAAGAGTAGCAACAGGATTGACCACAGAGGTCACAGCAACAGGGTTGACAACATGGGTCACTATAAGAGTTGGCAAGCTAGTTGACCCGGGGTTCTAATCCCCACCAACATTAGCAGCAGTAACAGCAACAGCAATTACAGTTGACATTTCTAAAAAATACCACATAATTTCATTATTCAGTGTTTCTAGAAACTAAACTTAACACTAGAAAATCCCAAAATTGAAAATTTAATTCAAAATTAGTCTCATCACTTACCCTAGAATCAAACATGGTCAGAAAAGTTTCCAGGAAAACTGGAGGGGTCACACCGATCCCACTTAAGACCTAGTTAACTTTAGACAAAACTTTCAAGAGTATGTTGACTCCTAGTCCATGGGATACAAATTTAGAATTAAGTTTTTCAGGGGATAAACTAGGTTAAAACAAACCAAGTTCCAAAACTTACAACCAATTAAAAATTGTTAACAAATTACAAGCAATTAACAATTGTTATAACAATTTACAAGCAATTAAAATGCTTCCAACATTACAAACAAGCAAACTTGCTTTACAATATTAGGTAATAATTAACCACTACTAGAACTCAAACAAAAAATACTTCAAATATAAATAATAAAAACCAATCCAAATTAGGATTCTATTTGATCCAACAAATTTCTTTCCACAGTTAGATGTTTCTGTTCAACAAAAAGGTTACTAATCCAAAAGTCTTGGTTTTATAATCCGAAATTCTATTCATTTGGTTTTGTATTTTTTTTTTTTTTTTTTGGTTTTCCATTCCCTTTCTAATAGGTATTTCTATAAAGAAAGTTAGTAGAAAAAATAACAAAATACAAAACAAATTATCGAAAGAAACTATAAAAGCAATAAATCATTTTAAACCTTCTAGCAATATATTTAATAGCACAATTAAGTAAATTCAGTAAAGAATTAAAATGCTAAAAACAAAACAAAACAAAAAAAAACAAAACAAAGCTTATAACTCCAAAAATTAAATTAAAATTAATTGGCAAGAGTTATATGCATTACTGCAAAGCAATAAAGATCTAAATAATTCTAGAAGCAATTAACATATAAATAATTCTAGAAATAAAATCATGCAAATTATTCTAGAAATAAAATCATGCAAATCATTCTAAGAAATAATAAACATGCAACATAAACTAAAACCTAGAAAAATTTAGAACAAGCAAATTATCCTACAAATCTAGGATCTAATAAACATGTAGATTAAACTAGGATTTAGAAAATAATTAACATATATATTATAATAGAAAAGTAAAAACTAATTAGCATGTAAATTTTAACTAAAAAATTTAAACACTCATGAGCATGTAAATTATATTATAAAATTATAAAATAAAAAGAGATGCAACGCATGGTAGGAAATTATGAATCATGCTCATAAAATATAATTATAGTAGAAACAAATAAGCATGAAAATTATATTAGAGATCTAAAAATAAAAAAACATTCTTATTAAACTGAAAAATAAAAAATAGAACATAACAATGATATACTAATTCTAATAATGAATTTCAAGGGTGAAAAATCTAGAAATCCGCTAGATATTGATTTGTGATTATGTATCAATTTTAAGTAATAAAACAATCTCAATCAAACAATCAAAACAAATCGACACAATGATTTTAACGTGGAAAAACCACAATTGGAGCACCTCCAATTGTGATAAAAAACCACGGGCAACAGCCACAAAACAATCCACTAAGAAGATATAAAAGAATTACACAGATACACTCTCAATGACCTAGCGAATCCACGCCCGAATTGAACTAACCCCTATGTGCCTCTTCTAGCCCCGTCTTCACCTCAGAATTGTCTTGACAATGAGTCACTCTAGAATCCACCAAAACTTCAGGCTCAAATTCTTCAGAATCCACCGAAAAACAACTCTCTCTTTTGTATAGAATGAACAAACAATCCTTTAATGTATCCTCCTTAAACCATGAGTTGAATATTCAATGGAACATCAAAGAAAACTAGTAAAATAGCCCCAGATATAAACCCTAAAACCCAAGAAGAAGATCTGGAGACGTAACCCTAGATTTGGAGCAACTTGCGAATTTATAGAATCTGAAACCGCGAGGTCCGCTCAAGCGTGGGAATGGAGGCTTGAGCGGGGACACTATATGATGTGTTCCAAACCAGGATGTACGCTCGAGCGGGGATTTCGACGCTCGAGCGTGAAAACACCAATCACAGTATTTTTGCAGACGCACATACTTCTAGAACTCACTAATCTCCGCTCGAGCGGGGGAATGTCCGCTCGAGCGAACATGCAACTTTGAATGCATTTTTGCATTTTGCTTCAGGGGCGCTACTCCAGACCCGCCAAGGGGCGCTGCCCCCTCGACCCCCACGAGCTGATCGGGCAGCTCGATCCCCGTCATAATCAGCGAAGTGACAATCTTGAAAGAATTAACATCACAAAACTTCTCTGCAAAGCACGATTCGGGTTGGATTCACATCTAAAAACTCATAGCCTCACTGAAATAAAAAGTGCGAAAACAAATACAACTGAAAGGAGTTTTGTCAAACGGGGTTACCAAGAATAAAAACCTAACAAAGGGTGAAACAGTGGATTATTCAAAAACTGTTTCAGTTTTTTTTAATATTGTTAACACACGGTGCAATATTTTACAATAATAAACAACTGGCCTGCTAACAGACTTGCACATAATATTTCTTTATATAACTAAATTCAAATTATTAATCCTTATACACTCACAGTAGCAATGAACTATCCTAGGGAAACATAGGAATCTGTTTTAAGATTATTATATATTGTGTATTTAAATAAGATAAATAGATTCATATTCAATAATTTAAATTACATATCAAGAAATTATGAAATAACTAAATAACATGATGAATAAAAATATATATTAAAATAAGACAAGGATGCAAATCGAAACATGTGTGATACCACAGTCTTCTTAAAACAAATTCGCTGTCTTACTGTGGGTGCTAAAGGTATGTTGGTGTCTATCACTCAGGACAGGACAGTTAGAACCCGCTAACGTAGAAGCGCTTTCTATTTAATGCCAGTGAACTGATAATGAAAGCACTCTCTAACATAGAAAGAAAAATAGAGGAGCAAACTAACTATCACTTGAGCGGAAAGAAATTATGTTCGTAAAACCCAAGGAAGAAGGTTTTCTTTTATACATAATGGGGGAAAGAGAAGGAGAGAAATTATTTCTTCTTTTTTTTGTGATGATCTTCACAATGTTGAGCATGCCTTTATATAGGTATCTTTGGCAAGTTATATATGGCAAAATCATGTGTACCTCATGGCTTCCAATACCATATATCCCTCATGGTTAGGCCATGTGTGTCTCATGGTCTAAGAAACTATTAAGGTCAAGTGTCCCTCATGATTAGGCCATGCGTCCCTCATGATTAGGCCACATGTCTCTCATGGTTAGGCCATATGTAATATGCTTAATCATCATTCTCAATCATTTATTCATAAGACCAACTTTATGAGATAATTTCTTATTCAATTCTTAATATTTGTTGTCATTCTTTTTGTGGGGTAAAAGTCTTGTTACAAAGAATCTAAATCTATTTGATCCTATCTCAACCGATAGTTGGGACCTATTTCAATTTCATATTAAAGTCCCCATAAAACTATTTTTTTTCCAACACTTCTAAACTCCCAAACCCTAATTCTACCCCACCCATTCATCACCATCCACCACCACCAGCTCCAACCACCGTCCCTCGCCCTTCAACCCTTTCCCAACTCTTGTTGCCAACCCCAATCCCTTCTCAGCCTTATCTAACAACCCCCCTTGAGATAGTCGCACGAATGGTGACAAATATAAGTATGTAATTTGTAATTAAATTTAATAATTGTGATAGTTATTTGAGGCAGTTGAAGAGAATTGAAACAATTTATAACAGTTATAAAGTTTTGCGGGCATTTTTTAAAGCAATTTATTAATACCAATTTCAGCTTTCTCTTGATATATTAGTACAAATATTGTAAGGTGTCTTATAGTTTGATGAATTTATGCCTATGAGGAGTGAGAATCTCTTGCAATTAATCTCTTTATTTGTTGATTGTGAAATTTTATTTTTTCTCCTCCCACCTCCTTGTTGGACCACGTAATATTGTTGGACAATCTTCACTGTATTTAAAAAAATTAAATTATGTTGTGTACTTAACAACAATCAGAATATAAAAGTAATAAAAGAAAGGAGAGAATTTATTTGATTACAAAAATCAAACTCGAAACAAAAAAAAAAAAACAGATTTTATTTTGTTACAAAAACAAAATTAAAATCTGATTAAATAAACAAATAAAACAAAATAATAAATTAAACAACTTACTTGATTAATTTCTTTGAATAATTATCTGATCAAGTCTAGTGTTTGACACTGTGTCCTTAAGACAGATTCGTCCTCTCCACGGTGCTTTCAGAATTTGGACGTCTATCTTCCAGGATAAAATGATCTACTACAAACAATAGCAGCACTACAAATTGTTTGCCTAACGAACACACTAAGTGTTTATACTCTCTCACAGAAAAAAATAATGCAGCAATATGAAAAGAATATTTGCAGAATTATGAAGGACGAAATTAGAGTTCCCAAAATCCAAATGAGGGCTGTCCTATTTACAGATGGATTTGTGGCTGCAGATTTTGAATTAAATAGGTGCAAACCTATTTGAACAGGTATGGTTTTGAATTTAAACAGATTTGAATCTGTTGGGTTCATAATTCAAACAGATAAAAATGGGAAGGGCCCTGTTTGGATGTACAGTAAAACCGGACCAGTTTATTCCCGGTTTAATTTGAATTCTGGATTTTATTTTACCAAAAATAAAATTAAATTCAAATGTTTTTGGCCCAAAAAGATTAGTATTGGGCCGAACAAGCCCAACCCAACCACACACCCGCGCCTAGCCCAACCCGCCCGGCGGCGCGCGTGTGGTGATTTTTTTGGTCCAATGGGTCTAGTCCATTTTGCCCATAACCTCTGCCTCTAAAACACTTGGGTATCCCTTGGGGCACACTCTAAGTATCAAACCTATGCCTTATAAATCCATTCAAAACTTCCTACCAAATCAATGTGGGACAAGTCTTATTCAAACCTTTAAGGATTTTCCACCAAAACTCCATTTCCATGGAGCATACTTTGGCTTCAATTTCCCATTCACTCGGTAATGGTTTTGAGCAACCAAATATACCACGTGAATCACAATGCGGCATAAAACGCGTTACCACTTTGACCCGCGTAAATCGACGCACGGGGCCCACCTGAAAAATATACCAAACTTAGGAAAAAATTCTGGTTTTACCTAGAATTTTATAACTATTTCCAACAATATCGTTTGGGGACTAGCTGGTTTAGCCAAAAAGCCAAAAAGTTACTAAAAAAGCCAAAAAGCCAGCAACCCACACTAAAAAGTCAAAGATTCTCTTTTCTCTCTATTTTTTGCACATCTTTTCGTAAAAAGTCAAAAAGTCATTCCAAACATACTAGTTTTTTTTAGTTCATATTTTAGCTAAATAGCCAAAAAGTTACTAAATTAACCTGTTCCCAAACGAGGCCTACTCCACAACAATGCTAATGTGCTGCAAATGGTTGAGAAACTTACACAACCCCAATGCATTGATTTTTTTTTTTTTTTTTGGTATGGATTTTATTTTTATTTTTCAAAGAATACATAAAAATATGAGGACTGGACGGGATTCTAACTAAAATCATATGTAGTATCCCATTCTAACTAAAATCATATCAGAAGCAAACCAAATCAGGGAGGTGGCAAGGACTGGACGAGGAGTTAATTTTACAACCTTAAGAATGGTAGTACTAATAAAAATTAAGGATGAGATGATATGTATCATGAATAATGAATGATTAGTGATGAGAGTTTTAAAAAAGAGGACTGATTAAGACCCCCTCAAAACTCCCACCCCCACTACCCCCACACACAGGTGGGGTTGGGGATTGGAAGAGAAGAAAAAAAAAAAGAAAAAAGAAAAGAAAAATGGACCAATCAAAAGCAAAAGGGGTCAACGAGGGTGGAGGGAAAGAGAGTCTTAAACATTTTTGTTTAAAAAATAGGTTAATTAGTGAAAAGTCTACATTTATAGGGTCTTATGTTATTTGGTCTAATGTTATTTATTTTAATTTTTGTTTTTTATTTTGTGATAAAGACACGCGTTGAAAAGGTGTCGGAAAAATTCTCAATGTCAGAAAGTCACCAGTGGCTGAGGATTGGCCGTGGCTGGTGATGGTGAGGTGAATGGATAAGCAAATACATAAGTGCCATGTATATAAATAAGTGACATTTAGATAAATATTTGGACATGTAGATCACATTTGAATAGATAAATAAATTTTGAATAACTAGGTGTCATAATATCCTTTTGGCCTAATAATTTCAGAAATGGCTCTGTTCTATCCAAAAAAAAATCCCATCAAGGATAGGACGGGAGATGCGAAGATATGAAGAAATTGTCAACCTTAATTTTTTTGCACTAAAAATAGAAAAAGAAAATCAAAATGTTTTGAATTTTTTTTATTAACTTTATATTTAGATTGGTTATTTTGTTGTTGTTTTCTGCAAATGCTAGACCACCGAACAGCAAATAATGCCAGTGCACAAGGCAAAATAACAGCTAGCACAAAAGAAGGGGCTGTTTGGTGTAGGGCCCAAATGCATTAATGCTTTAACCTTGTTTTTTGGTTGCTCATAGATGATACACTCTTCATTTTGCTTGCAAACAAACACCACTTATATTAACCAAACAATCCCCCATCTTTTTTTGAAAAAAAAACCAAAAAAATACAAAACAATCCCACCTCAATCCATTCTCTCTCTCTCTCTCATCATCACTGACACTGTCATCTTTGGACGAGTCCGGATCCTCGGCAGCCATTCTTGGCAGCCCTTCCCTGCAGCCCCCAAAACGACGTCGTTTTGGGGGCAAATTTTCCACCAAAAAAAAAAAAAAAAAAAAAGGAAGAAGAAACTGAGCAGAGGCAAATCTAATCTTCCAAATCTAATCTTCAAATCGGAGTCTCGTCTTCGATTTGCGTCCGGGTGGGGTGTCAAGAGAAGGAGATCTGCAATCGATTCCAACCCACCGCCTCTTCCTTGTCTTCGTCCCTCATCGCCGCATCTTCACAGGGAGACCGACACAGAGAGAAGACCCAAAAAAATCAAGACCGAGGCATCGAGTCCCTCCACTCCTCTCTCTTTCTCTCCCAGCGAATCTGATGACAAGTCCAACCACTCTCGCAAGAAACTCTCTAAGAAAAGGGTCTCTCTTTATCTCTCTCTCTCTCTCTCTCTCTCTCTCTCTCCATATTCCCAAATCTGTGCTCTGCTTCAATCTTTCTCTGTTTTTTTAATAGTTTAATTTTCTTGAAGAGTTGGGTTTTGTCTGCCATTTGGTTTCCAAATCTTGTTTTGATGTTTTCAAGGTGTCCCCTGTTTTGGGTCGGTCTCAATTATATCTATATCTATATATATACATATATTCTGTGTATTGATAATTTACATTCTCTGAGCTTCTTGTTCTTGATGGTTTTGCAGAAGAAAGAGGAGTGGTTGGAGATTACAGAGAGATTAATTCAGCGCAGAGAATTGTTGAGAGGGGTAAGTATGTAAATTTGTGGTTGTGGATTTTGTCTGTTTGTTTAATTTTTCTCACCCATGTCTCTTCTATTTTTTTGGGGTTTTTTTTTTTCAGTGTACTATTAAAAGAAAAGAAAAGAAAACTAAAACCCTTTTTGTTGTGTTCAATTCACGCAGGAGATAGAGACTGTGAAGAGTTACTACAACAAGCTAAAGACTCTTAATTTGGAGTTGAAAGCAAAGAAACAAAAGGTAAGACAGACTCCAGTCTGTTTTGATCTTAAAATTTATTTTAGAAATAAACTTCGAAAAACACACCTTACTTTTAGGGAATGCTTTTCAATTTTCATAAACTATTTTTTTGTGTGAAAAAAAAAAAATGGATGTAATAAACATTGAATAGTTCATGGTTTTCATCATAAACTATTTTTGATAATGATGATGATGATGATGATGATGATAAGTTCTCTCTAATTTTTTTTTTTTTTAAAATCTTTTTATGAAGTGGGGTCTCTGTGTTTATTTTATTTCTGTTTTTATCCCTTTTTTTTTTATTTTTTACAGCTTAGATTCAACAAAAGCTCAAAATTTGGGATCATAACAGAGCTGTTACAGATGACAGAGCTAGAGCTGCAGAAGCAAGGAAGAGAAGAATGGTTAGGATCAAAGAGATGAAGAGCTCTGTTGCAGCCATCAAAGAGATGAAGAGCTCAGTTTTTTTTTTTTTTTTTGCCCCCAAAACGACGTCGTTTTGGGGGCTGCAGGGAAGGGCTGCCAAGAATGGCTGCCGAGGATCCGGACTCATCTTTGGACATTCTTATTTGTCATCAAATGGTGGTTTTAACTTCTATCTAACTTGGGGCCTCCAATTGTGAGGCTGGAATGCCTCGACTTCCTTCTTCTTCTTTTCCTTTTTTTTAAATTTTTAATTTTTATTTGTTGGGCTGCATTGGTTCGGTTATTTACTTTTATTTTTTTTCTATTTGTTGGACTGTATTGATTTGGTTGTTTTTTTTTTAAGGGTGGTTATATGTAGGAGTATACAAAAATCTAGACATCTCGCACCAACTCAGCTTATGTGGTTTGATAAGATAAGTAAGTTGGGTTGAACTGGTTGAATGATAAAATTAACTTATCAATTAGGCTGCTGGTTAAAATTTGTTAATTTCATATAATTTTGTACGAATGCCTACTATATTTTTATTTCAATTAGCAGGGAATCGTACAAAATTATATGGAATTAACAAATTTTAATCAACAGCCTAACTGAACAGTCAATTTTATCACCCAACTAGTCCAATCCAGGCTGAATTAATGCGATATGTCTAGTTTTTTAGCACACCCCTACACATAACCACTCTTCCTAAAAAAAGAAAAAAAAAAAAAAAAAAAAAGAGAGAAGAATTGTCAAGGCACTTAGCCTCGACAATTCGAGACCGCTAACATCGCCGTCTCAAAAAAAAACTTCTACCTAACCTTATCTAACCTTTTCATAGGAGATAACAGATTATCTGATTTCGAAATTTATCTCTTAACAAAGAGATGTGATTGAGATTCCCTCCAATTACCACCCCCACCACCCCCACACACACGTAGCGGGTGGTAATTGGAGGAGAAGGAAAAAAAAAAAAAAAAAATTGGCCAATCAGAAAGAGAGGGGGTCAAAGGGGGTGGGGGTAAAGGAGGTCCGGATCATTTTTCCTTAACAAATGCTAACAAGTACACTCTGGGTGTGTTTGTTTTGAAGGATTAGGGTGTGGGATTGGACTATTAGCCCCACCGGACTAATAGTTCATTGTTTGTTTCATTTTTTTTGCTCCGGACTAATAGCTCCCCCGGACTATTAGTCTCATATTGGTGGGACTATCCTATCCCATGAGGGGGTGGGATTGTTTTCATGGGATTAGGCTCTGAAATGTCAATTTTACTCCCATGTTATTACTTAGCAAACAATTAGAAAAGGGAAAAATAGTCTTTTGAACATTTATAAATTATTTTTTTAGTGTTGTTAATTTAAAATTATATATTAAATAAAAATTATAAATTATAAATTATAAATTTAATTTAATTAAAAATAATAAATTATAAATTATGGCCTTATAAATTAAATTTTTTTAGTGTTGTTAAAAAATTAAATTTACATATTAAATTAAATTATTTTTTTAGTGTTGTTAATTTAAAATTATATATTAATTAAAAAATATAAATTATAAATTAAATTTATTTAAAAATAATAAATTATAAATTATGGCCTTATAAATTAAATTTTTTTAATGTTGTTGAAAATTTAATTTATATATTAAATAAAATTATTTTTTATTGTCGTTAATTTAAAATTGTATATTAAATAAAAAATATAAATTATAAATTATAAATTTAATTTAATTGAAAATAATAAATTAAAAATTATGACCTTATAAATTAAATTTTTTTAGTGTTGTTGAATTATAAATTATAAATTATAGATTACAAATTCAAAATTATATATTAAATATAAATTATAAATTACAAGGGAAAAATAGTTTTTTGAACATTTATCCTTATCCAGTCCGTCTAACCAAACATTGGATTCACCAAAAATCGTCCAATCCAGACATCTAATCCCATGACTAAACAAACATAGGATACAAATCCAATCCAACCAAATAGTCCCGGGACAATGTATCCCGGGACTAACAGTCGGATGAATTACAATCCCCCCTTATCCAGTCCGTCCAAACAAACGCACCCTCTAGGTATTATTTAATGTTGGCAAATATATAAAAAAAAATATCTTGAAAATATATAAAAATATTAAAAAGTGTATTAATTTCAATAGAAACGTATTGAATTTAGTAAAAAATATAGTGTATTCTTCAATTTTTTTGTCTTTTACTTATACCTTAGGGACACTTGTTTGCAAGTCCCTTTTAATTATACGATAAAATAAAAAATTTAGGCCAAGTTTGGCAATACCAAAATAACTCATCTTTTTATCTTTTTATCTTTTTTTCATCACATCACCTCTCTACTTTTCTGCATATCTTTTCGTAAAAAGACAAAAAATACACTTATTTAGGTCATCCCAAACAACCCCAAGTATCTGAGAATCTTTTAAGTATAATTGTGCAATTTAAAGTATATTGAGATATAAGAGAGGAATTTTAAGACAATATATCTCATGCCTGCATAAATGCACACAAGTGATGTTGTCCACGGTGGTTGCTTATTAATGGGGTTAATGCGTCTTTTAGCTAATGCATATAAGTTAATTTATTTGACTTTTTAACTTAATAAATCAAAAACATTTTGTCATTTTTCACATATTAATTTAGTTTTGAAAAAAAAAAAAATTTCTTTTGTTACGATTACTGAAAATTCAAAAATTTAATAAAGTTATCAAACAATCTGAGTTATTTTAGTCCTTATAAAAGTTAAAAAGTCAATTTTAGCTTAACTTATTTATTGACTATAGAGTAAATTACATTGACTTCCCAGTAATATAAAAAAAAATGCATTAAGTTTTACAATTTTAACATAATTATATTAATTTTTGTTTTAGTAAGGCTAAAGAAACAAAAACTAATGCAAATGATTTGAAATTACAAGGATAAAAAAGATAAAATATATATTTTAGTACAAAAAATATGACATAATTTTTTATCCATATGACTAATAAATTACTAATAATAAGTGTTTATGTGAATTAAAACCTTAAAAAAGTCTAATTTAATTATGTCAAACTTTTAAGTTGTACTATATTTTTACTAAAATTTAATAGAAATCAGTGTAATTTATCATTATTTGTAAAGTTAACTTATGACCTTAAACGGATCCGTTTCATTTATTAATTAACATTTTACATATTGTTTCCTAAAATTATAATATAAAAGTGATATGTTTCATATTTGAAACAAATAACTATTAATTCAGAGTACCAACTAATTTTTTTTACCAATAAAATAAATTTATTGATAAAAAAATAAAATATAACCAATTTAAATTTACATCAATAAAGAAAAGGAAATAATGTTAAAATTGCATCAAAGCCCAGTGACCCATGTGAGGCTCCTCAAGTGGTGTACTGTAGATAGTAGGTGAGTTTTCCTTCCCCCCACAACAATAATGCCTTAAGGAGGGACCAATTTTCTGTGGCCATCTGTTGAACACTGTTTTTGTGGGGCGATGCTTCCGACCCCCAGTGGAGGTGACTCCCAGTAGCACCCCCAGTGACATGTCAGCCTCTCATTGACTGAAAACAAAAAAAAAAAGAAAAAAAGAAAAAAAAGTTTTTTGGGCCAATCACAGCCGACCTCCAACACCCCTACTGGGGTCCGAAGCATTTTCCGTTTTTGTGTTGGGGGAATTCCAAACAAATCAATAGAAAAACAAGATTAAATGACCAATTTTCTAAAGTACGGTCAATAATGTGAAGTAGATCTCAATCACTGTTATTGTTTGTAATTGGTACTAATTTGTTACTTTTTTTTTTTTTTGACAAATGATAAAGATGTTAATGACTTATATGTTAGATTACAACCCAAAAAAAAAAAAGTACAGCCGTTTTATCGATTCAAACTCTTAATTTTTGATATTCTCACTATATCAAAGAATAACTATATTAGCAAACTTATTAATTTGTTACTTGAACAAGCTTACAAACAACTTTCTTATCAGCTTTTTTTTTTTTTTTTTTAAACCCAAATAAAATGGTGTAAGTTTTTAGTTTTCATAATCTCATTCTTTTTAAGTGCTTACATCATAATAATCATCATAATATATAATTCTTGAAAGGAGAAAGCTCAATCTGTTTGTGAGTTTTACTTATGAGTACGATCAGTATTTTATAAGACTTACTAATAATAAGAAGTCACTTATACTCGTGCAAATATTGCAAATGGAATTGCATTTGCACTTGCACTTAGCACATTTCACAATATACAGGATAGAAGCTATGCAGTCGCAAAGGTGAAGGATTGGGGGAGAGTCTGTTTGTACAGTTGATGATTTAAGCAAAAAATTAAAATATCTTGTAAATAAATAACTTCATTGTGTAAATCATAGAAATTTTCTTCATTTTTAAAAAAAAAAAATCACAATCCACCTTTTTTTTCATTATGTTATATTGAATATAAGCACATAATAATTTGTTAGTTATATGAATAAAAAAATATATTATCATCTATTCTATACAAAAATTATATTTTACGTTGTTTATTTTTGTGTTTTCACATTACCTTGATTAATTTCAATTAATTTAATCTTACTAAAACAGAAATTAATATAACTATATCAAAATTATAAGACTTAGTGCTCGTTTGGCTAACATTTTGGGACTAAAAAAGTATAAAAAGACAAAATAAGCTATAGAAGTCAATAAGACAAAATACTACTTTTTACTCATAATTATTACATTTTTTCTCTCACAAAAGTCAAAAAAAATCCCAAAACAAAAATCAAAAGAGGCTAAAAAAGTCAAGCTAAAAAAGTTAACTATATTAGCCAATGTCAAACGACCTCTTATTATAGCTTCTTTTGGGAAGAATGGGTTGGGTGGGTTTGGGGCTGTTTTAGCCACAAAAAGAAAAAATATGTTTTTTAGCCCAATAAGACAAAACATCACATTCAACCTATAATCATTACATTCTTTCTCTTACAAAAAGTCAAAAAACCCTTCCCAAACGAGACTTTTTAGTCCTTGGCTAAAATAAGTCAAAGAGCTAAAAAGTCAACCCACTTCCCAACCGAACCCTATATTTTTTTTAAACTTAAAAAATTAGTATAATTCATCTAATAAATAAAGGGAGAATTACATGTAGGTGGGACAAGGAAAAAAAAAATTACCAACATATAAGGGGCGCAAGTGTGTCTATGATGGGGTGCAAATGAAAGATTATGAGGGTGCAATCATGTGTGGGTTATTTTTTTTTTTTCTTCTCCCACCTACCTGTAGTTTCCTCATAAATAAATAAAGGCAAATTACACTAATAGTCCCTATAGTTTGGGACTTGTGTCATTTTGATCCCTGACCTTTCAATTGCAATATATTTGACTTTGGATTTTGAATCTCGTTCCAAATAAGAACAATTAAAGACATTTTTGCTCTATTTCAAGGGCAAAGTCATCGTACAACTTATTTTATGTTGGTTAACTTATATATTATTTAAAATATAATGGCCTTTTTTTTAATGAATAATGTTGAAACTTTTTTAGTTATAAAGTTCTATTTGGTTGGTTTTCAGAATCTATTTTCTAAAATTTTTTATAAGAAACTAAAAAATTAAATTGACAAATAAAAAATTAAAAATATATCATTTTTATATAATTTTATTTTTTGGAAGGGTAGAAATAATTTTTTTTAAATAAATTTTTTTTTTTAAATTAGTTTTCATTTTTCAAAAGTTAAGCATGGTGACAATCTTGATGTCATTATTAAACAAATCCATTAAATCAAAAAATTCAAAACAAAAAAATATTCTATATATTAAACATATCAATTATACATTAAAAACTTAATAACAATCCATTATATAATAACCATTCAAAAATATCTATTAACAACAACTACAACCATCTAATACATGATAACCATCTAAAAATATCAACAAAAATAACCACCTATTACATGATCATCATCTAAACACATATTAAAAATTAATTTAGGCCTCGTTTGAGAACATGCTAATTTAGTAACTTTTTTGTTATTTGGCTAAAATATGAGTTAAAAAAAACTAGTATGTTTGGGATGACTTTTTGATTTTTTACGAAAAGATGTGTAAAAAGTAAAGAGAAATGAGAATCTTTGACTTTTTTGTATGGGTTGTTGGCTTTTTGACTTTTTTAACTTTTTGACTTTTTAGTTAAACTGACCTATTGCCAAACGAGGCTTTAGTAAAAAAAATTTTAAAAAATATTATTTTTATATAATTTTAACTTTGGTGAGTAAAAATAATTTTTTGACATTTATTTTTATCAAACTAATTTATATTTTATTAGCCTGACAACTTTATCTTTAAAATGGAGTAACAATATCTTTAATTATCAATTTTATCAAATTGACAACTTTACCATTCCGGAGTAACAATATTTTTAATTATCTTTATTTGAAATGAAATTTAAAATTTAAAATTAAATATATTATAATTAAAATGTTAAAATTAAAATAACATAAATTTTAAATTACAAAAAAACGGTTAATATAATTTGCACTTGAGATATTCTAAAAAAGTGTATTTTTTAACTTTTTAAAAAATATAGATTGAATTTAAAGTGATATTGTACAAAAATAATATGACTTAAATAAGATGATCTGACTTAAATAAGATAGTGACTTTTTAACTTTCAGAACACACTCAAACAAGGCCTAAATAAATAGGACTTTTCTTAAGTGTGCAACCCTCAAGATTGCACACCATGTACCACTTACACTTTAGTGTAAGTGGAAGGTGAAAACAAAAAGCAGGACTGAACACAGAAAGGCGTAAGTATAAGGCGTAAGTTGCACACCATAACCGTACCCAAATAAATAAACATATGTCAACGGTGAGGTAATAATGCAACTGCTGGAGAGGCGCCATGAATGTGAGTGAGAACCACTCATGATGTCTTCCCCACCACCACCATCTTCATCATCATCATCACATCTCATCAACCCACATGCCATGACATGACCACACTTAATTCTCTTTTTTTTCTTTTTCTTTTTTCTTGTTTTTTTGTTTGATGGCGGTTCCTCTCCAGTCTATGACGGCTTTGTAATAATTTGTAAGGCTTATTACAAATTTTGTTTTAATAATTTAAATTATTTATTTTAGGAAAAATTATTTAAAAGTCCTATTAGGGAGACTTGTGCTACATTTGGTCCCACAAAAAAACTTATGTTCCCATAAGTCCTATGGGCAGTTTCTTGACATATTTACCCTCAATATTAATTGTTAATATCATAATTAATAATAAAACCATATATAGGGAAATTGATATAAACGTAACGTAACGTGACACCTACATGAACGTAACGTGACACCTATACATAACGTGACATCGACATAAACGTAACGTGATATATCTACATAAACGTAACTGTTGGCTTGTTTTTCCTACGAAGGAAAATATCATAAATGCGAGCGTACCAGCAAGGATTGAAAAATCCTTACAGATTAAATTCAAGCCAATTATCAAGCGATTGTGTTGACGGTTCTTTTGCCTCAACGAAGAGGACTTCAAAGTTGCCAAGTGTAGCGAAAAGAAAAATTAAAAGAAGAAAGGGAGATGGAGAAAGATGATTGAGTGAACAATCAAGGTGATAATTACTTACATCTACTCCTATGCTTCGAAAAGGAAGTGCATGAAAATAAATGCTTCGAAATGAAATCTATGTTAAACTACTCCTAAGATAAGGAAAATGACAAGAAATATTGAAATCAACTGTCTTTGATTTTAGTTCTGGGTCCTTTACAATGTAGCCATGAATGGCTATTTATAGAAGAAAAAATACAGCAATAACTACTTAGTAACTACCCATTACAGCAATAATTACTTAGTAACTACCCATTTCTCCATCTTCATTCCCACAATGCCACATATTCCTCCATGTCTTCGTAAGTTCCTTTAACCTCCAATTAATGCTCCATGTTCTCCACTTTATTCTCCAACATCTTTTTCATATTTCATAACTTCTCATAACCTCCAAATGAGTAGGAGGATGCCACATGTCCTGCAATTATATAAATAATAAAAATTGCAGATTTATGGTGCTAACATTACCCCCCGCGGCCCTTAAAAATGATGTTTATCTGAATTTTTGAAGGGCCGAACCAAGCACATGATTAATCTAAGCAATAAAATGCTTCGAATAATATCAACAAAGTGCTTCGAATGATGTAATAGTACCAATGAAGTGCTTCGAATGAGTATGAAATTATTACTAGATGCCTTGAATGCTAGTTATTATGGACTAGTAGCAAGCTTCGAAGGTAGTATAAAGGACCAAAATCATCTTTCGAAGGTTGAAAGTGCCGACAAAGGACAAATTACATCCTTGGAAATATTCGGCAAAGCTTCGAAGGTTCATAACCACCATTATTGTTTCTTCGAAGCTATTAATGTAAGATGGAGTGCTTCGAAGCTTATAAAATTATGGCAAAAGGGCCTTCGAAGCAACTTTTGGCCAACATTGTGGTTATTCAAATTTTGTATGTTCTGGTTCATACATAATTAATAAAAATATTAATTTTGTGCTTCGAACCAATTATTAATTCTTCGAAGACACCAAAACTGTTGTTCTTCGAACCAACTTATCATGCCAAAAACATGCATTATTCGACAACTAATTAATTGTCATTTTACATATATTTGAAGAGATGTACACATTTCGAAAATTTTCAAAGCTTTATACAGTTTCCAAGGTGAAGTAATCAACCTTCGAAACAACTCTTCATGTTTCGAATGTATCTTCAAAGCTTTATACAGCTTCGAAGGTGAAGTAATCAACCTTCGAAACAACTCTTGATGCTTTGAATGTATCTTCGATGCTTTGATTGTGTACATACAAACAACTGGCCATCAATTTGAAAAGATAAGCCAATCTCAACCATTTATTTAAATGCATAGGCTTTTTCTAGCCAAATTCATGCATTTTAAATGGTGATCCCTTGTTCTTAGTGCTTCGAACTCATAAGAACAATTTGTTAATTTTATTAGCCACATCATTAGAATTATATTTTGATGTGAACCACAAATCCAGAAAGGATCTTGAACACCAAAAGTCATGGTATAGTATGACCTTGAAAATTCATACTTTTTGACATTTTGAAAAATGTCAAAAATTTTGAATTCATGAACAGTGGCTTGTTCATCATTCTTGACCGTGTTTGTTTTAAAAACAAAACTTTTGCCGAATTGATTTTCATAATCATTTAGCAAAGTGGGTTGTTTTTCCATGTTAGCCATTAATGGCTTATGAAAATTACCCATAAATATGTTATTTTCATGACTCGACTCTCTAAGATTTGGTTTTTGGACCCCCCGAGTCATACATGGAACATCATTTTTAGCCAAATTTGGCTCAAGAACATGCTCTTTCGTTGTGTTAATTTCATAACTTGGCTCTTTGAAAACGGACTCTTGAACCCCCCGAGCCATTGATGAAATCAACTCTTTGTTTTTGCTATTTTCAACCATGGAAAAATTTTGAAAAAATTCACCAATTCCGGCCATTAAAGCCTCAGTTAAAGACTTCGTAGTGAGAGTTGATAACTCATCATTCCATTGGCGAATTTTCATATCAAGTTGATGAATTTCTCCAATTAAATGGTGTCTTTTTTCTTCCACCAAATAATATTGTAATGGATGAAAGTTTATTACATCAAGAAAATGGATCTCTTCTTGAAGATCCAATATTTTTCTTTCACGCCAATATATTTCAAATTGACAAATTCGAATGGCGAAATCCAAATTGTTTGTCATTTCTTACACTTGGCTGTCCCACTGGGCGTGCCAAAATTGTTGGCTTGTTTTTCCTACGAAGGAAAATATCATAAATGCGAGCGTGCCAGCAAGGATTGAAAAATCCTTACAGATTAAATTCAAGCCAATTATCAAGCGATTGTGTTGACGGTTCTTTTGCCTCAACGAAGAGGACTTCAAAGTTGCCAAGTGTAGCGAAAAGAAAAATTAAAAGAAGAAAGGGAGATGGAGAAAGATGATTGAGTGAACAATCAAGGTGATAATTACTTACATCTACTCCTATGCTTCGAAAAGGAAGTGCATGAAAATAAATGCTTCGAAATGAAATCTATGTTAAACTACTCCTAAGATAAGGAAAATGACAAGAAATATTGAAATCAACTGTCTTTGATTTTAGTTCTGGGTCCTTTACAATGTAGCCATGAATGGCTATTTATAGAAGAAAAAATACAGCAATAACTACTTAGTAACTACCCATTACAGCAATAATTACTTAGTAACTACCCATTTCTCCATCTTCATTCCCACAATGCCACATATTCCTCCATGTCTTCGTAACTTCCTTTAACCTCCAATTAATGCTCCATGTTCTCCACTTTATTCTCCAACATCTTTTTCATATTTCATAACTTCTCATAACCTCCAAATGAGTAGGAGGATGCCACATGTTCTGCAATTATATAAATAATAAAAATTGCAGATTTATGGTGCTAACAGTAACGTAACGTGACACCTACATGAACGTAACGTGACATCTATATAAACGTAACGTAACGTGACATATCTACATAAACGTAACGTAACGTGACATATCTACATAAACGTAACGTAACGTGACATATCTACATAAACGTAACGTAATGTGACACCAAATATGAACGTAACGTGACACCAATATAAACGTAACGTGACACCTACATAAACGTAACGTAACATGACACATATATAAACGTAATGTGACATTTACATAAACGTAACGTAATGTGTCACGTTACGTTTCGCAAACTTAATAAGTTTTTATTTTTTTAATCCGTTTGTTTTGAAATAGATATATAATCTTAATATATTTTTATTTTGTATTATTAATTGTAAAATTTAAAAAATTATCAATAATATATGTGAAATCTAAATTAATTAATAAAAATTATAATTTTAAATTAATTTTAAATTATCAGTCCCATTTTTTAGTGCATCATTAATATAAGACACTGTATCATCTTGCTGTAGACAAAAGAAACCCATTCTCAACTGTACCAAGTAAGCAACATAAATTTTGGAAAAGTAAAAGAAACTATCAAAGAATCCTCTGGACATCATGGCCATCAGAAGGGCACATTGACCAGAAAAACGAAGGTTGGATAATTACATCTGCTCGAATTTCACAAAGTGCTTTTAAAAGTAGTAGACGAATTGTTGGATCAAGTTTCTAGGGTTCCTTCAATCTCCTTTTCTTCCTCTCTCTCCTCCTCATCTTCCAGACTCCAATGGCGTCCCTCAACTGCATTTGTTCCCATGCCACGCCGGAGAATCTCCACCTCCTCCGCCGCCGCCGCCACCAGCTCCGGCTGCCTCCGTCGCCCGAGGAAGATTGTGGTGATACTGTTCGCGAAGAAGCTTGTGAAGCAGCACTAGATTTATATCAATTCGGTGGTTGGGAGTGGGCATTTTGGGAAGGTGTGAAAATGGGATAAAAAGATTAGGATCTTGTGGAATACATTCTTATGAAAATAGGACTTGAGACTCTATAAGAAATTACACAGGACTTAACTTAGCATAAGGTTCTGAAAAAGGACTTATAAATAAGTCTCCCTTTATTTTATTAAATATTTTATTTTAAAAAAATTTAAATCAATACAATAATTTTAACATATTCAATTTATTATGGTCTCTTTTGAAAAATGAGTTAACAGTCATTTTTTAACTTTCAACCTATTTTGGATTACATTATATCTCACATTTTTTACATATTTTTTTAAGAAAAAATTAAAAAATTAATTTTTAACTATCTTTTCAAAACATTTCTATATTTTTCACAAAAATAAAGTGGACGAGAAGGAATACTCTCTTTTTTTTTTCTTTTTTTTTTTGGTTTCCCTATCACTCTTGCTTTGCTTCCTTCCAAAGTAAAATTATTACATTGGTCCATAGTAATATTTGATAGAAAATGTTAAAAATAGTTTTAAAGAGAATTGTTGGTATTAAAAATATATATAAAAAGTGTATTAAAATGTGTTAAAATATGTATAAAAAAATTGATATATATGTAAAGAATGTAAAATATTTGAATATTTTGTACATTTTATTGATAAACTTCAAGGCTATTATTAGTAAGACTCATTATTTATTTTCTTCTTTAGATAAATGAAAACGATAAAATATACACGAGAATTTTGTATCTCTGTCTTTTATTAGCATATGATATTATATTTATGTTCTTCTTTGGGCAAATTATATGAATAGTTTTTTTATAATTTGAAACTTGTATCACTTTAATTCTTGACTTTTTAATTTTGATACATTTGATCCTAAATTTTGAATCTTGTTCCAAATAAGGACAATTAAAGATACTATTACTTAATTTCAATGGTAAAATCGTCGATTTGATAAAAATATAAACTAATTTAACAAAAATAAATGTCAAAAAAATATTTTTGAATTTTTAAAAATTATTTCTAGACACTAAAGATAAAATTATGTAAAATTGATATATCTTTTAGACATTTATTTATTTTTTTATTTTACCAAATTAATTTTTATTGTGTGTTTAGATGATGATCATGTAATGGGTGATTATTTTTATTTTTCATTAAATTAGTTTTTATTTTTACAAAAGTTAAATACGGCGACAACTTTGATATCATTATTAAACTAATCTATTAAATCAAAAAATTCAAAACTAAAAATATTTTATATATTAAATATATCGATTACACATTAAAATTCTAACAATCACCCATTACATAATTATTATCTAAACATATAATAAAAATTAATTTGATAAAAATAAATAAATAAATAAATATTTAAAAGATTTATCAATTTTAAATAATTTTACTTTTTTGTGGGTAGAAATAATTTTTTAAAATTTAAAAATATTTTTTTGACATTTATTTTTATAAAATTAGTTTATATTTTATCAAATTAACGATTTTGCCCTTGAAATTAAGTAATAATATTTTCAATTATCTTTATTTAGAATAAAATTCAAAATTCATAGTCAAATGTGTCACAATTGAAAAATCATAAAGTAAAGTAACATGATTCCCAAATTATAAGAACTGTTAGTATAATTCGTCCTTCTTCTTCATATAAATAAAAAATCATAAAACATACCAGGAATCTTGGAATTATTATTCTAATCTCATGAGATCAGAAATAGAACGACCATTTTATCTTCAATTTTCATAAATAACAAAATCACTTTTACGTAATAAATTTTTTTACATAATTTCATATATTTTAATTCTAGCCAACTAATAATTTAGGATTGTCTACAATTATTTAATCTTACAATAATATTGCAATGCGAATTCCCAAAAATAACATTGCGGAATTATTGCAAGCTAGTACATAAATAAATATATTTTATTTTACATTTCTAATTTAATATTATGACATCAATAATTTAATCCAAAAAATAACATAAACTTAACTAACCTCATAAAAATAATTAATATTATTCTACTCATAAACTTTTCCATTAATACATTATTGAAAACATATATCTATCAACATATCATAATATCATATGATGATAGGATAATATTGAATAATTCCACCCTATCTTTCTTTAAAATGGTAATGTAGAGAATCGAACAGACCGAAAGTGCCTTACATTTTGGAATCTCGGTATCTGAAAAAAAAATGGCTGAGATTCTCCTTCCACTTCCCCCCACGTACCTCTCCCACTTGAAATCCTACTCCCCAATTGTTAATTCTAATTTCTCATATTGTTTTTGTGCATATTTTTCATACAATTAAAAAAGTCATATTTTTTTTAATTTTTTATTTAAATTATGTAAAAAAAAATTCTAATCCGTCTTGTATAGACAAATTTTAAAAGTTTTGAACAAAAATTAGCAAAAATACTAACAAAATTATTTGTTTTTTACTCTTTTTGAAAAAAAAAAACCATCAAAAAAGCAGACTCCAAATATTCTCTAAAATATTTCTAATTTTAATGATTAGAAGTAATAATTAATTTTAGAGATATTTATTTATGAATCTCTCTTTAATTACTTATATTCCACTTAGTTCAAATTATTTTATTATATTCTAATAAGCCTCCCTTTGGCAAGAACTTTTTTGGGCTTTTTTGGCTATTTTAGCCACAAAAGACAAAATAGGCTTTTTTAGCTATAAAAAACAAAACATCACATCTAACCCATAATCATTACACTCATCTCTCACAAAAAAAGTCAAAAAAGCCAAAAAGCCCTTCCCAAACCAAACTTTTAAGCCCAGGCTAAAAAAGTCAAAAAAGCCAAAAAGCCAACCCACTTCCCAAACGGAGGCTAAGTCTTATAGGTAGCATAGTTACAAAATACCTCTAATAATAATACGATGAAACGTGCATTAATGTTCACATTAACAATCTGAATGTTCTGTGATGTAAACATTCACATTGTTAAAGTGAACATTTACACTGTCAAATATGAATGTTCATATTACCAAATTGTTAATGGTTAAAAAAAATATTTGTAAGGCTAAAATTGTTTATAAAATACCTTAAATATGAGAATTAAGATTTAGTAATTTAAATGTCTAAATAATAAGATTTATTAAAATATAAGAATAAATTATGGACTAATTGGGATATAAAGATTTCTTAATAAATTTTCCTTACTTTTAAGAGTTTTTTTGTGGGGATAATTCTCACACAAGCATGCGATTAAAAGTATTTATTTCATTAGAATACAAATTATATATTTTCAACTAGAATAAAATGAGTTCCCGTCTAAATTTTTATATCTCCATGTTTCTTCATATCTTTATTGTAGGCCTCAATCTAGAATTGCACCGATAATATAAACTATCTATCTCGTAGTCATTAATGTAATAAATCAATTTCATCAAAAATTTATAAATACAGGAACAAATCATATTTTTTGTTTATAAAATAAGCAAAAAATATTATTGTAAAGTTAAACTGTTTATTTTTTAAAACAAAATATGATTTATCCTTCTGTTTATAGATATTTGATAAAATTATTTTTTGTATGAGTAACATTTACTATAAGACCTATAAAAAAAAACCGTTCGAATTATTGGTATGAGTTTAAATACAAACTCTCAAAAAGAATATAGAAAAATATAAAATAAGATATAAAGGACAACTTATCCAAAAATAAAAAAGTGATTGGACAAATTAGAAAAAAAAGTTAATTTTAAAAAGTAATCGTAACCGCTCCTAAAGTCATACCTAAAATTGGATCTACAATCATGCCGCGCAATCAGTTAAATTCAAGAAGAATTTTTCGGCACTTTAATGGTTATAATATAATAACTCCTACATAAAGGGATGTAAATCATGACTAAAGGAATAATTATTGAGTAATTTTGGAGAATCATGTAATTTTATTTATGGGATATTCTAACCTAATAAGTAGCCAAAAAAATTTATGAGTAAAAAATACTGACACAATTTTGCTAGTTAATTTTTTTTAGAAGGTTGATAAATTTTGTTAGAGAATTGAGAGATAAAAAAATAACTCATTTAACTTTATATATTAGCCAAGAATATAATTTGAGAGTATCTTATAATTTTTTAAATAAGTCCTATCCTAGTTGGTTGAGGGAGTAAAACTTTGGGACGAGCCGTCAACCTCGGACGTCTTGAGTTCGATTTCCATTTCTAACTAGATTACTAGCGGGCCACTGTGTCGTGTCCTAAAAAAACACTGGCCTGGATACTTGATTATCACAATATGTATATATATATACATATACATTCTGCGTGACAAAACTTAAGGCTTAATTTGGTTTGGTTTGGTTATATACATTCTGTATGAAAATAAGTGTAATAAAAAATAAGATAAGTTACAATAAAAAAATCAAAATTTGACCCTTATAAAAAATTAATATTGAATCTTTTAATTTAAATTCTAATATTTTTATTTATTTTCAAACTAAACTATCTGTCTATTTTTGTTAAGTAAAATTGACCAAAAAATAATATTTTAGTCATTAAACTCAATGAAAAATTATATTATATATACACCTATATTGAGTTTAATAGCTAAAACATATTTTTTTTTGTCCATTTTTAATTGATGAAAATAGACAAATAGTTTAATTTGAAAATAAATTAAAATATTAGAATTGAAATTAATAAAATTAAAAATTCAGAATTTATTTTGTTATAAGAGCCAAACTCTGAAGTTTATTTTATAATTTTTTTCTAAAACATATATAATTTTGTAAAACCTTTTTGACACGTTAACAAGAACCAAACTCCCAAAAGAAAAATGATATACAAATTTATTTTTATACTCACTTTCTAAACTCAATGATATGTAGGTGTGATAATTTATTGATAATTAAAAAAGATATAAAAGAAAGTGACATTAGATATTCTAATAAACTATTACATTATTTTGTTTGAAAATTAAATCTAATTTTTAGGCATAAGTATCATCACTCCTTTTAAAATGGTGTGAAAATTGCATCAGACATTGTTTTTCAAAAAAAGATTAAAAAAAGAAAAAATTACAATCCAACCTAGTATCAGGAAAATAAATACAGAATCATTGAAAAATTTATAACATTGATTATTAATATTGATAAATTTTTTATTGATTTGTAATTATTTTTGTAAAAAGTTACTGATATATAGAAAAAAAAAATTAATATTATAAAAAAATAATTTAGAGAATTGACCCACTTTTCAAATTATTTGAAAAATTAACCTGCTTTTTGAAATTGAAATTACATTTTCAACATGTAATTTCACCTTAAAATTGTATGTTGAAAATACAATATATCTTAGTGAAATCCATATCGTCATAAATTAGATTTTCAACATGTGATTTCAAATTAAATTACATGTTAAAAATGTAATTTTAATTTAAAATTATATTTTCAAAATAAGATTTTAAAAAACGGGAATTCTCTAAATTGTTTTGTTTTTAGAATATTAAAATAAAAAAATAAAATAAACTCCCAATATATAATAGTATTCCCTTAAAAAAAATAAATGATTGATGTTCACATAACATAGGATTACAGCCATGGAGTGCATGTGCGCCACCGCCACGTATATATATTCTTATTTCTACACGTACGTGTGTATATTATATAATATTATTCACATACATGCTTGCTCGTGTATGTAATTTTGATTATTTCCCATAAGCACGGGTTGTCTATCCATATATTAAAGAATTAGAGATTGATCATTTACCAGTGGTAATAAATGGATAAATTACACATTCCCTTTTATGTTTCATTACTTTCTTATTTTGATCTTTAAAATTTGTTCTTTTTCGTTTTGACCTTTTATGTTTTAAATTTTTTTAATTTATTCTTAAAACTAATTTTAGCTAAAATTAAATAAAAAATAACACATTAACAGTCATGTGGTATAAAAATATTTTATTATATATAATTCGCACCTCTGGTACAACATCAAATCTCAATATAATAATACATTTTATGTGCTATGTAACAGTTATAGTGATATTTTCTATCTAATTTTAAATAGAAGTTAACTTTAGAAGTAAATTAGGAAAAAAATAAAATATGAATGGTCAAATTAAAAAAAAAATCAAATTTTAAGGACCAAAGTGGGAAAGTGACTAAACATACAGTGAGCAAAGTGTAATTTATCCAGTAATAAATCGATGGAAAATGCTTCAGTATGTAATGCAATTCTAACACAAAATTATATAAATTTTATGAATTTACGTAAGTGATGTTATAAAAATACTTATATTGAACACAAATTTACGTAAGTGATGTTATAAAAGTACTTATATTGAACACAAATTTACGTAAGCTTATGAAAACTTATGTGATTTTGTAAATTTAAACGAATTTGTGTTCAATTTAAGTATTTTTGTGAGATCACTTATGTAAATTTGTAAAAATTTATATAATTTTATGTTAAAATTGCATATGGTCTACATCACAAATCGGATAATTTTTCTTGATAACCTATTTTGGAAAGTGATTTAAAAGTCAATTTTTTAATTTTTTTTTTTAAATATGTAAAAAAAATAGATAAATAATGTGACCTAAAAAAATCAGAAAACTATAAAATTGACTTTTAATCCAATTGCCAAAATACACCTAGCATATACATATATTTAGGGATGGTCATGGGACAAAATTGGGCTGGTTTGCCATTCCCTACCCCTGTCCTCACGGACAAACCTCAACCCTGCTATGGATGGAAATTTTCAACCTTAGCCCGGTGGATATCCGACACTCGCGGATACCCAACTATATTTCAAATAATCGAAAAAATGGAGAATCATTTAAATTTTTAGCACATTAAATAAATTTTTTTATTTCAATATACATAAACGGTAAGACTTTTAAAATTATTATTTATTTATATTTAAACAAAATCACGTATTTTTAATGTTCTTTTTTATATATAATTATATTATATATATATATATTTATATTATTTATTTATATATATTATTAATTATGTTAGGTTAGATTATATTGAGAGAGGGGATACCTATCCCTACTCCCCTCCATTTACAGACAATCAAAATATAATCCATCCTCACTGATACATATGTAGTATCGATTAGTGGTGTTATATGTATTAATTAGTATATATATTAATATATCAATTAGTGTTATGATATTATTAATGACCCTATTTATTATACAAATTATAAATATTCAAAACCTCTAAAATTATACTATATTATCGATTAATTAATGCATAATGGCGTAAAATTTATCTCATTCAAACTGGTATGGGCAAACTCTGCGGATGGAAATAAAATCACCATCCTTACATATATTGCTTGTCTATAATTCTCTATATCTCCTCTCCTCCTCTATGGTTCATTATTATTACATCCCCTCTCTCCCCTCCTCTACTTTTCGTTACTCACATTCTCTCCATTCTTTATTGCTCTGTAGGGTCACCTTCACTGACTCCTCTCTCTCTCTCTCTCTGCTCGATAGGAACCCAAACAGAGAACCTTCCCTCACAGCCACCTCCTCATCTTTCCCACACCCGTAATCTCTCTCTCTCTCTCTCTCTCTCTCTCTCTCTGTGAATTTCTGAAATGGACAGTCCAAGTATGGAGAAATCTGGGTCTCAAATTCCATACACAATCTCACCATCTACTAGTAGAAGAACAAAAAGAAGAAGCACCGACTCAAACTCGCCCGATTTCGAGTTCTGGATGGTCCGAAACCCCTCTTTCCCTCCACCCAACCTCCTCTCCGCCGACGAATTGTTCGTCGACGGCGTCCTCCTCCCTCTCCACCTCCTCCACCTCCACCACGATGACCCACCCGAACCAGACCCATCTCCAAATCCTGAAGAACCCGCCTCCGAACCCGGTACAGGACCCGAATTAGCTGCGGCGATGGACCCATCAACCGCCGCATTGACTGGTTCGAAGCGGTGGAGAGATATATTCAAGAAGACCGATCGAAAGAGCGAAGACAAAGACAAAGAGAAAGAGAAGAGAAAAGAGAGAAAGGCTAATACTGCTGGTGGTGGTGGTGGTGGAGTGAGTTCGGCGGAGCTGAATATTAATCTATGGCCTTTCTCCCGGAGTAGATCCGCCGGGAACAGCGGCGTTAGGCCGAAGATGGGTGGCGGGTCGGCGGTGACCCGGAAAGTGAGTAGCGCACCGTGTTCAAGGAGTAACTCAGCGGGTGAGTCGAAGTCTAGAAAATGGCCGAGTAGTCCCAGTCGAGGTGGGGTCCACTTGGGTCGGAGTAGCCCGGTTTGGCATGTCCGCCGTAGCGGGCGGAGTTCCGACCCGGCGGTGGTTCGGAATGCCGCCGAAAAGGCTGTTATGGAAACTCGCCGGAAAAAAATTCCCTCCGCCACAGCCGCCAACGGTAATGGTGGCGGTGGCGACAGTGGTGGAGGTGCGTCTAAAGCAAGGGTTTTGAGTTTGAATGTGCCGATGTGTATTGGGTACAAGCAGCATTTAAGTTGTAGAAGCGATGAGAGCAGTGCGGTTAGCGTCACCTCCTCTGCCGCCGTGGGCGGCGGAGCTAGTGGTGGTCAGAGTGGTGGAAGTGGCTCCGGTGGCGGTGGTGGACGTGCCGGTAATTTGTTTAATCTGCGTGGTCTCTTCAGTAAGAAAGTGTATTAACTCCTTTTTAATGTTAATGTGGCCTTAAAATATTTGATTAATATTTTAAATTTTGATTTTTTTACAGTACTTTTTGTGGATTTTTTTTAATTTTATTTTTGTGTGTAAACTATAAGCAGAAAGAAGTCTCTAGTTGCTTTACTTCATTTTGTGACACTGTAAAGTACTTAACTAGAAAGTGGGCTTTTGTAATTTTGGGATATTTGTGCACATTTTTGTAATTGAGTAATGTTATAATGATAGAATTTTTATATGTAATTGTGGATAAGTGTGAATTGTGCGAGGAGGTATGGAACACTAATTATTAGACTCTGGGTTATTTGGGATGTTTTAAATAAGTGTATTTTTTGTCTTTTTGAATTAAAAAGTTAAAGAAAAAAAATATAGATGTTTAAGTTAACTTTTTTACTTTTTATGAAAAAATGTGTATTAAAAAATTATATAAAGAAGTGTGTAGAAGAAGATTAGAGATGTGTGTTGTACAGCCGTACAATCTGTTGAGCCGAATTAGTGGTAAGAAATTATTGACTATTTTTTGGGCATTTCATTGGACGATTTTGTTCGGCCTGTGGGGGCCATCACGGGTCCCATTTTGATAATCTGAACCGTTCAATGTGTAGAAATTGTCGAGTACTATATGCATTTAAAAAAAATCACGTTGATCGGATATCGATAACTATCTGATCAGATTTGTTTTTTTTCAATCGTTAATTATAACACCATTCATTTTTTTATATAAAACTGATTTGATCATGTAGTTATCAATATCTGATCAATGTGATTTTTTACAAACATATAGTACTCGACGAGTTCTATACATTAAACGGTTCAGCTTATCAAAACGGGACCCGTGATGGCCTTATGGGCCGAACAACAGTGTGTGAAAATTGCACTCAAATTATGCAATTTTGTTCGGCCACACGTAACACAAAGCTGAACAGAAGTGATTGCTGAGTTGTACTTTTGTGTGGAAAATTAATTTTTTAATTTTTTTTTTTGTGAATAGTGATAACTTTTTAAGTTTTTGAATAACTTTTTAGCTTTTTATCTTTTTGGGAAGATGCCAAACTTCTGATTTGAAATAAGGATGTATATATATATATATTTTTTTTTTTGTATTTTTGCACTTGTGATTGTTATCTTATGTATATGTGGTTAAGAATATTTTTTATGACTATGATAAAAATAAAAGCTCTATTCGTAAATAAATTTTTAAAAATGATGTGATAATGCATTATTGTAAATAAATTTATCTCTAATGATATTTTGTTTTAGAGTAAAAGGTTCACAATAAATTATATTATTATGTTTTAAAATTATGTATGAATTTTTTATTTGTATAACATTAATCTATGTGTGATTTATAATTTTTATTTATTTGTTTTTTTTTTTTATCTCGCTAAACTTGATTAAATGTTACAGATTCCCAACAAATCATATGAATTTTTATGAATCTGTCATCTAAAGCAAAAGATTTATCTTCATAAATTTAATGAAGTTACTATCATATCATTTTGGATAAAATTTTTCGTATTAATTTTGTAGAGTATTACTTTCCCTTTAATTTGTTGGTTCTCTATTTTAGGTACATTTTACCGGGATTGAAAGGTAAGGAATGAGAATTTCAAGAAATATTATTAATAATAAGTTTTCTTCATTTTTATTCTCAAATCTGTCAAAATAAGATTTCTAATGAAGGTATGCAAATAATAATTTTTATTTATTATGATACTTCATTTTTTTATATTATAAGTCGTCATGTCATGTAGTATCTAATTAATAAAATAATGAAATTATGTAAAACCTAAAATGAAATTTCTACCTTGAGTCATGTTTACCCCCTTTTTTTTTTTTTTTTTTTTTTTTTTGATACCCATAACACTCCAAAAGCAGGACCTTTAGATCCATCCTTACAAGTTAAATTAGGAGAAGCTAGTTGATCCATTTAAACCGTCGGACTTCCACTTAAGTAGTAGGGGATTCAAACCCTGTTTAATAAAGATAGGAGCATACTCCCTTACCAACTAGGATGGTGCCTTAGGCCTCGTTTGGCAAGTGACTCTTTTAGTTAAAAAGTCAAAAAATTACTAAAAAAACTAAAAAGTTAACAACGCATACCAAAAAGTCAAAGATTCCATTTTCTCTCTATTTTTTGCATATCTTTTCGTAAAAAGCTAAAAAGTCATCTCATCTCAAACATACTAGTTTTTTTTTACATTACTTTTCAGTCAAAAAGTTAAAAAATTACTAAAAAAACCTGTCTCCAAACGAGCGCTTAGTATTAGTCATGTTTATCTTTCTCACATGGTCTTGCCAAAATGTTAACTGTATAGTACACGAGTCTTCCATCGTTACAGGATCTAAACAAAGTCAAATTTATAAAATAAAATTAAAAAAATCATGACTAAAAGGGATAGTATAGTACACCAGTTTTTCATCATTTTAAGATCTTCACAAAATCAGATGTATAAAAAGTGGTGAATTTAGCAATTCCATTCTTTTAGAAAAATGTAATGAATTTTTCTATAATTATATATATATATATATATTTTCTTATTTTTAGCATTTGTTTGTTTCGTGGCTATGATTTTCAGGAGTGGTTGTGTCCATGCTTAGTTGGTTTTGGAGGATACATATCTTTGGTTGGTTTAGAAGGATATGACAGTCTAAATCATATCCTACCATGAATACTACATAAATTGGAGGATTGTGCATGTTTGGACATTGATTAGAATATTGTGTACTTGTACATGCTTACACACAGTGATTTATTGTTAGGTGGCATGATTAATTAAATTTTAAAAAATAAAATAAAATAAAATAGATTGTTGTCCTCTTAGGTCTCTTTCAAGAATAAGTTATTTTAGTATTTTTTTAATTTTTACGAAAAAATGTGTAGAAAAATGGAGAGAGTAATGTAATAACTTAGAGTATCCACAATGAATGTGTTAATAGGTGTGTTAGTGTGAGTGGCTAGATATTTAGCCAACTATAATAACTTTTGCCTTCACAGTGAAAGTGTTAAAGAGTGTGTTGGTGGGGTGCGTTAGTGTCAGCTGTTATCTATATTGTTAACTATAATTAGCATTTTAGCCAGCCAGAGAGAGAGAAGGAACGTGGGAAAATACCGTGGGGTCGTCCCTTCAAACGTCCGGTCGGTCGTCCTTCCGAACGTCTGGCCGGTCGTCCCCCACGAACGTCCAGACCCTTCAAGAAAAGAGAAATAAAATAAAATAAAATAATGTTGTTGACCCGTCAACTGGCCTGTTGATTGGCCGGACATCCGGCCCAAATCCTCCACATCCTTCCTACAACAGAGCTTCCATGGAGAGAGAGACATGGAGGATTTATTTATTTATTTTATTAATTATTTATATATATATATACACTTAACGCATACCTTAACATATTCATTAACTCTCTAAAATTAACAAACTTTTAACACATCTTAACACACAATTTTGAACTACTTTTATCAATTTTTGTCATATAACACACTTTAACAAACAATTTTAGCCATCCCATTGTGGATGCTCTATAGTGACTTTCTATTTTTTTGACTAGTTGGTTTGGGGTGTCCTAAAAAAATGCACTTTTTGTCTTTTTACGAAAAGATGTGTAGAAAAGTAGAGAGGTGATATGATGAAAAAAAGATAAAAAGATAAAAAGATGGATTATATAGTATATGCCAAACCAATCCTAAAATATGTAGTTGACAATAGTAACCTTTTGACTTTTTAACAAAAATATGTAATTGACAAATGAAACCTAAATTATTCCCCATATTGATGAAATCGATGTATTGTGTTAGAAATTTGGAATTAGGATTGTTTTGGAAAGTTAGTTAAAAGTTGTTTTTTTAATTTTTTTTAAATATATAAAAAAATAAAAAAATCAGTATGTTTGGTTTGAATTTTTTGGATTAAATTTTTTGAAAATAGAATTTTTTAGTTTTCGTATTTTTTTTGTTTTTAGTGAATATTTTTAAAATTTTAAACATTTTTTTTTACTTTTTTAGATGCACCTTACTTAGATATATCTAAAAAATAAAAATTTTGTGAAAAATATATTTTAAAAAATTAATAAATACATAAAAATATAAAAAATGTACTGAATTCTTATATATATATATTAATTATATATTTTTGGTATTTAGTGAATTTTTAAAAAGTTTTTTTCACAATTTTTTTACTTTTTAGGTATATTTATGTTAGGTATGTTTAAAAAAATGCTTAAAATATTAAAAAATTCAATAAAAACAAAAAAAAAAACGAAAAAATAAGAAAATAGAATTTTCTAAAAAATATTTTTGAAAAAGAAAAACCAAGCAAAGTATGACTCTGAAAAATAAGTTAACTTTTAGCCAACTTTCTAATTTAGGCTTTAATAGTTTCACAAAATGAAAGTACAATGGAGGACAAAACTTCTTTTGAGGGGTAACTTGTTTGTGTTTTTAAATTTGAAATACAAACTTATACAAGTACAAAGAGTTTATTTATTTATTTTTAAGATTGTGTTTAAATTTTAAATTTTAAGAGAAAATCGAGAAATGAAGTAAAAGGTTTAAATATAATGTAAGAGTATTTTAAAAAGAGTTGAGTTTTCAGTTAGTAACATAATTTGAGAGGTGCTATTAAGTTTGATAGGCTCATTGCAGGGTCTATTTTGAATAATTTAAACTATTTATTTTGTAAAATCTGTGAAAAAAACATTCGTATAAAAAATTAAGTTGATCGAACATTGATAACTAAATAATCGAATTACATTTTCTTTTTTAAAAAACATATGGCATATTCTCAAAATTAAGTTTTTCTTTTAATTTTTTAAGAGAAATATAATCTGATCATAAAATTAATAATGTCTGATCAACTTGAATTTTTATGTGAATTATCTTTTAGATTGATCCTATAAAATAAACCATTTCAATTAGTGAAGTTGGCCCCAAAAATCGATCCACCAAGGCAAACAAGTCCCCTCTCCAACTATTATAACCGAAGCTCATCGGGTTTTAACTTGCTTGAAATGTTTTGGTTTCAGCTTGTGGCTTTTTAGGCCTCAAAAAGTTAGGGTAAGAAAAAAATATAAAAGAATATATATATATACAAAGGGCGGATAGGCTTGTTTGATGTAACACATTGTAAACTCAAAATTGATAATCAAATAATTGAAATGAAAGTCACCCCTTCTCATAACTATTTTTTTAATTTATTTATACTATTTCTACCTAATAAGCTATAATACCAAATAATTAAACACATATTTTCAGGATAAGAAAAACTACAAACAACTCAAATAAATTATACCAGACACTCCCAATCCAACTTTTAAAAACTTTAGCATATTCCTGTCAAAGTGATTAGTTTTTTAATAGCTCAAGGAAGTACTTCTATCGTAGTAAAAACAAGAAGCAACTTCCCAAAATAGGATTTTTGCCTGTTAACTTCAACTTTCAAAAATAAAATAAAATAAGAACATCCCATCAAAGGCTCCTTATAGGGATCTCAGGCGGAGAGATACGTACGAAACCAACATGCATGTAACCATCAATGGTAACACACATGCATAACATATTAGCCACTTGATTTTTAGTGACGATTTGACATTTTGATATTTTATTCCTAATTAATAACAATTTCATGAAGCTAAAATGAAAAAACTATGGAGGCATTGAGGAGGTATCAAGTATGGACAACCATAAATTATTGGTTGTTACTAGTGATACTGATGTGATTATGTCATGTGTCAATCCTAAAATCTTACATAAATTGGACGGTTAGGATTTTTTTTTTATTTTTAATATTATCTCTAGTGACACTGAATAATTTTTTTATGAAGTACTTTGCATCACCACCAGGGTGGTGGCCTGGTGGAGAAAGCACCTCATCTCCACAGGCTTGACCTAGGGTCGAATCTTGGGGGGAGGTGGAAGTGTTCTCTTTGAGAACCCCCCTTCTGTATTCCGGTTCGAACACTCGGCGGTCTGTGGTGTATAGCGTGAGCTCCATTAGTGTCCTGGTGGTGGGTCCCTCACTTGGTGGGGGTTGATTTCTGACTGGCAACCGGTTACTCTAGGGGTGGTGTATAGCGTGAGCTCCATTAGTGCCCTAGTGGTGGGTCCCTCACTTGGTGGGGGTTAATTTCTGACTGGCAACCGGTTACCCTAAGGTTAGGGCTCACAGGGCCGTGATAACACTTCAAAGCCCCTTTTTTTATGATCAAAAAAAAAAAGTACTTTGCATCATAAAAGAGAGAAGTTACTTTAGAGTATTGATTAGGTGTGATTCAATTAACAAAAATGTTAGATATTTCAAATAATCTATCAAAAAAATTACGAAACATTTATGTAAGACTCACACCTAAGTGAGTGTTTGGTAGATTTTTTGATAAATTATTTTGTATCTCTAACATTGTTATTCAGTTAATGTTATTATTACCATTCAAGGCACACATCACCTAGATTAGAAGTTCATACAAAATTACCATAGAGGACTTCAGGTTTTTGCATCACAAATACAACATCAAACCCTCCTATATATATCTTCAAAAAAAATACCCTCTGTTTCATATTATTTGTCCATCTTTTTCATTTTGAGATGTTCTAAAAAAACTTGTCCACTTTGAAAAGTAAAAGAATAAAGTGTGCAAGTTTCCAAAATCATTCTTTTTAAATAATTATAAATGGGATATAAATGGATAATTATTGAAAATAATGCCTTTGAATTTAAATTCCAATACATTTATTGTGTGCCCTTAAAAAGTTTGAATTCCTGAGTTGGACAAACAAAATTGGATGAATAGAGTAAATGTTTATGCTGATTTCTTGGCGAAAACGAAAGTGCAAACTAATCAAAACCTTCTATTTCTCTATAGATTTCCTAAGAAACAAACGGTGACACCACGATAGTATTATCAACTAATGAGAAATATAATATGAGAAAATTGAAAATCAGTAAAGTCTTCTCAAAATAATCACAAATTAGTAGAATACTTTATTAATTTTAATAATTAAAGTCATAAATGTGTTCATAAATTTACAATTATTTTAGTAATACTACTGATTTGCAATTTCCCCATATAATATTCCAGTAGTGGGACAGCATGGTTGAGATTAATACGGGACAAAGAGTGTCAACCTAATCTTGAGGGAAAAAAAAAAAAAAAAAAACCCAGTTTGATGTGGCTTTTGGACTGGGCTGTTTTGGAATTCATCCTGGGCCAAAGCCCTCTCAATTTACAGATTGAACTTTGAGGCTGGATTCTTTTAGCCCAAAAAAATTGGGCTCTCTTATCCAAACACTCATTCTTGGGCCCTCAAAATCACTCTAGAAAGTCTATCAACAACACAACCGACTCACAAAACTGGATAATCATTCAGTAACGTATCGACCCGTAATATTCTAATAGTATCAGGATCGGTGAAGAAAATGAATAAGTGGAATTAACTGATTGGAAAATATAAAAAATATATTGAGGCCAAGTTTGGCAACATGTAAAAAGGTTAAAAAATTAAAAAATTATTTAAAAAATTAAAAAATTATCATTATTTACCAAAATTTAAAAATTACGGCTGCACAACTCTCAATTTTAATTTTTCCTTACAAACTAATTTATTCAATTTTTTAATACATATTTTTTCATAAAAAGTCAAAAAGTTAACCCAAATGTTCATATTTTTTTCTCAATTTTTTAGTCCAAAAAGACAAAAAGTACACTTATTTAGAACACCTCAAACAACCCCCGAATGATGATTGGATAAGAAGTAAAGGCACGTAATAATCCGATAATATTTAAGCTCCGTTTGGAAAGCCAATCTTGAAGTTTTTTTTGGCTATTTTAGCCACAAAAAATAAAATAGATTTTTTGACTCAATAAGATAAAACATCACATCTAATCCATAATCACTATATTTATTATTTTACAAGAAAATCAAAAAAACCAAAAAAATTAAAAATTCTTTCCAAATCAAACTTTTTAATCCAAATTAAAAAAAATCAAAATCGACTGGCCAAACGAAGCCTAATGATTTCCCATGAAACTACACGATTCCATTCTGTACCGTCTCCGTCAAGGCTTGAATTTCGCACCGCTTCGGTGATTCTTGCGCGCCAAGCAGGTAAAGTGACACTGAGCTCTCGTAATTCTAGAGAGAGAAACACAGAGAGAGAGAGAGAGAGCGATCATGGCGGCAATGAGGAGACTCGCGAGGACAGTTCAGACGTGTCGTGTTCTTGCTTCTTCCAAAACCCTAACCCCTTCATTTGCTCAGCGCCAACCCTATCACCGTAAGTCTCTGTATTTTTGTATCTATATATATGTGTTGTGTGCGTGTATCGATTGGAATTGCTGATCATTTGATTTTTCTAAGGTCATCTTCTCAATTTCAATGAAATTGGATGTAAATATGATTAGGTTTTTAATTCTTGCAGCAGTATGCAGAATCAATATTGGAATGGACGTGTATTTTTAATTGCATTTTCTATCTGTAGTTTAATTTTGTTCTCTGTTGTTGTAATCAACATAAAGATCTGATTTTTTGTGCTTCAACTAAATTTTCCTTCTGTCTTCAATTAGCTCTCTCTCTCTCTCTCTCTCTATATATATATATATATATAATAAGGGTAAATTATACATTAAACTCCATTACATTGAGCTCTCTTGAGATTTTTATTCATATAACACTTAGCCCCCTTTTCATTGATAATTTCTTAGTTATATAGTTGAAAAAATGATGTCATCTCTTTTACATGAAAATGTATACTTTACGTTGTTTATTTTTGTGTTTTCGCACCGTTTGCATTATTTTTGGTCCATTTAATCTTACTAATGGGGGGAGGGTCTGTGGGGATTGCTATATTTTTTCCAAACCTCAATGGAGGTCAGTGTAATTTACCCTTTAAAAAAAGACTACTATGTCATTACATCCAAGATGAACTCTTTTTTAATTAAAAATATAAATAATTTCTGTCTTATTTACTTTCTTTCTTACAGAATTTTTTATCTTAGAGGGAGTTTCATAGAAGGCAGAAAAAGGAAAGGGGTTAAAAAAAGTGAAGCAGAGACCTCTAGTAGTTTGGGCTAAACGGAAGGTATAAAAAAAGTCAAAAATTTACTAATAGGAAAAGGGTTTACAGAAATACAAGAAGATGGATTGAGCAAAATTGTCATGTAAAGCTTTACCCTGACTGAACAGTGACTTTCAAGATCTTCAATTATCATTTTTGTCATCAATTTAGTGTTTCTGTTAGGAAGTGAAATATGGGGAAAGAAGCGTCTCCTGTTGATATAGAACAGGGAGGAACCTATATGAGTCCAGTGTGACATGGTGATTATCTTATTGCTTGTATATATTAATACTCAAAATTGATGTAAGCAGGATCCTTTGAGCACCATATCCATACCTATGCACCTGAACGTCAGCGGCTGAGATCAGTGACTCCGGCTATCTTGGCTGGATTGTTTGGAGCTGGACTACTACAAATAGCCCATGCAGATGCTGATGAGGTTTGTGTGTGATTTTTTTTGAGGAGTCTGTGTGTGTTGTGTTGTGTTGGTAGGCATGGTGTCTGGTATGGTGGTGTTGTAAATCACGATAGTTCCAAGTGTGGACATTCTTCCGTTGTCATCCTTTTCTTGCTTCAAAGTTCAAACAAATACATCCCTTCTCAGATTTGTATTCTTCCATTGTCAGCCTTTTCTTGCGTCAAAGTTCAAACAGTTACATCCCTTCTCAGATTTGTATTTTGTGTATAGCTACCAGAATTTTTATTCAGTTCATTGTTCACATTTGTGGATATTTCTAATGTTTATGTGGCTTGTTTTGTCTGTTACTTGACATCAACTTGAGAGAGAGAGAGGGAGAGAGAGAGAGAACCTCATTTCACTTGATCATGATGAGAATTGAAATAGCACAATGAAAATTAATTATCATGACTATTAATTAATTTCCTTGTTGTAACGGAAATCAATAGTTGATGAATAACAAAACTATAATAAACACTAAAAACACACAGAGAGAACTGTGGAGGTCTACTTTTAGAAATATATTATCTCCCCGTCAACAATGCAATATATTCTCATATACCCATCTTATAAAAATGATAAAACCGCCGTCACACTATTATCTCCACTGTCATTGTATTGATTTTCTTGTGGACTTGCCTTTTGTGCAGGCTCCTCCAAAAAGTCCTTTGCCATCAGAATCTCCTTCTAGTCATGGGGACTTGGAGGAAATTGCAAGGAAAGAGAGACAGCGGTTAGAGGAATTACTCAAAAGCAAAGGAATGCTATATGGTTCTTATCCTCGGTTTACTGTTGCAGTTAAGGGCCAAAAGGTTAGTGTATTTATTTTTGCTAGAGCGATTGCTACCTCAATTATAGAACTTTGGCGCCTACCTTTGTCACTTCATTTCAAAAGTCCCAAACTATTATATTCAATTGGTGTTACATTGAGAAGTTCATTTGGAGCAAGTTCATTTGGAGCTACAAATGCCAGTGCTTTTGGGTATAGTCTAAGTAGCACATATACTTCTAAGAAGGCAGTGTGTCCATGTTGGACACCGATACGCATCAGACACTTCCGGTCATGTGTCGAGAACACATCCAAACTTGTCATATTATATGTAATCTTTTTACACCCAAACACGCTTCGGACACTCGGGGACACGCATGAAAAACATTATAAATTTGAATAAAAGAAAATAATGTACATTTATACCTATTAATCCCTAATCTTTTAAACATTAAAACTTGTGTTATGTTGTATTGTTTTATCATCTTTGACTGAAATATTCATATATATATGACATAATAAATATATAAATATATATATTTTGCGCGTGTCCCTCACGTGTCATGTGCAGCATTTTTCAAACTTGTCGTGTTGGTGTGTCTGTGTCGTATTTGTGGCGTGTGGCTTGTGTGTCTGTTCTTATTAGACTAGTATTTGTAAATATTGGGATTAGTCTCATTTTTTTTTTTTTTATAAATTTTCCATTGAATGAGAGTTGGAGTACGAATAAATCTTTTAGATTTATGTCCTTTGGGACTGCTGCTTGGCATGTTTTTATCAACAATACGACAGTGCATGGGATGACCAACATCATAAACAGAGACCTCTGCTGGAAAAAAAACTACCAGATGGAAATCTATTGTACAATAGGCTTTTGCTTTATTGTTCTTCATATGTGACTGAGATCAAATTCAAGTCTGACAGAATAGTGTTGCTATTCCCATTTAAGAAGCAGTTCATAACATTGTAGTAAAGGAAAATCACACACACACACGCATATATATATATATTTTTTTTTTCTTAACTCAGTATTTCTTTATTGTTGTGTTTTATCTGATCATTTCATTTCTCTTCACTAGTAGAGCAATTTCTCTTCACTAGTAAAGCAATTTCTCTTTTGTAGGGTTTATGTGTGTTCAATTCAAGTGTTTAATTGTAGAGTAGAAATTAAGATTGAATGCAATTAGTCTTCTTCCATTATCATTATTACTGCATTCTAACAGGATGTTATATTACAGATCACGATCAAATTCCAAATTCCTCCGACCTGTGAAATTCCACTCTTGATTGCAAACCTTGTTTCAAGCCTTGGACTGAAGGTTGAAGACCGTGGTACTGGATCAGACATGGTGTTGCGGGCTTGGGATAGGTTAGTCTGATCTGTGGTGATAATCAATTGTCTTATGTTCATAGATGTGATCAATGTTACATTGACTCTTTATCCTATAGTGTACCCCGTGTCCATTAAATATGATAAGGGTAAAGGTATGAAATATGTGTCTAACCCTCGTATCTAAATTAGACATTCAAATTCTCTAATTTTTAATAATTTTTGAAGAAGGAACTCACATTTGATAGTAAAGAAAAATTTATAGCCTCTCATTATATTTTTCCCTTAAATCCAATTAAATTTCTAGTACATTCGTAAATAATAAAATCTTATGTCGGAATATTATACAATATATAATTTTTTTAATTGTTCAAGACGTATCCACGTCCCAATCCTATATCCTAAGATTAAGGGTTTAGGGAGGTCTGATGCATGGACGTGTACCCACAGCCAATTCTCGTACATGAGTCCTTGTAACACATGATGTGATTTTAACCCTGTTTGATGACAAAATTAATTAAGCATTTATAAGTAAATGCATTCCTTAGTCTCATGATTAAGTGCGTTTGAAAACACATAATCACATGCCACTCAAATCTGGAAATGACTGAAAATGGGTCTTAATTTTAAGCCAGAAAGATTCCTTTTATTTTTTGATTGGTTAACTTGAAGTCAAAGAGACTTACTTGACTTATCATTGAATGCTTACTTCACTCAATGAAAGGTAGTTTTTATTTTAAGTTACCTTCAACTAATATGTTTATATTAAAATTTGCAGATTTAAAAAGTCAGTGCTTAAATATTTCTGCTCTAGAATTACAGTCCTAAAAATTTTCAATTCTTAAATCTTCAATTTTATCAAGCAGTTATTTAGTCTTTTTCTTTGCCTTAATGAGGATCACTGGTGAAGTATATCAGATGTGCACCTGAGTCATTATATATTTAAACTAATTATAATGAATTCTAAATAATTGTTTTGGTTATGTTTCAGTGCAGTTGCTTGGCAACTAACACTTAGTCGTCCAGAAAAACAAAAAGAAACTAGTGGGGTTCAGGGGCATCCAGATGATACAAATGCACTTGAAGGAGATTTATGCATTCTCATGTTTCGTTCACTCATTAGCACTGATAAAGCGGTTTTGCTTCATTTCTTGCTATTTATGACACCATTTTCATTTGGATTTATTCTTCCATTTTGTTAGCTTACTTTAAAACTGGAAGGAAAAAAAAAAAAAAAAAAAAAAAAACTCTTATGTAAGTAATTTCTCATATCAGTTTGTATAATATGTGCAGGAAATTGAGTTCATAAAGCGGGGGAGCTTTAGTTCCAAGGAGCTTGATGCTTTGGTATCTGTGTTACAATTAGCAAGACAAAATAGAACCTTGGAAACAAAACCAAGGGGAGATACTACACAGAAGCCATCTTCAGAAAAATCAGTTTCTAGTCTAGAGGCCATGGGAGTGAGAATCTATGGACTTAATGAGCCCAATCTCGGTCATTCACAGACTGAGATATCATGGGACAATATTGCTGGATATAAGCAGCAAAAACGGTAAGCTATGATCTAGGATTTGTAGCATCTTTACTGCTATATTGTTGTTGAATTTAGTATATAAGGCTTGGTTTGGGAACAGGTTTTAATAACATTTTGGCTTTTTACAAAAAGATGTGTAGAAAAATAGAGAGAGTAATGTGACAGCTTATAGTGATTTTTTGACTTTTTGGCTAAAACTTCAAGTTGCCAATTCCTTTTTGTAGTTCACAATGCAAGCCTGAAGCACATTATCTTCAGCTGTTTCTAGGTTTTGCGCCATGCAACCATGATATGTCTGCTAGGATATCTTACTTCTATTAATCATAGATTTAAAAGTTTTTGTTAACCCTTCAACATTTGTCCTGCAATCTTATTATAGTAATCATGGATTTAGTTGTTTTTGGTAACCCTTCAATATTCAGGGCTGCTAGTAGTTCTGAGGAGGTATTCAAATTTGCCTTTTTTCATTGTTTGTTGTCTAGGGACATCGAAGACACAATATTGTTAGCTCTTCAAAGTCCTGAAGTGTATGATGACATTGCTCGAGGAACCCGTACTAAGTTTGAGACAAATAGACCGCGAGCAGTGCTCTTTGAAGGTCCACCAGGTTTGTGTTCTAGTTCAGAATAAGACTCTCAAATACATTTGAAAACATACGCTACATATGGTTCTACTAATGCCAAAAGAATTAATAGATGGCATTGCTTCTTTTTCGTGATGTTGAAGGGAAAATGAAATGTTTATAGCCCCAACATCATTGAGTCTGATGATTCTATATGTTTGTGGGTTTAATTTTTGTGTAATGGATAATTAAAGAACATACTGAATCAGTAATTGCACTGTGTGATGGATTGAAACAAGCAATCCGTCTTGTGCCGCTAATTGTTGGAGCAATTGACTTTGGGATTAAAAGTAATGCAAGCCCTCATTCCAAGGCTGATCTCTCTCTCTTTCCCAGTTGGTGGACTTTGAATCTCATATGGAACCGTGCTTGATCTTTCTATGTATCACAAATGCCTGTGCAAGTCAGTTAAATCTATATAGACTATAGTGGATGTTGATACTTTTTGAGCTCTTGTGAATTCTAATTTCTCAATCCCTAGTCATATCGTTAACATGGAAATTAGTTTTGGTAAGTATGTGATATTTCTGGAGTACTCAAGGACACGTTTGATGCATCTGGAATGTTGAATAATGGCATCTTCAACTAGAATTAGAGTATAGTTCTTAGAAGAACATAAACGCTGTGTTTGGTTAGGGGATTTGGGAAGGGATTTGGGAAGGGATTTGGAAAAGGAAAAGGTGCGTGAAACTAAGTGAAATATAGGTATGTTTTATTCACATTTCACATATCTTTCCATTACCTTTTCCAAATCCCTCCTCAAATCCCCAACCAAACACAACAAAAGAGTTCCAAATTCTGACTTCTTTATAAAGAGGATTGGGATATATTGAATATTTTTTTGAATACTTTATAAATAATGTGGATTGGATATATTGAGATTAAATTCCATTGAATTTGGTCGAAATCCATATAACGTTGCTGTAATTTTTTTTATGTGAGTTTTGATATTATAGGTTTGAAGTTTAAGACATTTGGAAAATTCGTAAAGAATGATAGTTTGTCACACAAGTGTTCCAACACAATTGCCTTTTAGTTTGACACGTCAAATCTAACTGTCCTAGAGTTGGTTATATCAATGTGTCTGTATCATATCTTAGGTCCATGTCCATGCTTCATAGTCTTTCTCTTGTGGAGGAATCAAGACTGGCTGTACACAATGTGTTGCATGTTATTGTGAACTTGTCATTTTTTTTAAGGAGTTTCATAAGGGTTAAAGACAAATTTTCAGCGTCTTATGTTTGAAGAGTTTAATGTGGCATTGCAGTAATAGTTGGGTTTGTGTTTCATTTGAATCATTAGGTGCTGAATCTAAATTTTAACTATATAATTCTCTTCAGAGAGCATTTCTTGTTGTTTTAAATTTGAACTAGTAAAGACCTAATCAATGACTGGGATTTTCTTCTCTTGGCTTTATCTGGAATTTCTTAATTCTTCAGTAATGTTGTTAATTAAACCGGTGGAGCTAGCACTTTAGTTCAGAGTTTTAAGTTTGCCAATTGGCAGATTTACTTCCTCATAATGACTTTTCAATTTCAGGTACTGGGAAGACATCTTGTGCTCGTGTAATAGCTAATCAAGCGGTATTCCACTTGGCACATTAATTATTATTTTATTAGTTGTTTCTTGGCCTTGTTTTTAATTCCACTAGATATAGTTTTAAATTGTGGAGTGACCATGTGCTCCATTAGAATAATCTTGATTTTCTATATAACTTTGGCTGATATTTTATTTTTTCTTTATTTTTTCTCCTCCAAGATTCTTTGTATATATTGGTTGGTTTACATTTTTGAAATGTAAATTTATGGTAAGGTGATCGTAGTGGCATAATTAAAAGTTCTAACATCTTGATTGAAGCATCATAACTTGTTAGGATATCATAAAAGGGTCTTGCTAATGGCAGCCCTGAGGGCTGTCAGTAAGAGCCACATAATACCAAAATATTTGTAAACCCAATACACATTTTACATGTTTTTATTCATTCTTTACACATTTCAATACACTATACACATTTTTCAACATTAACAACAGCCCTAAGGGCTGTTTTGAGCATTTTCCATCATAAAACTCATACAAGATAGAAAGGAAACTTTGAATGTGTGGACCCATCAGACGGTGAACACTGCTTTATGGAAAAAATTAAATAAATAAACAACTTTATCTTCTGACATTGATAAATGGGATAATATCTTGCTATCTCCTTTCTAGCTGGTTGACATATACTGAAAGCTTTTGCATGCACATGACATGAAATGAACTGCATTGGGTGTGTATACAAAATTATTGGTATTTTACTAAAATTTATATTTGTTAAAAATAACATGCATCTGATATTCCATGGCAGGGTGTTCCATTGCTTTATGTGCCATTGGAGGTTGTTATGTCAAAGTATTACGGTGAAAGCGAACGATTGTTAGGAAAAGTGTTTTCCCTCGCCAATGAGATCCCTAATGGCGCTATTATTTTTCTAGATGAGGTAATTGATGCAAACAACTCCACCACATTATGTGCCATTCTGATATATGTGGTAACATATTTTGGGAAATTGCAAAAAAGTGGAAATAAATTAAAATAATTTCAACTTTCACAGAGGGGCAAGTGCATGTTGTGGCATGGGACACAACTCTTACTTGCACCTCCATGAAAGTGCTTTTATTTTGAGTTGTTTCCATTTTTTTTTTCTTTCAATTCCCCTATTTTATTTTTCTATTTCTTTTTTTCTGCTTCTTATGCATCCTATTCTGGTTTAACTTAAGTTTCTTGCAAATGAAATTACCTTGTTACTTCTTTTTCATTCTGATTTACAGGTTGATTCTTTTGCTGTTGCTCGTGACAATGAAATGCATGAAGCTACACGTAGAATCTTATCAGTGTTATTACGGCAGGTATAACAATTTTGCTAAATTTTCATGAATGTTATTATTGTCACTGAAGTTTGCACTATTCTGTCTAAAATGTAATTCTCCCAGTTCATACTATCCAAAGAACCTCTTAACACCTTGCAACTTATTGCCTACTATTCCCTTCAAAAGTGGGATTGTGCTGTCTTTTTCTCAAATTTCGTTGTTTGTCATGTTTTTTGAATACTTTCGAGAAATGATAGATGTAATCATTCTCTGGTAGCATGTGTCAAACTAATAGGATATAGCTGAATTAGACAGTTTTTGCTGTGGCCTTAGTAAATTTTACTCTTCTGGAGCAGATTGATGGATTTGAGCAGGAGAAAAAAGTGGTGGTCATTGCTGCAACCAACAGAAAGCAAGACCTTGATCCTGCTTTGATTAGGTATACCAGTGCACATTTTCTTATATGACGGTTATATGCAGAATTGATTCAAGGTTTACTAACATATGTTTCATTCATTTCTGTCAGTCGGTTTGATTCTATGATCACCTTTGGCTTACCAGATCAGCAGACCCGTCAGGAAATAGCAGCTCAGTATGCAAAGCACTTGGCAAAATCTGATTTAGCTGCATTTGCCAAGGTTACTGAAGAGTAAGTTTGAAATATCCAAATAATTTATCTCAATCATGCCATTACTTGAGTGAAACACATCATTAATCACCACTCTCCCCCCACCTCCCAACCATCTCTCTATTTTTGGGGTTTGTGTATTCTATCTCCTCCCTTTTTGTGTTTAGTTATTGCTTCTTTTTTGTTTTTTTTTGGTGATTTGATTGAATGCTATTAGGGTGCTGCTAATAGCACCCACATAATATCTTTGGACTCCCACTAACTACTTCAAATTGGTAAAAAAAATTTTGGACACCCCACTGAATACCAAAACTCATCATCACCCTCTCAAACCCTACCCCTAACCCTACCCCCATTCACTACCAGCTCCGGCCTCCACTCCCCAGCCCCTCTCCTCTCCACCCTCTTCCTCCCCTCTCCTCCCCACCATTCCCGGAGTTGGGGTTGGTGACTGGGTGGGGGTAAGGTTAGGGTTGGGAAGTTAGGAGTGGGGGTAGAATTGATATTTTATCATAGGTTAAAATTGTAATAATTTTTAACAAGTGGGGATCCAAAGAAGAAATTGGTCTTGGACTAGCAGCATCCTTGCTATTATCATAGGACACAGCTTGCCTACTATTATATATGGAGAAATTTTCTGTTTTCATTCAATTTAAATCTGTTTCTAGATGTTGAAGTGTTAACAATGTTGGGATTTTAAAACTCTTTTTTTGGGTTTTTCACTTCATGATTGACACTTGCTGGCATGTAGAATGTCTGGAAGGGACATCAGGGACATCTGTCAGCAAGCAGAGCGACGCTGGGCATCTAAGGTAATAACGGTAATAGAACTCCTGGTAATTGTCCTCTTCTTCTTGTGGTCTTGTTAACAAATCCATACACAGATCATTCGAGGCCAAGCAAATAAAGATGCAGAAAATGGGTCGCTTCCACCTCTCCAAGAATACATTGAGAGTGGTATGGACCGGCGTAGGGCTTTACTTGGTATTGCAGATCAAAGTAGCCAAGATCCTTCTGCCAAGAAACCCCAGTTAGACTTCGTCTAAGGTATTCTCCGATTTGTTCACTTTTTTTCTTTTTTCTTTTTTTTTTAATCAGACTCATAATAACATAATGACCAAACCATAAATGTATATGCTGACAGGCACTTTTGGAAGGTCAAGAAGAATGCGTCAGTGACATGTTCACTTTGGTTGGTTCCCATGTCATCTCTTCGAGCAAGATGTACCAATGTAGTTAGTGCTGTTGAACCAATCATGGATGATATTAGATATTTACATATAACACAGTGCCATATATATACATACTCTTTACCTGTAAAGACAAAACTGGCAGATTAATATAATTAGTCTATGGAATTTTGTTCATATTATTTTGATTAATAGAACTGCTAATTGGGTTTTCAATGTGGTTTACCCCGGTATCATATTGGTTTTGGAGATTCCTTGGTATTAACATAGGCCTCTCTACATGGATGTTGATCATAGGAATGTGCTGATTTCGAAAATGCATTTGTGCTTTATAATGCCATTAGGTCCCGTTTGTTTGGAGAGTTAAAGGGAGGATTGAAATTGGTAGTGAGGTGAGACATATTAATATTGTATTTGTTCTGAGAGATGGGGAGGGGATTGATAGTGAGTTCCGGATTAGGATGGGCCTCTCCAAGGGGATTCGGATGGGCCTCTAGGATTTAGTATTAGAAAAATAGTCCGGCAGATTAAAAATTTTTTATTTTTATTTATTTTTTACATGTCGGGCATTTTTTTTAAACATTAATATTTAATTTTTTGTATTTTGTTAAGTAAAAATCATTATTTTATTTGTTTTATTTTTTTCTAGAAATTTTTTATTTTATTTTTATTTTTTTAAATTTTTTTACATGTTGGGCATTTTTTTTAAAACATTAATGTTTAATGTTTTTGTATTTTTGTTATTTGTTTTATTATTTTATATTTATTTTATATAAAAATAATTTAACAATTCCTACACTAACAACTATCATCAAAATAAACACAATTTTACTTAATCCCTCACTATCAATCTCTTCACTAACAATCCATTCACTATTAATTCATTCACTATCAATTCTCTCCATTCTACTTCTGAAAATAAAGAAGACCTGAAACTCTTGTATACCCGATGAATTATATCACATTGCTCCAAATGGGAATTTTTTTGGCACAAATGCAGTCTATGAAACTTTTTGCCCCGGTATCATAGTGATTTCTGATTATTTTATCGCAGATGACTTCACTATTTTAAAAATGGAATTGTAGGTTATTTAAGTCCAAATTGATCTTTTTGGGAGGCGTTGTAACAAAGATAGGGGAGCTTCTATTTACACACCCAAAATACCCTTTCTACACATCTCTCCCTCACACACTTTTTACACATTCTTTCATTAAGTGTGTGTGGAGAGGGGGTTTGGTGTGTGTGAATAGAAGCTCCCCAAAGATAGTGCTTCATCTACTAAGCCAATACCATAGTAGTCCTTCATTCATTGATTACCAAGAAAATTGATGAAAGAAAATGTAAGCAAGAAAATTTTATATATATATATATATTACTTTTTCCCACTATCTAATTCCTCGGAGAATTAACCATAAGTTTCAATAAATTAACGAGTTTTGTCTTCAACAAGAGACAATTTTGCAAATGTTGATCTAACAAAGACATTTGTTTTTATTAGACTCAATAGTTGCATGATATTAGAACATTTTACACTTAATAAAATTCTAGAAATCAAGTAGAGTCCATTAATTAGATCAGATTGCACTGGAGCAAACTCACCAACATTGCTCCTCCTTCCCTGCATTCATTCAGCAAAGTGAAATGAACTCCCTGAGTTAAACTCGACTCGGAAGAGTGAGAGAGATAGAGAGAGAGAAATTCACACAAACTTTTTTACCTCTCAGAAGAGATCGAGGAATTATCTTCATCGGAGCGCTTTCGCTTTCGACTCGGAGTCGGACTCGGTTGCGAAATGTACGACGCGATCTGCAACTGAGTCTGCAGCAGCATCTGAGTCAACTCGGATTCCAGCTGAGCTCGCCGCTTCTCCGCCTCCAACCGCGACGCTTCCCTTGCCTTGGCCATCTCCAACTCGGCTAGCTCCATTCTCAGAATAGATTCAGAGAAGACTTGGAAACTCGCCGCCAAATCGTTCAAACCTTCCGAGTCGGTGTCGGAATCGGAACTCTCCGAGTCGGAGCTCCGTCGATTCACGGAGTCTCCATCGTCGTCGGTGTCGGGAGTGTCGGAGGGGTGTGCGCCGTATAAGAAGCCGGCGTCGAAGGCGTATTTTAGACGCTTATTGTCCGGTTCGGTTCGACCGATCGGCTCCGCCATGAAGGGGGTGGAAGAGGAAGTGTGGTTTGCGTGGTGTTTTTTTGTCTGAGAGCTAAAAAGAGGGGGGAAAAAAAAAAAAAACTGTTTTTTTTTGGCCAATCAGGAGTGGAATCCGGATCGTTGGTCGCCTAATCCTGTTGCCTTTTCCTGCCGTCCCCAAAACGACCGTTTTGGGGGGCGAATTTTCAAAAAAAAAAACGCAGAGCAGAGGGAGGAAGGAGAGGAAGAGAGAGGAGGAAGGGAAGGGCCGGACTGGAGGGGGCCATAAATACAGGGGGAGGAGAAGGAAGAGGCGGGGCCGGAGGCAGAGGCGACAGCGGTCGCAGGTGCTGCGACGAGGTGGAGTTGCGACGGTCGAGGGACGGCGGGCGACGATCGACGGCCGGTGGCGAGGGACGAGCTGCGACGGCGAGCTCGCAGCCTCCTCCTCCTCCTCCTCCCTCCTCCCTCTTCCTCTCCTTCCTCCCTCTGCTCTGCGTTTTTTTTTTTGAAAATTCGCCCCCAAAACGACGTCGTTTTGGGAGCGACAGGGTAGGGCGACAGACGATCCGGATACATCAGGAGTGACCCCCAGTACCCCTAATGGGGGTCTTAAGCTTTATTCGTATCCAAGAGGGTCTCCAAAGTTGCATTAAAATTTTTATTAATTTGAGCAAAAATTTAATAAAAATTTAATTTCAAACGATGCATTTTAATAGTAGATTTAAAATTTTTATCAAATTTTATTACAAGTCAGTTATTTGGGAGAAGAAAAATACTTTAGACCTCTAAATTGTGAGCTCTAAAAGAGCTCTAATTTGTGGGTCCCAGTATGTGATTTGATGTTTTGGCCTTTGTTTTGTTTTTTGTTTTCTTTTTTTTGGGTTGCCACGTCACTAGTGCTCTTATTAGAGCTTTATTATTAGAGCTCTTAATCACCACTGTTTGGGAGAATATCCGGCTAGACATTCAGTCATAAGAAACAATTGACATTCAAATAAAAAAGGTTCACTTGTTTGGGAGGACATTTGAGCCAATGTTCAACCTAACGGTTATCTTTAGAATTTTATGAAAGATAAATACTCTTTTTATTTAATGAAAGATTTGGTTCCCTATCATTTGATATCAAATTGATAAATGGATTAAAATTAACATTTAACACGTTTCACCAAATTTAAAATTAATAAAAGATGTAATGTAATAGAGTGGTGTTATTAGTACCACATAAATTATTTTGGATTTCTCATTTCTTTGGGTCCTTACTTATAAATTTTGAAATCCTTAAAAAAAAATTCTCTCACAAATAATACCAAAATTATCTTTGTGAAACATTTCACTCATTGAATGCACACCCCCACAGCCCAAAAAAATCCCTCTTCCAAAAAACTCTAACAAAATCAATCAAGAAAAGAAGAGTTAATGTAATTACTATCTCTGCTACCTCATCCATTATTGTCACAGTTGGTATTCTCTCTCTCTCTTTCTCTCTCTTTATATATATACATAATTTTTTAGTTTTCTCATAATAATTTCTTCTTTTGTGGGAAAAAAAAATAATAATTGGTTTTGTTGGTGGATATTATAAAATTGTGAGTTCAGCAGAGAACTACTCAGCAACACATGCAATAAAGGAATAACTTTTGAACCTGATAATGAATTTAGGCTACTTCCGATAACTTTTATAAGCGTTAAAAATTTTGACCATTCAATGTGTTAAGAAATTTCCATGTTTGAACCTGTATTTCCGAACTTGAAAAATAAAAATTTCTGCAAGCGTTAACAATTTTGACCTTTGATGTGTTAAGAAATTTTCATGTTCGGACCTATATTCCTAAACTTGAAAAAATAAAATTTTCTGCAAGCGTCAACAATTTTGACTGTTCAATGTGTTAAAAAATTTTCATATTTGGACCTACGTTCCAAAATATTACTTATTTGTTCGGGAATGCCTTCCTAAACAAATAAACAATGTTCGAGTCCATGTTCCCGAATTTTGATCATATGTTTGAAGAGTTCAGTCCCGAAAATATGACGAACAGATTTTATTATTTTTTTCAAGAAACTTATCCTTATAAGGCCAATCTTCTCTGAGCTAAGACCAATATCAAAACTATGAACCTCCTCTAAGTTTTTATTGTTGTACTCCTCTCGTCTTATGGAGTTGTAGTTACTAGAAAAACTTCTATTCATTGTCATTGTCGGAGAAATATAGGTAGTCAAATGATTGTCACTGTTATCGCCGGAATTTTACCGTCAAAAAATTTTCAAGGTTTTAAGAGTGGATAGGTTTTGAACATGGGATTTAGGAAAAATGGATGGGTAGTGATAGAAGTGGGTGTTCTCATGAACTCTACTTCATGATGTAGTGAGTGTATAAGTTTAATTGTGAGATGAAGTGTCCCAAAATTAATGATGTCATTTTTAATAATTTTATTTAAAATTATTATTGTAATAAAAAAAAAATTCAAAACTAAAAAATTTAAAATAATTTATGGAGGGTTAATAGCGGCACTCTTCCTCCGGAGCCAACTAAACTCCTCATAGTTACCTCCGGCCCCACCAAGCCGTCATGATGCTTTTCAATTTGTCTTTTTAAAAGTTTTGAAAATTAAAAAATCATTTATTATTTTATATGATTTTTCAAAACAAATAAAATAAAACAAAACAAAATAAATTCAAGCTAGAGATCAATTTCTTGAGTCAATAGGTCCAAATATCTTTTTAAGAACAATTATCTATTCAAAATTTACACGTGTCTGTCGATTTAAATGTCACATATTTTATAAACTGTATAAAAAATATCTATTCAAATGTTATATTATTTATACACACGTCACCTATTTGTGCAACTATTTATTCAAATTTCTATTATTTGTACATGTTGCCTATCTATGCAACTATTTGTACATATGTCATCTATATATTTAATATCACCCATTTGTTTACCTTATTGCCATTGGTTGTCGCCGTCTACGATTTTTCAACACATATTCTCATCACCAAAAAAAATAATAATTATAAACTTTGGACTAAATAATATTTAGCCCCTTAGGAATAGATTTTTCATCAGTAGGCCTACTTTGGAAAGTGCCAAATAAGTTGATTTTTTTTGCTTATTACAAAAAAAAGTACTAAAAGTAAAAGTAATGTAACCCAAATAAGTCAAAAAATCAATAACCTATTTTCCAAAAGAGCACCTCACAAAAATTAATGTTTATTTTTGTTAAATTAATTTTTATTTTTTAAAATTATTAGAAAATAAATTCTTTTTAAAAAATAAATTCTAAAAACACAACCAAACAGCAAATCCAGCTGCCTTATAAATCAATTTTGCTAAAAAATAAGTTTTAGATTGTTTGACATATTCATTTCGTATTAGAAAGTCAATTTTAACCACTTTGAGAATATATTTGCAAAACTATATAATTAAAAAAAGAAAAAAAAAAAGAAGTTGAAATATGTTAAACAAATTAGTTTATTTAAGCAATAAATTTTAAGTTGATAATTTGCCTCCGTTTGGGAAGTGAGTTGACTTTTTGGTTTTTTAATTTTTTTGACTATTTTAGCCTGGGTTAAAAAGCTTGGTATGGGAAAGACTTTTTGACTTTTTGACTTTTTTTATGAGAGAAGAATGTAATGATTATGGGTTTGATGTGATGTTTTGTTCATTGTGGCTAAAATAGCCTATTTTGTCTTTTGTGGCTAAAATAATCAAAAAAACTCTTGCCAAACAGAAGAAGACTTAATTGTATAGGAATTATTTTTAAAGCATCATAATTATATTAAGAGAATTGAAAACATGTTTAGAATTTTAAAATGTATCAAACAAATTTATTTTTAGTTTTAAATTAAATTTAAATTTATATCATATATTTAAAATTTAGACATATTGCTTGAGTACACAATATTAACTTATTATGTAATTCATAATAAAATTAGTAGACATGATTTTAGCCATTTTGTTATTCATTGTTGAGAAAATTAGTGAAGTATCTTTCTCCAATTTTGGATAGTAAGAGAGATCCAATATTCTTTTATCAGTTAAGGTTTCTCGATGAAATTTTTTTGTGATCATACTAGAGAAATTTAAAAAACAATTATGATGTCGGGATGAAATTTCTCTGTGAAAATGTTGAAAGATCCCAACTACTGTGAAAATATTGTATGTCATTTATCTTATAAAATCTTAATATCAGAGATCTTAAAAAAAAATTCCCTTCATCGTTTTTAATATTTCTATAAAAAATTTCAAATTATATATATATTTTTTTATTGAATCGAGCATAATTTGCTTAAATTATGGCATTTAAAGTTAAGATATGATCCCATCTTTCATTTATTATTTATTGCTTATATGCAAGTTGGAGATGGACTTGTATAAGATATTCATTAAAAGTTTTCTGAGAATCTTCTCTAATGGACAAACTATTTTTTATCTCAATATTAATTAATAAGAATAATATTATATACACCAATTAGTATATTAACTAGTATACAATTGATGATGTGACATAATTTAAGAGATTTTAGTATTTGTAATGTGATTAATGAGTAGGGCCAATAATAATATCATAGCTAGTGTTGGTACATTAGTTAGTACACTAATTGGTACATGTAACACCACTGAATTAATAAATATAAATACTAATTGAATCAATGTTATTAGCAATAAATTCTTTTTTTTTTTGGTTGATATTTTTTGTTTTTTATTATACAATTGTATGAAGATATGTATTTTTTTATCATTTATAATGATGTGCTTTTAATCTTGTTTAAATTTTATTATCTATCGTTCAATTTATAAAGAAAACTCATGAACCCACAATTTCTAATTTTGAGAAAATAAAAAATGTTTAGTTGAATTTTCATAATTGTTTTTTGAAAGAGTGAGAGAAAGAGAGAGATTACAACAACAACAAAAAAAATCTTAAAGTTTGACTTTTGTAAAAAAATAAATTTTTATTTTTAAATTTTATTAATTAAAACCCTAACATTTTGATTTGTTTTCAAAAAGTATTTTAGTCATTAAACTTAATACAGTTGTACATAAAATGCTAAAAATAATTTTTTTACTAAGTTTAATGGCTAAAATATCATTTTTTAAGGTTAATTTTACGTAATAAAAATAGGTAAATAATTTAGATTAAAACAAATCAAAACAATTGAGATTTAAATCGATAACATTAAAAATTAGAAATTTATTTTGTTATAAATGTCAAATTTTGAAATTTTTTCATGACAAATTACACCAGTGGTCCCTCCATTTTGCCCCTTATGTCATTTTAGTCTCTCCACTTTTAATTGACTAAATTTTGACTCTTAATAGTAATTTTTTTGTCATTTTAGTCTAATTGATAATGTCATTAGTGTTTTTAATAGGAAATAATCACTAAATTAGTTGAGTTTAGTAAATTTATAATTTTAATCTAAAAAATATGGCACATGTCATTTATATGCGTATTTTTCATAAAAAATGTTAAGAGTTATAATCGATTGGACCAAATTAAAATAAAATCATAAATTTATGATTAAATTGAGTTAATTGAACTTATAGGGACCAAAACGACACAAAGACTAAATTACAAAGAGTACTCTCGCAATTTGCCTTTTTTTTTATAATTAAAAAAAAAGAGAATAAATTACAAATACACCCCTTGAGGTTTGCTCAAAGTATAGATTGCCCCTGTGGTTTGAAAAATTACAAATACCTCCTTGTTAGTATTTTTTATTTAACATAATTAACAAAAAAAATAAAATTCATAATTAGTCTCCTATACAATAATAAAATTACCTAAATTATTAATTAAAACATATTTCTAATATCATTAAAAACTGTTAATTAATTTGATAATTTATTAATAAAATGAGCGATTTATTATGAAATTAGAAATCTCACAGGGTGGAATGTAATTTCCAAAACCACATGGGGTGATTCGTATTTTAATCAAAACTCATGGGGTGTATTTGTAATTTACCCTAAAAAATACTACTAATTTGGTTAAAAAAACAAAATATTTTTCATTTCCATAAGGTTACATCTTTTTGGGTAGAAATATTTAATGAAAAAATAAAAATAGTACTACTAATTTAATTTTATTATAAAACTAAAGAAAATAAAGAAAAAAGAGCCATAATGGAAGATGAAATAATGATCATGCATGTAATATACAATTTTTCTATATTTTCATTACTATGCAAACTCACTAAAACATTCATTATACATCACTATTCATCACACCATGTCATTTACTACATGATATACCACACTTCCCGCATGGTAAAACTTTTTCCATATTTCCACTTTGGCCCAAAACTCATTATAATTCTAATTGCATCTTTTTTTATGATTATCCAAATATTTCACAACACTCCCCATTGGATAACCATATACTAAGAATATGTCTTGTTAAAACCTTACCAGGGAAAATCCAGTAGGAAAAAATCTTTGGTGAAGAAAAAAAAAGCACAATATTCTTGAATGTGATTTATTTAAATTGTCTCATTAAAACCTTGCTAAGGAAAACCCAGTGGGAAAAAACTTTAGACAAAATAAAAAGAGTACAATATTAGGTCTTTATATCGACGCATCTCAATATTATGCACTAGCTTCTTGAATGTTACAATCGGTAATGCTTTAGTAAATAAATTTGCCGAATTATCACTTGAGCGTATTTATTGAACATCAATATCCCTATTCTTCTGGAGCTCATGTATGTAAATAATTTTGGTGAAATGTGTTTAGTCTTGTCAACTTTGATATAGCCTTCATTGATTTGTGTGATACACTCAGCATTGTCTTCATATAATATGGTTGGACTATCTTTTGTTGAAGACAATCAACATCTTTCTTGAATATGATGGAAATGCATTCTCGACTTACTTCATGAGTTGTAAGTATCTTGGAGTGATTTGAAGAAGTAGCAGTCAATGTTTGTTTTACTGATTATTAAGATATAGCAATATGCCCATAGGTAAAAATATATATTGTTTGTGATTTGGCTTTACGTAGATCAGAAAGATATCCAACATTTGCATATCCGATTAACCGCAATTTGGATTTATTTGAATAAAATAAACTCATATCAGTTGTTCCACGAAGATAACGTAATATTTGCTTTATTTCATTCCAATGCCTTAGGGTTGGTGCGGAACTATACCTTGCTAATAAATTGACAGCGAATGCAATTTCCGACCTGGTATAATTTGCAAGATACATAAAAGCACCAATTGCACTAAGATATAGTAATTCAGGACTAATGAATTCTTCATTATCTTCTCGAGGTTGAAAAATATCATTTTTCACATAAAAGAGATCGAACAACCATATATAGGTGTACTCAAAGGATAAGCTTTATCCATGTAAAAAATTTTCAAGACTTTTTTTGTATATGTTGATTGATGAACTCACAATTTATAATTTTGAGAAAATAAAAAAATGTTTAGTTTAATTTTCATAATTGTTTTTTGAGAGAGAGGGAGAGAGAAATTACAAAAAAAAAGAAAAAGATTTGACTTTTATAATAAAAAAAATTCTCAATTTTAATTTTATTAATTAAAACTCTAAAATTTTGATTTGTTTTCAAAAAATATTTTAGTCATTAAACTCAATATAGTTGAATATAAAATGTTGAAAATAAATTTTTTTATTAAATTTAATGGCTAAAATATCATTTTTTTGGTTAAGTTTACGTAATAAAAATAGGTAAACAATTTAGATTGAAAACAAATCAATATATATATATATATATTTAAATTGATAAAATTAAAAATTTATTTTGTCATAAATGTCAAATTTTGAAATTTTTTTAGGGCAAATTACACCGGTGGTCCTTACATTTTGCCCATTGTGTCATTTTAGTCCCTCCACTTTTAATTGGCTAAATTTTGACTCTTAATTTAAAATTTTTTGTCATTTTAGTCTAATTGATAATGTCATTAGTATTTTTAATAGAAAATAGCCACTGAATTAGTTGAATTTAATAAATTTATAATTTTACTCTAGAAAATATGACACATGCCACTTATATGCATATTTTTTATATAAAAAAAAATATTAAGAGTTATAATTAACTGGGCCAAATTAAAATAAAATCATAAATTTATGATCAAAATTGAACAAATTAAAATTATAGGGACCAAGATGATACAAAGACTAAATTATAAAGGGTGCTCTCGCAATTTGCCTTGTTTTTTTTTATAATTAAAAAAAAAATACTACTAATTTGGTTAAAAAGACAAAATATTTTTCATTTCCATAAGATTACATCTTTTTTGGGTAGAAATATTTAATGGAAAAGTAAAAAATAATACTACTAATTTAATAATACTACTAAATATTTAATGGAAAAGTAAAAAATAATACTACTAATTTAATTTATTAATTTATAAAGATAAATTCTTGAGAATATATAGCCAGGCATCACAATTCGCATCATTTATGCTATTATATAAAGTGAGCCCTTAACAAAATTTCCTGAAACTTTTGCTATGTGGCATTTAGATATCATAACCAATCATTTCCACATTCCACTTTCTCATGTTTGTCTCCCAAACTGCTGTACAGTTTCAAAAAACAAAAGTTATGGGTCTTCAACTTTTTAGAGAGAGAAAATGGGTCTCGACATTCTTGATTGGTAGAACATTTCAAAAATAAATAAATTCAAGCAAATTAAAAGCGCAGTTTCAAATTTTGAAACTCAAACTTACAAGTTCACTTTCCTTTTATTGTTTCACAAACTTCTTATTTTGTGTATTGGTGGAATCTGTTATGTGGGAGTGAAATTTCAATTTGTAAAGATTTGCTGGAATGTTTTTATGCGAGATAAGTATTCTAATACTTTGGTACTGATTCTAGATTTCCAACTATTCCATGTACTTGAATTGCAATTTCTTATATATATATTTTTTTTTTCTTCTTCTTCCTGTTCCATCTTTGATCTTTTAATATTAATAAATATTCTAATACTTTGGTACTGATTATGGATTTCCAAGTATTTCATGTATTTGCATTGCAATTTCTTATATATATATATATATATTCTATTATTTTTAATCAATTGTGATGAATCAATTCTCCTTCTATAAACTCTTCACTTATTTGTTTCCAACTGGTGGATTAATGTAGAGTTATTTAATTGAAGGCATTTTATTTTTATTTTTTAAATTTTCTAACCTAGGGTTATTTACTATTTCTTTTCACCCAAATTAAAATTAATAATAGAAAAGAGATAGAATATCTATAAGATTATGTATGATTAGCATAAAAATTTAAATTTGTTTGTTATAGCTGATAAGGGTCAATTTATTTGTTTATTTTTTTGTATTTATTGATTAACAGTTTATTTGTAGATAATAAAAAGATTCCAAAAATTATTTAAACTTAAAAAAAGAGAAAGATATAAAATTATGTACGAATATAATTTTAAATTTGGTTAAGCAAATGAAAAAAATTTATAGATAATAAGGAGGACACCAAAATATATTAAAATTAAAAATAAATATTTAATTTTTTTTCATGATCGTTATAACAAAAATATTTGTATTGTTCCAAAAAAAAAAATTTAAAAATGAAACTTAAAAAAATAATTAAAGATAAATAAAAAATTTAAATTTATTAGTTTATTTTTTATATTTATTGATTAGTAATTTATTATTTGTACATAATAATAAGATTTTAAAAAATATTAGATTAAAAAAAAAAAAGAGATAGGATACCTTGAAAAATTATATACAACTATAATTTTAAATTTGGTTAAACAAATAAAAATTATCAAAAGATATTAAAATTAAAAATAATTATTTAATTTTTTTTTTATGATAAAATTTGGATTGAATAATTGAAGAGAAATCTTGGTTGCGTTTGATAGAGTTTTGTAAATATGATTTGTAAATATGAGTTGTATTTTGAGTTTGTGAGTTGTGAAATTGTGATTTGAGTGTAGAAAATTTGTTTGGTTATAGTTTTTGAATAGAGTGTTGAATTGAGCTTTGAGTTGAGTGTGGAATTGAGTTTTGAAAGTTTGATTTGACATGTGAAGTAAGAAAATTTGTTTGGTTATGAATTTTAGAAAAAAATTTCAAAACTTAATTCAAATTATTATAACTCATAACAAAATACACTACTTCGCACTATTGAAAATTCTGATAAATACTCATAACCAAACTCTTTTTAAAATTCAATTAAAAAAATTATTATTAACAAAAAATAACATTTATCAATTTTTTAATTGAAAATACTACAAAGGAAATATTTTTTTTTTCAAAATAAATATTCAAAAAATTTAAATCATAAATATTTAAATAATTTAAAAAATTTAATAAGTAAAAAATTAAAATAAATATTCAAAAAATTTAAATCGTAAAAATTTAAATAATTTAAATATTCAAAAAATTTAAATAATTTTAAATGTTAATATTTTAAATTTAAAAACAACTCTACACTCAAATCGTAACTAAACACATAAAACAAAACTCAATTAAGAAATTATTTTTAAAACTCATAACCAAACACATAACTCGAAATTCCATACTACTTTCACAACTCTACACTCAAATCGTAACCAAATACATAACAAAAAAATTAAAATATTGAAAAATATTTTTATAAAATAGAGTTTGAAATTATTTTTATAAAATATTTTCAAATTTAAAAAATTAAAATTGTAATATTTTAAAATTAAAATATTTAAAAATATTCAAAAAATTTAAAAAAACCGTAACATATTTAAGGCCAAGTTTGGGAAGACTAAATAAGTGCACTTTTTGTCTTTTTTGACTAAAAAATTGAGGTTGAAAATATGGATGTTTGGGTTAACTTTTTGACTTTTTATGGAAAAATGTGTAATAAAAAATTGTGAAAATTAGTTTTTAGAGGAAAATTTGAATTGGGAGTTGTGCAGCCGTAATTGTTGACTTTTGGTGAATAGTGTTAACTTTTTAACTTTTTGAGTAACTTTTTGACTTTTTGGATTATTTGGGAGTACTCAAACAAGGCCTAAATATTAAAATATTTAAAATCTTAACAAAATTAAAATATTGATTTAAATTGAGTTTTGAAAAGAGTTTTGAATTATGTGTTTGATTATGAGTTTTGAAAAGTAATAATATATTTTGAATTGAGTTTTAAAAAATAGATGTATAATTATGATTTGAAAGTTTCAAACAAATAACATATTCAAATTAATGGATAAAATTATATTTTGAGAGGCTGCCCTTATTTTTATATTATAATTTTTATCGAATTGCACACGCATTTGCGTTTGCCTCACCGCTAGTTGATATATATTCTCTTTCTCAACTAGTTGTTCTTCTTCTCGTTCTTGTTTTTGTACAGAGACGAAAATGGCCTCTCGCGACAAGAAACCTGCAAAGCCCTCAACCAGTCGAATCGGCGGTATCCGAACCCTCTCCGATCTGAACCGCCCCTCTTCCGCTCACGACTCCGACACCGACTCCGATGAAATTCAAGAGTACTACACCGGTGGCGAGAAGAGGTCTCTCTCTCTCTAACCCTAATTTCAATTACGAAATTTGTGCGATTTATTGTGCTTATTTGGTTTCCGAGAAATTTTTTGAAACTTGAATCTGTTTTGTGCAGCCAGCGGATTTTGATTATATGCTGATTAGAATTTTATTGGGAAAAAAAATTTGAAATTTGGGCTCTGCTTTTTTTGAAGCTTTGCATTGGATCTGTTAATTAGCATAGATTAGTTAGCTGATTGGGTGTATTGAATGTTTCAGATGTTGAATTGTTTGTAGATTACTAGCTTGGTATTAAAGTCAGTTTCTTTTTCCTTTGCTTTAGAACACTGTCGAGGTTTTTAGGCGAAAACCCTGTGTAATGATTCAGATGTCGAATGGTTTGTAGCATCGTATAAAGTCAGTTTCTTTTCCCTCTGTTTCAGTGTTTTTGTTTTTGTTTTTCTTTTCAACCAAAAGGGGCAAGTATAAGTCAAAAAAAAAAAAAAAATCAATTTTTTTATTAAATTGTAATAGGACGTGTGTAGAGGTTGTTTTAGTTTGTGAGCACTCATTATGCGGGTTTCTATTATGATTAGTATGAAGTGTTACAGATTTATGTGAATATAACTGTTCTTACATTACCTCAAATTTGCTGATTCTCCACTTTCACTTCTGCCACTTTTTCCCATTCCCCTCAAATTCAAATTGAATTGTTTGAAAAAGGGAAAAAAAAAAAAAAACCCTACATTATTGGATATTTGAGTGATTTGAATGTGATTATATAAGATCATTTGTTTTCTTGGAAATAAAAATATTGCCAGGTTTCAATTTGAGTGAAACTTCAAAATGGTGCTCTCTGTTACTTCATATATTAGTGTAGACTTCAATAGGGAAATTATGAGTGGTTTGTCCTACGATATTATGCACTTTTATGGAGGTCAAGATCTTCTCAAATTGAGCTAACTTTTTTAATTAGTCAAAATGGCGAGAAAAGGTCATGGACATGCACAAGGTCAGGGAGGCAAGGTTGCACATAACAGAACCCCAAATTTAGGGTCTTTGTTTTTTCTTTCTTGTGATGAATTGGACAACGAAAAATAATGCTTGGAATACTTGTTTTGGGTTCTGTGGCCTGTGTTGGAGATGAGATTGTGTTTGGGTCCTTGTTAGTTATGTTTGTGAGTGTATTTTTTGATGGGAGACGGTAGTAGTTCTTTCCTTAATTTACGCTATTGCCCATTATTTTTTTGCTTAGTTATATGCTATGCATGCTGAAGGGAGTTGGAACTTGGATGGAGTATCATATGACCTTTGTTTCCAAGAACAGTAGCATGACTTATGAGTTTCCAACTTCAGTCTGTGCTAGAATGTAAAAAATTAACTATGGACTTGTATGTTTGTTGTGGCATTAACTTCTACCTGAATTTAATGCCAACCGATGAGGTGACCAATAAATGCTGAAATAAGGTCCAGTGTTGAACTATGTTTGCAGTTCAAAGCACTGAATTGCTAATGGATCTTTTGGTGATTAATGTACTGAAATCAATGAACTAAGTTGTGTTGACTATTTTGAGTCAAAGCCTCTGAGAGATTGCATAGTTCCACTAAAAGAGTAGAACACTGAATTCAATGGTATGATGCCGGAATCCCCTGGCAAATCGGACCTTTCTTAAGTCTTACACAAATAAACTGAGTAGTTGTTTACTATTGTCTAGTAGTCTTCCTGGTGCAGTGGTTCTGTTAGATGTCTGTTTTTGTTAATTACCTGATGACAATTGTAGTTCCGTGCAAAATACATGGTATATATCTCAAATGAGTCCCTTTTATCCTGTAGTTTAATGTTTCTAATATTTAGTTTGAGATCATGATGAAGGAGAACAAAAATATAACCACTAGTTAGTGCCTAGTGAAACATTACTGGGTAAAAGTTCTGCTATGTTTGCCAAGGACTTAATACTTTGTTTCTGCTTTGTTACTTGAAACCAGCACTAGCTGGTTGAAGTTCGGTGATCAGTGCATGCCAAATAAGGCCTATGGTTTGAGGAAAAGAACAGAAAAAATCATATGCTAAAATTAATGAGAAAATAACATTGCACTGAAGATGCTATTGTAGCATGATAAGCAAACTGAGTAATGGCCAATTGTTATTGCATATCAATCCCTTCAGTCAATTATATTCACGTGTCTGACACTTCTCTATTAACCCTTTTCTAAGGGGGACAGGCTCATATATTTGTAATTGTTCTGTCGGTTGAATCATTATATTCTTAATTCAATACATGTTGCAACTTGTCTTTTATTCATCATGGCTCTTTTCAGCAACGATCTCTATGTGTGTGTGATAAGTAGAAAAGTTATTTTGATTTGGAATCCAATTCAAGCTTTCCAAGCACGATGAAAGAAGCACAATGAGAGAGATGTTGATTGGTCACAAAACACTAATTCAGTAGAATAGTGGATTGTCTAGGTATTGTACCATGAGGACTTTGGGCTGAGTTATATCAATTCGATTGGTAATTTCTAATTTAATTTGAAGAAGAGAGGATGATTGATTTTTACTAGTGAGAATTTAAATTAAACTAAAGTAATTGCGCAAATAAAGAGAGTTATTCGCGTATGGAGGGAGACTTAGAATTTCGAATGCACTACTAATCTCATATCATATAATTAAAATACCCAATTCTAGTAAATCAATGGTTTGGATAATAATGATGCATCGTGACTTCAAGCCCTAATATCATTGTCAATAAAATGAGTATATTCAAAACGTAGGCACGAACCATCTTCGGTCAGCACTAATCATTTGCACTAAACTAAGGTTGCAGCATGACTCGTCTCTCCTAAGCATGACTCATCTTACGGTTTGTATATACAAGAAAGTAAAATAGTTGTATGGTCATGCATTGTCAATCACAGAAATCGAATACATAAATTGAATAAAAAGATTGTTTGAATAAAAAATCTAAAAACGATCATACAATGATTATTCAATTCTAAAGAAAAATTAGAATTAAAATATAAAATTATATGATACTTGATTAGAGTTCTATCGCAATCCTAAGAAGAAAGCTTAACCGCTCATGGAGAGGTTGAACACTTCGAAGGTTGAAGAGAACGCCATATATTGATAATTGTTCTTCTTCTCTAGCTTCTAGTTGTCTTCTCTAGGGTTTCAGATCCCAAAACAAGTGCCCAAAACTTCTTTTTATCACCTCCAACTAATTTTTGAGTAAAAAACGTGCACAAGTAAAAGGGGGCAAATCCGCTTGTGCGGTTTAAATATGCTGCTCATGCGGATCATCTCGGAGGCAAAACTTGATTTAGGGAAATCCGCTCGTGCGGATTTTCACTCTTTGCCTTTTTTTGTGATCTTTTTGTCTTCGGAGTGATATTAACCTGAGGAGGAAGAAAAATACTTTATTGTATCAAATATCATAAGCTAAAAGACTAAAAAAATAAGCTAGGGAGCCTCAAAGTGTAACATTTTTGCTCAGATCAGGTGTTATTTCTTCTTCTTCTTCTTCTTCTTACAAAAGAGGCTATAGTAACTCTTCCAAATGTCAAAAAAAGATTTGTGGTACTTTGTAAATGCTAAATTTGCAGTTTGCCTTGCATTGTTTGGAAGGTGGTTGTGCTATGCCCTTGTTTGAATCATGTAGTTCTTGTGCACTAGCTGTAGTTACAACTTACATTTATAAAAGATTATGTGGATATGTAGTTCTAGTGGTGCCATTTATTGGGGTCTTACCTGGTGAACTCCACACCTTGTTAACTCTTGAACCTGTCATTGTTTTACTTGGTTTTGTAGCTATGGTTTCCATTTCTCTGGTTGTTTTGAGAGGTTATCCTCTACTATTTGTTCTCTTTGACATTTTCTACTACTAATATTTGCTAAAGAAAGGGACTAAAAATTGAATAGCTGAAAATCATGTTAAAGAAAAATACTTATGGTCTAGAGCAGGGTGGCAAAATTGTTTTCCTGGCCTTGAGTTATCTGAAAATATAAATTTTGAATGAAATGGTGCTTGTGAAGTGTCGGATTCTCCAGCCTGTGACAGTAATATGGGTTCCACCCCCCCCCCCCCCCCCCCCCCCCCACACCCATCAACCCAGTTAAGAACCTGACAAAATTCAATTACTGTGTTTGATGTTTGGGTTGGGATTAGTGCTTTACCCTCTCTATCACATAGCCCAATTTTCTTGAATTTTTACAATCTTTTTAATGATTATTATCACCTATGAAGCACGGGTACTCAAAAAATAGTGCTGTACGAATACCGGGTGCGGGTACGCGTACCAGTATGACTGCACCCGTACCGAGTACGACAAAAGAGGGTCTGGTACATTTGATTTATTTGGGTGGGTATGACGTGGGTACACTATGGGAACGCCGAGGCCAATTTTTTTTTTTTTTTTGTGCCCTTGCAGATCAACAATTTTGATGTTTCTCTGCTGTTCTGTCTGCCTGTATGTATAAATTGTATAAGCATATCAGCAAATGATTTTGATGTTTTTAAAAAGCAATTTGAACAAAAAAAATAACAAGGCCTATAAAGGGCAGTTCTGTGTATGACTATGCATTATGCTTTTGCTTCAGATCCTCCTAGAATTTTTTTATAAAATCTTTAATCATAACAAATTTTTAAAGTTTATGCACAAAATATTAAAAATTGATACTGTATTAGTTGATTAGTAGTGGTTGGGAATGATGCAATTTTATGTATTATGCAAATTGCAATTGACAACCTGCCTCAATTGAGAATTTTTTTCCTTTACTGTTGGCAATTAACTTTAAATCTTTCTTTAGTCTCCTGTTATTTCTTTGGTCTCACTCTATAAAAATAGCAAATTGATGAGCAAAAGGAAAGATTTTAAAAATAAATTATGATCACAAATTCACAGTGCATAACATGTCAAAGTGAGAGATTTCACAAATATTATTTTTGACGCTTAATGGTTTTAAATTATAGGAAAATGAATAGTTCTCTTTTTAGTTTTGATATTTAATTTTAATTTGTAGGTTGGATCCTTTAATCATAATTCTATTTAAATATATATATATCGGCGTACTGCAGCCATACCCGTATCATACTTTTTTGGAGTTTTGCCGAATCAACATACCCACACTCGTACCCGTACCGTACTTGTACCCACACCCATGCTTCCTTGATTATCACACATGCTTGACATTACTAAATATTATTGTTCAAGGTCAATGTATTTAGTATAATTAGTGAGATAATAGTACAAGGTAGCTTCTATTTCCATTGCTATAGTCCTAAAGTAATTTTACGACGTAACTTTTGTGTATTTTATAGGGCTTAATATTGCTTTAAAAATTGCAAAATAACTCAACTATTGGCAAAGAAGATTGAGTTTGAAGAGTAAATTACTTTCTTTGTTTAAATCAAATTTTGAATTTTGTAAAAGCCTTTGAATAGGCATTTTTTTATGCATAGTTAGTTTTTATCCTTTTGTATACAGGTTGCACCCCTTTGGTGCCTCTTTTATCAAAATAAAAAATGTTTGAAGTCATTCTTTTGTGGATTGCATTGTAGTTTGTATTGAACTGTTTGTTTGCTTAAAGCCAAAAAGCCTCAATTCAATAACTACACAGAAAAAAAGCTTTTGAAATTATTTGTACATGTTTTCACAATAGCTTTTATAGTTCAATGTAGATCTTTGAAGGTGACCTTATTGCTGGAAATTCATGTTACCTTTTTAAGGTTATGGTGGCTGATATAGTTGTCACAATATTGGCAGTGGTATGCTTGTGCAAGATCCCTCAAAGGGTAATGACGTGGATGCAATTTTCAATCAAGCCAGGCAGTTGGGAGCTGTAGAAGGACCCCTTGAGAACTCTCGTCCATCTTCAAGCTCAAGAAGCTTTACTGGAACTGGAAGATTACTTTCAGGAGAAACAATACCTTCTGCTCCTGCGCCTCAGCAGCCTGAGGCAGTCATTCACAACATTGTTTTCTGGAGAAATGGTTTTACTGTAAATGATGGCCCTTTGAGGAGGTTGGATGATCCTGAAAATGCACCTTTCATGGAGGTAAGAGCAATAGGGGGCTATTATAGTAGTATTAGCTATTAATTATCTCCAAATTATACAAGTTCACCACTCTTAAGCATTATAACAAATTTTAAGTGGTTGGCCCTCTACATTTTTAAAATATTTAAGTGACTGCCGCTGTACCTATGAAACATGGGATCAAACTATAGAATTTCAAAATAATAATAATCATAAAAAATTGAATAAAATATACAAGAAATGAATTTCTCATAATTGGTGTTGATTGCAATCCCTGGTCTGCAGAAAAGAGAAGTTAGCAGATTAAGAGTCAGCAAGTTACTTAATCACATTCATTGAGGAATACATTGTCAATTCCATCATAGATGCTTTTAATGATAAGGAGTGTCAATAACAAATCAAAATGGAAAAAAGCCATGTTTTTTTTTTTTTTAGGAAAACAAAGACAGTGAACAAACAGGCACAGTGTTATTTCTTCAAATAAAAAATTGTTCACTCGAACAGCCATGTCCGCCGAGTAGGATCCATGAAAAGAAGTGTTTGGGACAGAGGGAGAGGGAGACGAGCCAATCCTTTGCTGGTGTCGGAGCATGGGCCTCGACGAAGGTTGTTGTTTTTAGGTCCACGGTCATACAAGTTAGAGGATTTTGGTGCAGATAGCAGAGGTTGCCATACGGTGTCAGTGGTGGAACGAGGACAAGGTCGATGCAGTGAGATAGAACTGTTTGGGGCTGAGATCAGATGGTTCATAGGCCGACTTCGACAGGCAGAGGCGTCGGTGGACTGCGGTTTTTTTCTGGGTCGTGTGTCGGGTGAAACCTGAAGTGTGGCAGCATGGCTGAGGTTAGAGCAGGATGGGCGTGTGGTGCAGGCGGTCATCTCGTCGGGGCAACGTTGTCAACAGATGTTCATTCCTACGATGGATGGAGGTTGGGAAGGCTTGGCCTTAGTGCTCGAGGGTTTTGATCCAGGGTGGGGGTGGATTGGCTGAAATCAGTCTTGGTGGTCGCCGGATGGTCGGCTTCGGAAATGGCTGCCAGCGATGAGGAGACTGGTGCGAGATCAGGGCTGTGATTTTCGCAAGTGAATCGCGGAGCACGATGGTGGGCGACAATCTTGGAACAACTTTCTTGGGTTCGCGGGGTCTAGATTGGGGTAGAGGATTTTGGGCCATAGCCAGCCTTTTGGGCCTGGGCCTGAGAGTTTTAGACAGCTGCATTTTGGGTCTATGTATTTAGGCCAAAATGAAAGGGGTGGGCGGAAAACTGGGCTGGGCCTTTCAAGTCGGGGATTTAATAGCTTTGGGCTAGCTAGTGATCGACCATTTGGGCTAGTTGGGCGATCAAATCAACAATGGGCCCGTTGTTCTTTAGGGCGATCAAATCAACACTGGGCCCGTCGGTCTTTGGGTAGATCTACATGGCCACCAAGTTTGGATTCACAAGTTTTGGCTCCACCAATTTGACCCACCGCTGAGGGTGGTTCGACTCAATCAAACTTGAACCCGTTTGTTTCTCGGGTTTTTGAATCTTTGTTTGCAGCGATTAGGTGTGGAGGCGAGGCGACTGAGAACGCCGACGGAAGGAAGGGAGTTCGACGGATATCGGGGGAGATTCGCCTAACCAGCACAGATTCATTTTTCGAGTTTCTAGTCGATCGGCCTAAGGGGGGTTCTGAGATGGAGCTCATGCCTTGGGTTTGGGGATGATGCTGGCTGTCAGGAGAGAGGGACAGCTTTCGATGGGGCAGTTGGGTCCAACAGAGGGAGACCCATCTATTCTTCCGAGGGAGACTCAGGGTTGTGCGGCGTGGGCGGTGGTTCTGCTGCAAAAGGTACAGCCTGTGGTTAAACTACAATCACATGTGCCAGAAAGGTGGAAGGATTTGGTGGATGATATATCTGAGGGTTTGGGTTGGTCAGTGAGTGAGGACGTTGCGAACTTTAGGCTTCTTTAGCCGCTTGCAGTGTCTCATGATGGGTTGGGTGGAGGAGTGCCTATTGATGGAGATTGCTTTGGGGATTCGGTGCCTTCCGCTACGGAGGTTTCAGATTGGGTTTTGCGGAGAATTAGCAAGGTCAGTCAGTTGTTTGGGATTTCATTTGAGGGGCATGAGGCTGAGGCTATGAGATTATTTTCGGCGGTAGAGATGTCTTAATGTAGTAGGGTTACGTCAAACGAAGGGGTTTGGATTGGAGCTCATCGTTAGAAGGGGGAACGGGAGTTGCGTAATCTGGAGTGTTCTATTAATTATGATAGTCGTTTGGGGGAGCAACGGAAAAAGGTGAGGCTTGGGAGGGAGAAGCAACTTTTGTTGAAATGAAGCTGAAGCATTTATCTTGGAATGTGGATGGGTTGAATGATGGGAAAACGTGTGGCGGTGGGAGTGTTGTTGAGAAGTGTGAAAGCTGATGTGGTTTGTATTTAGGAGACCAAAAAGAAGTGTCTGGGTAGGGATGTTATTAAGGAGATTTAGGGTGGTTGGTGTATTGATTGGGTGTTCCTTCTGGCGTCCGGTGTGGCAGGAGGGTTGTTGGTATGTTGGGATAGTAGGGTGGTGGTGAGAGAGGAGATAGAGGTTGGGGCTTTCTCAGTGTCCTGCTGTGGGTACTTGTATCAAGCTTAATACGTGGCAAGCCCTACAGGTGCCACATCACCAAAACCCCACCCATATGGCAGACCAATAAGGCACCATGTCGGGCATGTCGTATGTTTGATACATGGCGAGCCCTTTGGGCGCCATGTGCCAAGGCAACCAAAACTATATGCTTAGCCTAAGCGGGAGCATATATATAAGCCCAAATATATCTAGATATGAAGAGCCCTGCAATAGGCAGCACCATGGCCCTGCAGGGCCCATGGTCCTTCATAACTCGCTCCAAGACCAAACAACAATACAATCAGCCCCCGGCTCACTTGGACTTGGATTGATAAACAATGGCTCTCCTAAACATTGAGATAAGCCCGCGGCCCATTCTCCTACTTGATCGCTTGGCAGCAAGCCCCTGGCTCTCTTAAACACTAAGGTGGGCCCTAGCCCATTTTTCTACTTGGATGCCTGGGTTGGGAGCAGGACCCAGGCACTACTGCTCGGGATCATCAGAGGATACTGGACTGGCGGCTGAGGTCATGGGATCGTTGGGATGGTTGTCTTCTTGCTAAGACAACTCCATCTCGACCAGGCTTGGAGAAGAGGCAACAATGACCTTACGATCATGTCATCCGATGCATATACGAAATGTTACTTTCCACCTGCCATGAAACGTTGCTCTCCGCTTGCCGTCAAAGCCACAGACGGCAGAAGGGCTTATATCACTTCTGGCAGAGTTGAGGAGAACGAGCCACCTGTCCAATAGTTTGCTTGGGCTCCAATACTCCTGTGGCCTATATAACGTATCGTATATGCAGCGAGACACAACAACAACAATACAACCAAGTCTCATGCTTAAACACCCTCTTTCACTTTACATTAGTGTTCAAGGTCTATCACTGCCAACCTCTCCCTCTCCAAGCTTGCCTTGATCTTCTCCTCTCCACCTCCGGTGATCCCAAGCCATTGAAGTGCCCGCCATCTTCCTGGACTACCTCTAACCACACCTCTCACCAACACCTGCTTGTTCAGATGTGTAGAGGATGGTTTTCGTTGGGCGTTTACAGGGGTGTATGGGCCTGTGCGGGGTCTGGAGCGGCGGATGTTTTTGGAAGAGCTATAGTGTGTTGCGTTTCGGTGGGAGTCTCCGCGGTATGTAGGGGGTGATTTCAATATGGTGAGATGGCTGAGCGAAAGATCTCGTGGGGGTCGTATATCGGGTGTGATGCAGAATTTCTCTGATTTGGTTGATGAGTTGCATTTGGTGGATATGCCATTACAGGGAGGGACTACACTTGGTCTAGGGGTGGGGTTTCTTCCCGGATTGACCGGTTTCTGGTGTCAGGAGATTGGGAGGAGCACTTTCCTGGGGCGGTTCAACGTCGGTTGCCTAGGCTAGTTTCTGATCATTGGCCAATTCTTTAAGATGGTGGGGGCATTCGGAGGGCCCCATCGCCCTTTCGTTTTGAGAACACGTGGCTCCGGTCGGATGGGTTTGCGGATAGGGTGAAGTGTTGGTGGGAGGGCTATATGGTGTCCGATTCTTCGAGTCATAGGTTGGCGTAGAAGCTGAAATGGCTAAAGGCCGACTTGAAACACTGGAATAAAGAGGTCTTTGGTCAGTTGGATGGGCAGAAAGCCATGATGTTGGCTCAATTGCAGTCTTTGGATGATGTGGAAGCTCATGTGGGTTTGGCGGATGAGGAGGTGGCTCATAAGAAGTGTTTGCGGGCAGATTTTGCTCGGATTGCACAAATAGAGGAGGTCAGTTTTAGGCAGAAGTCTAGGGCCTTGTTTGGTTTAACTCTCAAAACACAATTTTTGAAAAAAATTTCTAAAATTTTGTTTGGTTGGAATTTTTTTGAATTTTTTTTCCAAAATCACTTTATTTCTCTTACATATCAATCAATCACTTTTTCTCTCTTTTCTCTCATTTTCAATCACTTTTTCTCTCTCACACACATCTACTCAACTACAACAAAATATCAAATCATCCCAAACTCCCAAACTCCAAAACTATTTTCAAAATATATAATCAAACAAACCAAAAAAAATTCTAAACTTTCTCGCCAATTTTTTTTTTTGAAAATTTATCTCAAAACACAAGCCAAACACACGCTAGGTGTTTGTGGTTGAAAGAAAGGGATCGTAATACAAAGTTCTTCCATCGAATGGCAAATGCGCATCGTAGGGTGAATTAAATTGGGAAGATTTAGGTTAATGGGGTGGAGTTGTTAGACGCAGAGAAGATTCGGATGGCATTGCTAGGTTTTATGCGCATTTGTTCAGGAGGCTGGAGGAAGGGTGGCATTCGAGGGTTGATGGTTTGGATTTTGATATGCTTTCGGATTCTGATGGGTTGGAGTAGCCATTTACAGAACAGGAGGTGGTGGGTGCTTTGAAGGGGATGAGTGGAGATAAGGCTCTGGGTCCGGATGGATTTACAATGGTTTTTTTTCAGCATTGTTGGGAGGCGGTAAAAGGGGATGTGATGGCAGTGGTGTCGCAGCTTTATTAGATGGGCCGGTTTGAAGAGTTTCAATGTGACTTTTATTGCTTTGATTCCTAAGGTGGGAGGGGTTGACGATATTAAGCAGTTTTGTCATATTAGTTTGTTAGGTAGTGTATACAAGCTATTGGCAAAAATTTTGGCTAATAGGTTACGGGTGCAGGTAGGGGAGGTAGTGTTGGACTCCCAATATGCTTTTGTGGGTGGTCGTCAGATTTTAGATGCGGTTTTAGTGGCCAATGAATGTGTGGACTCTCGGTTGCGGGGAACGTCAGCCAGGCGTGATTTGTAAGTTGGATATTGAGAAGGCTTATGATAACGTCAGTTGAGATTTTTTAATGGCTATTATGGAGCGGATGGGTTTTGGGAAAAGGTGGAGGCAGTGGGTTTGGTTTTGTATTTCGATGGTGCGGATTCTGTTTTGGTGAATAGGACGCCGGCGGGTTACTTCCAGACGTTTCAGGGATTGCGGCAGGGGGATCCTTTGTCCCCTTTGTTGTTTATTCTTGTCATGGGGGCGTTGAGTCGGTTGTTGTCTCGGGCAGTGTAGGAAGGCTTGTTGGAGGGTTTTTTGGTGGCGGATGGGGTTGGTGTTTTTCACTTGTTGTATGCTGATAATGCTTTGATTTTTTGTGGGGCTGAGCCAAAGCAGGTCGGGTATCTGCGATGTGTCTTGTTATGCTTTGAGGTAGTCTCAGGTTTGAAGGTCAATTTGGCAAAGTCAGAGCTGATTCCAGTAGGGGAGTTTCTTTAACTTCCATCTTTAGCAACTATTTTGGGCTGTAAGGTGTCTCATTTGTTGGTATCTTATTTGGGTTTGCCTTTGGGGGCTCTTTATAAGGCGAAGGGGGTGTGGGATGGGGTGTTGGAAAGGGTTCAGTGCCAGCTTGTAGGGTGGAAGAGGCAATATCTATCGAAGGGGGGGAGGCTAACTTTGGTGAAGAGTGTGTTGGGTAGTATTCCGACTTACTTTATGTCAGTGCATGTTATTCCTGTGTCGGTGGCTCGTCGGTTGGAAAAGCTGCAGTGCGATTTTCTGTGGGGAAGTGATGGTGGACAGTTTCGGTATCATCTCATTAATTGGGAGCAGGTCTGTTGCTCTAAGACAATTAGGGGTTGGGGGTGCGTAGGCTGTGTTGATTTAGGCCAAGTTTGGGAAGACTAAATAAGTGCACTTTTTGACTTTTCTTGTATTATGTGTAGAAAAAGTAGAGAGGAAATGTTGATTGATGTGACTCAAAAAAGATAAAAAGATGAAATAAGTGCACTTTTTTAGTTTAGCCAAACTTGGCCTTAATTTGGCTTTGTTGGGAAAGTGGCTATGGAAGTTTTCTCAGGAAGAGGATCATTTGTGGCGCAGGGTGATAGCTTCTAAGTATGGTTTGGGAATGGGGGATTGGTGTATTAGGGAGGTGTGGGGTTCTTTTAGGTGTGGGTTGTGGAATGGGATTTGGCTGGGTAGGGTCCAGTTCTGGGAGAGTCCAGTTTTAGGTGGGCAATGGAGCTCGGGTGCATTTTTGGAAAGATAAGTGGTGTGGGGAGGTTCCCCTTCTAGAGCGTTTCACTTTGGTCTACCGTTTGATAGTGGATCCTAATGCGTTGGTGGCTTCTTCCTTGGTTAGAGGGGGTGAGGGGTTGGTTTGGGATATTGTACTTCGTCGATATTCGTAGGATTAGGAGGTTGGGCAGGTGGTGGATTTGTTGGCCTTCTTATATAGGGTTCAGGTTGGGCGGGAAGGGGAGGATGTGTTGGTTTGGGGAGTTCCAGGGGGTAAAGGTGTTTTTTTAGTCTCTTCTTTTTATTGGTCTTTGTGTGGTGAGCAAGGGGGGGTTTTCCCTTGGCATTTTGTGTCGGTCCCTAGTGTTCCATCGAAAGTGGCGTTCTTTGCGTGGACAGTAGCTTTTGGTAGGATCTTGATTATTGACAATTTGATCCGTCGATATCATATTTTGGTTAATTGGTGTTATCTGTGTTGTGGAAACAGTGGACCATTTGCTGATTCACTGTCCGTTTGCATCTCGTTTGTGGGTGCTTGTTTTCTCTTTGTTTGGAGTGGTGTGGGTTTAACCCGCTCCTTTGTGCTTGATGTGGTTGCTTTGGCTGGAGCGGAATCGTCGGGATTTTCAAGGCAGTGCTCAATCCATTACATGTTTTGAGTCTCGATTTTTAGGTGTTTTGTACAGCTGGGTGTCGGGAAGGGTGAATCCAGATGTATTTGTTTTCTTAGATTTTGTTGATGATTTAGTTGGTTAGGTTCCCGTTCCGTTTTGCGGGGTTTATTGTATTCTTTTAGCATCTTCTTGATGCTGTGGTAATAAACTTTAATTATCAAAAAAAAAAAAAAAAATCAAAATGCCTCACTTCAGTAGATAAATTGTTTTACAATTACTTTGTTTTGTAACTCAACACATATAGAAGATTGTTTGCTTATTTATTTATGTTTTCATTTTATTTTCATCTTTTATGCTGACAAAAATTGATGTTGTAGTTATGCGTTTTTTTTAAAAGTGTTTTTGTAGTATCTATTTGCTCCTATGTTAGAATATTGGGTCTGTCCACCCACCCACCCCCTCCCCCCAAACCCCCCCCCCCCCCCCCCCCCCCCCCGCCCGCGCCCGCTTCCTACTGCTCCCTTTCCACTTGCCATGTGAGAGGTGGAATGATGTTATCTAGTCATTATGCATAGGTAATTGTTGGTACAATCATAGTACACCATTATGTAATACTTCAGATCAAATCTTGCACTATGTTTCCTCCTTTTGATCATTTTTCTGTCTTAATTTCTTCTGGCCCCTTAAATTACTGTGATAAATTTGGTGCAGAGACAGTCTCAGTAAGCATGTCAAACCACTGAATTTACCTAATCCAGTGATTGTGGCGTTGGTTTGAATCCTACTCTTGAAAATATGTGGTTGTGGATGGATTATCTATCTCTATTACTTCCTCTGCCCTAAAATATTAGTCTCTTATTCCATTTTTCATTGTCCCAAAATATTAGCCCCTTTTTAAAAATCATGGACTAAAATAACATGAATTTCCGATTTTGCCCTTCTTTTAAATTCATTGACATTAATATTTTTGAAGTGTAATAATTGTACTATCAAATGATAGTTTTGGAAAGTTAATATTTTTGAAGCATAATAATTGTGCTACCAAAAAAAGTTGGATTTCCGAAAAGGGACTAATATTTTGGATAGAGGGAGTTTTATTTCATGCTTTTTTTCCCTCATTGCTTGATTGGCCCTTTGTGATGTTATTATTGATGGGTTTCTGTTAATGATTTTGTGACATCTCAATGCAGAGCATTACAAAGTCCGAGTGTCCAAAAGAGCTCGAGCCTGCGGATAGAAGATCCTCGGTTCACGTTAATCTTATAAGAAGGGATGAGAACTGTCCTGTGAGTCCCCGTTCCTAATATAACTTTTTTTAATTGGGATATAAGTTTCTGACTTGTTATATTCTCATCTCCAAGATCATGTGCAATGTTATAATATGTTTTCCAATTAGTTGCATTGCAAACTAACCAATGGATCCCAAGAAACTACTTAGGCAGCCTTTTCTTGTTGATAATTGTTTGCTATGAAAAAGGAGTGGTAAATGCGTACCAACTGCTTCCTACTATGAAGCACAAACACCTCTCCAAAGGTCACGTATTGGTGTCCAACACATGCTAGACACGGACATGCTCCGAACATGTTGAGGACACATTGGGGACACGTTGAGAGCACGTGGTGACTTTTTCTTTACCTGCAGTAGTAGCATACCCAAGGTTGATGAATTTGATCAGAATAAATATTTAGCATAGAATAGGGCTGCAAACGAAGCCGAGCTCTTGAGCTTGAGTTCGGCTCGATAAGGAACTGGGCTCGGGCTTGAGCTCGGCTCAATAAATTTTTTTAAACATTATTTAAATAAAAAAATTATTTATATATTGTTTAATATATAAATAATATATTTATTAGATAATTTAAATAAAGATAAACAGGCCGAGCTTGATGGGCTGAACTTATGAAAACTCGAGCTCGGTTCGTTCACTAAACGAGCCTAATATTCGAGCTCGAGCTTGGCTCATTTATTAAACTAGCCGAACCGAGCCGAGCCGAGCCGAGCTTATTCGTGAACAGCTCAGTTCATTTGTAATCTTAGCATAGAATAAATATATAATATTAAAAAATATGATATATAATAAATATATAAAATTACATGTTTTGTGTTATGCATTTTTTTGAAAATTTGCATGTCCACGTGTTGTATCTATGTCCTTTTTCGTACTTCTTAGCCTTCCTATATGGCCTTCCACAGCCGTTGGCCATTCTCATGATCATTTCAAGGGTATAAACTCTACCCATAACAACTTCACTTTTTCTTTTTCAATTTTCTTGCAGGAACCCGAGCAGCATCATAATCCGTTTCAAGGTGTGGGAAGAACTTTGGGTGGTGGCAGCACAACTCAGCCAGCTCCCGAGCCAACTGCTGATGCTTCTCTCAATACTGCTTCAACCCCTTCTGCGGGCCTAGTTGTGGATGAAAACATGCCGTCAACCTCAATTCAACTCAGGTTGGCTGATGGAACCCGCATGATTGCACACTTCAACTACCACCATACGGTAGCCGATATCCGTTCCTTCATCGATGCATCTAGGCCCGGTGCTAGCAGGACTTATCAGCTGCAGACAGTCGGATTCCCTCCCAAGCGACTCACCGATCCATCCCAAACGGTTGAGCAAGCTGGTCTTGCTAATTCAGTAGTTATCCAAAAGTTTTGAGTCGGCTCACAAAAGTCAGTGCTAATTTAAACCAAATCTTTCGCTTTGAAGAATCTTAATATGGGTTTAGAAGCACAACATCTATACTTCTGAGACCTTGCAGATCAAACTCTTAGTGATACTTTGAAATTGTTTATAAGAAACACCATGGATAATGTCTGAGTATGTGCTGTCTGTTTTGGCAAATGATTTGATCATTGTTTGTGTTATATTCCTTCTCACTGTGATTTCTAATTTGCCCATACTACGGCTATATGATGCCTCCTTTTTTTCTCAATTAATTTCAACTTTGGATTGCCAAAATATGAGTGGCATATAGATGCCAGAAACCCAGAGTTGGCAGTGAAAATTGTGCCCTTTTATTATGCAGCCCCTATAATATTCTTATTTTCTTTTCTTTTTGGCTAGATAAAATGATTTCAGTCACTTGAGAACGCGAGAGCATAGTAACAAGGAGTTGCCGCTTACATCTATTTCAACTCCTTGGTCGATTCCTAGTAGGTTACGGATAGTGATAAACACTCCTGAGAAACAAACCCTAATGTATTTGAAGTTAAAAGCAGTGCATTAATGTTGGGATGTGGTATGTTTTTTTCTGAATAACGAGTTTTTTTATTTGGAAGTCTATGTCTGAATGATTCTTGGTCGAATAGTATAAGTAGTGTGTTGATATTTTTTGTGTTGTGCGAATAGAATTATTAATGTTCTCACTATGTTTGACATGAGAATTAGATTGCTCGACAAATGCTGCAGTGTGGTATTGTGTACATTCTTATTTATCAATGATTTTCTGTTATGAACATTCTGTGTGTGTTGGTGTGTTTTGCAGGTTTTATGGGTTTTGTTTCCTTTGGTCAAGTGAAGATGGGTTGTCCATTTTATTTTATTTTTTTGCTTCAAAATGTTTTTAAAGTTTTTCAAGCTCTTCGGTACAGATGGGTAATGCTATTTTGTCTCCCATCTCTTGTTTCCAATTTTCAGCTTTCTTATGTGCTAATGAATGATGTTCTTATTGCTGCCCCCCCACACCCCAAAAAAAAAAAATAGTTTTAATATTTGAAACAATAAAATAATAACAAAAGACTGATTCTGAATTATTGCTCAGACAAAGGATACAGACAAGGCTACATGTCCTGTTATGGGGTAGTACCTCTCTCTGCCTCTTACAAACAAAAAACAGTGGTGACATTTGAGAGATTTCATTCAATGATAGAACAATCAACAATAACTGAGACACCCTCACTACCTAAAAGGGTATATATATATCACTACACCTTTTAATTGAATTGTATATATATATATGTCACTGTCAATTCTATATTCTCAATCTCTTATATGTTGAACTATCAAATTATTTCTCAACTACAATCCTTATTCTCTTTCAAAAGTTATTTCTTTTCAAGTGGAGGAACCAAAGTCTTGTTTGTTTGTCGGATTAAGTTGGATGTGATTATTAGTACAATAAAATTGAATAAGTGAATTACTAGTGCAGTAATATTAAGTTAGATATGTAAAATATTGTATTTGTTTGTGGAGTTAATTGGTTGGTATTAAATATTTGAAATTACATAAAAGTTCTCATTATGTAGAAAATGACTTGGTTGATTTTGTAAAATGAGGGACAAAATGGTCTTGTCACTTCCAATTCTATGAGATAGAAATTGAATAACTAGTCCAGTCACTAAAGGGTATTTCTAAAATCTCATTAGACTAATGATTCTTATGGAGCCCACGAAAATAATAATTCAATCCCTTGAACTATGGAGGAAAACAAACAGGGCCCAAAATGCATCCACGCTCCATTTCTATACTGTAATCCAAATTGTTGGCCCATTTGGTTGTCTTTTCCTTTTTATTTTTCTTGTTTGCATTATCAAAAATAATAAAAACTACAAAAACACCCATTATTTTTATATATGTTTAAATTTTTATGTAATTAAAAAAAAAAGGGGGGAAAAGTAAAAAATAATGCTAAGAAAAGTATGTGCAATTCCTCGTGCCATTGGAAGAAAGTTCTTATGAGAAAAGAAATATCATGTCAATCTATCAACCTCACCAAGCTACCAAATTGGCTATCACAGTCTGACTAGTTTTACATGTTGCTCAAGCTCATGTCATAACATACTTTGATCTATGCCATCAAACCAAAAACAACCAAATTTTACACTATTCTTACATTCATAAAGAATCTCAGAAAACCTAATGTTGATCATGAGTCATGACAACACATCAAATCACAAAGTTTTAGTATGTAAGACAAAGTTGAATTCGGATTCGCATTAAGTTGGTTAAAAATTTATTTAAAATCACGTTGTTATATAAATAAGTCAAGTTTAAATATATTTTAAAACTTATTAAGTTCACAAATTAAAATTGAATAACCTATAATATTTGATTTGAAAGCTATTAAGAAATGAGTTCAATATCGTATATCAGGTTATCTAATATTTTCCTTCACTTGCAACCCTGTCTTGTACATGAAGATATAAACATTCATGTATAAAGACAAGAAAAAAAATGTCAAAGAAATATAAATAATGCAAAGAGACCAAATATAAACAAATATAAGCGCAGAGAGTTAAACTCAAAAACTCTCCCAAGCTGAATTATGATATTATGTTAGATCACTAATTATCCAAAAAATTATAATTGTTAGGAAATGAGCCCAATATATGAATTAAATTTTCTGCAATAATCTTCTCACAATAATCTTTCAATATGCAAAGATGATGATTGTGTTTTGAGCTTAAACTATTTTTCTGAACCACCATTAATTGTGGTTTATCCATTTAAACTAACATTGCATGATTATATAGAGTGATTATTCACTACAAAGAATTAAGGTTTTAAATACTAATATTTAGGGATAAAATTATTTTTTAGTGACCAAATATTTTTATTGTGAAAAATGTCGTAATTATATTTTTAGCAACAAAAATTGTATATTAGTGATGAATTATTATCCTTTTGGACCAAATTTTTTGTCTCAACAAATAAATTATTTTGAGACCAAATTATTTTGTCCCTAAAAGTCTATTTATTAGTGACACTTTCAACATTTTATCGCTAAAAGTCTTATTTTTTACTTTTCGGGACAATCTTTTAGCGATTAACCTCACGGCGATAGAAATTTGTCCCTAAATGTCTTTTGTAACAAAATTTTTACTTTTTGAGACCAAAACATTTGATCTCTAAAACTCTTATATATTATAGTGATTGTAGAGAATCATTGTCTATAACCATAATATATATGAAGCTATTCAACGAAACGCACGATGAAAAAACCAAACTATATAAACTTGGTTCTTTATGAGTTCCTCTTTTGAGATCGATTTGAAAATTAAACTTAAACACATTTTAAAAATTCATTAAATTTTTAAACTAAATTTAAATAATTTATTACTCTACTCATTTCAACTTGACTATACACGTTTAGAGTATTTTCCTTTACCTTTAACACTACAATTCTCATAATACTACTATACATTCGGATTTTTTATTTTGAATTTTACTCAAAAAAAATTAATTTATGATTCAAATTTATTCTATATATAATAAAATTTACAATAAATCAATTCAATTCTCACACACAATGATACTATCCCTATGTGGTTTGATTACTCAGCATTGGAAGGGAACGGAGTGGTTTGGTTGGAGAAGAAGACTGAGGACAACAGCATCTACTCCTTGGAATAGTTGAAAACCATTAATAGTGGCATGGATTAGACAAGGAATACAAAGCAAGATGTTGTCGGCCAAAGGAACAAAAAATTAGTGTAACCATCCAAAAGATTTTTTTTTTCTTTTTTTCTTTTTTTCTCTTGAGGTCTAGGGTTTGGTCCATGAAGGGTCCCTCATTAGTCATTCCTCATGTGCAACCCACAAATCAGTCACACCTCCCTACTTAACCCAACTTTGTACCCTGTGCCACAATATCAATCTCAATGGGTATCAAGGAGTCATATCAATAAAAATAAAATAAAATAATTAATAATAATAATATATATACATAATATTTTTAATTAATAAGATAGTTTAAAAGAGAATGGATGATTTTGTTTGTCACCTAAACGATCGAGTTATATTGATTTCATTTATCCATAACTACTATTCATTTCGGTTTGAAAATACTATATACTCAATTACATGAAATAGAATATACAAGAGCCACTCATGGTATTTACTACAAGCTATGTGCATGCTTAGGAAAAGCAAAATATATATATATATATTTTTTTTGTAACAATAGTGATATAGAAATTAAAAATGCATGCTTAAAATCAATTTGACAAATCTTGATTTTGTCATCCTAAAATACAATACTCATCAAAATTATTTACATTTTTTAAAATCTTACTGCAGTATCAAAAATTTTATGTAAACGTTTTGTGTGAATTTCATTTTTTTTTTTTTTATTGCAAACTTTTGAAACTCCATTTAGGAAACATCAATTATTTCACACCCCACATTGGGTGTTTTAGTGTGGTGTGATCCAACTTCACAAGTGAGAATTAAATCACAAAAAAAGACTATTATATGACATGGATTTACTTCGATTTGATAGAGGATTATTATTATAATTAAAGTGTGGGGTCTTCTATTATGCGGTGCACAGACACTTTCAAAATTGTGGCCTTTGAGATCCACCAATTCAAATTTTATTTAGTGCTAATACATACCCAATCCATTAACTCTAAAGGGTTTGGTTTAGTGGAACAAAAGACAATTAAAAGGCTTATCATTTAAAAGGTCATAGGATCGGATTTCACAAAGGTTAAAATATCTTAAATTTTGGGATATTGAAAGTTTATCCGGTCATTAATTTCATTAATTTTAGTACTGGTTTGGCATATAAGCCATGTTTGTTTGGCCTCTTAGAAGAGAGGATTGGATTAACAATTCATGGAGCCCATCAAAAGCATGTTTGATTGAGCTAAAATGTTATAGGACTATTAGTCCAATTAGACTACCAATCCTTGCAAAGGGTGGGATTAGCGTACCCATTGAAGAGTTGAGATTGGTAATCCAATCCCCTTGAATTAAAATATTTTAATTTTTTTTTTCAAATAATTTATTTGTGAAATAAATATTTTAAAAAATTATTACCGAAAGTAAATGATTTTTTTTACTAAAAAAATATGATCTTTTTTATTTTTATTTTTATATTTAATGAATTTTTAAATAATTTTTAAGTAAAATTTATATTTTTTAAGTGTCTCTAAATTAAGTGTACTTAAAAAGTATTTAAAAAATAATTATAAAATTAAAAAATATTAATTTTATATATTAATACTATTTATAGTATTACTAATCCAATTATGTACAAACAAACACACTTTATCCTATATTTCCAATCTAATATCCCTACTCTAATAATCTCCTTATTCAATCCCATTGTACTCCTAATCACATCCATCATATGAAGCCAAACAAACGTAACGATAGGGTTGGGGTAAGTTGGGACTAAAATAATTACAAAAAGATAAATTATGTTTTTGAGCTCCATACTAAAAAATATCACATCTAAACCATAATTATTTCATTTTTTCTCTCACAAAAGTAAAAAAAAAAAAGCCAAAAAGCTTATCCCAAATAAGGCTTTTTAGCTACAGGGTAAAATAGTCAAAAAGTCAACTCACATCTCAAACGAAACCTCAAGATCTAAGAATTAGTTGAGGTGTGCATAAATTGATTCCAACACCAAGTTATTAAAAAAAAAAAAAATCCTTTTAAATATCCAATAACTGAATTAGAAGTTGACTCCATGATTTAGTTTTGACATTCCTATAATGGTCATTTTAATCCCATTACATTATTTTGTGGGCCCTAAATGTGTTTTGGGCAATGCATGAATGATCAAATAGCAGAAAGGGATATGCTTAATTTCAACTAGTTCTATAAACAATTTGCAAGTCAATAGAGAAATGATATATTTTGTTCTATGAATTGTTTTGATGATAATTGACCAAGATAAGGATTCCTATATATCTCACACTACTTGCGTAATTACGGTTCATGCTTTCTTATCTTTTTTATTTTTATTTTTTTAAGATGGTATCTTCTTTTTTTTTTTTTTTTTTTAATGGAAGTGTTACAAATCTTTCAAAAAAGAATTTTATATTTTAAAACTCTTTTGTTCTTTTGTCATAATACATTATTAATTATTAGATTATGTGAGTATTATAAAGCACGTTAGAGTATGATCTAATAGTTAAGACTATAATAAAATAAGGAGACAAAAGAATTTAAAAATAGAAATTTTGTATTAAGAGTTTAGTGAGGTCCACTCCTAAATGAGTGCTAAGTGCGCTCACGCGGGCAAGAGAGAGACATAATTGTTTTAATGCATTTAGTTCCCGCATGGTAAATATTTTGGGGTTAAAAAGTATAAAAAGACAAAATCTATACTATATATTAAGTAAAAAAAGGAAGACTTGTGAGAGTTTCAATATCTCAATCTGAATTTTTTAAATTTTTTATTAAAAAAAAAAAACTCAGCATTTATTGATTTGGTTAAAATCCCCTGATCAGCATTTATTAACTTTTTTCAATCTACATGTCTTTCTACATGCCTGCATTTATTGATTTGGTCAAAATCTCCTTATCAGCATTTAAAATCCTCTCATACAAATAATTATAGATACAATTCGTGTATAGTTACTACAGTACCTTTTTCAACTTGTCCCATATACTATGGTTAATAATAAGATTGTTAAATTATTTTTATAAAAAATCTTTAAAAACATAATTTATATATTACAAAAAATCTAAAATAAATATAAATAACTATAATTATCCCGTGCATAGCAAGGGTGACAGGCTAGTAAGTTATATAAGTTAATAAGACAAAATGTTACATTTAAACTATAACCATTATACTATTTCTCTCACAAAAGTTAAAAAAATCTAAAAATAAAAACAAAAAAAGACTAAAAAAATCCCAACACAAAAAAGTTGGTTACCATAACCAATGCCAAGTGAAGCTTTAGTGATTAAGACATGTGATCTAATTTTATTAATGGACCAAAAATGGAAAGGGGAGCTTAATAAACAAGATTAATAAAATGAGTTTAGGGAATGACCCTAATCTTTAGAAAGAGAATCATTTAGATGTCTATAATGATTAGGACATTTGATCTAATTTCCTTGGGTATTTGATTAAGGCCAAAAGTGGAAAGGGAGGGCCATGGAGGTAACTTTTTAAATCCCAAAGAAAGGAGATCAATTTATATTATGTTATATAAACTCAGAGCTTATGATTGGAATGCCTCATATTAGCAAGCCGCACAGTAATACATACCAAAAGGCAATTACTTTTTTAAAACCATAGATTAAACTGAAGATTAACCTCCAAAAGTTTATTTACTTATTCATTATGAAAAGGGTACATTTTAAAGTTTCGATTGCCTCATGAACCATGTAGCAGCTGTCTTTCTCTTCAATGGTGAGAAAAAATCATTACTATTTCTTGTGCAATATTTGACACAAAAAATAGATACATGTAAAATCATTGTCAACTCATCAAAAAAGGAGTTGATAAAGAGTGAATGTGATCAAAGAAAAATTGCTACATTAGCAATTAGTTACTATAAAGCGTACAATACATATCATATATATGCAATTTTACCTCACATAAATTTTTAGGAGCTTATATAAGTGATTTTATAAAAATATTTAGTTGAATGTAAATTTATAAGTCTTAAATTTTTACAAACTTACACAAATTATGTTCAACTTATGTAATCTTGTGATAGGATTATATATAGTGTACATTATAGTTAAAAATAAATTTATAAAAAAATTAATTTCATAACTATTTAAACTTTTTTAGGAATGATGTTCAGGAATGACTAAAGTGAGAATTTTGGTATGAAATGAATTTGTCAAAAAGCTAACAATTGTTTGGCAAGTTGGTTTGTGGCTAAAATAGCCACAAAAGATAAAATATGTTATTTTAGCCACAACAAACAAAATATCACATACAATCCATAATCATTACATTCTTCTCTCACAAAAAAAGTAAAAAAAGTCAAAAAGCTAAAAAGCCCTTCCCAAACCAAGCTTTTTAACCTAGGCTAAAATAATCAAAAAAGTCAAAAAGCCAAAAAGTCAACCCACTTCCCAAACGGAGGCAAAATAAGTTTTTTTTAACTAATAAGCTAGTTTTTAAGCCTCTAACAAATGAAAGATTATTAGTTTATTTGCTTAAAAAATTTGATTAATGGCATTTGGTTATAATTTAAAATTATAATTTATTTGACTCTTTTAGTTTATATAACCGGAAAAAAGAGATTTTTTTAAAGTTATAATTTGATTTTTCAATTTATTTAAAACTTCTATATGTATGGATCAAAGAAGTCCATCTCTTTTAGCATGGGGGTGGTTTGATACAACTTATTTCTGAGTTTTTTGTTGACTTGATTTTTGTTCTTATTGCCAACATCATAAATAAGTTACTTATTGATTTATTTGGATTGAATAATATTATATATACTAATTAATATATCAATTAATGTATTAATATATGACATAATATAATTTTAGAAATTTTGAGTCTTTATAGTTTGTGTAATGGGCGGAGTCATAATTTTAAAATGACAATGTCATAGCATATATTAGTACACTAATTGATATATTAATTGATGCATGTAGTACCACCGATTTGAATTACATCACTTATTTATTTTTTTTACACGTCTTTTCGTAACAAGTAAAAAAATCAACTTATAAACAATATTCAAAACAAATAAACTTTTTTTTTAAAAAAAATCAAAAGTTGCACTAAGAGTATCTCCAACAGTGTATTAATTTTTCTTTTATCAAATTTGAGTAAAAACTTGAAGAAAAGCTCACTTTGATATCAAGTGCTCCAACGGAAGGTTTTGCAGTATTGTTAAACCATCGGTATCTGCCAGGTCGACCGGCCAGTGCAAATTTTTCACAAGTTTTCTTCTTGAGGTGGTCATCCAAGAGGTCGACTGAACAGACGATCGGCCAGTGTAATTTTTTCACAAACTTTTTCCTTGAGGTGGTCTTCCGAGAGAACATCTGGTGATGAAAATCTAACGGTAATGAACAGTGATTTGATGAAAGGCACATTAGTCCTCAGTTTGATGAAAGAAAAGTGATCCTAGATTTGATATCGATTTGATGAAACCGTTAGAGCTGAAAAATGAACCATTTTTCATCAAATTCAAATTTAATGATAAGTTTAATACACGATTGGAAATGGTTTAAAGACTCAATCTTTTCATGTTTTTAGTGATTTTTTTTTTTTTTTTTTTTTTGACATTAAACTTTTTTTAACTTACAATAAGGTTTATTTTGGTAATATGGTTAAAAACCTATTTTTATTTTTTTAGTTATATTATCTCTTTATTTTTTTATACATTTAAAAAAAATCAAAAATATTAAAAAAGTCAACTTTTAACTTATTTTTCAAAGGGCAAATTACACAAATAGTCCCTATAGTTTGGAGCTTGTGTCACTTTGGTCCCTGACTTTTCAATTGTGACACATTTGACCCTGAATTTTGAATCTTGTTTCAAATAAGGACAATTGAATATATAATTAGATTTTTCAAGGGTAAAATTGTCAATTTGATAAAATATAAACTAATTTGACAAAAATAAATGTCAAGCAAATATTTTTTAATTTTTAAAAATTATTTCTACCTACTAAAAATAAAATTATGTAAAATTGATAAATCTTTTGGATATTTATTTATTTATTTTTACCAAATTAATTTTTATTGTGTGTTTGGATGATGATCATGTAAAATTAATTTTAAAAAATTAATCATGTAATTTTTATTAATTTTAACTAAGTTTATCATTGGTGGATAAAAATAATTTTAAAAATATTAAAAATATTTTTTTGACATTTATTTTTGTCAAATTAGTTTATATTTTATCAAATTGACGATTTTACCCTTGAAAAATCTAATAATTTTTTCAATTGTCCTTATTTGGAACAAGATTCAAACTTCATGGTCAAATGTGTCACAATTGAAAAGTCAGGGACCAAAGTGACACAAGTCCCAAACTATAGGGACTATTAGTGTAATTAACCCTTTTTCAAAATAAGCCTAAGTTATACCAAATACATTTTGCCTTCATTTGGGATATGGATTGGCTTTTTAGCTATTTCAGCCTAGGGTTAAAAGCCTTTGTTTGTGATAGTTTTTTTGACTTTTGTAAAAGAAAAAATAAAATGATTATAATTTAAATGTGACATTTTTATCCTATTTGACTAAAATAACTATTTTATTCTATATAACTATTTAAACCTAAATAGACATGCCAAACATAAGGGTTTGTGAATATTTACATAGAGAGTAGCTTCCCTTCGGTCCTAGATCGGACTGGAGGGTATTGTTGGGCTTGTAGGGGCCATCACGAGTCTTGTTTCGATAGTCCGAATCGTTTAATATGTAGAACTCATCGAGTACTATATGCTTATAAAACATTACGTTGATCGGATATCGATAGCTATGTGATCAAAATAGTTTTGTATAAAAAAAAATGAATGGTGAAAAAATTAGCAGTTGGCAAAAAATTGATTCGATGAGATAATTATCAATATTCAATTAACGTAATTTTTTACAGGTATATAGTATTTAACGATTTCTACACATTAAATGGTACAAATTATCAAAACGGGATCTAAAATAGGATATGTAGTGAGCCTCCACGAATCTAACAGTACCTTCCAATCCGATCTAAGACTAGAGGAAAGCTGCTCCCATTTACATAATAGAGAAACTACTGACAATTTATCTAATTAAATAAGTTCAACTTTTCTTCATAAATTATGAAAAGAAAAATGTTAGGATTATGAAATAATTACAAAAAAATCTATTAAATTATTCATAAAGGTGTAGGACTCACACTCAGGTAGGATTTATATTTATGTGAATATTTGATAAATTTTTTGATAATTTTTTATAGGGTAGGATTTCTTGGAATTTATTTAAATTACAAATTACCTTTTATAGTTTTAGAAATTATATCATGTCCCCTAAGGTTTCTAATTTAATAACAAATAAGTCTTTTTTATCAATAAATCATCAAGTTAACTAACAATTTTTAATAATGTTAAAATTTTATTTTAATTAATAATTTAGATAATTTTATTATTGTATAAGCAAACAGTTAAAAATTTTATTTTTTTAATTAATTCTGTTAAATAAAAAATTATAACAAGAAGGTATTTGTAATTTTTCAATTTACAAGGGATAATTCATATTTTAAGTAAATCTCAAAAGGTATATTTATAATTTATCATTTTTTATAGTATTATTAAATTTGGTGAAGAGAGAAATTTTAGGGGTTGTTTAGGATGACCTAAATAAGTATATTTTTTATCTTTTTATGAAAAGATGTGCAGAAAAATAGAGAGATGATGTGATAAAAAAAAGATAAAAAGATGGATTATTTTGAAATTCCCAAACTTGGCCTTAGATAAGCGATAAAGAATTTTTTTTTTTAATTAATAAAAAATTTACGAAAAAGTTAGAATAATATCTAATCAAATCTTTTATTTAAAGGGCAGTGATTTAAATGAAGAAAAATGTTTGAGAGCTCTAAACCATGCACTAATGACATGGAAGTGTGTGGGGTCCAGCCTGATGTGATGTTTTAGCTTGAAAATATTTTTTTTTGGACATGCCAACTCATTAGAGCTCTACTTTTAGAGGTCTATAGCATTGTTGTTAAATGAAACCCTATGCATGCGACATTAAAAAAAGAAAAATAAATAAATTAAAACATCACATCATAAATAGTTTCCATCTATTAAAACTTTCCTAAATTTTCTTTTTAGAGCATCAGCATCAGAATTTTCAAAATAATAAAAAGTTAAAATATAGTTAATAAATCATTAAGAGTTGGTTTGGGATGTTTTAAAAAAGTGTATATTTTTTGACTTATTAACTTATATGGGTTGGGTTTGGGTTGGGTTTGATGTGATGTGTTAGAGAGGTGATGTGATTTAAATAAGATGATGTGACTTAAATAGGATAGTGACTTTTTGACTTTTTATATTATTTATGTTATGCCAAACTTGGCCTAAATTCTCTCTCCATCAGTCTCAACAAATTTTTCTTAAATTAATTTTTTGTTAAAGTTGTTACAGTAACTCCTCTTATGAAGCGAGGAACTGTTCATCGCTACAACACGCGATTTGGGTGTAACCGGACGACGTCCGCCCAGACGTCCGGCCGGTCAATCGGTCAACGGCAATTTTTTTTTTCCCTTCAGTTTTATCTTTTGTAAAACATAAAAATTGTTTAGTTGATAGGTCATCAATTTAATTATAAAAAAAAAAAGAATAACAAATATTTTAATAAGATTAAGTTAAAATAAAAAGTTTAATGTAGTGAGTAACTAATTAAAATAGAAAAATAAAATTTTAAATTATAATTTAATTCAAAATTTATTGAGACTGATACGAATATTCTCATAACTCTAAAAATTTTCTGCTACTTAAATTTAAAATTAAATAAAATATAAAAAGATAGTGAAATGATTGGAATTTTTTAATTTTCCTTTTTTTTTTTTTTTTTTTTAATGTAATTCAGACTCTTTATCATGGCAAAGGCAGGACTGGTGGTGATGGACATGACGTAAAGCTAACACAAAACAAAAGCTTGCTCAGCCTATGCAAAACCCTAGCTACTCTCTAGCTCTATATGCCCTATATAGATATATATATATCTGTTCTCTTTTATTTTTATTTTTATTTTTATTATAAATCAGTTTAGACGCATCAAAGTAACAAGTTTTATTACCCTCGGAACGAGTTTTTTTGAAACAAGTTAATTTCCTGTCCAGTGGCCTAAAAGTTTTGCTGATGAGAAAAGCTGAGCCTAAGCCCTTAATAAAACAACTAAGATCATCTCCAACGGTGACTCAGATTTTTCACTAAATCTGAGTTAAAAAAGATCCATTTTATCAAATTTGATACTACTCACTCCAACCGTGCACCAAATTCATGAAATGTGCTTCGGGACAACCGGGTAATCGACCGGCCGGTCGACCGGTTATGGAGAAATTTTTTTTTTTCAAATTGTTTGCACCTTTTGTTGAACTATCTGAACTTTTTCCGGGACAACCGGGTGGTCGACCGGCCGGTCAACCGGCTGGTCAACCGGTTAGGAGGATTTTTTTTTTTTTTTTTTCAAATTGTTTGAACATTTTTCTGAACTGTCTGAACCTTTTCCGGGACAACCGGTTGGTCGACCGGCCGGGCAACCGGTTGGTCGACCGGGTACTCCCCTCCAACGGTCCGTAACAGTGTTTTGGTGAATTCAGTATTCTGTCGTCGATTTGATGAATTGTTTGATAAATTGTCGATTTGATATCAGTTCTGATGAACCGTTGGAGCAATGAACAGTGTCTTTTTCATCAAAATTTAAATTTGATATCAATTCTGATACACCGTTGGAGATGGTCTAACTCCAATCCAATTTCTCGAATCTCATTCACCGGGTCAAATACTTGGTTTAAGGTTGGTTTAAGATATTCTTAAAAAGTGTACTTTTTAATTTATTGGCTTATATAAGTTAGGTTTAGATTGAATTTGATGTTATGTATTAGAGAGGTAATGTGATTTAAATAAAATGATATGACTTAAATAAGATAGTGACTTTTTGTATTATTTAGTTTATGCCAAACTAACCCTCAATAACAAACTAAGTCTAACCTAGTCAAGAGAGAATTGAATTAAATGTAAACATTTAGGTAGTTTATCAAAAGTGTAAAATTTTTTTCTCATAAATACTAATCTAACAATTAATCAACAAAACATTTACCCAAAAAAAAAATTTCTTAGTATTCTTTCTAGAAAATTATTGTTTGATTTTAAAGCGACGCATGATGATATCTCATACCAATCATAATTTATCATACCCTCTCATATTTCTTAATCATACAATACAAATTTATAAATCTCATCATCTATACCAATCACAACACAATTAAACTGCCTATATCCCAAAACCAACCACTAACTTCTCCTTCTTTCTCTTCCCTCTTCACCCTCCTCTTTCATTATTTCATTCATTCATAGCGGTGACGTCTCTCCCTACTTTCGGGGGGGTTTTTCCTTAAATAAGGCCTCGTTTGGGAACAGACTAATTTAGTAATTTTTTGACTATTTGGCTAAAAAGGTAGCTAAAAAAAACTTATATGTTTGTGATGACTTTTTGGCTAATTACGAAAAGATGTGCAAAAAGTAGAGAGAAAAGAGAATCTTTGACTTTTTGGTATGAATTTTTGACTTTTTGATTAATTTAATAACTTTTTGACTAATCAACTAAAAAAGTAAGTTCCCAAACGGGGCCTAAATCAAAATATCAAGTTATTTCTTAAAGGGCTTTGCTACGTCCCTTAATTTCTAGCCCCCTAATCCCCCTAAATTTTAAACGAAGGCAAAAAAAAGAAAAGAAAAAAGACCCAAAACGATGTCATTTTGGGCATTAGGGGGATTAAGGGGACATTTTTAGGGGGACAAATCATTTTCCTTTCTTAAATTAGGCTTAATTTGGACGAAATTCTTAAACTAGGCTAAAGTGCTATTACAAATCACGCTTTCACTGTTTCCAAGCTCCTTTCACAAAAAATTTGTAAAATAGTAAAAGCATAGTTACAAACTACGGTTTTAAGTAAATTTTTTTTTTCTCCAAAAAACGTGGTTTCAAACCATGTTTTTATTGTTGATCACATAAAGCGTGATTGATATAAACAAAATGTAAAAACGTGATTACAAGCCACGTTTTCAACCAAAACACATACCCAGCATCTTCTTTCTCACACACTCACAGACACTCACTCTCACTCATTCTCTCTCTCTCTCACACACTCACATCCATATATAATTTTTAATATATATAAATTTTATTTTATAAAATTGAGACTAATATTAAATATAAGTAATAATAATTTATAATAGCAAATAATAATCAACTATATAATTTTTATATAATTTTGAAAAAAAATACTCCATCCGTCCCAAAATAATGGTCCCTTTTAGAGAATCTAACTTTTTTTGGTAGTACAATTATTGCATTTGAAAAAAGTTGGTTTTCCAAAATTATTTTTTTGATAGTACATTTTTTGGGAATATCAATGTCATAATTGTACTTTTTATATTGTTTATTAATTTAAAAGAATGGCAAAATAGGAAATTTATATTATTTTTGTAATTGATTTTTGAAGAGTGACTAATATTTTGGGACAATAAAAAATGAAATAAGGGGCTAATATTTTCGGACGGAGGGAGTAACTTTTATTGAAAAAATAACTTTTTTTTTTCAATTAATTTTTTTTTCAAATAAAATTAATTGAAAAAAAAATTTATTAGTAAAATTTTTAAATTTTTGTTTAAAAACCAACGTAAACTTATTTTTTGGGCCATGTATGGTTTGATTTTTAAACTAACGTAAGAAATGACTTATCAAAAGATTTTTAAGCTGTGTATGGTTTGAAAAAAAATTAATTAAAAAAATATATATAAGTAATTAAAAAAATCTAATCGCCTCACAGTAAATTAAAATTAGTTAATAGAGAATAAAAGATCAAGAAATCATTTGAGAATAATAAACAATGTAAACAATTCCTCATTTCTTACACCTAAAAATAAAATTAATCTTTACTTGAATTGAGAAATTATTTTAGAATACTAAAATACTCAATTAATTTGTTAGCCCTGTTTGGTGCAGCTTAAAAGCTGCTTATTTCAGCTTTTTAGCTTAATTTAAGCTATTTTGATGTGTTTGGTTTAGCTTATAGCTTATAACTTTTTTGAAGTCAGAAATCAGCTTATTCTTTGAGTGGGGCAGGAGATGCTTAATTTATAAGTCAGAAATCAGCTTATATTCATAGTTATAAGTTATAAGCCGTTTAGGCATAAGTTATAAGCACTTTTCCACAGCTCTACCAAGCAGGGCCGTTGTACGATACTTAAAATATATTTCTCTATCTTTATTTTTTTTTCATTTAAACTATTTTAATTAAATTAAATCTTAAAATTAATTTCTCACATTCATTAATGGTTAAAATTTTACTTTATTTTTTAAAAGAAAATTTCACCATTATTTTGTTATATTATTATTTATAGTGAAGTGTTATTATTTAAATTATCAAATTTTACTTCTTCCGTATCATACATAAATAATTAATTGAGTATTTTATTATTCTCAAATAATTTCTCCATGCAAGCAAAGATTAATTTTAATTTTAGGTGTAAGAAATGATAAATTATTAGAATTATTTATTATTCTCAAATGATTTCTTGATCTTTCATTCTCTATTAACTAATTTTAATTTATTGTAATGTGATTAAATTTTTTTTACTTCTATTTTTATTTTTAATTTTTTTAATCATGTAAGAAATATTAATATGTTTTTTTAAAATATGCGTCAACTAGAAGTTTAATAACTCAAAAATAAAAATAAAAATTTAAGAATAATATATAATTGAGAAAAGATAAAATAATAATTTTTTTTACATATGAATAAATAAGGAATGTAAATTGGCGGGAAAAAAAATAACTCTATTTATTTTAACTTTAAAAAAATTCAAATAATAAATACATTACTTAAAATAATAAATTTTAGGTTATTTATGTGGTGTGAAATAAGTCTTATATTAAATTATTAAGATATCATCTAACATTAATTTTAGAGGAGTGCTCCTATTAGCACCCCTATCGATTATTTTAGACCCTTCATTTTTTAGATTTTTTTTACTACAATAATAACCTCAAGTGAAATTGCTAAAAAGAATATCAATAATTTTGGGACACTTCATTTGACAATTAAGCCTACAAATCCACCACATCATGAGTTAGGGTTTATGAATGCATCCACCTCTATCACCACCCATCCATTTTTCCCAAATCTCACATTCAAAACCTACTTCACCCTCAAAACTTTGAAAACCCTTTGGCAATAATATTTCGGCGGCAACAATTTGATTACATACACTTCTCTAGTAATAACAATAAATTGAAGGTTTTTTCGGCAAGTACAATTCCATGAGATAAGAGGAGTATAACAATAAAAGTTTAGAAAATGTTTATAACTTTGATGGTGTTTTTAACTCAGAAGAGATTGGCCTTATAAGAGCAAGTTTCTTGAAAAAAATAACAAAAATAATAAAAATTGTTAGTAATTTTTTCGGGACTAAACTCCCAAACATGTGAATGAAATTTGGGAACAAATGCCTGAACATTGTTTATTTGTTCAGAAATAGGAAACTGAACGTTTCTTATTTGTTCGGAAACAGATAACCGAAGTAGTAGTAGAAGCAAGCAAACAAAGGAGGTCTAACCACCCTTGGGTGGTCGAATGGCCAGTGAAATCCTGCCCAGTTTTGCTCACATAGAGAGCATACAAGTACAGTGAAGCCATGGATGAATGACTGATAATCAACTAGAGAAGTATGAAAGTGGATTGTGTTGTATGTGTGAAAAGAGATAATAGAAAAAAAAAATTAAACAGATTGACAAATCTCATAATGAAGTAGAGAAAAAAAATTTAATCACATAAATTTTTTCCACTGGTTTTAAGAGGTTCCACCATCGTTAGTTTTGTTAAGGTTTTGGAAGAGAGGCTTTTTGGGGAGTGGGGGTATGCATTTGAATGAGTAAAATATTTTTACAAGCATAACTTTGATATTATTTGGGAGGAAAAAATAAATTTTAAGAGTTTTATAATTTATAAGTGGTGGTCAAAAGAAATAGACGATTCAAAATAATTGATGGGGTGCTAATAACATCACTATTTTAGAGAGATTATTTATTTTTAAGTATTTTATCAATAAAAATTAATATTTTTTTTTTGCATTAAATGATTTTATAATATCTTAACAATTTAAAGATTTTATTTAATATTGCATGAAATTTAAGAATTTTATTAAATAATAATAAAATATGTGTAGATTTTTGATAATATATATACAAAATCTCAGAGAATGTGAGTGAAATTTCTCATTTGAATAAATAAAATAATTTATGAATAATTTCGTCATTTTTTGTATGATATTAGCATAACATCAACAAATTCTATTAAATAACTTAACAGTGAGAGAATCTTGATAATAGTTTTAAAAGTAAGAAATATTAATGTAATTATTGAAATTACCAGAGAGATCTTATAATTATTAAAAATCTTAAGAGAAGTAAATATAATTTACACTAAGGGCAAGTTTGGCATATGAGAAATAATCCATCTTTTTATCTTTTTTTTATCACATCACATCTCTACTTTTCTGCATATTTTTTCGTAAAAAAATAAAAAGTACACTTATTTAAGTCATCTCAAACAACCCCTAAATATTTTAATTCTATACAATTTTTATTAATAATTCTTAAAACTGTCAAAAATTCTTAGAACTGTCATTAAAAGAAAAAATATACATATTTTTTGTGGTTATATTTATACTTTTGTTCTTACGCTGTCGTGACGGGTGCGTGTACTTTGTCCTAACCCTAAAACCCTAGGTCTAAAACCTCAATGTGAATCTGGCTAAAGTTCTTCATGTCCCTCCCTCTCTCTTACATCCCTAATCCTAGCCTTTTTATCCCATCAAACCTAGGTTTTGTTTGGTTCACGGAATTAATTTGACTAATTATGAGCAAAATGAGATAGTAAAACATGTTTGGTTCACAGGATTATGACTGATTATGAGCAAATTTGTATTTGTGTTGTTTTAAATGATATGGTAAACCTGGTATGCTTTCAAGTTGTTCTATCATGCTGAATGACATTATCGAAAGGGTTATTTGGAATTATTTAAATAAGTGTATTTTTTTTTTATAGAGATAATGTGATTTAAAAAAAATAAAAAAATTAGAAGTATGTTTATGTAGCACACCCCAAACAACTCCTTGGGTGTGAAAAATTATGGTTGCGTTTGGTAGAGTTTTGTAAATATGATTTGAGAATATGAGTTGTATTTTGAGTTTGTGAGTTGTGGAATTATGATTTGAGTGTAGAAAATTTGTTTGGTTATGGTTTTTGAATAGAGTGTTGAATTGAGTGTGGAATTGAGTTTTGAAAGTTTGATTTGATATGTGATGTAAAAAAATTTATTTGGTTATGAAAACTTAATTCAAATTATTATAAGTCATAACAAAACACACTACTTTCATACTATTGAAAATTCTGATCAACACTCATAACTAAACTCTTTTTAAAATTCAATTAAAAAAATTATTATTAACAAAAAATAATATCAATCAATTTTTTAATTGAAAATACTACAAAGGAAATAATTTTTTTTTCAAAATAAATATTCAAAAAATTTAAATCATAAATATTTAAATAATCTAAAAAATTTAATAATTAAAAAATTTAATAAATATTCAAAAATTTTAAATCGTAAAAATTTAAATAATTTAAATATTCAAAAAATTTAAATAATTTTAAATGTTAATATTTTAAATTTAAAAACAACTCTACCTCAAATCGTAACCAAACACATAAAACAAAACTCAATTAAGAAATTATTTTTAAAACTCATAACCAAACACATAACTCCAAACCCCATACTACTTTCACAACTCTACACTCAAATCGTAACCAAATACATAACAAAAAAATTAAAATATTTAAAAATATTTTTATAAAATAGAGTTTGAATTTATTTTTATAAAATATTTTAAAATTTTAAAAATTAAAATCGTAATATTTTGAAATTAAAATATTTAAAAATATTCAAAAAATTAAAAAAATCGTAACATATTCAAATATTAAAATATTTAAAATCTTAACAAAATTAAAAGATTTTTAAAATATTTAAATATTTAAAAAATTAAAATATTGATTTGAATTGAGTTTTGAATTATGTGTTTGGTTATGAGTTTTGAAAAGTAATGATTATGTTTTGAATTGAATTTTGAGAAATGGGTATATAATTATAATTTGAAAGTTCTAAACAAACAACACATTTAAATCAATAGGTGAAACTATATTTTGAAATGCTTACCAAGTGAAGCCGTTGTTCTTGTTGTTGGTTTTTTTTTGTGTGACTATTTTAATCCGGACTTTTCTTAGGTGTGCAACCCTCAAGGTTGCACACCATGTGCCACTTACACAAAAAGTGTATGTGGAAGGTGAAAACAAAAGTAGGACTGCAAACAGAAAATGCGTAAGTGTAAGGCGTAAGTTGCACATTATAACAGAACCCTTTTAATCCTAGCTAAAAAATTCTCATTTGTCATAAAGATTTTTGGGGCTAAAATGTTACAATAGTCATAAAAAAAAAAAAGAAGTTAAAAAGTTAATAAGACAAAATGTCACATCCAAACTAGAATGATTTGACTTCTTTTTTTAGGAAAATTTGGCCATAAACCCCTCTTACCTTCCTTTTATTGTTAAAAGGACCCAAAAAAAAAATTATGCTTTCAAAACTCTTTGATAATTATAAAGTCTTCTATAAAGGACAAAATTTATTATTTAAATATTTTATCAGACTATTATACCATCAACTAGATCTTTTTACCTTCTCTGCCTACTCTCTTCCCACCTTCTCCATCTCTCTTCTCATCCGTTCTACCAAGATCAGCGACGGAGAGCACATCTCCAAAATCGGCGACCTTGTCTGAGAAGATCAGCCATCGCTAACCACTCAGCGACTTCAGGGCCTTAGCTCTACTCTGCCTCAGATCGGAGTTCGATCTCCTTCGTCGGTTAATTTCAAGGGTTCGAAATCGAAGTTCGTTGGTCGATCACCGTTGTTGCCATCTGATCAAAGATCCTCATTTGAGATCCATAAGTTAGTCGATTCGCCAAGCCACCGCGATGACCTTGTAGGCGAAATTGAAGAGTAGATACCAGATTATTTTGATATCATTTTTGAAAAGAGCTATTGTGATCCCAACCACATTTTCCTTCATAAACAGTGCTATTGGTATCATGTAAAGCAGAAGGTTCATAGAATTCAAGAGATTTTCAAGATCATATTGATGATGATGATGAATGATTATATGAGTTGTGCGAGTTTTGATATGTTTGAGGTGGAGAATAGTGGTGTGATTGGGGTTGGAGCGTAAATGCATATCAATTGTGCCTTTATATATATATATAATAGATTTAAAAGTAAAATTTGACTCTAGTTCATTCATCTATGCATTTTGTTTTTTATAACAATAAAATTTTACTTTGGTTAAAAATATATTGATTTGCTTAACGATATAAAATTTTACTTTGAATCATAATAAATTTTACTCTGAAATACACTATGAGGATGATTTAATAAGAGAGCTGATATATATATATATATATATATATGAGAGTAGTATAGTAAAATAAACAAATTTTAAAATATTAAGGGATTTTGAAAGTATTTATATAATTCTTGTCCATTCGAAAGACAAATTAAACAGTGACGAGTCTATCACCAAATCTCTCTTTTCTTACAAAAGTTAAAAAAAACCAAAAAGTCTAACCTAAATGGGTTGTTTTGGCAACCCAACTAAAAGTCAGCTTTTAGCTTTTAACTCATTTTTAGTCATATCACCTCTCACATTTTTTATCCACAAAAAAGACAAAACAACCAAAAAAAGTCAAAAAGTCAGCTTTTAACCCATTTCCCAAAACATCCGAGGTTTTTTAGTCTAGACTGAAAAAGTCAAAAAACCAACTCATATCCCAAACGAAGCCAATTCTTTTATGTTGATTTTTTTGATTTTTATAAGAAAAAAGTAAAATGAACATCGTTTAAATGTGATATTTTATTTTATTGACTTTTTAATTTATTTTATTTTATTTTGACTAAAAAAATCAAAATTTCAAAAAAGTCGGATACTAAATGTGCTCTTAATAAATGAGAACATTTTGAATGAATTTCAAACTGTCTGTAAATTAAAAAATATAATAATTGTATCATTATATATTAACGTATGATAACTCTACAAAATTTGAAAAATGTTCGCACCAAATTAGTTATACATTTTTATATAATAAAATTATTAAATCCTCTCGGAGTATTATGGCTGATTGTCTATGTGGTACTTTCAAACGATATTTGGGTTAAAAAGACTTCTTTTTTTGAAATTTTTTTTTTCAAAATTATGTAAAAAAATCTTTATTTTCTCGGTCCATCTTATGTAGTTTAAAAAGTAAGTTTATTTTGAAAAATTCCAATCAAAATTTGAAAAAGTCAAGATAAAAAAAAAAAAAAAACCTTATTAAATTTTTTAAAGTTTATTAAAGAAGAAAATAATTCAAAAAAATTACCAACACTACAAAAAAATTAAAGTTTTAGAGATCAAAATTTAGGAATAAAATTATTTTTAGGGACCAAATATTTTTGTTATGAAAAGTGTCGTCATTATATTTTTAGCAACGAAAATTAAATATTAATGATGATTTATCCTTTTGGGACCAAATTTTTGAGTCCGGATCCCCTCATTGACTTCTTACATGCAACGACTCTGATGCCTTAATCCAGATCCAATGGTCCAGATTTTGAAGAAAAAAAAAATTAAAACAAATTGAAACTGAAATTTTCCTGCCCAAAGTTATGTAGGTTATACACATTTTGTTTTGGAACTCGCTCTCACTCATTTCACTCCACCGAACCCACCATCGCCGGCGACCCACTCCCGGCGGCGACACACTTTCGATAGCGACCCACTCCTGAAATCCAATCGATTGAGGTTGATTGCTTATGTTTGCTTCGCAAACCAAATCCCTCACGCTCTTCTCCTCCATCTCACCGAACCTGTCTCATCAACGACCCTCTTAACGACGACCCACTCCCCAAACCTAATCCATTGCTTTGCCCTCATTCTCTTTGCCCTCACTTCACGAACCAGAGTTCCCTTGTGAGCAAACTAGTCTCTGTACCAACCCGAGTCCTTGGATTGGTGGCACCACTTGTTCAAGCGGATTACTGGTACATAGATTTTACAAATCTCATTTTTTTTTCTTCCTTTTATGAGTTTTCTTGATATGGGTTGTCAAGCTTTTTGTTTGATTGTGCTCTGGTCTTTCTGGGTATTCTTAAATTGGTGTTTGTGAGGCTATTTAGTTAGGTTTTCTTTGTACTTGGCAAAATTTTGGGACATGGGTTGTTGTATTTTTTGGTTTGAATATGCTGATTTTGGTCATATAATGCACTTGGATATCTTCTATGTTTTTTTGGGTTACATTCCAATTTTCTTTTGTTTAATTGTAATTTTTTTTTTTTAAAGTGTGTTCACAAATATCTAATGGTCGATTTGGCTACTACGAAAACAATGGTGAAGAAAATTAATATATTAGTGTTTTGCCACTTCTCCAATCTGCTGTTGTGTGTTTAAGTTTCTCTCACATGATTAAGGATGGAATTGTTTTGTTTTGTTTTGTTTTGTTTTGTTTTTATTTTTTCTGTAGCCAATATAACATTTTTTTTTCCTGTAGCAGATATAACTTATATGACTTATATGTAACTAAGATTTGATTTATACGGCTTTTCAGTTTCATTTTGATATGGATATGGAACTTGAGAATGATTATACTTGGAAGTCAAAACAGGGAATGACATTTGATTCAGAATAAGGTACGTATGATTTTTATAATGTATATGGAGGAAGAATGGAGTTTAGCATAAGAAAGGATTATTCTAGAAAGAACAAGTATGATTTTTATAATGTATATGGAGGAAGAATGGAGTTTAGCATAAGAAAGGATTATTCTAGAAAGAACAAGTTCACTAACCAACTTATTGCTAGACTTTTGGTTTGCAACAAGGAGAGATTTCAGAAGGTTGACAAGTGAGACCCATTGACAAAAAACCCTAGAGCTGAAACTAGGACTGGTTGTGAGGCTCGACTTTATGTTAAATTAGATGAGGGTACTGGGAAATTTGTTGTTACTGATTAAAAAAAAAAAAACATAACCATGAACTTGTATCACCTGAGTGTGCTCACATGTTGTTGTTACAAAGAAAGATATCGACTACCTAAGCAATTGAGTTAGATTTGGCCTCACAATCTGGTCTTTGTTTAGGCCAGTCTTTTGAACTCATGGATAGGGAAGCCGGTAGGAGACAATGTCTTGGGTTTACCAAATTAGACCAAAAAATTATTTGAGAACCAAAAGACAACAAAGTTTAGCATATGGGGAAGTATACAATGTGTTGTAATACTTTAAAGAAAAATCTTTGCAGAATCCTTCTTTTTTTTATGCTTTCCAGTTAGATAATGAGGAGCAAATAACGAATATGTTTTGGGCCGATGCACAAATGATCATGGATTATGCCCAATTTGGTGATGTAGTTACATTTGATACAACTTACAAGTTAAACAAAGAACATAGACCATTTGCATCTTTTGTGGGATTCAACCATCATAGAGAAATAGTTATGTTTGGTGCAGCCTTGTTGTATGATAAGACCGCCAAATTGTTTATATGGTTGTTTGAAATTTTTTTAGAGGCTATGTTAAGAGAGGCTATGTTAAGAAAGGCACCGAAAACTTTGTTCACCGATCAAGATGCTGCAATGGCTAAAGCCATACCCATTGTTATGACTAACATGAGTCACCGATTGTGTACTTGGCATTTGATACAAAATGCATTAAACATATTAATTGTCTCTTCCAAGATAAGGGGGTAAAAGGTGTACTAAATAAATTCATGTTTCACATTGAAGGTGAAAATGAATGAAAGTTAGAGTGGGCTAAAATGCTTGATAAATATGATGTTCATGATAACCATTCATTGAAATTGACTTTTGCGGTGAAAGAAAAATGGGGCTAGCCATATGTTAGATCGACAGGGGCTGCGGGAATGAGTACCACACAACTTAGTGAATCTTTTAATGCTTTTTTGAAGGATTACATTTATTCTGATTTTAATTTAAATGAATTCTTCATGCATTTTGAAAGGGTACTTTATGAGAAGCGATACAAGGAGTTAGAAGCAAGATATGCTTTGTGCCAAAGGTGAAAGCGACAATAATAATGTTAATTAAAATGGGTAATGTGCACACAAAAAAGATTTTTGAGGAGTTCCAAATTGAGTACTTTCGTTCCATTGAATCGGACATAGAAGCAATTGAATATGGCGAGACTTGTACCATATACACAGTTGTTGATGTTGTTGGAAAACATGCAAGGAAAGTGAAGATAGAGATGTAGGGCTTTTTGGGTTGTAATTGTACAAAGTTTGAAAGGGAAGGAATTTTGTGTTGTCACTCTTTGAAGGTTATTAGAGACAAATTGAAGATGAAAGAAATTCTTTCACAATACATTCTAAAGAGAAAGACCAAACAAGCAAGAGTCGAAACTACGAAGGACATTAAAGGGAAGGACATTCAAGTAGATGTGAAAGTCCAACAAACTCGCGGTATAAGACAATGATGACCACATTGCAATAGCATGTAGAGCTGCTAAAATTAAAGAAACTTATGATTTTTCAATTACACAACTCGCTACATTAGGTGCAAATGTTGAAAGCAAGTTAAGTGCTCATTTTGTTGTTGAAAATGAAGTAAGTAATCATGATAAAACCCAAAGCTTTGAAATGGATTGCGAAGATAAGAATCATGTTGTGCAACCAAAAGGATTGAAGAACAATACAGCAACTAGTAAGGGCAAAATGAGGGTAAAAGGTAGATTCGAAGCGGCGTTGGTAGCAAACTCTAAAAAAAAATCCCGTACTAACAGCTTAGCTTATTCAAAATCTATTGCAAGTCCAACAGTTAGACCTTCTCCATTATCTGTTGGAGGAGATATCTATGTTTATTAACATGTTCCTCCTCTTCAACCTCTTCCTCCTCTTCATCATTTTCTTCTATCTTTTGCCATGGGTGTTAATTCAATTCCTCATCCATTGATGTATCCCACATATTATGTTTGTTAGTTTAACATTGTAAATTCTTTTTTTTTTTTTGTTTTGTGTGGGTATAATATGTCACTCAAACCATGAATTTGCTACTGCCTAATATATGACATTGTTATAGGCAAACAATTTGCGGGAGATGTATGTAGTACCAAATTCTGTGCCAAATTCAATGCCTCAAAGCTATTTTCTGCTCAACAAACATTCTAGACACTACTTCAAGGTTCATGTGGATATGACATTGGGTTTCAATATTCTGAAGAATCAAATAGTCGAATGTGTAGTCAGGTTCTTCTTTTAACTTTGACAATTGTTATTACATTTTATGTACATTCAGTTTGCCCCTTTGTTGCGTCTATCTTGTGTTTTTTTATAATTTTGCTGAATTTGCTGCTGTGTTTTTTTATTTTTTATTTCCCGTTTTAGGCTATTGACAGGCATAAAGAGGTGGAATGCACTGGAAATTTCAGTCATTGCAACTCATAAACAAAAGTTTCTTCCTTAATGTTGCTGAAAAAGTTTCTGAAAAATTTGCTGAAACTGTTGCTTAAACTGTTTATGGCTTGTATTTAAAATTGGTGGTGAACAGTAGCCTGTTTTTGTAGTGTTTTTTACTATTTTTAGTGCTGAACAGTTGCTTGTACTTGTATTTAAAAATATTTTTTTTATTTAATGTTGCTGAAATTGGTTTAATGATTTAATGTTGTATTTCACAATCTTATTATGGCTTGTATTTAATGATGTTGCTGATGTTGTTGATGGTGATGCTGTGTTGGATCATTGGTGTGCATTCAAAACTTGATGTTGTATCATTGCTTGAGAACCAAACCAATCTGCATAGACTTATCTATTTTTGGATGATGGCAGAAATTACTATTACTAATACAACCCCATTTCGTATGGAAGATTTTTGCATTCAACTTGAAATACAGTTGTGCTAAGTTCCTTAGGACAAGATATAAATATATGGACTTAACATGACTGAAGATATGGACTTAACATGAATTGTGCAGAAGTTACTTAGAATGAGACAGTGGCCTACTATTTGTTGTTCCTCTGGTGATGGGTAAACTTGATACAGCATAAAGTTAGAACAGCAGGTGTAGGCAGCAGCCCATACCATTCTTTTTATAGAGTCGGTTGGCAGTTTGATATTCCAAAAATTGGTAAAATGGCTTTTAATACAAATACATGTTTCAAGTAAATTGAAAAGGAGACAGAATGCTACATTCATCAAAACCATCGAAAATGCTACAAACGCCAACAATACATCCATTAAGTTTCATAAAATCTATAATAACATTCATTAAATTTTCCCGAAGCCAACCAATCAATAAGTTACATCATAAAGTATAAAATGATAGAAAATACAATGACATACACCATCGCCTTCAAATGATTTTCAATCCTTTCAAGCCTTCGACCATAGTCATCATTTTCATTTTCCATCCTTTCAAGTCTTGACGATATTCATCATTTTCATTTTTTATCGCATGAAGCCTCGTCCTTAAATCGTTAAAGTCTTCTATTGTTATAGTATCACAAGCTCTAGTATTGGAACAGACTATGGACGTAACGTCTTTATCATCTTTATCCACGAACTTAAAGTAATTGCAATGGGTAGTGTTACTCTACAATGCATGACAATCAATTAGTTGAATAAGACAAATTAATTTGTAACTAATAAAGGATTAATTTTTACAATACATACTTACATATTTTGATAGGCATACAAATAACAAACGCCCTTGATTTCCATACTCATTGGTTTTTACAATATATATGACAGTTGTTCTTTCACAATTGCACAGTCTCGGTTTTAATCTTATGTTGTTATTGTTAGTAGAATAAGAAGCCATTTTTTAATCTACATACACAATACAAACAATCACACAACTAACGATCACAACCCCATTTTTCGAAAATTGATAAAGACATCTATAGCATATTACACACATTCTCGCATTATAACATAGAATTCTTTAATTTAAGTGCAAGTCTAATAATGAAGTTCAAATACAATAAATCACTATTACAAAAAACAAAAAACTTCCAAAATGGAAGTGAAAAACTTCAAATAATCTTCTCGTATAATCCTGCTGATTAAATTTGCACTTCTCCAAACAACGTTGCTTTGCCACCTGAAAACACAAACGTGAGCTAACCAGCGGGTGTGTGCCGGAAACCCCTCCGATGCCTAAGTCAGCAACTAGACAATAGACAATAAGCTCTGCGTATTCTAGAGTAAGAATTGGGATACCTGTACATAGGTCTTGCTATGAGCTTTTATAGATTCTGCCTGGCTCAATCCTAGTAGGATTCTAACTCTCCTTATAAGAGTCCTCCTAGGAATCATACACCCTACTCACAACCAACCAAGTGAGATGGTTTGCACAATCCTAGTAGAACTCTACTCTTCTTAGTAGAGTCCTCCTAAGAATTACATTCCCAAGGATAATGCATATTCTGATAACTCCTTACTCACTGCTTGTCTAAGTGAGATAGCTGCAACTCTTACTCTGGCTAGCACAAGACATAATCGTGCTTACACAGCTCGGTGCTAATTAAGTCAATTTAGTCAACCTAGTCTTTGGAATGACCTCCTGCCGAGCTATCTTTTAGCTCGGTCTGATTCCCACAGATACCTTGGTCTACGACCGCTAGACCAGGCCACCGATAGCCCACCTTTGACTGAACCAATGCAACCAAGGACCAAGGCTATTGAGATAATTACCTCGGTTCGTGGCTCGGCCCAAGACTATATCTATCTCGGTCCATTCCAACAGACTTACTTAGCTTGGCCCAATTTATGCATAAATTACCCTCTCAAAAGCCTAACATTCCAGTTTAAGAAAAAATGAATGAAAAAAAAAGAAAGAAAAAAGGAGAGAGAAAGAATAAGAAGAAGAAGAAACCCAAAATTTGGGGACCAATGCATTGGCACCAATTGACACTAGTCTAGATTGGATGAAAAGAATATCATTTTCTCTCAACAAACAAACACATTGCTCTATTATGCATTTGCATGAGAATGTGGATCTTTGAGCCCTAAATATTCTAAGAAAATCTTTCAATCCCCAAAAATCTACATTGGAGAAACAACCCTTGCTCATTCAAAAATTCCATATTATCTTACCCTACAAAGCTATAGATGTCTCAAACTCCAATAACCCATGTTAGAGAAACAGTGTTTAAACCCCTACAAAAAACTAACCACCCTTTTTGGGAGGTGTTGCGCACACAAAAGCAAGAGCAAAAGCAAAAGCAAAAGCCAATTCAGTAGAGAAGGAGACCTGTCAAGTTGTTTTTTTGGGAAGTTCTTCTTCCCAATTAAGGTTAGATTAGATTATAATAGAAGCAAAGTAGTAAAAAATAAAGATCAAAGGTTACTGCTGCAAATATATATAATATGTCAATTCTTTGTTCTTTATTCTTTATTCTGGATCGAATCTTAAGACATGTTATTTCCAAAAAATTAAAATTAAAAAATCTCAATCATCCAAGACACCTTTGAATATGTTCATTACTTTTATGCCATTTATCTAGGTTGAAAGAGTTCATAACAGAGGAGGGGAAGATAGTCCATACATCTCCACACAGTTCATTTATCTTGGCCTCTACAGTTTATAACTGTTATATATCTCTGTTCTAATATTGGCAACTTAAACAAGAAACAGAGGAGGGGAAAACAAACTCTCCACACATCTCCACACAATGTTCATTATCAATCTTTTTTTTTTTTCCTTCCATATTTCCATACACCAGGTTCAAAAAAAAAAAAAAAAAACTCTCCATATTTCCATGCACCAGGTTCATCTATATCTCCACACAATGTTCATTAGCATCTTTTTTTTTTTCCTTCCATATTTCCATACACTAGGTTCAAAAAAAAAACAAAACAAAACAAAACAAAACAAAACAAAAAAAAGTAAACAAACTCTCTATATTTCCATATACCAGGTTCATCTTTGCTATCTTCTTATAATACTTGCATTTTCCAGTTTAGGCAATTGTCTAGTAGACATCATAATCAAAATCCAGAAGTTCATAGCACTACAAATATCAAGTCAATAAAATCAAAATCAAAGTCCTAATTTTTGCCTGTTGGAATCCCAAATCAAAGCCCTAATATTGAAATTTCAAATCTATTTTCTCAATCACAACCCTAACTTTTTAATTTCAGCATTTTGAGGACAAACCTGGTTCATCTATGGCCTGACAACCTACGATTTCCTCAACAAATTTCTTTGCTCCAGCCAATGGTAGTCGTAGTGGATAACCCCCTCTGTCTCTGTTGGAGTCTACTCCCTACTTTGTTGATTGTGTATTCGGTGATATGGGTTTAGTGAGGTGGAGGAAAAGATGAGGTGAGGTAGACGGTGGGCTATGATTCGCAAAGCAGAGAAAATGAGGGTTGGAGCAGTGCGAAGTAGAGAAAAAGATGGCTGGAACGGTGGGTTGGGTTTAGGAGTGGGTCGCCGTCGGGAATGGTCACCGGTAAGGCTGGGTTTGGTGGAGAAAGAATGAGTGTGAGGCTGGGTGAGAGTGAGAGTGAGAGTGAGGTGAATGTATAACTTATGTATGTATAGCTTTTGGTGGGGAAATTTATTGATTTCAATTTCAATTTATTTATTTATTTTTTTAAACCAGAGCTGGACTGTTGGATCTGGTTGGGTGAATCTCAGCTGTTGCACGGAGGAAGTGAAGGAGACAATGCAAGGAGAGGATCCGAACTCCAAATTTTTTGTCTAAAAAAGTAAACCCTTTTGAGACTAGGCCTCGTTTGGGGAGTAACTATTTTAACTAAAAAGTCACTATAAGTTGTCACATCACTCTGTTTACTTTTATGTACATCTTTTCGTAAAAAGCAAAAAAGTTACTAAAATAACCTATTCACAAACGAGGCCTAAAAATATATTTATGACATTTTCAAAATCTTATCGTTAAAAACCTTATTTTTTACTTTTCGGGACGATTTTTTAGCGACTATTCTCACGACTATATAAATTGATCTCTAAATGTCATTTGTAACAAAATTTTCACTTTTAGAGACCAAAAAATTTGGTCTCCAAATCTTTTATATGTTGTAGTGCAAATAAACAAGCCCTAAACACCCACAGTCAATGAAAAATCTCAACACATGCACTCCGCTTGTTTATATGGAAAATGAAAAGCGAAAGTTAAGTTTGGTTTGGACATAGACTATTTTATGGCTGTTTTGGGAGCTTGACTAAGGGGTTGTTTGGGATGACCTAAATAAGTGCACTTTTTGTCTTTTTATGAAAAGATGTACAAAAAAGTAGAGAGGTGATGTGATGAAAAAAAATAAAAAGATAAAAAGATGGATTATTTTAGAGTTGTCAAACTTGGCCTAAGAGTCAATTTTTGACTTTTAACTTATTTTGGGTCACATCACAGCTTTACTTATTTGCACATTTTTTCAAAAAAAGTCAAAAAAACTAAAAAAGTCAAACTTTTAACCTAGTAACTTTTTGATTTTTTTAGGCTAAAATATGAGGTAAAAATTTGGGATATTTTTTTGGTTCTTTACACGAAAAAGAAAGTGTAAAAAATAGAGAGAAAATAAAATTTTTAATTCTTTGATTTTTTTAATTATTTTAGTGACTTTCTAAAATCACCACTGTCACCATCATCACTACTATTATTACCTTTACCCTATAATGACCGCTACCACCTTCATTACCACCATAACCCCACAGCATCCACTTGTGGCTGCCACCATTCCACCACTATTAATACAACTATTAATATATTATTTAAATAATGTTACCAAATAAAGGAAAATGTTTTTTTATTTTTTAAATATCTTTTGAAAAACAAATTTCATAAAAAAAAAGGCTAAAAACAAACAAGTATTGTGTTTGTAAATAGGCTATTTAATTATTGTTTTAGTTTTTACGAAAAAACATACAGAAAAGTAGAGAGAGTGATATGATTGAGTGCAATTTTGGTCTCGATACTTTCAATTAGTTCAATTTTTACCTTTAATTTTAATTTTATGTGCCAATTTGGTCTAATTTATAACACCGCTAGTATTTTTGACTATAATTATCATTGAATTGGTTGGGACTAATTTATTGAGTTGAGCAAGTTTATAATTTTTTTCTCTAAAAGTGTGACATATTTCACTTATGTATATATTTTTCATAAAACAATACTAATAATTGCAAACAATTAGATTTAATTGGGACAAAATTATAAATTTATAGTCAAAATTAAGTCAATTAAAATTACAAGAATTAAAATGATATAAAGACTAAAATGCAAGGCTTATCAATGTTCTTTATCCATTATGTGAAACACGTGAAAACATGTTAATTTAAAATAGTAGTAAATAATTTTAAATTATTGTTCTATTTATTTTGGCAAAAAATATTTTTTATAGAAATTTTTTTGTAGAAAATGAATTTCTAAAAGATTGTTTTTTTTTTCATTATTTATTTTATATTTGATTACATTATTGAAATTAATGAATTAATGATTGCATTAGTGGTGGTGGTAGTGACAACATCAAGATGAAAGTGGAGGTGGAGGTGTGTGGGGTGGTGTCGTGGTGCATAGTGGTGGCAACCGCAGCAACGGAAGTAGTGGTAGTAATAGGGTGGAGGTGATAGTAAGTGGTTGCGGGGAGTGAAAGTGAATAATGGTTGTTAGGGTGGTGGGGTGGTGCAACAGTAGTGGTGACAGCAGCGACAATGGAAGTGGTGGCAGTAATAAGGTGGAGGTGGTAGTGGCAATGATTATGGGGAATGGCTGTGGTGGTGGGGACTGTGGTGATGGTAGTTGTAGTACTGATGGTGTGGTGGTGGAGGTGATAGTAATGATAATGTAGTGACATTGATAAAAATTTGATTCAAAAAACATTTTCTACCTTTTAGAAGTGAATTTTTTTTTTTTTTTGCCTAAATAGATTTTTTTTGTTAATTGTACAAAATGTTTTTCATTAATTTTTATTTTTTATTATATCAAATATCAGAAAATACAATGGTCTAAATAAACGGAGCGTATATTTCGCAAGTGAGATTTTAGCTTCTTTTTTCTTTTTTTTTGACTAAAATTCACAAAAAAAATAAAAATAAAAATAAAATAGGTTAAAATAATTAATAAGATAAAATATTATATTAAATTCATAATCATTTTATTTTTTTTTTACAAGCATCACATACAACTAAAAAAATTTAATCATCTTTTTAAATATAAAAATTTTAACCTATAAAAATAACCAAAATTTAAAATAACTTATTAAAATAACTAACTTTCCAACAAGCCTTTGGAACATAATAGGATGTTTGACAAAGGCTTTCTGGGTTAAAATTCATAAAAAGATAAAATAATGCCAAGTTTGGAAAGTCTCAAATAATTCATCTTTTTATCTTTTTTTTATCACATCACTTCTCTACTTTTCTGTACATCTTTTCGTAAAAAGATAAAAAGTACACTTATTTAGGTCATCCCAAACAATCCCTAAGTTAAAATAGTTAATAAAATAAAATATTACATTAAGCTAATAATTATTTTATTTCTTTCATAAACACTATATTTAATTATAAAAAAATTCAACTACATTCTCAAGCATAAAAAATTTAATTTATTAAAATAGTCTATTAAAATAATAACTTTTCAAACACTCCCACAATCAAAAATGTTTCATGCTCATTTTCCCCCATTCCCTTTGACCCTCTCTCTCTTTCATTGGTCACATTTTCTCTTTTTTTTTTTTTTGCTCCTCTAATTACCACCCGTCACATATGTGTGGAGATTGTGAAAATGATGATTGGAGGGATCTCTATGACTCCTTCCACAATATTTCAGAGTAATATATTTGTGTGTATCTAGAGAGAGAGAAAGAGAGAGAGAGAGACTTAGATGTAGCGTTAGTGAGAGTGGCCCACTCCCACTAGCTTTATCAGCTTCTTTTTAGCCGAAACTTTCATTTTTTTTTCGTGAGGTAAATAATTACGGATTAGATGGCATTGATGAGACTATAATATCCAGATGAGGATACGGAGAGAGAATCTTTAATTTAATTTATTTTTTTAAAATAACAAGATTATGGCCTATTTTGAGAGAGAGAATCTATTATAAAAATTATTAATTTTGATTATGTATATATCAATTAATAGGAGGGAGATTTTTTAAATTTTAAGCTAAGTTTGGGAAGTCCCAAATAATTCATCTTTTTATATTTTTTGTATCACATCATCTCTTTATTTTTCTACACATCTTTTTATAAAAAGACAAAAAATACACTTATTTAGGTCATCACAAACAACCCCTTAATAACCCACTTAGCCCTTCAATTAGTCTAAATTAAATTTTAATAACCCACTTAGTCCTTCAATTATTCAAAAGATCAAAAATTCTTAACTTTAGATTTAATACAAAAAATAAAAATTACATATTTTAGGAAAAAATTACTCTAGTTTAATTATTTACTCCATTTGAATTAGAAGAATCCATATATTAAGAAAAAAATCATGAAAACTAATAAATATCCTATTTAAAATCTTACTGTTTTGAAATTATGAAAGCTAATAAATATCTTACTTTCATACTTTTTTTTATAATGTGAAAAGAATAATGTTTGAGGGCCCGAAATTAGGGGCTCTAATTTGGCTCAAAACCCAAAACGACGTCGTTTTGGGTTTTGATTTTTTTTTTCTTCCTTTTCTTTTCTTCATTTTCTTCATTTTCTTTCTTCTTCTTCGTTGAGTTGAACAGAGGCGAGAGAGAGAACACAGAAGCGAGAGCGAGAACACAGGTCGTCGTCATCGCAACTCGTCGGCCGATCTTGCAGCTCGTCCCTCGTCGCTCGTCGGCATCGCAGCCCCGCCTCCACCTCTGCCTACGCTCGCCGCCGCCTCTGCCTCCACTTCCACCTCCGCCCGATTTTGTTGGCCCCTCCAGTCGAGTTCTTTTTCTCCTTCTTCTCCTCCTTCTTCTTCCCCCTAATTTCGAGCCAAATTTGAGCCCCTATATTCGGGCTCTGTACCATTACTGATGTGAAAATTTAAAAATAACATAACAAAAAATCTAAATGAAAACTAAAAGGAAAATTTAGCCAAAACTCCCTAAACCCAACATATTAGTGTGTAAAGGAAACCACAAACTGTTTTATTTCCTAAACCCCCGAAGTAGGAGATGTGCTCTTTATAAAGGACAAATTAATATTTTTCTTCTTTTTTCTGGACAATTTTGCCTTGAATATGTACCTCAGAAATTTGAATCAAATTTGTTAGCGATTGATGTTAAAGCTTCGTTCAATGATCATTGTTCATTGATTACTAAGCAATGATCATTGTTCACCATTCAATTATTGTTCACTATTGTTATTCTAGATAGGCAACCCAAGAAGGGGATAAATTGGGTTATTAAAAATAATTTCACAATATTAAAAATAATAATCAAAATATTTGAATTTTAAATAAAGTAATGATAATCTGTAAATAAATTGTCAAATTAAAAATTAACCCAAATATATGCTCAACAATATCTAATAGATTAATGAACTTAAAATGAACAAAGGGAAGAGAAAGCAAACTCAGTAATTTATAGTGGTTCTGGACGCTGGGCCTACGTCCACTTCCCAAGTATCTTCATTGGGAATTTCTCCACTATACTTCAAATAGTAATTACACCACTAGCTTCACGGGTGTTAATAAACTTTTACAACAAGTGACCAATCCCGATCACTCAGATTGTAATGCCCCAAAATAAATAATAATAATCCAACTCATAACATTTCTTACAAATGATCAACAATATCATATCTTCTATTCCATTCATAACTTTGATCAATACAAAAGATGACATATGCAATATACATTCATAAAACCTTATATTCTGAATCTATAGCATATGGTATGGATACATGAAATAAAATAAAAGTAAAACCAAAACGAAATAATTATATGCCCTAATGGCTACAACTTTTTAAGTCGATGCTTGGGTACAACAAAATGAATTTAATTCAATACAAGTAAAGCCCCTATAGCTTTAGCATCGTAACTGGCTAGTAATCATGGGATTACCGAAGGCCTCTAAAGCAGATAAACAAAATAAATGGGCTAGCAGAAGCAAATATCAAAATACAACGTTCATAGAGCTGTGCAGACTTATACGGAACATAAATTTAAAACTTATATTCACACACACACACACACACACACACACATATATATATAGTGACGTCATAGGTATATACACATCACTGTCTTACGTCACCCACTTTTAAACAAAACAAAAAGGAACTTAGCTCTATCTTCAGATTAAACAAAAGTCTTAGTTAACAAAAGAAAGAAGAAATAAAGACAGACATCACTTGAACTTGACTTGAACATTTGAAACACTTGGGAATCTCCTCGGGAGACACGATGGTTGGCTTGACAAAATAGAACTCCAGGCTAGTAACATAAGCCTAGTCCCGCGCCTGATCACCTATACACATAAATAATATAGTGAGTTGGAACCTAGTGAATAACAATAGAGTAAAGGTTTTATGAATACTGTCTATCATAGATTTAGAAATCAAAGTTCATATCAGAAACAGATTCAAATCCATATACTTACATAGATTTCATAAACAGTTATACGTGGTACATCCATTAGCTAACAAATCACTTGGTCATAAGGACCTACATTCACTTGAGATGGTCACAAGGACCCACTTTCACTTGAGATGGTCATAAAGATCTATTTTCACTTGAAATGGTCATTTAGATGACCCACTTTCACTTGATAAAGACGGTTATGCATAACCAATTCTAGAAATGGAACCCACTTGAAACCCTAGTACCAGGTCACATGAACACTTTGATGCTAAGGATGCCACAAATATATTTTAGAAGAACTGGACAATCATTCATGATTCACAAAATAGTATTTCATAAAACAGATCATTTCTTATCATTCTGAAAATACTTATAATCAAACATAACTTTACAGAGTTATTACTCACAAATAGCTCCAGAGGTAGAACAGATCACTTGCACAAAATAGATCGATCAGGTGGGTGTTAATACGTGACCTACAAATACATAACAGATACACTTGAACACATGAGCCATTGGCGCTAAACTTATTATTCTTCTTTCTTAATGTGTGTTTCTAACTCTTATCCTTATTATTATAGCTTAAACATGACCTAGGAATGCCCTAGATGCAATAAGGATGCAAAAAATGCACTTCAGAACACTTAGCCAAATTTCTGAAAACATGGCAGTTCGCTAGAGCGAAGCTTTGGTCTCTTGAGTGGTTTGCAAAGTCTGTAAAAGTATTGGATGCTCGATTTTCACACTCGATGGTCGCTCGAGCCAACCATTAATATTTGCAAAACTATTAGGAGCTTGTAATGTAGGTTCGAGCGAAGATTTTACCGCTCGAGCGAACACTGTAAATTCTAGAATTTTCAAATTTGCTCTCCATGTCCAAAACTCAATTCCATTGCACAAAATCATGTTCTTTTGGGCCAAAACTTAAGAAAACACTTGTAAACTCATAATATATCATGAATTGAAACCATTTCGCAAAATCAAGCCCAAAAACATATCAATTATTTAAAACAAAACTTGAAATGTATATGTATATATCATACATGAAGTGTTTTCATATAAAATCATGGTGAGCTCCCAAGAGATAGCAAACATCTGCACTTGCATGTAAGAATTGAGTGAGAATGAAACTCAAAATCTATGAAGCATGCATGCATGAATGCATGAAATGATCTTCTTTTCTACTTCCTAAGCTCAATTCTCATGCTTAAACACCTAATTCCCTTGATTTTTTGCACTATGTGACTCAAATTCATAATGTAAGAGTTGAATCCCCTACCTTAAGGCTTCAATTGGGCTCGATATAGCAAATCTCTTGAGTTCTCAAACCAATTCCTCCAAAATCCTTCTAATCTCACCAAGCCTCTCTCAATTTCCTCTTCTTTGATCTCTTTCTCTCTCTCTGTGACAACCCCGACCCATGATTAACGTTAACCAATGCTTAATTATGCCTAATAAGTAATTAAAGCAAAATTTTGCATCATATGTTGCCTTATGTGTGTTTATATCTGTTTAACATAGAAATATCTGTTCATGTTTTTGTTCGGTTTGCGAATTGAAGGCCTTATCGGCATCCGACTCAGAAATTGACTTGATTTATGTGTTAATTGGAATTTTTAGAATTTTATGGTAGGTTTAATTGACATTCAATTCAGAATGATTAAATTAGATTAATTTAATGCCCATTTGATTAGCTTTAATGAACCATCACTAGGTGAGCCTATATAAGGCCACCTCCATCACCTCTTTTATACTTTACACTCTCATTCACTCATATCTTTGAACTCAAACAGAGGAAGGAGGGAGAGAGAGAGAGAGAGAGAGAGAGAGAGAGGGGGAAAGAATTGAGATCAAGAGCTTGAAAAAAGAGATTTGCTAGGAATTGTTAAAGAATATGAGTGAATTTGGAGATTGAAGCTTTTACACTTATGAATCTAACACTCTAGGTAAGAATTCTAGTCTTTGGCCTTGTAAAGTAGTTGATTAATGCATGGAAACAAGTGAATTTGGTGAATTCATATGGGAATTGAGCTAGAATTGAAGAAAGTTAAGTCATTCTATACATGCATGCATATATCATAACATCTTGAGTTTGAAATCAAAGAATTACCACATTCATGTTTCTATCTTGACTTGGTGTTGAGGATTCATCACATTTCTTACCACTTACTTTAGTTAATCATGTTTTGAAAAGCCTTAGTTCAAGAAATTTACATGCATATCATATCTATATTATGTTTTCATGATTCAAATTTGAGTTTGCTCAATTGTCAAGCTTAGGGGCCTTGATTTTATGAAATGATCCTTATTTCTTAATATTTTTCAAGTTTAGACATGTTTCCTTGAGTTTTGGCCCAAAAGAATAAGATTTTTGATTTTAAAATTGAATTTTGAGCTTGAGAGCAAATCTGAAAATTCTAGAATTCTGCTCCTACACTCGAGCGAAGAAATCCACGCTCGAGTGACCACTCTGAGTGTGTGCATTTCCGCTCAAGCATGAAATGCATGCTCCCAAAAGTTCTTATGTTTTGCAGACCGCTCGAGTGACAAAAGTTGTGCTCAAGCGAGGCCATGTCTCTCACGCTCGAGCAAGCGTCGAGCGAGCATCGAGCTGAAAAAGCAAGCAACCAACACTTTTGTAAAAGTTTACAGACTGCTCGAGTAACAGATCTTGTGCTCGGGCAACCACTCATGTTTTGCATGTCCGCTCGAGCATAGGAAGTTACGTTCAAGCGAAGACCCTGTTTTTAGCAATTTTTGTTAAGTGTTTTTAAATACATTTTTGCATTCTCATTCTATCCTAGGCATTCCTAGGCCAAGATTAAGACACCATAATGAGAATAGAGGAGTAGGAACACACAAAGACAAGAAAGAACTAAGTTAATAATTCCAGGTGTGTAATTTAGTACGTATTTATTCTGTATCTGTGTAGGTCACGCACCATAAGATATCTGAATTACCTACTCTGTCCGTTTACTTGGAGCCATATGTTATCTGTGAGTAATAACTTAGTAAAGTTATGTTTAAGTTAAATTATTTTCTGTATATGGAATAAGATCTGCTCTATGAAATGCCATGTTTTATATTATGAATGATTGTCTAACTCTGACAAATGTTTATGGTATTTACGCTATGATTCAAATATGCTATCTATACCCGGACCGGAGGTTCCTTATGGAACTGACAAGTTATCTGTATTCGGCCGGAGGTTCCCTTATGGAACTGGCAAGTTATCTGTTCCCAGTCCGGAGGTTCCCTTATAGAACTGACAAGTTATCCGTACCCGGCCGGAGGTTCCTCTATAGAACTGACAAGTATGATCTAAGAAGCTTTATAAATGATGTATTAATGCTAACGAATATGCCATGTAAAATTAAGTATGAACTCTGGTTTCTGTGTATGCTCAGAACAAGAATTCGATATGAATCTATTTTGATATGAACTTTGATTTTTGAATTAGTTACAAGGCATCATTCATTTGCCCTTTACTTTGTTATTATTCACTAGGCTCTCGCTCACTATTTATATTATGTATTTAGGTGATCAGACACATGACCAGGCTCAGAGTTGAGGACCTGGCGTTTCAGTTTTTGTTAGCCAACCTTTGTGCCTCCCAAGGAGGTTCCGAATTAAGTCAAGTCTAGTGGCTGTATTGTTATGAATATATAAGACTTTGTTTCTTTTGCTCTACGAACAAGTTTTTCTGTTTATATGTACATGAAATGACGTGTAAATACTGTATTTTTTGACATCACTCGTAATTTTATGAAAGTATAAGATTATTTGTCCCATGTATGTCTTTACAGCTCAATGGACTATGTATATTTTATGTATTTACTTTCGTAGCCCCTAATTATATATTATTATGTTAAGAGGCCTTTGGTAATCCAAGGATTACTGGCCAGTTACGACGCTAAGCATATAGGGGCGAGTTTGGGTCATGACTCTCTCTCTCTCTCTCTCTCTCTCTCTCTCTCTCTCTCTCTCTCTCCATGTTTTAAGGTCAAGAAGGATGAAATGGAAGTGCATATAATGTTCTTAGGGTCAATATTAGCCTTTTATAGGTTTGGTTTAATGTTGGTTAATTAAACTTGGCTTAAGACTACTCAATTGATATTATTTTATTCTAATTATTTGATTCCGAATTGAATTTTAATTAAACTTACTATAAAATTCTAAAAATTTCATATAATATATAAACATCGTCATTTTCATGTTCGGATGCTGATAAGGCTTTCAATTCACAGATTCAAGCGAAATTTACTAACAGATATTGTCACGACCCAACCCCAGGGGCTTAGGGTTGGAATCGCAATTTACTAACTCATTCTATTTGTAGCAAATTAAATTGTGCAAGCGGAAATAAAAATAATTAAACAGGAAATTATTCCATTTTACTATTTTAATAAGAGAAAATACATTTATAGGACTTTTATTATTTTATTATTCAATGACCGGCCCCGAGTAGAACAAAAGGGAGCAAAAATATAAAAAAAATAAAAACAAAATAGTGGTTCAACATCAATCCACGTGCGGGTTCCATTTCGTGAGGTTATGGGTTTCTCCTATATCTCATCACCTGAAAGGGTAACAGCTATAAGCACACAGCAGAGTGAGAAATATTATGCCAAGAGTATAGGGAATACAAAATAACCATGGATAGTTAGTTAAGCCAAAACATTTACATAACTCAATTTGGTAAATAAGTCATTTAAGTGGTAAAAACTGAAATACATAAATTATGTAAATAAATAACCATAACTACGGTACAGAACAGAACAGAACAGAATAAAACAAAGGTCACAGAAGTGGCAATCAAAATAGAGGTCAATGGATCCATGACAAACAGAGGACCACGAAGTGGCCAATGGTTATTTAAGTCCCCCAAGGCGTGGGACTCCGGTGGTGGTACTTACAAAACATAATTATTTATAAGGTCATAGTCAAATATATACTAAAATTTAAATAAACATATCCATGGGTTTCATTTTAAACAAATAGAGTTCATAAAATAACCCACGTAGTTGAAATATTAATATCATTTATAATAATTTATAAACATAACTTGTATAAAATAAATTATAGTAAGTCAAAACATATGTAAAATATATTATGGTAACTCAAGGTATAATATAATTCACCTTAATATTGACCTTTAGCCTTAGTCCACTATCACAACCTTCCTACTATAAATTTCTTACTTTCAGTACTTACGTGCCTCTCTCTCATTTTTTCCCTTTCTTTTTTTCCTTCCACAGATTTGAGCAACTCCTCCCTATTTATAGGGAGGTAAGACCACTATCAAGCCAACACGTGGCTGATCTCGAATCCTCCTTTGGATTTGCTTCATAACTCACCTGGATTTGCTCATAGATTTATACTTATTTTAGTAAATGTTTATGGTAATTAGACTTTTGTCCAATTTCCTAGCATAACTATATAAATAAATTAATCCCTAATTAAATTATACTTTATCGTATATCAACAGAAAATTAATTTTTTATTTTACTACCACACCTATTATTAGTATTATTATTTATTTACTTTTACTTTTATATTTATTTATTTACTATCTTTAACTCTAAGTTGGCCCAATTATAATTTCATATTTATGTTAATTTGGCCCTAAATAATAATTTCTAATTAATCCCATATTTGATAACCCCATACCAAATTAGATTTATATATTTATTTATTTAATAATATATCATCACATACAATCATAATTATATATAGCTATAAATATTTATGTGGTATTTAATTAAACACTTAAGGTATCACATTTCTCCCCTCCTAAATAGAAGTTTGTCCCCAAACTTGACGTACCTTAATTTTCGAAGAGGTGTGGATATTTGGCTCGCATTTGACTTTCTGTTTCCCACGTAGCTTCTTCGATACAATCATTTCGCCATAAGACCTTTACCAACGGTATGGTCTAATTTCGGAGAACTTGATCACGACGATCGAGAATTTACACTAGTTGCTCTTCATAAGAGAGATCTTCATGAACTTCCAAATCCTCATAATCAACAACGTGTTCTACATCTCGAAGGTACCGTCGAAACATTAAAACGTGAAATACATTGCTGACATTGGATAATTCAGGTGGTAGTGCAAGGCGATAACCTACAGGACCAATCCTTTCCAGTATCTCGAATAGCCCGATGTAAAGTGGGTTTAGCTTTCCTCGTTTTCCAAATCGGATCACTCCTCTTGTTGGTGAGATCTTGAGGAACACATGATCCTCCACTTGAAATTCCAAGTCCCGTCTCCGAGTATCTGCATTACTTTTCTGGCGGCTCTGAGCAGTACGAATTCGTTGTTCGATGAGTTAGATTTTCTCACTAGTGACTTGCACGATCTCGGGCCTAACAATTTCCTGTCCCCGACTTCCGTTCAACATAGAGGTGATTGACATCTCTTTCCATATAGAGCTTCGTACGGTGCCATTCCAATACTTGCTTGGTAGCTGTTGTTATAGGCGAATTCCACTAAAGGTAGGTGCTTATCCCAATTACCTTTGAGGTCCAATACGCACACACGTAACATGTCTTCCAACGTATGGATTCTTCTTTTGGATTGCCCATCCGTTTGTGGATGATAAGCAGTGCTAAATTTCAGTGTGGTTCCCAAAGCTTCCTGCAATTTGTTCCAGAAATGAGACACGAAGCGGGGTTCTCGGTCAGACACGATCGAAACTGGGATACCATGCAAACAAATAATTTCCTTGATATATAAAGTGGCAAACTTATTAAGGGAGTACATGACTTTGATTGGTAGAAAATGCGTTGACTTCGTCAATCGGTCTACTATAACCCATATTACATCATTATTCGAAAATAACTGTGTTAGCCTGACCACGAAGTCCATAGTAATGTGTTCACATTTCCATTCAGGAATAGGGAGTGGTTGCAGCAGTCCCGCAGGTCTCTGATGTTTTGCTTTAACACGCTAACAATGCAGACATTTGGAGACATGGCTTGCTATGTCTCTTTTCATTCCTGTCCACCAGTAGTGTTCCTTCAGATCATGGTACATCTTTGTGTTGCCAAGGTGGACTGCAAATCTCGAGTTATGAGCTTCCTCCAGTATCTTCTTCCTGAGTTCCGGGATGTCGGGTATGCAAATTCGATTTCGAAATTTCAGTATCCCATTGCTTATAATGAAATCAGGGTCAGGCGTACTCCTTTGCTCATCGTACTTTTTCTTCAAAAGTTTATCTTCGCATTGGCGCGCTTTAATTTCTTCAATCAATGTAGGTTCCACGGTTATGTTGGCGAGTAGTCCATTGATCTTGCGAAAAACGAGAGTACATGCCAAACTTCTGGTCGTCTTTTGGCTTAGTGCGTCTGCCACCACGTTAGCTTTGCCTGGATGGTGATGGATCTCTACATCATAGTCTTTCATAAATTCTAGCCACCGCCGTTGCCTCATATTCAGTTCTTTCTGTGTGAACAGATATTTAAGACTCTTATGATCAGTGTAAATCTCGCAGGTTGCACCGTAAAGATAACGACGCTAGATTTTGAGAGCAAAGATTACCGCAGCCAATTCCAAATCATGAGTCGGGTAGTTCTTCTCATGAGTCTTTAATTGTTGCGATGCATAAGCAATGACATTTCCATTTTGCATGAGAATGCAACCCAAACCATTGTATAAGGCATCACTATAGATTACGAACCCATCTGCTTCTGTAGGGACTGCTAGTACAGGGGCTGACATAAGTCGACTTTTTAATTCTTGAAAGCAATGCTCTTGTTTATCAGTCCATTCGAAGGGTTTATTCTTCTGAGTTAGCTGGGTCAAAGGTGATGCTAACTTTGAGAAATCTTGCACGAAGCGTCGATAATAGCCAGCTAGACCCAAGAAACTTCGGATTTCAGATACATTAGTAGGTCGTGGCCAGTCCACGATTGCTGTAACCTTTTCGGGGTCAACCGAGATGCCATCTTTGTTAATGACGTGGCCGAGAAAGTGTACACTAGTGATCCAAAATTTGCATTTCTTCAACTTGGCATAAAGTTTGTGATCACGTAGTGTTTGTAGAACTGTTTGCAAGTGCTACTCATGGGCCTCTGGTGACTTGGAGTATATGAGGATGTCGTCAATGAAGACGATGACAAACTCATCAAAATAGGGTTTGAACACTCGGTTCATGAGGTCCATGAAGGCTGCTAGGTCATTTGTAACGCCAAAAGCCATGACAAGAAACTCGTAGTGCCCGTAACGAGTTTTGAAGACAGTCTTTTCGATGCTTTCCATTTTGACTTTTAGCTGATGGTAGCCAGAACGCAAGTTGATTTTGGAGAATACTTGAGCACCTTAAAGTTGATCGAACAAGTCATCGATTCGCGACAGAGGGTACCGATTCTTGATGGTGACCTTGTTCATCTCCCGGTAATCGATGCATAATCTCATTGTGCCGTCATTTTTCTTTACGAACAATACTAGAGCTCCCCAGGGTGAGGTACTAGGTCGAATGAAACCTTTGTCCAGGAGTTCCTCGAGTTGAGTCTTCAGCTCTTTCAATTCTGTCATCGACATGCGATAAGGAGCTTTTGATATTGGTTGTATGCCAGGTTGGGTTTCAATAGTGAATTCGATCTCTCAATCAACCGGAATACCGGGTAGATCTTCAAGAAAAATATCCGGGAACTTTTGTACTAAGGGGATCGCATCAATGGCGGAGGCCACCTTTTGTGTATCGATCACATAACAAATATAACCACCACAACCTTTTCTTAGAAGTCATTGGGCTGTCATGGAGGATATAATACATGGAGGGTTAGAAACTCCAGTCCCATCAAAGACAAGTTCGGTTTGGTTTGGTAACCTGTGGAAGACCTTTTTGGCTTTACAATCGATAGAGGCATGGTTAACAGCCAGCCAGCCAATCCATACCTATGATCACATCAAAGTTTCCAATGCGGAGGGGAATTAAGTCTACATATAAGGTTTTTCCTTTTAAGAATATAGCACAAGATCTATACACATCTGTACTACAAACAGACTTACCAGAAGGAAAAGACACAGACAATATATATCCTAATGGTTCGGGTGTTGATGCCAACTTGGCAGCAAAGTGTGGTGCAACAAAAGAATGAGTTGACCTAGAGTCAATGAGGATATGAGCTAAATGACCACAGACAGAAAGTGTACCTGACACAACATTTTCGGTAACTTCTGGTTTTCCAGGTACCAAGGCGAAAGCCTGTCCTTGACATTTTTGGTCCTTCCTCTCTCCTCTAGGTCCTGCAGGTTTCCTGACTAGGCCAGAGAGGCTGGCTATAGGATTAGTCTGCTTTGGACAATCCCTCAGCAAGTGGCCAACTTGATCGCATTTAAAACGTGCTCCCGTGTCTCAATGGCATTGTCCCTAATAAGCCTTCCCACAAGTGGGACAAATTGGAATAGTACCACATCGGGGGTTGGTAGGACCTTGATGGCCTGAACTGGTTGTGCCCATATTCACCTTTTTGGGAGGCGCAACACCGGGTCTTCTGTTGTCTTTTTCCCAGAATCGCTTCTTGTGGCTCGGTTCCCCGGAACGCGAGGCTTTAATCCCCTTTTCTACAATGTATGCTCGGTCTACCACTTCTACATAGGTTGGCAGTTTCAAGACCTCGAGCCTGTCTTTAATTTCAGCATCCAATCCTACTTCAAATTTTCTTGCTTTTCGAGTTTTAGTGGGGATGACGTATGTTACAAACCTAGCGAGTTGAGTGAACTTGCTCTCGTATTCGGCCACCGTCATGGTTCCTTACTTTAGATGTGTGAATTCGGATGCCTTCTGTTCCCGTAATGAATCTGGGAAGTATTTTTCATAGAATACTTCCAAGAATCTTGCCCAAGTAGTAATTTCTTCTTTGGCCAAAGTGAGAAGCCACTATTCCTGTGCATTGTCTTTGAAAGTGAAAGTGGCGAAAATTACCTTTTGTTTTTCGGTGCAGGGTAGGGCACGAAAAATCTTTTCCATGTCTTTAACCCAAGCATCTGCTACCATTGGGTCTGGGCCGCCGGTAAATGTGGTGGGTTTCAGATCCTGAAACTGTTTTATGGTAACTGGCTCTTCTCGCTCCCATTATTAATGTTAGTTTGCAAGGCTTGCAAAAGCTAGTAACCACTCTTTCCATTATTCTTTCTATCGATTTAGTGCCACTGACTGATGACTCATTTCCGTTACCATTATTGGCCATTCTACAAAGTAATAAATGAGGCATTACATTCACAACGTAGCATATATGTAAGCATGTGTAGCGCAATCTATATCTATATAAAATGCCAACTTTACTGTTTCTACAGTTAATATTACATCATTGTTCCAAATATCAAAAATTGTGTTAGTGTCTCATCTCTGTGGTAAACAAAAACAAAAAGACAACAAAAAGGGATCAGAACACATCATGGTCAGCATACAAAAAGGTTTTTTCTTCTACCAAATCTAAAGTGGTGGGTCAAATGGGCCGAAAAACCATGGGAAATAGTGTTGCATAAAAAGCTCAAATTCTTATCCTAACTGAACTACACCAAAACACATCCACGCTGTTTGGACTGTGAAAATGGGGACAGACTGTATGTATCCCAAAAATGCTCGATCGACAATCCAGCCGGGTGTCTCAACATATGACAAGTCATTATTAAAGTTAACATTTTGAATATTAATTATCTCCAACGATTAGGGACTGTGGTGAAATATAGTCCTCAGGGTACACGTTCCCCATTCTAGCCACAAAATCTAGGGGTAGAGGGCCTATGATATAGTGCGGGCGGTCATGTCTCGGGGCAACGTCAAGGACACGAGTGGGTCCAAGAAAACGTTTATGTGTATCGACACGGCTTTGCCTCCACAGTAAATGTGGGACATCGGTAGGGTCAGCCTGGATATAAACTAGCCGACCTATCAACTGGGCAAGGCCTGGGTGCAGTCCTCTGATTATGTCCTCTGAATCTCCCTAACCCTCAGGTGAAGCGGGGGCAAGGTGCTCGACTAAAATCTCGTTTAAATTAATGGCCTCGAGCTCATCCCAAAACGCATCATCAAGATTAATATCTGACATTTCTACAACACCAGAATAAACTTGAGATTTTACACAAAAAGACTAACGTTGCAGGTAAATATTTATTATATTTTTTTATTTTATCTTATTTTATTTTATTATATTTATTTAGCTATATAATTTTATTTATAGATTTATTTATAACTTTTCGAATTTTCTGATCAAATTAAAATAGCTCTTTTTTTTTCTTTTTCTTTTTTTTAAACTGTTGCTCTGATACCACTTTTGTCACGACCCGACCGCAGGGGCTTAGGGTTGGAATCGCAACTTACTAACTCATTCTATTTGTAGCAAATTAAACTGCACAAGCAGAAATAAAAATAATTAAATAGGAAATTACTCCATTTTACTATTTTAATAAGAGAAAATACATTTATAGGGCTTTTATTATTTTATTATTCAGTGACCGGCCCCGAGTAGAACAAAAGGGAGCAAAAATATAATAAAAAAAAGAAAAGAAAAGAAAGACAAAATAGTGGTTCAATATTAATCCACGTGCAGGTTCCATTTCGTGAGGTTATGGGTTTCCTCTACATCTCGTCACCTAAAAGGGTAACATCTATAAGCATACAGCAGAGTGAGAAATATTATGACAAGAGTATAGGGAATACAAAATAACCATGGATAGTTAGTTAAGCCAAAACATTTACATAACCCAATTTAGTAAATAAGTCATTTAAGTGGCATAAATTGAAATACAGAAATTATATAAATAAATAACCATAACCACGGTACAAAACAGAACAGAACAGAGGTCATAGAAGTGACAATCAGAACAGAGGTCAATGGAACCATGACAAACAGAGGACCACGAAGTGGCCAAACAGAGGCCAATGGTTATTTAAATCCCCCAAGACATGGGACTCTTGTGGTGGTACTTACAAAACTAATTATTTATAAAGTCATAGTCAAATATATACTAAAATTTAAACAAACATATGCATGGGTTTCATTTTAGACAAATAAAGTTCAGAAAATAACCCACGTAGTTGAAATATTAATATCATTTATAATAATTTATAAACATAACTTGTATAAAATAAATTATAGTAAGTCAAAACATATGTAAAATATATTATGGTAACTCAAGGTATAATATAACTTACCTTAATATTGATCCTTAGCCTTACTCAACTATCACAACCTTCATACTATAAGTTTCTTACTTTCAGTACTTACGCGCCTCTCTTTCATTTTTTCCCTTTCTTTTTTTCCTCCCACAGATGTGAGCAACTCCTCCCTATTTATAGGCAGGAAAGACCACTATCAAGCCAATATGTGGGCGATCTCGAATCCTTCTTTGGATTTGCTTCATAACTCACCTGGATTTGCTCATAGATTTATATTTATCTTAGTAAATGTTTATGGTAATTACACTTTTGTCCGATTTCCTAGCATAACTATATAAATAAATTAATCCCTAATTAAATTATACTTTATCGTGTACCAACAAAAAATTAATTATTTATTTTACTATCACACCTATTATTAGGATAATTATTTATTTACTCTTACTTTTATATTTATTTATTTACTATCTTTAACTCTAAGTTGGCCCAATTATAATTTCATATTTCTGTTAATTTGGTCTTAAATAATAATTTCTAATTAATCTCATATTTGATAACCCAATGCCAAATTAGATTTATATATTTATTTATTATTATTTATTTATTTAATAATATATCATCACATACAATCATAATTATATATAGTTATAAATATTTATGTGGTATTTAATTAAACACTTAGGGTATCACAGATATTCTGACAATAGATAGATACAAACACAAATAACACATGAAATGCACAATTAACACCTGACACATGCAATTAACTTACGCATTCTTAATCAAGGATTATAGGCTAATCACAGGTCGGGGTTGTTACAAAAAGACACACTCCTCCTCTGACTTTGGTAATGCTTTAGATTGTGGCTCAGATTGACGCGGAGAACACTCCAAGTTTGAAACAATTGGCCAAATGTCATTTTCGATAAATAGTAATACAATTTTTTGCAAACATTTCTCACAAAAAACAAATGATGCACAATAATTGCATAATAACTTTTTTCTTAAAATATTTGATTACACAGTAATTTCTCTATTAAAATATTTGTATATATAATAAATCTCTTCAAATAATATTTATATCAGATATGAAAATATATACCCTTTGTAGAGATTTTTAGATACACTCTAATAAAAATAATCAACCACCCCATGTGGATATATCAAATTTTATCACAAAAAAAATAACTCACCAATATCACATTTGTTAAAAGAATACAACTGATCAATATCAATTTTGTCAAAAGATGAATAGTGGCCACCAGATTTTTCAAAACGTGAATAGTAAAATTAGATATTGCACAGTAACTTTCATTTAAATAATATTTATAACAAATACATCATACACCATATATTTTAACAGATAATATTTTGTATCAAATAATCTAAAATATGTATATTAAAAAATCACAAATTATTCCATAGTATTTTAGACATCATTAAAATTGAACCATGTGATTAACAATCTCTCCCTTTTTGATGATAACAATATAAGTACGAATTTGATACAAAATTTCTCAGGAATAAATGCAACATAAAACATTTATTTGCATTATGTTTTCTCCCCCTTTGACATCATCAAAATAAAAGGTTAATATAGGCAAGCAGAATTAATTTTTGAAATAAATGCAATAAAAAATATTTATCAATAATAAGGCATGCATTTATTTTCTCTCTCTTTAAAACATCTTTACTAAAATCATATGAAATTGTTATAACTTCTCCCCCTTTGGCATAATGAAAACATTTGTGCAGATTAGAAGGAAAGAAATTTAGAATAATTTCAGAATATATTTTTAGAAAAACTCCCCCTGAGATTATGTATATAATAAGAATATAATTTTTCATAAAACTCCTCATAGGATGATGCTTTCCCTTTAAAAAAATATTTCTCCCCTAGAGCATTTTCAAATATATAAATTGCACCATAAGATTTAAAAAATAAGTTTATGCAATATTTTCATTTCAAAATGTACCACATATAAAGTGACATGAAAAATATTACATTTAGTCAATACAGTACATCATCAAAATCAATTGTGATTCAATAAAGATAATCTAAGTAATAACAAAAATTACATTCTTTCAAACATAAATATTAAAAATTGAGCACAAAATACGACATAATAGTTGATTATTTTTATGCAATATTCATTTTGAGGCATGAACCATGTAATAGTATTATTCTACTCCATTCTGTACTAGCATGCATGGTGTTATATTTATTTATGATTGTACGGGGAGCAAATATTCAGGCAAGCCCGTACTCCTTTCTTCCAAGCTCCGTTTTTGTCCGATCACCTGCATAGACAACGACGGTGAGCTACCCGGCGGTGTGTGGCCGGAAAACCCCTCCGACGATCAAGTTAGAACACACACCAGGAGATAGATAGAGAGAAGGGAGAGAGTTGAGTGTAAATGTATCTCTTACAAAATGTTCCTCTGTCGCGTATGGGGGGCGCAGACATGCCTTTATACCCTCTGCGCCCCATATCCACTCCCAGTCATCTCCTGACACGTGGCTCTACTATCCCATCTGTCAGCATAAACCTTGCTGAACATCACCTAACCCAACTGCCAGCCCACTCTGCTGGGAGTACGGTAGCCGGGCAACATTATCTCGGCTATCAACGGCCACGGCGCACTTCATGCCCAAGTGCCCCAATAACCAAGCTCAAGGAAGACCAGGCTAGGCTGCATTCTGGCAAAGCCGAGCTCAGAACAACTCATGCCCGTCTTCCTTCGACCTTCCTGCCGGGCAAACTCTAGTAGGTCGGTTAAGCTGCGCGGTACCTGGCGTCAGACAACATTCGACTTGCTCCCTTTCCACGAAGCCAAATAGCTCGGTTTAGTCAAGGCCTTGCCATTACCGAGCAAGACCACGGCCCAATCCCAATATTAGAGCCAAAATACTCTGGCCCAATCTTGTCCGGCCCAAATCTGTCCGGCTAACACCACGGCCCAATCCATGATCATAAATCTCCCTCTCAATGATGTATTCATGTATGTATGGTATGGTATGTCATGATAATCATGTATGTAATAATATGTTTGTATATGCAAATCAATAATGATTACAAGTAAGTATGAGAACAATATCATCAAATGAAATATTTCAGATTTAGAAAATCAATTTTTACCAAAGCTACCTATATCAATTATGTATTTTTGTTTTTGAATATTGCGTGATTACTGTTTATCCGAGAAGATGTGGTGAACATTGTTTCTAGTTATGCATTATGAACATCCACTGTCCAATTACCATTTTATCTTACTGGATTTCACCTTGAAGCGCACCTACAGAAAAAAATAAAAAATAAAAAATAAAAAAAATCAAGTTTTGAATTTTGTTACCCAAATCTTTTTGGGTCCAAGACTACTAGTTTTAAGATTACTTGATTTTGGAATCTATTTTATTTTTGTTCCATGTAATCTCTTTTTAAATTGACATGATAAAATTGAGTGCCTATTCCTATTACAATAATGCATTACAATATTAGGATTATTAAATGATGATGCTTTAATAAAGAAATTTTTATAAAAAATTTGTTTCTTGTGGGGTTTATACTCAATACCCGCTTTGTCAAAAACGCATATTTGATTTTCAAATAATTTATTTAAATTTTCTTTCCCTTGTGTAAACTTGAAAATTATTTTATTTAAATCTTCATTTTTTTCTTTTAAAGAATTATTTTCAATTTTCAAATCATTTGAAGAAGTTTTTAAAAAATCATTTTTATTTTTCAAACTTTCATTTTCATTTTTAAAGATTTCATTTTTATTTTTCAAACTTTCATTTTCATCTTTTGAAAACCATCATGTAGCTCCTCAATACAATCTAATAATTCATCATATGTAGGAGAATTTGTATTTACCTCATCATCTTCAACTCCCATGAAGCAAATATTTGCCAATTCCTTGTCGTTACTTTCTTCATTCAGATAACATTCATCATCATCATCATCACATGGAAATTTTACTTCTTCTGTGATTCAATTTTCTTGAGTCGTGCCTTCGTGTGTGACTTCTAGTTTGTCCCAAATCTCTCTTGCTGTCTCACAAGCAAAAATTCTATCATATTCATTAGGATCAAGGGCACAATATAATATATGTTTTGTTTTAACATTTGCTTGAATTTTTCTAAGGTCATTCTCATTCCATTCATCTTATGTTTTAGAGACTTTCTTTATATCTTCTGTTTTGGGGGGAATAATTAAACCATTTTTAATAATATTTTATACCTTGTAGTCTATCCCTTGAATATATATCATCATTTTATTTTTCTAATAATTATAATTACTACCAGTGAAATATGGAGGGTTAGAAGGTAAGTGGCCATCAATAATTTGTGTTCCTATAATGGTTACCATAGATCAACTCTAAGACCGTTAAGTCAAAAAATACTAGAGTCCTTACTCTGATACTAATTGTTATCCTAGATAGGCAACCCAAGGAAGGGATGAATTGGGTTGTTAAAAATAATTTCCCAATATTAAAAAATAATAATCAAAATATTTGAATTTTAAATAAAGCAACAATAATCTCTAAATAAATTGCCAAACTAAAAATTAACTCAAATAATAAATAAATAAATATGCTTAACAATATCTAATAGAGTAATGAAATTAAAATGAGTAAAGGAAAGAGAAAGCAAACTCAGCAATTTGTAGTGGTTCGGCACGCCGGGCCTACGTCTACTCCCCATGTTTCTTTCTTGGGAATTTCTCCATTATTCTTCAAATAGTAATTACACCACTAGCTTCATGGGTGTTAGTGAACTTTTAAAACAAGTGACCAATCTCGATTACTTCGACTAGTTTATAATCCGGTACCTAGTCACATTTAACCCAAGTAATTTTCTCTCAAAAATCACTCACAAAAATATTCCAACTAGTTTTGAATCCAGTGCCTAGTCACACCTAACCCAAGTAATTTTATCCTAAAAAATCACTCACAAAAACTCTTATCTTTTTTTCTTTTTTTTTTAGAAGAATAATAAGAAGGGTGTGAAAACCCTTTTACAATTTTTGCTTAAATTCTCTCACAAAAATATATAACTCAATGAAGAACACGAGAATATTTTCTCAATATAACAAAATTTTATCTTCAATATTTCACTTCAGTTGATCTATCGTTTCACTTCTTCAACCAAAGAACATCTTATATATTCATCAAGAATATATCCGTTGGAAAGGCACGCGCCTGCTCTGACTGTGGTGATGTTTCAGATTGCGGCTCAGATTGACATGGAGAACACGCCAAGTTTGAAACAATTGGCCAAACGTCGCTTTCAATAAATAGTAAAATCTCTATTAAAATATTTGTATGCATAGTAAAATCTCTTTAAATAATATTTATATTAGATATGAAAATATATACCCTTTGTAGAGATTTTTAGATACACTCTAATAAAAATAATCAACCATCTATGTGGGTATATCAAATTTTATCAATAGAAAACAACTCACCAATATCACATTTGTTAAAACAATACAATTAATCAATATCAATTTTATCAAAAAATAAATAGTGGTCAACCGGATTTTTAAAAACGTGAATAATAAAATTAGATCTTGCACAGTAACTTCCATTTAAATAATATTTAAAACAAATCATACACCATATATTTTAACAGATAATATTTTGTGTCAAAGAATGTAAAATATGTATATTAAAAAATTACAAATTATCCCATAATATTTTAGACATCATCAAAATTGAACCATAGGGTTAACAACTATTCTTGATTGTTCATTGTTCTTTAGTAATCTGTGTTCATTGTTCTTCAATCATCATTCATTCTTCAATCATTACAATCTTGAACTAATTAAGAATCAGTGTTCTTCATTTGATTACTGTTTGTGTTAGAATTGAAGTTTCATCCAATCATTATTTGAATGTTATTTGAGTTCGATCATATATGTTAAATTTTTGATTGATTGTTTGATTGTTGTTTATTCAATCATGTACTCTGTTGTTGTTGTTGTTTTTTTTTTTTTTTTTTTTTTAAAATATCTTGGTCATATGATAGTAACATTGTAATAACTCCAAATTTTATGATTAGCCACTAAACCATGATTAAGAATGCTTAATGAGTAATTAAGATAAAAATCTTAATTAATTGCATGTGTGATGTATTATTTGTGTTTATATCTATCTGTTGTAGGCATATCTATTTGTGTTTCTGTTTTGTTCTGCGAATTGAAGGCCTTATCGGCATCCAATCACAAAATTGACTTGGTATATGTGTTGTTTGGAATTTTTGGGAATTTATGGTAGGTCCAATTTAAATTCGATTCGGAACGAATGAATTAGAATTAAATAATGTCGATTAGTGAACTTAAGCTAAGCTTAATTAAGATTCATTAATGGGCCTATATAAGGCCACTCCCAACACCTTTTCTACACTTTATACTCTCATCCCCTCATCTTTGAAGATTAAAACGTAAAAGAGAAAGAGAGATCAAGGAAAGAGATCAAATTCAAGAGAATTAAGGGAGAATTGCTAAGATTGATCAAGAATTTGAAGAAATTGGTGATAGTTGGTCAAGCCTAGCTAGAACTTAAGGGAATTGTGGACTTTAGGTAAGGAATCTGTTAGGGAAAATATATGATTTCCCACAAGTAAATCAATCAATGGGAATAAAAACTAATGTGGAAAAATTAAATCAACGACAACACAAGAATTTTGACGTTATTCCCGCAATGTGAGGTATGTCCACGGGATCAAAATCCGATTCCACTATCAACCAAAGAGTTTCCAAACGATTACAAACGAGATACGAATGGTCTCACAAAACCACTCTTAGGTGAATTTCAAATAATCACAAATAATCAAGAGGAAAGACCTCACCAAATAAACGAACAAAAATCTTCGAAACAGAGTTGTAGAAGACTCAGAATAATAGACCCAAATCAGCCGAATATCTACACAAGCAATGCTTCAAAGTAGCCAATAAACGAAGCAAACCAACGGCCAAAAAGTAACACTCTTTGACCCAAAAAAGTGATATTTTTCCCGAGCACTATCTCGCCGAAAAACAATTAGCTGCTGCCGCTGTGTCTCTGATCAATTAAACAATATTTCTTGGGCTTTTTATCAAAGCCCTAGTTGCTACCAAACAAATTATTAAATACCCATTGGGCCTCCAAAAGTTAGATATAATATATCAAAAATATATTATAACCAACACCAAACCAAACTAAATATTTTAATAAACCAATTAGGTCCTATACTCCAATAAGGAGGTATACCCAACAATTCTCCCCCTACTGACTTAGGTGCAGACATCAACCATACCCGCCAAAGTTTGGCACTTTAAATGTTTGTCTCTCGACAACGTCTTAGTCAACATATCCAAAATATTATCATCTGTGTAAACCTTTTAGAGTTGCAACAATTTTAAATCTAACACATCACGAATCCAATGGTACCTCACATCAATGTGTTTCGATCACGAATGAAAAGTGAAATTTTTACTCAAATGAATAGCACTTTGACTACCACAATAAAGCACATACCTTTTTTGCTTCAAACCCAACTCTTGCAAAAATTTCTTCAACCATAACTCTTATTTACAAGCTTCCGTAATGGCAATAAATTCAACTTTTATAGTTGAGAGAGTAACACATTTTTGTAATTTAGATTGCCATGCCACAGCTCTCCCTGTAAATGTCATCATATACCCCAAAGTAGATTTCCTATAATCAACATCAACGGCCATGTCAGAATCTGTGAACCCATCAAGCATCGGCTTACCATCCCCAAAACACAAACATACTTTCGAAATCCCTCGAAGATATCTTAGAATCCACTTCACCACTGCCCAATGTTCTTTACCCGGATTAGAGAGAAAATGACTCACCACACCAACAATGTAAGCAATATCCGACCTTGTACAAACCATGGCATACATCAAAGAACCAACCGCTGAAGCATAAGAAATTTTCTGCATCTCTTCCTTGTCTTTCTCATTTGTAGGACATTGATTTCAACTAAGTTTGAAGTGACCCGCATGTGGACAACCAACCGACTTTGCTTTATCCATGTTGAACCTCTCAAGAACTTTTTCAATGTACCTTTTCTTAAGACAACCAAATCAACCCCTTTTTGCGATCACAAACAATTTTCATACCAAGTACTTTCTTTGCTGACCCCAAACATTTCATAGCAAAAGACTTACTCAACTCCAATTTCAACCTGTTAATCATAGTGTAATCTTGACCCACAATTAACATGTCATCAACATAAAGCAAAAGAATAATAAATTTACCATCCGATTTTTTTTTCACAAACATGCAATGGTCCGAAGTGGTTTTAGAAAAACCATTATTCATCATGAAAGAGTCAAATTTTTTGTACCATTGCCGCGGGGCTTGCTTAAGGCCATATAAACTTTTCTTCAATTTGCAAACAAATTTCTTTTTCCCTCTCTCTACAAAACCTTTCAGTTGCTCCATGTAAATTTCTTCTTCAAGGTCACCGTGAAGAAATGCAGTCTTCACATCAAGTTGCTCAATTTGAAGGTTCATACTTGCAACCATGCCAAGTACAACCCGAATAGAAGATATCTTCATAACCAGTGAGAAAATCTCATCAAAGTCAATACCTTTCTTTTGCCCAAAGCTTTCACAACAAGATGTGCTTTGTACCTTAGACTCTTGCCATCATTCTTTAATTTGAAAACCCACTTATTTTTCAGAATTTTCCTCTCCTTAGGTAACTTCATTAAATCATAAGTGTGATTTTCAAGCAAGGAATTCAATTCCTCTTCCATGGCCTTTTTCCAATCACCTTTCTTTATATGCTCAATTGCTTCTTGGTAGTTTTCGGGCTCCCTTTGATCGGATATCAATACAAATTCATAGGGAGGATACTTTCTCGAAGGCTGTCGGTCCCTTGTAGATTTCCTTAATTCAAGTTGTGGTGACGATTCTTAAATTAGATGTTCTTCCTCAATTTTTGGCTCAACTTCATTAGGATTAACATCATCCTCCATATCTTCAATAGGTGGCTGCATATCTCCCCCATTTTCATTATCAACTGAAGATGAAGGAGATATATCCATATAAATGAGATCACTACTTTTTGACTCCGGTTGATCACCTTTGCCAAAGTCTTCAATTGTTTGGTCTTCAAGAAACACAACATCACAGCTTTGAATGACTTTCTTGTCGATCGGATCCCACAATCTATAACCAAATTCATCACGCCCATAGCCAAGAAAAACACTTCATGTTTGTTTGAAAATGATTTGCTACTCGCAAGTAGGCTTAAAATGCAGATTTTGCTACCCTCGGGTGGGCTTAGAAAAGATGGTTTTGCCACTATCTAGTGGGCTTAAAACTCACAGTCGATGATTTGTTCCAATCCAAATAACCTAACCTTCACCCACAGGCATTCAAGCATGTATATCACATAAGCACATAGCCTCATGGTAAGCATGCTATCATGGCAGTCACTCACACGCATGCAAGGATGCTAAAGCATAAAACTCACCGAGTACTCCAAGCCAAAACAGAAACCGATTAGAAATTCATGCATGATCCTAAGTATACAGAAATGCCTAATGCAATACATGCAAAAATGCAACTATAGCAGGCTCGGCTATTCTAAACATGGCATATGAGATGCAACAGCTATCAATTATTCAACTCGGAATTGAAATACAGATGCAGTTAGTATGATGCGCCGAGCCCGGTGCATGCAAGACAAATGAATGGGTGCAAACATGCTATCATACTGTATGCTAATTGAAACATGCCCTAATCTAACCATCATGAGCAGGTAAATAAAAGGGAGAAAGACGTGGGGTTGGAAGACATACATCACACACACGCACACTTATTACAACATTGCCCTCGCTCAGAGGGTCCGAAAGAATAATATACAGTCCCAAATGAATAAATAATACAGTCCCAATAAAAACAAAATCCTAATTAATTTACAAATTAATCTAGGAAAGCGGTAAACTAGCATGCAAGCTAGGGACTGCCTCGACTCCGCTCCGGATGATGAATGATGCATGTTCGGGTTGCCTTGCGTGGAAATCCATCGCGATGCCCCAATTAGCCTCTGTTTGCAATTGTTTTTTGGAAAGCGTGCCAAGCTCCGGAAGGCTGCTGATTCTTGATTTGCTGCAACAGAGAGCAGGAAAGGGGCATAGCAATGTATTTTCATATATGTATGCATGCCTCGATCCTCGTGCCACCAATCACGCATCTCGATGCATAATGACCGAGGAGTCGAATTGCACAACTCAATATGGAATGAATGCACATGAAAACACAACAAGACCAAGACTCCATCATGGATAATCCGGAGTGTCGGTGACTGGGAATTGAGACACGTTCCGTCACTCGAAGTACGAAACGTCCCTCGTTTCCCGTGCTCGGGCTAACTCCTATCCCAAACACAATGCAATCTGCATGACATGCATGAATGCAACTAACATACAACCTAGCATGCACAATGCTATGAAATGGCATACACGATGCACGAGATAACATGGCATACACAATGCACTAACATACAACCTAGCATACACAATGCTATGAAATGAAATGGCATACGCAATGCATAATGGGCTTACACCAACACAAGTGGACCTCAGCCACACTCACATAGGAGGCCATTAGATGAAAATGAGACACTCGAAATGCGTGCACGATGACCGACCCTAAGGCACCGAAATGCCACTCTAGCAAGACATGGCAAAGCATGGAATATGGCATACTAGCATGCAAATTTCAGCAGCAAAAAGTGATGCAAAACAGCCCCGAAACATGAAATCATGGCACCCGAAGCATGGAATGAATCCCGAAACATGAAATTAAGCGCATGGAATGACCTATGGCTATGCAATGCATCCATTATTTGAACATGAAGTGTAAAGACAGAATCAAGGCAGTCCCAAAACAAGCATATTTACAGTTTTAAGGAAAGCCAAACAGTGAACACAAATGGGGCTAAGCTAGCATGCAAAAATGGCCCCGAAAGCGAGATAATGAAGAAAGTAGAAGCTGCTGACCTCAAACAGAGAAGGGCCCTTCTACAATGTTGAAGAGGGGCCCAAAATATGGTATTTTACAGTTGATGACCAGACCCAAAACAATGCAAAAGCATGCTTAAAATACTATGCAAAATAAGGCCTAAAAAAAGAGGTTTAAACACAAAGTACAAAAAGGATGCTTCAAACAGTAAAAGACCCTTAATGAAACATGAAGAGGGGGTCAAAATAAGGCCATTTATAGTTCGGACCAGAGCCCCAAAACAGAAGCACAAGAGGCTAACAAATCATGCAAAAATAAGGCCAAAAGAGGGATATAAAGGCAAGTGGCAAATGAAAGCCTCAAAAAGTGATGAGTCCTTCAACAATGTTGAATAAGGGCTCAAGATAAGCCACTTTACAGTTTATGACAGAGCTCAAAACAGTTTATACATAGGCCAAAAATACTACACAAGAAATAGGCATACAAGAGAGGTAAAGAAACAAGTGCAAAAAGGAAGCCTCAAACAATGAGAGGCCCTTAAACAAATATAAATAAGAGCTCAAAAAAATGCTATTTTCAGTTAGGGTCGGAGCCTAAAAGTGCAAGCAAGAGAGGCTAATGTATTGATCAAAATAAGGCCAAAAGAGAGGGGAAATGTACTTACCCTTGTAGCCTAATCTTTGACAGCTTTTTGGCTTGAGAAGTGATGCCTCCTAAGCTCTGAAAAGGTCCTCCAAGCTGCTGGAATGGAGTGGTGGTGTGGTGCTAGGTGATGGTGTAGAAATGGTGTAAGGTTTAGGAGGTTTGGGTGCTTGAAGTGAGGGAGTGAGGGAGATGTAATACAAGGCTCCAAAAGGAATTTTTCTAACCCTTAAAACCAGAGCTGGAGGCTGGTTTATATACACAAAAAGAGGAGGAAAAAAGGGGGGGAAACAATTCAAGTTTCCCCCCAAAATGGCAGCCCCCCGGATACAAAATCTGGGGGGAAATGAAATAGAGATTTGTGATGTACTAACTGCAAGGATCAAGGCCAGCCAAGTATCTAGGTCACAGGTGGCCGGCCGGCTCTCCCCATGGCCGGCCGGCCAGGGGTCAAAAGGGCCAAGTGCAATTACTAGCCGACCACCACAAATTGGTGGCCTCCCATGTGTTCTCAACACAACCATGTGGTAAAAAAATAGAAACAGTGAAGCAGAAGAGAAAAAAGGCCACTTTTAGGAGGGGTTCAAAAGGGTCAATCACAATTACTAGCCGACCATATGATATTTGTGGCCTCCCAGATGTCTACAACACAAATATGGGGTTTAGGGTTCAAGAAAGTGGCCTTAGGGTGGTCAACATTGGCTTTTAAGTGAGGAAAAACGGGCGACGGAGGGCGATGAGGAAATATAACTGGTTGCTGGAACAATTACTGGCCTCCCACCCTTCTACGACCTTCCTGGTGATGAAACAGAGGTCCCTGCCAAAAATGAACGCAAACCGATGCAAAATGAAGGTTCGGGGGCCGAAACGCGCAGCCCGGGGCCCCGAAAACTGACTGTTAGGCATCGGAAGTGGTGTTCGATCACGAAGTTGGTCTCTCGGACCACAGTGTCCCTCAAAAGGGGGTAAATAAGATGCATGCCAAAAACCGGAGCAAACGGAGGTGGTTAAGCGGTCCCGAACCGAGGCACACGGCCAACGGTTTCGAAAAACCGGAAACCGGACTCCAAACGGGCAAAATGGCTTACGACCACGAAACGTAGCCTACGGCCACTGAGAGATGGTCTGCGAGACCTCTCCCTCCCTTGTGGAAGAGAAACCGAGAAAACCGAGCTTGGTTCACAAACCGAGGCAAAGCATGAAAGAGTCCGGAAGTCCGGAGGTAAGGCTCGCAGCCGAGACTCTAAAACCTCTGAACGAGCACGATATGCAACATCACCAAGCGCTCAATTGGTGACGTCTGAGTCTCAAGGTCGGTCAAAAATAGGGTGTCTACAGTTGCCCCTCTTTGACAGAACTCGGAAGTCATAAGTGACGGGAGTGAATGTCAAAGCCCAGAGACGACCCATTTTTGACAAGGCCGAAGACTTAGACAAACAGGTGAGATAAACAGAGATGTGCCCGCAGGCATGCCCGCAGGCAGGGGGCAAAAATGCAAAATGGTATGCACAAGGCCAGATGTGGCTTGATGATCATGCACATGCAGCGAGCTGTAATGAAGCAAGTATTTGCAAATAGATGCAACAGTTTTAAACAAGAATGCAAAGCAACAACTACATTTCATGCAGTTAGGAATGCAGAGAATCATTCAATTCTCGTCGCGTCTCACACGGAGAAGATACGATACCTGCGCGATTCGTCTGGTCACACCAGCTCCAAATGAACCGTATATACAATATCGTGCCTGCAAAAGAAAGAAACTCAACAAGCACAACACATCTAACAACATATGTTCAATGTGATATTGAATGCAGACAATCGCGGTGTCGATGGAAAAGTGCATTGCAATGCGAAAGAAACGCGCGTGACAACGCGAGCTTAAGCACGGAGGCTTGGTGATATCAAGGAGACGTGTATAACAATGCAAGTACGTGCATGAGAATGCAAGTTATGTGCACAACAATGCAGGACAAGCGCCAATCAGGATGCGTGTTTGTCACAAAGCGGCGAGCAAGGAAATGCGCGTTTCGGCGAGAGCGACTCGATCGCGGCCTCCGGTTCACTTCCCGGAGAGGTTACAACATGTTCAAAAGGATATATCTTACTTTTGATGAGTAACGATGAGACACGCATCGGAAGTTGAAGCTGAGGTTCCGGTGGAGCGATTTCGCGACAGGAAGTGCACTTCTTTTGTACTTTTTTAGGTCCCGAGGACTCCAATCCTCCTCAAAATTTGCAGGGACCTTGGGGGGCATGTGGGGAACACCACTGGCCAGTTTTCTTTCCCAGGGGAGGCCACCGGCCACTTTTTGAAAAAGGAAATGGCCGGCCTACCAGAAAAGGTGGCCGGCCGGCCACTTTGTCCAGATTTGGGGCAATTTTGCCTTTTCACCTCTTTTCTTTAAATCCACCCATCCAAACTCTTTGAGCTCACAAGTGCAGCCCCGAAAATACTTCCTTTACCTTCCCAAACCATTTTCCTCTTCAGATCTGAGCTCTATACACGTTTTCCAACGTCCCACGCAAGTTGTTTTCGCGAAATCTTTCAGTTTTAAGCACTTTGAACCGATTAAATTTTGATTTCGGGGCTTCTTTTCTCCTTTTCGCCACTTGAGGTGAGTTTGTCTCAATATTTGGAAGATTTTCTCGGGAGTTGACTTTTGTTGACTTTTCCATTTCCCGAGAGTTGACTTTTGTTGACTTTTTCCCGTTTTGGCTCGTTTTTGCTCATTTTTGCTCCTTTTTGCAGATTTTCTGAAATGGCTGGTCATTTCCCTCACGGTGGAGGTCCTCCGGGCGTCGAAGATGATCCCGACATCATGGCTCTGCCTCCGAGGGTTCGACTCTTCATACCCGAGAGGTACAACCCACCGGTACATGTCCTTCCGCGGGCTGTTTTCTTTCACTTCACCGATTTCGACGAGCGAGCACCCGGGGATCTTCTTCTGCGGAAGCCAGAGTATCATCTCTCCCATGAGGCACGAGAGGTATTCACTTCGTTTTTACCCTTTTCTGCAACATATTATGAATTTTTCATGCATTCTGTTTGTATTCTGAACACACGGTTCAATCACTCGAATTTCTGAACACTCAGTCCATAAATTGATTATGAGCACACGGCACACACTGGTTGAGAATTGAACACACGGCCCAAACTCTGAGATGAACACACAGCCCACACTTTGGTGTCGAACACACAGCTCGTTGTTGAGGTGAACACACGGTACACACTGATTGAAACTTGAACACGCAGCCCAAACACTTGAGATGAACACACAGCCCACACTTTGATGTTGAACACACAACTCGTTGTCGAGGTGAACACACGGCACACACTGATTGAAACTTGAACACGCAGCCCAAACACTTGAGATGAACACACAGCTCATACTTTGATGTCGAACACACAGCTCGTTGTCGAGGTGAACACACGGCACACACTGATTGAAACTTGAACACGCAGCCCAAACACTTGAGATGAACACACAGCTCATACTTTGATGTCGAACACATAGCTCGTTGTTGAGGTGAACACACAGCACACACTGATTGAAACTTGAACACGCAGCCCAAACTCTGAGATGAACACACAGCTCGAATTGAAGGTGAACACGCAGCACACACTGATTGAGAGTTGAACACACAGCCCAAACACTGATTTTCTGAACACACAGCTCGAATTGAAGGTGAACACGCAGGACACACTGATTGAGAGTTGAACACACAGCCCAAACACTGATTTTCTGAACACACAGCTCGAATTGAAGGTGAACACGCAGCACACACTGATTGAGAGTTGAACACATAGCCCAAACACTGATTTTCTGAACACACAGCCCGAATTGAAGGTGAACACGCAGCACACACTGATTGAGAGTTGAACACACAGCCCAAACACTGATTTTCTGAACACACAGCCCGAATTGAAGGTGAACACGCAGCACACATTGATTGAGAGTTGAACACACAGCCCAAACACTGATTTTCTAAACACACAGCCCGAATTGAAGGTGAACACGCAGCACACACTGATTGAGAGTTGAACACGCAGCCCAAACACTGATTTTCTGAACACACAGCCCGAATTGAAGGTGAACACGCAGCACACACTGATTGAGAGTTGAACACACAGCCCAAACACTGATTTTCTGAACACACAGCCCGAATTGAAGATGAACACGCAGCACACACTGATTGAGAGTTGAACACGCAGCCCAAACACTGATTTTCTGAACACACAGCCCGAATTGAAGGTGAACACGCAGCACACACTGATTGAGAGTTGAACACACAGCCCAAACACTGATTTTCTGAACACACAACTCGAATTGAAGGTGAACACGCAGCACACACTGATTGAGAGTTGAACACACAGCCCAAACACTGATTTTCTGAACACACAGCCCAAATAATGATTTTCTGAACACACAGTCCAGATTTTGTTTCTGATTTTGACTTTGCACACGGCTCATACATTTTGTTTGCCCGCAGCTTATTCGTTTCATTTGCACGCAGCTCATTCATTTCATTCTAAAATACTGAAACACGTATCCATTCTGAATGCAGGTGAGCTCTCGCACTGTGTGGGGATACGGCTCTACCGCGGCGAGGGATTGGTATGCCGAGCTTCCGGAGGCTGTCTAGGATTTGGTCGACTTGGCAGGGTTCGGGACCTTCTGCCCTAGGCTATCCCATTGTCCTGCCAGGAGGACGTTGATGGCCGCCTTGGTGGAGAGATGGTGGTGGTGCAGAGGCTGCTTCGCAGAAGAGGATGAAGAGGGCCTCTTATTCCCGCTCCTGAGAGCATTGATGCTGCAGTTCCCTGTTTTATTTACCTTTTTGCTAGTAGTTGTAGCACATTGTATATCATTAAGCAGTTTTATTTTCTGTAAAACTTGTACCTCTGTTTGCAAAATGTTGTAGCAAAGGAAGCATGATGGAATGAAACAGCTTTTGAAAAAAGTATTGTATTTTATGCTTTCAGCATCGCATCGCATCATCTTGCACAAAAATGAGATTTTGAATGGAAATGTGCATTGTGTATTTACCGAGTCGGGTAGTGAACCGACGCAACAAATTAAACAACTTAACTTACTAAGATACAACAAAACCTTAGCAAGTTTACAACTCGATAAGCAAAACAGAACAAAATAAGAGTAACAACTCAGGTACACAAAACTTGACAACTCGATAAACAAAACTCGATAAACAAAACAGCTCGACCAACAAAGCAACAACTCGATAAACAAAGCAACAACTCGATAAGCAAGACTAAACAACAACTCGATAAACAAAGTGTATTTCGGACGATCTGGGCGACGGAACGCACCCGAAACTGAGGGAAATTGAGGCCTTCGACACTCCCGATGCGTGGAAATGCTTGGGACTTCCTTCCGGAGGGTAAAACAAGGCTAATGGCACACATTGGAGCATGGCCGGCCACCTTTGGGAGTCGGCCGGCCAGTTCTTTACAACTGAGGGGAGAAAGGTAGCCGGCCTGCTAGAAAAGGTGGCCGGCCGGCCACTTAGCTCTGCAACCACCAAATTTTTGACACGTGTCCCTGAATAGTGTCTTATCCTCTTTAAAAGCCTCAAACCCGTGGTTGATTCATTTCAACTTAGTCTTTCACCAAAATGGAGGCCTTCTTTGCCGAAAATCTCACAGTTTGGATGTCTTCTTTAGATGGCTCGGAAAAATTGAATTTCTGGGGTTTCGGCTTGAATGCACTATTCACGCTGAGCCGCACTCCGCTGCACTTCCCCTTCCTCCATGCTGCGTTGAGGTTTTGGAACCCAGTGACGCATGTTTTTAGCTTTGGCGGGCAAGAGGTATGTCCAACTTTCGAAGATTTTCAAATTCTGATGGAATCTGAACGCTATGAAGAGATTTTGCCCCAGTTTCGCTTCGGCCACGCCCAAGCTTTAGGGGGGATGTGTGGGCTCACCATGCATGATGCTCGGTCTCTGATCTGCAACGGGGAACTGGACATTCTCGGCTTGATCCATCGCTTTTCTGACACTGGTGACCGCGGCAACCATTATTGGCAAGGTTTTCGGCAACACGCCCTTTGCTTGTGTATGCTATCTCACTTTTTGCTCACTCCAGGCTTTGGCGGATCTAGCATTCGTCTGATTGAAGTTGTTCAAGGCTTGAAAGAAGGAAAGAGCTGTATCGCCATGACATTGGCCGAGACGCTGATGGGCTTGGATGCTTTCTATTGTCGGGAGACGACCAGATTTGCGGGGAGTCCACTACTGCTACAGGTAATGTTTCCCACCCAATCTCACATATATATATGCTCGCATCACTCGGCCCTCGGGCTCATTTTTTTTTTTCTTTTTTCTCACAAAACCCTTTTCTCGCTTTTCTCTCATCGTACATCTCTCTATTCTTTATTCTCTCATTTTTCATCCCTCCCCAGGTATGGTTGATGGATAAATTGCAGGTTGTGGACTCTTGCCCAGCCTATTTGGCTCGCGGCTACTTCTTTCGCCAACGTTTAGTCGATGCCCCTGACGAAGGGTGGTGGTTTGATTGGATGTGCAATTTGTCTGCAGATCGCATTGCTTGGCGTTGTCCTTGGCTCAATCTCCCGGCGATGAGCTATAGCATGTCCCGGCTAGTCGGGATCCAGTTGATTGGTTTGACCCACTGCGTGTTTTACTTCCTGTTCCGGTTCCAGCGCCAGTTTGGCCACGATCAGACTTGCCTACCGGAGGGGATAGAATACCCGGCTGCATTCCCGGTCCGAGGCGCTCAGCTTGCCCGTTATGCCACGGCATGGAGAACTCGAGAGCTCCTAGCCCCCGCTCCCACTTTCAGTTGTACCTTGTCTGACGAGTGCTGGGATTGGCTCAATGAGGAGGCACAGACTGAGCCCAGTTTGGCATCAGAGGCTTCTACGAGCTCTGGGAAGGGGCGCAGGGACACCTGACTTATCCGTGCCCCAGATTTATTGCTTTTACTAGTACTTTCAAGTTTTATTCATGAATGTAATAAACAGCAACTTCAATTGTATGCAAGAGTAGGAGAACTCTGTTTTGAAATCAATGAAATTGAAGGTTGTGGGAACTGAAAATTTTCCGCTCTGGTCCAAAAATGGTCTTAGTTGTAAAAAGATTAATTTGAACAAAGTCAACTTTTATTAAAACTTTTCAAAACTATTTTCGATATGGATCAGAACTGGACACGCCTGAGATCTGTCACTGAGATGCACAACCCCGGATTCCAGCAACTGAAAAGTTGCCCCTAGTCTGCATAACACCGCGGCACTGCACAGTAACGGAAAGTTGCCCCTAGTCTGAGAAGCACTGCACCGGAGATCACGATGAATGCTGATGGATAAGGATGACTGAGATGATCAAATGCACAAAGTTGATCGGGGAAAATGTTTATGGCTGAACTTCAGGATGAAGTTGCCTACGTATCCCAAAGATGGGAATCAAGCCTTACGTAGTTCAGGTTTAGGTTCGCTCGGGTATTTTCACTCTCATTTTACGCTCTTACTTTTGCCAAGGCCGCCCTTTGCGGGTTTTCAACCTTGCGAGCTCAGTTTTTATAATTTCAAAATTTTTTGTGCTCTAAATTTTGCCTAGGTCGCCCTTTCGGGTTTTCGGCCTAGCGAGCCTCTCAAGGGTAGTATTTCTTCAACTTGTCCATATTAATCGGTTGTAAAAACTCTAAGCCATCCAGATCCATCAGAACCACAGCTCCACCTGACCAGATAGACTTAATGATGTAGGGACCAGTCCAATTAGGTCTGAACTTGCCCCTAGGGTCGTGGATGGGAGCTCGGTTGTCCTTGAGTACCAAATCTCCTTCCTTTAAATTCCTGGACTTAATTTTCTTGTTGAAAGCTCGCGCAATTCTGCATTGATAGCCTTGAATGTGGTACAATGCTTTCAGTTTTCTTTCGTCGAAAAGCATGAGTTCCTCAAATCTGCTCTGCTGCCAATCTGCCTCGGCTATTTGACACTCGACCAATACTCGCAATGACGGAACCTCAATCTCGATAGGTAGAACGGCCTCCATCCCATAAACCAATGAATACGGAGTCGCCCCAGTGGAAGTTCTGATTGAAGTCCGATAGCCCCACAGAGCAAACGGCAGCTTATCTGGCCAGTCCCGGTAGGTTTCCACCATCTTTTGCAATATGTGCTTGATATTCTTGTTGGCAGCCTCAACCGCTCCATTGGTCTGCGGCCGGTATGTAAATGACTTATGAAAAGCCACGTTGTATTTTCTCAACAAGTCAATCACCTCCTTTTTGAAGTGGGAACCGTTATCTGAAATTATCTCGTTTGGGACCCCGTAGCGACAGATGATGTTGTTTCTGATAAACTTCGTGACATGTGAAGCCTTCAACACCGTATAAGATTGGGCCTCAACCCACTTTGTAAAGTAATCTATTGCGACCAGGATGAACTCATGCCCATTTGACCCCTTCGGAGTGACGGCCCCGATCACATCAATTCCCCAGACTGAAAATGGCCATAGTGAAGTCATATTGTACTGCTTTGATGGCGGGATGTTCATGCGATTTGCATGAATTTGACACTTGTGGCATCGCCGGACGAAACCGATACAATCCTCCTCCATGGTGGACCAGTAGTAACCCTGTCTGAGGATCTTCCGTGCCAGCATTACTCCATTCATGTGTGCACCACATTCTCCTCCATGGATGGCCTCTATTAGACGCTTCGACTCTTCGGCATCGACACACAGCTTATGCATTCCCAGATGACCTCTTCTATACAGCTTACCTCCACAGATGATGAACTGAACGGCCAATCTCCTTATTACCCTTTTATCCTTGGCATTTACCCCTGGCGGGTATGCTTCCTTTTCCAAGAAATTCCAAATGTCATGATACCAGAGGTTTTCATCCTGAACCTCATCTATAGCAGCAATCGTCTCGTAGGCTGGCGCAAACTTCTGGTCGATGATGACTGGACGCATCCGAACTCCGTATGGGATGTCTATCATGGAAGATAGAGTTGCTAAAGAATCTGCGAACCTGTTGTTCTCTCTTAGCAGATGAGTAAAGTTTAGCTTCTCAAACCGAGGAATTAGCAAATCCAAGGTCTGGTGATACATCATCATCTTTTCCTCTTTTACTTTCCAGTCTCCTTTTGCTTGAGACACAACAAGGTTCGAGTCCCCGATGACGTCCAACCGTCTTGCCCCTAGTTCTAGGGCTGCTTCCAAACCAGCAATGCATGCCTCGTATTCTGCTTCATTGTTCAAGACTTTGAATCAGAGTTTGAAGGCTAGGGGGATACGGGAATCGTCGGGTGCTATCAGCAACACCCCTATCCCATATCCGTGTTGATTTGACGCTCCGTCAAAGTACATCGTCCAAGTTTCATCTTTGATATGCAGAATTGTTTCATCTGGGAATAGGTACTCAACTGCTTCATCCCCTTCAACCGGGTGATCGGCTAAGAACTCTGCCACTGCTCTTCCTTTGACTGACTTGCGTGTTACATACTTCAGATCAAATTCGGAGAGCAACAGCAACCAACGGGCTAGCCTACCCGTAAGTGCCGGTTTCTCGAAAAGATATTTGATGGGATCAAGTCGTGAAACCAACATTACGGAGTGAGCTAACAGGTAGTGCCGCAGCTTCCTAGTAGCCCATACCAAAGCTAAGCAAGCCTTTTCCAGTGGTGTGTAGAGAGTCTCATACTCTAACATCTTCTTGCTCAGATAGTAGATGGCCCTCTCCGCTTTATCTCCAGATTCTTGTGCGAGCATGCAGCCCATGGTGGTCTCAGTCACTGAAAGGTACAACATCAACGGTTTCCCCGGTTTTGGTGGTGATAAAACGGGCGGGTTCTGTAGATATTCTTTAATCTGTTCAAACGCAGCTTGGCACCGGCCGTCCCATTGGAACTTCTTGCCTTTCTTCAGGAGACCAAAAAGTGGTTCACAAGTCAAGGTTAATTTTGAGATAAACCGTCTTATGAATTGCACTTTACCTAGAAAGCCTCGCACCTCCTTTTCAGTCCTTGGTGGTGGCATTTCTAAGATGGCCTTGATTTTGGAAGGGTCGACTTCGATGCCTCTTTGTGTAATCAGAAACCCCAACATTTTTCCCGCTGTAACACCGAATGTACATTTCTGAGGATTCAGCCGTAACCGAAATTCTCTGATCCTTTGAAAAAACTTGTGCAAGGAAGTGTAGTGGCCCTCTCTATTTTTGGACTTGACGATCATGTCGTCCACGTACACCTCAACCTCCTTGTGGATCATATCATGTAATATCGTGGTCGCGGCCCGTTGATAAGTAGCTCCAGCATTCTTTAGCCCAAACGGCATGACTCTATAGCAGTATGTCCCCCACGGGGTAGTGAATGCAGTCTTTTCCCGGTCTTTTGGTGCCATTATTATCTGATTGTAGCCGGAGAAGCCATCCATGAATGAAAGCAACGCGTGCCCTGCCGTGAAATCCACCAACTCATCAATATGTGGTAAGGGAAAATCGTCCTTCGGACTAGCTCTGTTCAAATCCCTAAAATCCACGCACACTCGGATCCTGCTGTCTTTCTTCGGCACCGGAACAATGTTGGCCAACCAAGTCGGATATTCAGATACCAGCAGGAAGCCTGCGTCGATTTGCTTGGTGACCTCTTCCTTAATCTTGAGAGCCCAATCCGGGCGGATCCTCCTGAGTTTCTGTTTGACTGGTCGGGCCTCGGGGTCAAGAGGGATCCGATGCTGTACAATCTCAGGATCGATTCCAGGCATGTCTTCGTAGGACCACGCGAAAACATCTTTGAAATCTTTTAATAAAGCGACTAAGCGCTCGCGTTCCTTCGAAGACAACGTGGACCCGATCTGGACCAGCCGCGGGTCCTCCTCAGTACCAACATTCACAGTAATGATTTCATCCATTAGGGGTTTGACAAATCTCTCCTACTCTTGCTCAATTAAACGTTGTAAAACCGGAGGAATTTCTTCCTCGTCGTTTTCATCAAAATTTTGAAAGTTCGAGTTTATGCAATAAATCAAGGGCGCAGAAAAGTACTCAGAAACCACAGCTACTTGATTCTCATTAAGTTCATCCAAATCGTCCGAATTCTCGGTTACAACAGACTCAAATGAGAAAGAAAAAGACGACCTGGACAAGACTGTGGCATCCGAGTTATCATCCCCAGGACTACCAGACTCAGACTCAGTCGAGCTGGAACCTGATTCCGACTCACAAGACTCGGTGGAATCAGATTCCGGCTCACTACCTGACCCGGTACTGCTAGACAAAAATCCCTCCTCGTATTGCCAGGTGAGAGAGGGTGCGATAGATGCATCCAAGATAGCTGCTGGTAGGCTCGCAGCCGTTTCATCCCCAATCATGGAAATCGAGAAGTTATCCCCCAAGCACTTATGGTCGATCGAAGGATCTGAAAGTAAACATGCCAATGCTACCCCCATTTCAACTTCAGTGCCCTCGGAATCCACTGCCCTACACTGCTCAACCTCAGCTGATGGGTCCGTCTGCTCTTCGGCAACATCCTCCCCGGGTAATTGCAGGTCGAAGAAGATCTCGAAACCTGGCACGCGCTTCCTCTCCGCATTCAGCCATGGCTCTGGAAAGCCACAAAAAGGAAAGTCTTCCCCCTCCCGGACGAAGCGTCCGTTTAGGGTACCCTGAATGGGCCTATGCATCAGCTCAAATGGCTTCCCAGCCTTCTTTGCCCTGGCCCTTCCAGCCATCTCTTTTCCCTTTCTTACCCAGTCCTCTTTGGTGGGCAGATAACCCAAGCCAAAGGTATGAGGGTTGTGTGGCACTTCGGCCAATGCTGCGACGCCCTTCCGGCCGCTTCTTCCTAATCCCATCCCGGGGATGTGTTGTAGCTTGTTCATGAGGTAGACAGATTGAGCACTGACGTACACTCCTTCATTCACAGCCATGATATTCTGCACCACCCGAGCCTCAGCCAGAGTGAACCCTGATAAGAACACATCCTCCATGCCATGCTCGATTTCCAAGACTAGTGTGGACACTTCTGGCGGCGGATAGATGGACGAATTCCCGAAGACAATAGCCACCCCCTTCCCGTGAGGGTACTTCAACATCTGATGTAAAGTGGAAGAGACTGCCTTCACTTGGTGCAACCACGGCCGCCCCAAGAGTAGATTGAAGGTTGCGGGAACATCTAAGACATGGAATTCAATGTTGTGTTGTCCTGGACCAACCTGGGTTTGAATTTTGACAGTCCCTATCACCTCTCTGCTAGTATTATCATAGGCTCTGTTCACTTGAGTAGTCGATACGAAGTCCACGGGCTTCAACCCAATTGCATACACTGTTCTGGCTAGGCAGACGTTGATGGCGGATCCGGTATCAAAAAGTACCACCGGTATCCACTTGTCTCTACATTCCACAGAAATGTAGAGGGGTTTGTTATGATTTGCGCCCTCAGGCGGCAGTTCTTTGTCTGAAAAGGATAATGCCGGGGAACCTCCTCCCGGAAAGACCAGTCCAACCAGCTGCTCTGGTGTGGTATCTATAGAGAGTTTGGCCTTGTCCATAGCAGATAGGACAGCCTGCCTGTGCACCCGTGAAGCCATTAGCAGCCCCAAGATGGAGATATCTGCTTGTATTTTCTTTAGCTGCTTCAGTACAGCTTCTTCTTCGATCTGTTTCTCCTTCTGTTTCTCAGCTTCCTTGTCTTTCCCTGATGCCTCTGGCTGGTCTAGGTGCGGGGGCTTGAAGTACCACCCGCTTCTTGTCATGTGATCCACCTCATCGAGATACCAGGTGTCATCCGATTGATTGCTTATCCTCGTCTGTGTGGGCAAGACATAAATCATCGTCTTCCCACCACATCCCGTGAGTGGCCAACAAACATCTGTCTGGCTCTGGCGTGATTGTATCCGTAGTATTTCCAGCCCACATGCTCGCAGCATCATCTGTCTTTGTGCCCACAGCACTCTCAATCCCTTCATGGGCTTTGGCTTTCCGGATCCTCTCAAAATCCCAAAATTTTTCTTGTTCTGCCTGCGTTGGCGCAGTTTGTTGTTCATTTTTTCCTGCATTCGCACTGTCCCAGTTCCGAGCAAAATTCTTCGTACCGGCGCTCTCCGGCAATGCATTCTGACTTTCGGCCCTTCCGGCCACAGCTAGTATCCCTGCCCCTGCTGGGCTCCGTTCTGGTTGGAACTCTTCCACAACATCGGGTTGGTCATCCAGCCATCCGGTGGCCTCTGCCGATTCCTCATAATCAAACCAGTTGACTGCCGCGCCCCCTGATTCTTGGTCATCGAAAAACTGTAGGTTGGCAAAGTCCTCCTCCACAGCTGTCAAACTACTTGCCCCTTGCTCAAATCCATCCCCCCGGATCACACACAGCTCTTCCTTCTTTGGCAATTCTATACCCAACCTAATCTGGCCTGCTGACAGAATGTGCCTACTCGGATCATAGGCTTCCCCAACGAAATTCCCAGACTGTTCAATCCCAGACTCCATAATTCCACTCTGCTCTGAAATCTGCTCTGCCCCATCTTCGATGGTCACCACCGTTGGCTCTAGTTGGGTTGTGGAGATGTCCAACATGCACAAAGAGTCGGTGCAGTCGGGAAGGAGCACCTCCGGCTTAAGTAGGTGGGATGGGGTGATGTAGATACTAGGATCCTAAGACATGACCCCAGTTTGGATGAAGTTGATTCTGTTGGGAGGGGGAGCTTGGTTATGTGGTGGGAAAGGATTTATTGTAACGTTGGGTTTGTCGGGAGGCGCGATCACCTGTTTGTCAATAAGATCCTGGATCTCGTGACGTAGTCTAAAACAACGGTCGGTGTCGTGACCGTGCTGTTGGTGATACGCGCAGTATCTAGCTGGGTCATGAGAGGGAGGGAGTGGATTTGGTAGTGGCCTCGGCTCTAGGGGCGTCAAATGCTTCTTCCTGATTAATACCCCTAGAGCTTTGAACAGGGGCATATATAGGGGTGTGAAGGTTCTTTGGCCTCTGGGCTGATATTTAGTGGTTTGGGTATTACTTCCGGATGCACCGAAGAAGGGTGTGGCTACCACGGGTTTCGGAAGGGGAGGGGGGATGGTGGTGACCATGCTCACCTCCGAAGTTCTTGCAGTTGCAGCGCCACTCGGGCCTGCGTTGTTGTTATGGTTAAAGGTCCTCCTAGGCTGTTCCCGATCTTGGTCAATCAGACCCTGTTTCATTGCATCTTCAATTTGTACCCCCATCTCATGTAGATCTGAAAAAGTGGGGAAGGGGAGCACAATCATCTTCTGCATCAGTTTTGGCCGGAGATTGCGCACAATCATCCTGATCTGGTCCTTATCGGTGGGCCTTAAAGTCATCATCGAGGCCTTCGCCCTCCACCGGGTCACGAAATCTGAGAAGCTCTCTTTGGGCTCCTGCCTTGTCGTTTCGAGATCACGGGTTGTAATCTCAATCTGGGTGTTGTAAGAGTATTGTGCAACAAAGGCTTCAGCCATCTCATCCCAACTCCGTTTGACATCATCCTCCAACTTCGCATACCAGATAGCGGCCACACCCGACAGGGTTCGGCCGAATAGCGAAAGCTTCTGTGGTCTGGTTAGGCCCATTGGCCGCAATATATCTGAAAATAGCCGGAGGTGGACCATGGGATCCTCGGATCCATCGAAGCGATCAATCTGCGGCATTTTGAATCTATCTGGTAAGGTCACAGCCACATCGGTATATCCGTCCTCGATATCCGAAATAGCCTTTACTCCCTGGGATTTTTTGAAAAGCTTCTCGAGCTTGCTCGGTTTGAGCGCTGTATGGTCTATTTTGAACTCGAAGGGAGAGTCCGGGTGGTTCGCGGGTGTATGGGTCTTGGACAGTTGAGGCGGAAGTGGGGGCGGAGCTGGCCCCGTTGGAAGGTCTGTGTCCCCTTGGATGTTCTGGACATTTGGTAAGGTGTTCTGGGTGTTTGGCAAGGCATTCTGAACAGTAGGTGCCTGCTCGGGTAACGGGACCCCTGGTGGAGGAGGTGCTGGGTGTGAGGTTGAAGTTCCGGTTTGCTGTTGGAGCCTGGTGATGAGCTCAGCCTGTTGGGCCATGATTGTGGCCTGCTGTTTAGAGAACTCCGCTTGGCGGACAACGTCCTCTTGCATTTGTCTCATGCTCTCCTGCATTTGGCGCATCATTTCCTCCATTCCGGCTACGTTCTGCTGATCCTGCTGACTGACTGGTATATGTATTTCTATGGCAGATACTGAAACCTCAACCTGACTGTTCACTGCTAGGGTAGACCACTGCTCTGGTAACCTCTGCTCAGACACACTGCGCCTCATCGGCCTTCTCCTGACAACGGGGGGTAGAGAATGGAACACTGGCTGTCCGTCAATCAGATCCTCAGATCGATTGAGCCGAAGACCTCTTGTCCAAAGTGCTTGGGGAATATCTACTAGGTCGGAAGCAGTTGTGCTAAAATTGTCCTAGCAAAAAGATAAATAAAGCAATAAGGAAATAAACAACCAGATAAACGGACAACATAACAGCTTAAAATAAATATACAACACACAGCTGGGCATAATAACACACGGTCGATAAGCTGAATACACACTGTCCTCCAACACTGATCATTATCCCTGAAAACCGAATCTGATACCCGCAGATAACTGATTCTCAAACACTGACTGATGCCCGCAGGCCTGATGCCCAAACCCATAAACTGATACATGCATTCCTGTAGAGACGCACTCTAAAAGCACATAGCAGATAAGTGAGAGCCAAAACACCCCTATGTTGGGGTAGGGTTTTTCCCTGTCCTATTTTGTCAGGAGCTAGGGTTTCACTACGCATACAGCGGTTTCAAACAACCTACATCGGGTAAGCAACCTGTCCTAGTTTGGAATGGTCACTATGGATCCGAACATGCACTAGGTCGAATGGTCAAAAAGGGTGCCCCGGTAAAACCGAGGTTTGTGTTCCCATACTGGCAGAGCCCACAACCGGTCAGCCTTATGGTCATGCCTTGACAAGACAAGCCTCTGGCAAACCGTTCAGGAATAGCAGATGGCAAACACGGTGTCCTAGGCACACCAATGCAAATGCAATGCAAAGAAACACACAAGTGTAGTCAAAACCAGATATCTTGAGTTCGAGTCAAGTTCTCTAAATCCCTAGCGGAGTCGCCAGAAACTGTAACAAGCTCGCGGGGGACCTCGCTACAGCTCGGACTCGATTTGTGTCACAGTTCTTAATCTTGAACCAAAGAGTCCAAATCCGGCAAATCGTTTTGAGAAAACAGGTTTTTGAAAGAAGTGCCAAACATGGACTGCTTTGCCAGATACAGAGTCGCCACCTAAATATTTCATTTTGGGAAATTTAGGAAACCCTGACTCGTTGCCTAAGGCCACGTGTCCGTCATCACCAAAGTTGCCTCGGCTCGGGAACTTGGGTACGATTGGGGAAGGTCACTTCGTGAGCATCCCCGCTCGCCCGATCAAAGATCAGCCTCTACTAACCATGATATCTATTTTTGAAAACATTGTGTGTTCTTATTCCGGTTATTAGCCTAGGTTACTATGTGATGCGCACAGCATACAAGTATAGACTGAGTCGTCTGAATTGGAACAAAACACTTCATGTTTGTTTGAAAATGATTTGCTACTCGCAAGTAGGCTTAAAATGCAGATTCTGCCACCCTCGGATGGGCTTAGAAAAGATGGTTTTGCCACTATCTAGTGGGCTTAAAACTCACAGTCGATGATTTGTTCCAATCCAAATAACCTAACCTTCACCCACAGGCATTCAAGCATGTATATCACATAAGCAAATAGCCTCATGGTAAGCATGCTATCATGGCAGTCACTCACACGCATGCAAGGATGCTAAAGCATAAAACTCACTGAGTACTCCAAGCCAAAACAGAAACCGATTAGAAATCCATGCATGATCCTAAGTATACAGAAATGCCTAATGCAACACATGCAAAAATGCAACTATAGCAGGCTCGGCTATTCTAAACATGGCATATGAGATGCAACAGCTATCAAGTATTCAACTCGGAATTGAAATACAGATGCAGTTAGTATGATGCGCCGAGCCCGGTGCATGCAAGACAAATGAATGGGTGCAAACATGCTATCATACTGTATGCTAATTGAAACATGTCCTGATCTAACCATCATAAGCAGGTAAATAAAAGGGAGAAAGACGTGGGGTTGGAAGACATACATCACACACACGCACACTTATTACAACATTGCCCTCGCTCAGAGGGTCCAAAAGATAATATACAGTCCCAAATGAATAAATAATACAGTCCCAATAAATACAAAATCCTAATTAATTTACAAATTAATCTAGGAAAGCGGTAAACTAGCATGCAAGCTAGGGACTGCCTCGACTCCGCTCCGGATGATGAATGATGCATGTTCGGGTTGCCTTGCGCGGAAATCCATCGCGATGCCCCAATTAGCCTCTGTTTGCAATTGTTTTTTGGAAAGCGTGCCAAGCTCCGGAAGGCTGCTGATTCTTGATTTGCTGCAACAGAGAGCAGGAAATGGGCATAGCAATGTATTTTCACATATGTATGCATGCCTCGATCCTCGTGCCACCAATCACGCATCTCGATGCATAATGGCCGAGGAGTCGAATTGCACAACTCAATATGGAATGAATGCACATGAAAACACAACAAGACCAAGACTCCATCATGGATAATCCGGAGTGTCGGTGACTGGGAATTGAGACACGTTCCATCACTCGAAGTACGAAACGTCCCTCGTTTCCCGTGCTCGGGCTAACTCCTATCCCAAACACAATGCAATCTGCATGACATGCATGAATGCAACTAACATACAACCTAGTATGCACAATGCTATGAAATGGCATACATGATGCACGAGATAACATGGCATACACAATGCACTAACATACAACCTAGCATACACAATGCTATGAAATGAAATAGCATACGCAATGCATAATGGGCTTACACCAACACAAGTGGACCTCAGCCACACTCACATAGGAGGCCATTAGATGAAAATGAGACACTCGAAATGCGTGCACACGTGCACGCAAACCGATGACCGATCCTAAGGCACCGAAATGCCACTCTAACAAGACATGGCAAAGCATGGAATATGGCATACTAGCATGCAAATTTCAGCAGCAAAAAGTGATGCAAGACAGCCCTGAAACATGAAATCATGGCACCCGAAGCATGGAATGAATCCCGAAACATGAAATTAAACGCATGGAATGACCTATGGCAATGCAATGCATGCATTATTTGAACATGAAGTGTGAAGACAGAATCAAGGCAGTCTCAAAACAAGCATATTTACAGTTTTAAGGAAGGCCAAACAGTGAACACAAATGGGGCTAAGCTACCATGCAAAAATGGCCCCAAAAGCGAGATAATGAAGAAAGTAGCAGCTGCTGACCTCAAACAGAGAAGGGCCCTTCTATAATGTTGAAGAGGAGCCCAAAATATGGTATTTTACAGTTGATGACCAGACCCAAAACAGTGCACAAGCATACTTAAAATACTATGCAAAATAAGGCCTAAAAAAAAAGGTTTAAACACAAAGTACAAAAAGGTTGCTTCAAACAGTAAAAGACCCTTAATGAAACATGAAGAGGGGGTCAAAATAAGGCTATTTATAGTTCGGACCAGAGCCCAAAAACAGAAGCACAAGAGGCTAACAAATCATGCAAAAATAAGGCTAAAAGAGGGATATAAAGGCAAGTGGCAAATGGAAGCCTCAAAAAGTGATGAGTCCTTCAACAATGTTGAAGAAGGGCTCAAGATAAGCCACTTTACAGTTTATGATAGAGCTCAAAACAGTTTATACATAGGCCAAAAATACTACACAAGAAATAGGCATACAAGAGAGGTAAAGAAGCAAGTGCAAAAAGAAAGCCTCAAACAGTGAGAGGCCCTTAAACAAACATGAAGAAGAGCTCAAAAAAATGCTATTTTTAGTTAGGGTTAGAGCCTAAAAGTGCAAGCAAGAGAAGCTAATGTATTGATCAAAATAAGGCCAAAAGAGAGGGGAAATGTACTTACCCTTGTAGCCTAATCTTTGACAGCTTTTTGGCTTGAGAAGTGGTGCCTCCTAAGCTCTGAAAAGGTCCTCCAAGCTGTTGGAATGGAGTGGTGGTGTGGTGCTAGGTGATGGTGTAGAAATGGTGTAAGGTTTAGGAGGTTTGGGTACTTGAAGTGAGGGAGTGAGGGAGATGTAATACAAGGCTCCAAAGGGAATTTTTCTAACCCTTAAAACCAGAGCTGGAGGCTGGTTTATATAGACAAAAAGAGGGGGAAAAAAGGGGGGGAAATAATTCAAGTTTCCCCCCAAAATGGCAGCCCCCCGGATACAAAATCTGGGGGGAAATGAAATAGAGATTTGTGATGTACCAACTGCAAGGATCAAGGCCGGCCAAGTATCTAGGTCACAGGTGGCCGGCCGGCTCTCCCCATGGCCAGCCGACCAGGGGTCAAAAGGGCCAAGTGCAATTACTAGCCGACCACCACAAATTGGTGGCCTCCTCAACACAACCATGTGGTCAAAGAATAGAAACAGTGAAGCAGGAGAGAGAAAAGGCCACTTTTAGGAGGGGTTCAAAAGGGTCAATCACAATTATTAGCCCACCATATGATATTTGTGGCCTCCCAGATGTCTACAACACAAATATGGGGTTTAGGGTTCAAGAAAGTGGCCTTAGGGTGGTCAACATTGGCTTTTAAGTGAGGAAAAAAGGGCGACGGAGGGCGATGAGGAAATATAACTGGTTGCTGGAACAATTACTGGCCTCCCACCCTTTTACGACCTTCCTGGTGATGAAATAGAGGTCCCTGCCAAAAATGAACGCAAACCGATGCAAAATGAAGGTTCGGGGGCCGAAACGCGCAGCCCGGGGCCCCGAAAACTGACTGTTAGGCACCGGAAGTGGTGTTCGATCACGAAGTTGGTCTCTCAGACCACAGTGTCCCTTAAAAGGGGGTAAATAAGATGCATGCCAAAAATCGGAGCAAACGGAGGTGGTTAAGCGGTCCCGAACCGAGGCACACGGCCAACGGTTCCGAAAAACTAGAAACCGGACTCCAAACGGGCAAAATGGCCTATGACCACAAAACGTAGCCTACGGCCACTGTGAGATGGTCTGCGAGACCTCTCTCTCCCTTGTGGAAGAGAAACCAAGAAAACCAAGCCTGGTTTGCAAACCGAGGCAAAGCATGAAAGAGTCCGGAAGTCCGGAGGTAAAGCTCGCAGCCGAGACTCTGAAACCTCTAAACGAGCACGATATGCAACATCACCAAGCGCTCAATTGGTGACGTCTGAGTCTCAAGATGGGTCAAAAATGGGGTGTCTACACTAACCAAGTGATTTTATCCCAAAAATCACTCACAAAACCTATCTTTTACAAGAATAATAAGAATAAAGGATAAAAACCCTTTTACAATTTTGCTCAAAATCTTAACAAATTTTCTTGCAAAAAATATAACTCAATGAAACACAATACAATATTTGAGAATATTTTAATGTCATAGATTTTTCAATGCTCATCTTCGGATAATGAGGAGACGAAGCGCAAGATGCTTCTCTTTTGATTTTTTTCTTCGAGCACGCAGAACAGCCGTTGCGTGTGAAAATATTCACTAGGTCGCTTTCGATGAATAGTGATAGTAAAATTTTCAAAACAATCACGTAAAATCAGATTTTGCACAGTAATTTTTCTATTAAAATATTTGAATGCACAGTGACTTCTTTATTAAAATATTTGTATGCATAGTAAAATCTATTTAAATAACATTTATAACAAATCTAAAAATATATACCCCTTTTATAATCTTTGTAGAGATTTTGGATACACTCTAATGAAAATAACCCACCATCCCACGTGAATGTATGAAATTTGTCAAAAGAAGACTGCCCACCATTATCAAATTTGTCAAATAATAAATGACCAATGGATTTTTTCAAAACATGAATATAAAAATTTATTAAGGCAAATTTCACTTTACCCCCTTGTGGTTTAGGCCGGGTGCGGTTTACCCCCCTGATATTTGGAAATCACCACATAATCTCCATGTGGTTACTAAATTGAAGTGCACACTAACTTCGGTTAACTGAAGATGTAATGTCACGCCCCAAACCCGCCCCTAAAAGTTTGGGCATGACCCATTCGAAAACAGACACTAAACCTGATATACATTTCATACGGGGCCTGAACGGAAGCATGCAATAATATAAAATACATCGAATAACATCCATTGAGCTACTTCTAACATGCCAGGATCTCAACATCACACTAAGTAAATATTATACAGACGGTTTACATCCACATGCCTCGACTCAACCCCACAAATAGGCACATAACAAAAATAATAATGAAGAAGGAATTATTTACAATCAACCCAAAAATAGACATCTAATGCATAAATTGAAACTCGGCAAAACTTTACAAAACGAACGGCTTCAGGTGGTGCCTGGACGCCTCAAGGTTGACAAGAGGAACACAAGCTTTAAAGGTTGGGACTGAACTCCCGATTGGCTACCTACAGAAACAGACAGACCAAATACAGAATGAGCGAACTCAGTGGATAATAGTACATAAATATAGTGATATTTAACCTGACTAATCAAAACATATAGTTGCAGATACATATTATTAACTACATTTCGTGATTAATTCCAAAACAGCCATAGGCCTACAAATGCAGAATGACCATAGGTCCAGGGATCAGAAGTAACAGAGATATCAGAAGTAACAAAGATAACCGAAGTAGCAGAACTAACAGAAATAACAAAACGCATAAGCGTGGGTAACAGAACGCATATAGCGTAGTCACAGAAGATACAGAACGCATAAGCATGATAACAGAAATAACAGATGTATGGATTCAAGAGGTGGCTCGTACGAATTCCAGAGGTGGCTCCCACCAAAGTGTAGCACTTCGTTCCGTACAGCACTTTGTTCCATACCAGAAAATATTAGAACGACCTAACGGTCCAGAAATGTCATAAACATAAACTTATCAGAAACAGAGTCTTATGCATTTCCAGATTCCAAACCATTTTCGTAATCATTTTCATAATTATTTCCATATTCAGATTTTGCATAAGATCATATGTGGTACACCCATTAGCCATCGGATCAGGTAGGTCCGAAGACCACAACAGGTAGGTCCGAAGACCACAGCAGGTAGGTCCGAAGACCACAACAGGTAGGTCCGAAGACCACAAAGTTGATACCAACAGCCACGGTATTGTTACCCCCGGGCGAGGGCCATAGGCCACGGTATTGTTACCCCCGGGCGAGGGCCATACGGACTAAGGGTGCCACAAATACTTTTTAGAAAACTGAACATTCGTTCGTTCATTTCCAACATATCATAGCTTTTCAAAAATCAATCACTTCGTATCATGGTATACTGAAAATACATAACATAAGTTTAACAAAACGTTGTTGATAACTGTTAACACAAGACAGCATAGTATATAGCTTGCACGCTTTCAGAAATACATACGTACTACAATTCTGTAATGTATATAGATACCATAACATCAACAGGCCGGAATAACTTATAAACCAACTTTACAGTGTTAATAGCTGTATGCAATTCGTATACAGAAGTATGGGTAATTCATAGGATGGTATATTGACAATAGTCAATAGCCATAACTCAAAATACGGAGTAGGTTCAGAATCATACCGATGTGTGCTAACTATTTCAAAGTTCACATTGACTGTCAATCATCATAATGTTCGTGTAACATGTTTGTGTAACACTTACAAGAAACAGAGCATTAGTGATAATAATTGTCAATGATAAATAAAATATATATATCTTCGTACTATTACTCACAGTGCTTGGCTGCTTGGTCTGCCCCTGTAGTTGTCCCTACACAATTTGTAATACACAAAGAAATTGAATCACATAAACTTATTTCGTTCTTACTTAATTCTCTTTATTCCAATTACACATCACTTTGCACTTCATCATAATTTAAACTAAATCTTTAAATCCCATTTCAACACCCCACAATTGAGTTCATGTCTTCCAGATCCTTACTAAATTATTTCCCTAATTTTTCCTTTACTTTATTACATGAATTCCACATTTATAACAAAGTTCATTCGCTAAATTTAAACATAACTTCCAAGTATCACCAAATTCCAATTAAACTTGTATATACATAATTCAATACGTCAATTTCATTATTCTACATTCAATTTGGGTTAAATCTTTGGTTATCATCCTTAAGAAACTTAGGGTTTCAAGAAATAATGAGATTTCAAGAAATAATCAAACTTATTAACCCAACACTATTTTTTCATCAATTACACATCTAGGACTCATAAACCATTATTTAAACCCATCAATTAACTCCCAATATCTTCAAACCATAAAACCCCCAATGTTCAAACCCCAAAATTCCCAAACTCTCATAATTTCTTCCATATACATAACATAAATGAAAACTTGCACCATTATACAATGAAGACACCCCCAACCTATCTATGGATGTAACTATTAAAGAGTCTTCAACCCTTACCTCAACAATCAAGCAAAGGGGGTGAGCTTGAGAAGAAACTTTCACCAATCCAAATTTTAATCGGGTAAAAACATTGATCCTCCTTAGTTCTCCATCCTACATGCCAAAACCATGGTGGAATATTGATAAAAAAGGGTGAAATCAGAGGTTTGAGAGTTAGGGTTTCGGACTAAGGCAAAGAGGAAAGAAGAGGGTTGAAGGAAATCTATGAAATGATCCAAAAATCCCGTTCTTAAAGCTGCTGTCCCGTAATTCCCGCTCGAGCGGACTGTTTTCCGCTCGAGCGGACCTGCCCTCAACACAGATTCCGAAACTTTGAACAGGTATAACTCTCCCATCCGAACTCCGTTTTAGGTCGTTCTTGTGTCCAAATTGAAGCCCCGGAAATAAGCTTTCCAATGGTTCTAACCTCACATCCAAATTCAAAGTGTGGACAAAGAAAATGATAAAAGAGTGACGGCTGGTCGCCGACAATTTATTCTAATTAAAGCTTTTGGCCCAAACTTACTTTGCCATCATATTACCACCACAACCAATACTCCAAAATAAAATAAGAAGGTTCCAAATACACTAATAAAAATGTCCAAAACAAACCCACACCTCAGAAATACAACTCAACCTAGAGGCCCGCTCGAGCGTCAACTCTTCCGCTCGAGCGTGCAGACCAACAAAGCCGTCCGCTCGAGCGTAAACTCCCCCGCTCGAGCGGAGAATCACAACTCCCAGAATCTCAGGCCGTCTGCACAATTGCTGGAAACTCCAAAAGTCCGCTCGAGCGTCAACTCTTCCGCTCGAGCGGAGGGAAGAATTCTGGGTCGTCACATGTAAATTGACATGAAAGAAACAAGTAGCAAAAAAATAATTGGAATTGGATTTGTGAAAAGGAAAGATCCTGAAATTGAGCATCAGTTCAACACACACCCACACACACATATATATATATGGAATTGGGTTTACAAATTAATGAAGCTTTCTGAAGCAAGATTGAGAACAAGAGCCATGAAAAGTTCTATTTTTTCCCCAAATCAAAAATAAAAACCCACAAAAACCCAAAAATCATGGTTTTTGCTCTTTGATTGTATGCCAATTCATAAACTCCATGGTTTTTGCTTTGTGTTTTGGACGATGATGTTGGTAAATCCAAAATAATTTTATGATTCCAAAAACATGATGTTGATTCCAAAAAAACATATATATATATTTAATGATGTATATAATTCTAGAAAAATGAATATCTGAGCTATATGTATATGAATGTATATATGTTTGTATAACCACGTTCTTTCTTCATTGTACACACACGTGTGTGTGTATGTGTGTGTGTGTGTGTAAAATATAATTTTGGAGATGTATCAATTTGATGTGGGAGGGGGTTTAAGGATGGCATGTGAGGGGAGGGGTTGCGGTGGTGCTGCAATGGATGTGGGTGGTGGTTTGAGGGGAGAAGAGAGAGAGAGAGAGAGAGAGAGAGAGAAGAGGTGAAGTAAAAGAAGGAAGGAAGAGCGGAGCTGCTAATGGTTGAAAAATATAAATAGGAAAAGAATGGCATCTTTTATAAATTTGAAGAGGTAGAAATGATATTTTCGTCATAAAAACCGACTTACTCTCTATAGAGGCGTAGGACTTTCACATTCTGCTATCTTAGATAGAAAAGTTAACAGTGCGTTTTAGTCCACAAACCACATGGGAATTATGTGGTGATTTCCAAATGTCAAAAGGGTAAACCACACCCAGCACAAACCACAAGGGGGTAAAGTGAAGTTTGTCTAATTTATTATCTAAATACAATAACTTTCACGGAATTCAAACATGCGCAGTAAATTCTATTTAAATAATATTTATAACAAATACATTATGCAAAATATATTTTAATATAAAATATGTATATTAAAAAATCATAATTTATCCCATAATATTTTAGATATCATCAAAATTAAACTATATGATTAACACAAATCATCAAAAAATATATAAAAAATCATCAAATAGTTCATATATATTGACACACATTTTTAGAAAAAATTTATATATAATCAACTCTAACAAAGTACCGGTGAATAAATTACACAATATTAATGACTACACATACTGACCATGGTTTATGTATAACAATGGCAAAAAATGATTGTTCGTCGCCGGTTTATCATCATCTTTGTTGCAAGTCCATCATTATCTTTATCATTGATCTATATGTACAATTAACTTTCTTTTCCAAATATTCTTCCATAATAGGACCTTATTATAATAATGGTGACGGAAGATCTTTGATAAAATGAATCCTTATATTGAGGCAAAGAAAACACTGAAAATAATAATATTCTATATTTGTATATATATCATAAATAAGATATATCTAATAAATTATTTTCTCTCCTAGAGATATAGTATAATAAAAGTTTATAAGGATAAAATAGTTCACATAATACTTCTAATATGAGAAAAATGATCTATTAAAATATAAATTCAAATGTATGAAATGAGGTGAAATATAAGAATAATTCTAAATGGGACTTATAAATAATTTTTTCTTAATGGAATTCATTATAAAAATTTTAATTTTATTTAAATAAATTTATTTATATTTTATGCAATTGGTTATATAATCAATTCCAAATGAGTAGATTATTGTTTTGAAAAATGATATTCTCAAAGTGCAAGTTGAATTGGAGACAACTCTGTCTACTTGTCAAGACAAAAAAATGGAACCGTATCTCTTTGATTAACCTATATATTTGGGTTTTTTTTTTTTTTTTTTGTGGTTGCTGTAAAAATAAAATTATATTTTGTACATATTTTTTAAAACAAAAATAAATATATTTCTGGTTAGTTAAAATATATATATATATATATATATTGAGAGAGGAGAGTGAGAGGAGTGGTCGTAAAGAAATTATCTATCTATATTATTATTATTTTATCACATCAGATTTTTTGTTAAACCCAGCATTTTCCGTACCAAAGTTCACTACTTCTGCGATTAGCAATTTTGAAACGATAAAAAATTCTAAAGATTACAAAAAAAATCAAAAATTACTAAAAATCAAATTATGTTAATGATCACAATTTATCAATCTTAAAAAAAAAAATTAAGAAATAAAAAACTCAGAAACTAAATGCTCATCTAGATAAGTAAGAGAGAAAATGTTCTATTTATCTATGGTGGAATAAACACATAGTGCGTAGCAGCAACCCCAATCCCTCCAAAATAATAAGTTACTATTAAAGTAGTATAATCAAAACATAAAAATTTTCATTGTAACAAAATAAATAAATATATTAGTAAAGGAAAGTGTTTCAAAACTAATTCAGAACTAAGTTTGGCAATAAGCCAAAGAAGTTGTTTATTGACTTATTAGTTTATTTCCGTCACATTATGTATCTGTTTTTGTAATAAAAAAAAAAATCAAAAAATAAGCTATACCTAAACCATCCCTTGTTAACATGGAACTGGACATTTGTTTATCATATTTTATAAGGGGTTGTTTGGGATGTTCTAAATAAGTATATTTTTTAACTTTTTATGAAATATAGATTGGGTATGGGTTGAGTTTGAAGTGATGTGATAGAGAGGTGATATGACTTAAATAAGATAATGTGACTTAAATAGGATAATAACTTTTTAACTTTTTAACTTTTTTAAATTATGACAAACGAGGCCTAAATATTGCCAAACACGAAAAATAATTAGTTTTAGATTATTATATATGATGTTATCTATGTGATGTTCTTGCTAAATAAAGAATCGTAAAATATACTAAGTGGTTATCATTTGTTTTTCAATTAAAGATCTAATTATAAAAATTGTTGCTGTATTGTTGATTGGAAGCACCATGTGGTACTCGAGGAGTGATTGATATTACTTTTTTATAATTTTCAAATTACTTTTTATAAAAATCTCAATATCAAACAATGTTTTGGGTCATTTATTAACATTTATCTTTTTTCTAAAAATTTGTTAATAATAACTCACTTAACGTTTGTTAAGAGCATCTCTAAGACATTGCTAAAACAGTTGTCAAAGCCATAATATGGCAACTTGGGCAAAAATGACTTCTCTAATGGCATGTTATAGCAACGGCCAAATTTGTGGCCAAATTTGTCAAAGCTGTCAAGTCACCCAAAAACCAACTGCTTTCTTCTTTCCCTTTCAGTTGGGCCTTTTCCAAAAACACCTCCCAAAAATGTTTGAAGTTTTTTTTTTTTTTTTTTTTTTTTAAAAAAAAAAAAACAAAATTCACCATTTTTTTAAAAACAGAATTTACCAATTTGTTACTTTAAGGTATGTCTAAAATATATATATATATATATCAAATTCACCAATTTGTGCCTTTTCCAGACACAAATTTCATGAATTTATAGCTTTGAAACAAATTTCAACAAATTTCACCAATACAAATTTCACAAATTTATATAAATTTCTAAAGCAATCTCAAATGAATTTTAGAAGATAAATAGCTGGATTTGAAAGCCGAATTTATACAAATTTCTTCAATATTCATCTTCTCCATCAGAAAGCCTATTTGAAGGAATGTGACCATTGGAGTTTGGGGTTAGGGTTTAAAACTCGAAGACAAAGACACAGTCGACTAGTGGTTAGGACATTGAGGGTTGGAGAAGAGAGTTGAAGATGGGGGTTAGGGCTTCAAAGGATAGGTGGATGAGGATGTTAGAGCTTCGAGGAATAGAGATAGATGGATGATCTGGTGGTGGTTCTGAAGAGAGAGAGAGAGAGAGAGAGAGAGAGAGAAAGAGAGAGAAATAGTCGGCTTTGAAGTGGAGACAATGGAAGAGAAAAAGAATTAGCAAGTGAAGTGAGAGAAAGAGGGGAGTAGATGAGAGAAGATGATTTGTGATCCAAAGTTCGTGATCTACGATCTACGATCTGAAGTTGAAGTTCTTCGATTCTTATCGATTTCTCTCTCTCTCTCTCTGATGAAGAAGCTAAGAAAACAAGGAGTTCATCTAAAGACCAGAGAGACAGAGAGATAGATAGAATGACAGACAGACATGAAGATGCTTCCAGATGGTTCATCTGGACCGTTGGATTAAATAATCCAGCGGTGCTCTTTTGTCCCTTTGTATTGCATATGAATTATATAAATAAATAAATAAAAATTATTTTTTCAATTTTTTATATTTGTCTTGTTGGGTGCAATGTAAAATTTTAATTTTTTTTAAAAAAAGTTTTAAAAAGGTTACAAAAGACAAAACATAAACAAACAAAAAAAAAAAAAATAATACTAAAAAATCTATATCCAAACAACACCTACAAACTTGGAGAGAAAGTTAACTGAGATTTGTCAAAATAGCATATGTACCATTAGAGCATCATTGTTATAATTTGACAAATTAGTACTATTCATTGCCAAATTATAGTAATAACAATGGTATTATAGTAAATACCATTGAAAATGCTCTAATGATCAAAATAATATCTATAAAGTTAAAATAAATGAACAACTATTCTTATTGCCTATTGTTTACCATCTTGGTTTACAGTTTTGAATATTGATGACAATTATGTGGACTCATTATGGGTCAATTTGGTAACATAATTAAAAGTTAATTTTTGACTTTTAACCTATTTTGAGTCACATTATTTTTCTATTTATATATATATATTTTAAATAAAAGTAAAAAAAAATCAAAAATTAATTTTTAACCAATTTTCCAAAACAACCATATATCCATTAAGTTTGTTAATAATAACTCACTTAACACCAAAAAACATATTTATAAAGTTAAAATAAATTAACAAATATTCTTATTGTGTGTTGTTTACCACCTTGGTTTACACTTTTGAATATTGATGACAATTATGTGGACTCATTATATCCACTAAGTCTATGGATGTCAGATGAAATAAATATGATCATCATATCTTACACTATGGCCCTGTTTGGTACAGTCTAATTTCAACTTATTTCAGCTTTCAGCTTAATTTAAACTATTTTGATGTGTTTGGTTTAGCTTAACAATACAGCTTATAACTTTTTGTAAGTCAGAAATCAACTTATTCTTTGAGTGAGGCAGGAGAAACTTAATTTATAAGTCAGAAATCAGCTTATGTTCATAGTTATAAGCTATAAGCTGTTAAGGTATAAGGTATAAGCACTTTCCCACAGTTTTACCAAACAAGGCCTATATGTATTTCAATATACATTTTATACATGTAGCAACATTAATCCCTTTTTGGTTAGCATTTCTCTATATATATAATACAAAAAGAATATGAGTTAAAGAAAAATAAGAAGTTGAACAAATGAAAAATGAAACTAGAAAGTAGACAAAAAATAATTGCAAAGAGGTAGAAACTACCAAGCCAATTATCAAAACGTCTACTCTTACTATTTTTGTAACAATCCAAATTTTTAATTATTCTGTAAAATTTATACTAATATTATTTAATTACAGTTAGGAAAATATATAATTTATTATATATTATTATGTGTAATTTTGTAAAATAATATAATTATTAAAAATTTAGGGGTCAAAGTATAAATAAATAATAATAATAATAATTAGTGTGGTAATAAAATAAATAATTAATTTTCTGTTGGTATACGATAAAGTATAATTTAATTATGAATTAATTAGCTTATATAATTATTTATAAAGAATTAGGGCCGAAATGTAATTATAGGAAATTAATTAGATAACTATAGATCTAAAAGGATTTGAATCCAAATCTAAGGAGGATTTGTCGTGGACACGTGGAGAGAAATGTTTCGGCCTGCCTTTCTATAAATGGAGAGTAGAGCAAGATCAAAGAGGAAAGAAAAGGAAAACAGGAGAGAAAGAAAGAAGAGAAGAAAGAAAAGAAAAGAGAGGGTGAGGTACGTAAATAGGAATGTTGTGTTAGTAAAGGAAATGTTAAGGGTCAATATTAAGATGAGTTATATTATATTTTGAGTTACCAAAATATATTTTACGTATATTTTGACTTACCATTATTTATGTTATATAAGCTATGTTTTTTAAGTTATTATAAATTATATTAATATTTCAGTTACGTGATTTAATTTCTGAACCCTATTTGCTTAAAAGAAAATCCATGGATATGTTTGTCTATATTTTAAAGAATATTTGACTATGACCTTATATACAATTATGTTTTATAAGTACCACCACGGGAGTCCCATGCCTTGGGGGACTTAAATAACCATTGGCCTTTGTTTGACCACTTTGTGGTCTTTTGTTTGTCATGGATCCATTGACCTCTGTTCTGTGCGGAGCAAAGTGCTGTGCGGAGCTAAGTGCTACACTATTGTGGGAGCCACCTCTAGAATCCGTACAAGCCACCTATTGAATCCGTACCTCTGTTCTGTGCAGAGCTAAGTGCTACACTATTGTGGGAGCCACCTCTAGAATCCGTACGAGTCACCTCTTGAATCCGTACCGCTGTTCTGATTGTCACTTCTGTGACCTCTGTTCTGTTCTGTTCTGTTCAGTGGTTATGTTCATTTACTTACATAATTTCTGTATTTCAGTTCTGCTACTTAAATGAACAGTTTCTGCCACTTAACTGATTTGTTTACCAAATTACCGTGGTTATGGTTATTTATTTACATAATCTCAGTTTTGCTACTTAAAGGATTATTTGTTCTGACTAAGTTATCTTAAATGTTTTGGCCTAACTAACTATCTATGGTTATTTCGTGTCTCTTATACTCTTCGTATAATATTTCTCACTCTGCCATGTGCTTATAGTTGTTTACCAATTTTCAGGAAACAATGCACTTCAGAAATAGCTTTTTGGAAAGTCGGGTTGTAGAATAGACACACACAGTATTGTTATGATATTTCTCTATGTAAATATCGGCCTTTTTGGTCAATAAATTTTGTAATAAAAATAGAAGCTCCGATGATTATTTTGGTACCCTCATTTAAATATTACTTCCGCTCACGTTTATTAATTTGTTCAAGAATTGGCCGTAAGTAACTTCAGTTATTGGCCATCACTCCATCTTCTACTACTGACCTTATCCCCACCCTTGGTTGCCCTCTTCAATCTTTCTATGCATTTCCTAATCCTTCCTTGTCATACTACTGCCATACCCAACCATCTCTTACCTCAGCCCCCTTTCACAACCCCCTCAAATTTCAAATTTGGATTAAATCTCAAAACCCAAATCAAAACCTTAAAATATATAAATAGAAATGGAGATGAGAATTGAGAGCGATAGGGTCTCGTAGTGGTCTTAGAGCTGGGCATTATAGTTGTGGTAGTCTTTGGGGTGTTGTGGGTGGTCGTTGGGGAAGTTATAATAGTTTCGGGGTTGTGGCAGTGGTGTAATGACAAATGGGTTAAGGTAGGGAAAGAGGTGGGCAAAGAGGTATAGTAATGTGCCAGTGTAAGGTAAGAGAAGGTTGTGGCGCACAAAAAAAGACTCACGACTATTGAGAATAATGAGAGTGAGGTGGTTGGCATTTGAAAAGGCTGGCAAGGAAAGAAGATTAGAGAGAAAATATATGAATTACAAAAATGAGAGAGAAATTAGTAATTTTATTCATATTTTTGTAATTAATTTTTGGAATAAATTACACTTTAACCTCCTGTGGTTTATCCAAAAGATACGAAGTTTCTCTATAATTTCATTTATAACACTTAAACCCGCTGAAGTTCTTACCAAAGTGTAATTTCGGACAGACATAACAGAAATTGTAAAAAGTCTAAATTACCCTTATTTCTTTCTTTTGTTTTCTTCTTAATGCCATTACAAACTAGAAATTCTCTCCCATTTTTCTTTAATTTTTATGTATTCTTTTTCTCTCATTTCTTTCTCTTCTCATGGCAAACCACACACCTCTCATACTATCATTAAATATGTATATGTATCTCTCTCTCTCTAGAATTTAGACCCAAACAAACACGCATCTCTCTCTCTCTCTCTCTCTCTCTAGAATCTAGAATTTAGACCCAAACTGTTACGACTCAAACCTGCCTCTATAAGTTTAGCGTCACAACCGGTCAGTAATCCGAGATTACCAAAAGCCTTCCTGTACAAATCAAAATAATCGGGGATAACGGAAACTAAATATAAAATTATATACAATAAGTTGTGAATCTATATGAAATAACACATGCACAAAATGTTGATTTACCCACACTGTATCATGTATATAACATCTTATAAAGCATTTATATACATATATCAAAACTCAACATCAAGATCACCAACTTGACAACGGTCTTTTAGACCTAGCCTCAACTCGGAGGCACCAAAATCTCATGAGGGCTTCAGATGGTGGCTCGACTAAAAGATTTTTTATGGGTTTGCTTTTCATGTCGCTTACTTATACATATATATATACACACAGTGAGCTAAAGCCCAGTGAATAACATTAAGGTAAAGAGGTTAGTGAACGAATTCTGTACATATTATAACCCTAAAACAGATCATAACATAATCATATTCATATCTGAATATAATAATGGTACATCTAATAGAACATATCATAACGTCTTTCGACTAAAGTAATCGGTCCCAAACATCGATTATTAACCATAGCACTACTTGGTCAAGTGGCTAACGAGATCTCGTAAACGTACATTTGTCATGGACCCGCATTAAAATGCTGCCCTCTCATGACTTGGAACTTTCTATGGATGCCATGATAGATCATAATAGGATATTCGTTCACTTAAACAAAATAACAGTTCAGAACACATAACTTATCAAATATCATTTCAAATATAATTCATATAAACATGTTTTTACAGTAATGTTACTCACGTTGCTTGGTCAGATGATACTCCTTAACAGCTCAACCTGTAGAAACATAACCAAGCATAACAAAACACATCTCATTCACTTCGTTCAGTCAGTTCATTCGTTACTTATTCCCTCTGTTCTTCTTATTATTTCTTTAATTTCTCTTGTGTTCATGCAATGTAAATGCAAATAAAAACACTTGAAAACCATACAAATGGAGGTCCGGAAGTCAGAGAAATGGAAAGAAAACAAAACTGAGCCTGCCCTGCTGACCGCATGTGCGGTAGCCTGGGCTGCTTGAGCGTTCTGGATGGAGTTATAGTCCGAAAATCTACTTCAAATTTGGAGCTCAACTTTTGCAAACTCCTTTTTATCTTCATGCAATTCATAACCCAAAACTCACAAAAACACGTTGAACGAACAATTTCTAACTTTAAGCTAAACCATGACTTCAAAACAAATCCAATTTCCATGTAAAAAGATCAAAACTTAGACTTTGAACACAAAATCATGAAGCATACATATTTAGAGTTCTAATTCTCAAAATCTACGGAGTTTCTTCCTCTATCTTCAAGGCTCATGCAATAGATCATGTATATGGACAAAAATTCCATGAAAACATGCTATATATATTGATATTTTAAACTAATTTCTTTACAACAACAAATCCCTAATTAACCATGAATTCATTCAATTTAGGCCTCAATCTTAAAAGATTATGAGTGAAAATGACTTAAATTCTAAATGAGGGAGAAATTCGTACTTAGAGTAGATGATTTAAGAAGATCCTTTCAAATCTCTCTATTGTTCTTCTTCTTCCTTTCTTTTCTTTATTGAGCTATCTCTTTCTCTCTTTCTATGACTCTCTCTACAAATCCCACTAAGGCTCATATATATATATATAACTAAGGATTGAATTTAATTAATTTTGAATCAAATTTTTACCAAACCTCTCATTTGGCACTAAAAATTATGTTGATCACAAATATTTACTTAGTTTTGGTTTTTAACGCCTCTGAAACCCTCAATTTTAGTTTAAAGTTGTAATTTCAACAAGTCTTCCTATGAACAACAGATACAAATACAAATCCTTATAATTTGCACCATTAGATATGCAATTTTCATATCAATCACATGATCTATTAACACATAAAAATGCAATTAGATGACTAATTAATCAAATGCATGTCTGGGTCATTACACAAAAAACACTCATCTCTCTCTCTCTCTCTCTCTCTAGAATTTAGACACAAACAAATAGTCCATAGTTACAAACACCTACCAAGCTCATCCCATCTCGTCCACTCAACCAACACCCACCACCTTCCCTTTTCATGGCACCCGTGGTGGTAGCCACCACTATAATTTGGGTCTTGGCTTGGTTAATTGGGTATGCCTATGTATATAATGTATGCGTGTTTATAGTGATAAAGAAAAGATGAAGGATAATAGTGATTGCCATGATAGAGAATGATAGACATATATTTTAATTTTTGGGTTAATTTTATTTGAGTTAAGAGAATGATAGACATAGATTTTAGACAAATAATGAAACAAAAATGAAATGGAAAGATGAAGAAATTAGGGACATAAGCTAGAGAGGGAAGCATTTTAGAGAGAGAACCAACATCTCTGGTTTTCAAAAAACCTGGGAGGAAAAAGAATGTAAGGAATTATGCAGTATGGTTGAGGAAAGAAAATTTTAGTTTTATAATCGTGCAACACATGCTCTATTGAAACAAACGATTCCGTCCAAAATTGCACTTTAGTATGAAATTCAAGGAGTTTAAGTATTACAAATGAAATTATAATAGGATTCCGTATTTTTTTGAGTAAGAGGTGTTTTGAGAAGATGGTTAAAAACTGTTTTTTGACTTTTTTATGAGAGAGAGAAGTGAGTTAGAAATTGGGAAGTGACTTTTAACCCACTTCCCAAAATAAACTTAGGGTTGGTTTGGGATGTTCTAAAAAAGTGTACTTTTTGACTTATTGGCTTATATGGGTTGAGTTTGGGTTGGGTTTGATGTGATGTGTTAGAGAGGTGATATAATTTAAATAAGATGATGTGATTTAAATAGAATAGTGACTTTTTGACTTTTTATATTATTTAGTAGATGTCAAACTTGACCTTAAATCACATGAGATTAAAGTACAAATTTTGATCTTTTAACCTCTACCGTAATTATTTTTAAAATTTATCTATTTACTGTTTTTTTTTTACTTTTCAATTTTTTATTTAATTCTCAAAAAAAAAAAAAAAAAATGAAGAAGAGGACAATAAATGAGAGAATATTAAAATGAGTGGACAAATAGCTATCTAACCAGTTCCAGTACACCACACTACAGTCGAGTTGTGATTCCGTGCCCCACCTTTCCCTCCATCATCCATCACTTACGCTACACAACACCTCGATTTGATCGTTCCTCTCTCTCTCCACACTCTCTCTCACTTTCTCTTTTCTCTCTACACTTTCTCTCTCCTTCCATCCTTGCCAGTTTTGGCAGTGCACTACTGGCAGTGAATGAAAAGAGGTTGAGAGTTTTCATCGGGAAAGTAATAAGCTTTGCACACCACAGCAAGCCTCAAAGATTCACACTCCCCCTTCTCTGCAAATCTCTCTTTTTTCTATCTAAACTTTCACACTCTTCTTTCTCACGATCAAACAGGAGAGATTAGAGAGTGTTTTAATGCGTGTTGTTAATGACCAGAAAGGTTAACACCCATTTCCAAAGGAAAAATCTGAACAGGCTTTCTCAGAACCCATCCATGAGGAAAACATCTTCACAAAACTGACTCTCTCTTACACACACCCACACACAACTATTTAGGATTTTCTGTAAAAAGCCTGAAAAGAGTAAGCTTAAATCCCGGGAGAAAAGAATAGAGAGATAGAGAGAGATTGTTATGGTTTAGGGTTATATAGTAAAAATAAGGAGATCAAAGAAAAGTTATTGTAGAGAGAGAGAGAGAGAGAGAGAGAGAGAGAGAATGGAGGGAGGTGGTGGTTCTAGTAGCACTTCATGTTTGATGGCTTTTGGAGACAATAGTAATGGACTATGTCCAATGATGATGATGATGCCTCAAGTGACTACTTCTCCCTCTCATCACCCTAATGTTGTAGTAGTAGACGACAACAACAACAACAATACCCTATTTCTCCCTCTTCCTCTCACCAACAACAACAATCATCATGACCTAAACCGCCATGGTTGTACTACTGGCTCCTCTTATATGATGCTCGAAGATCACAACAACAATAATCACAATCTCACCACAAACACAGCCTGTTATTTCATGGAGAATCATAGCAACAATCACAACGATGGTGGTGGTTCTTGTTCTTCTTCTGTCAAGGATAAGATCATGGCTCATCCTCACTATCACCGCCTCTTGGCTGCTTATGTCAATTGTCAGAAGGTGAAGAACCAAAACTTCTCTCTCTCTCTCTCTCTCTGGATGATATATCAAAAACTCAGAAACCTCTTCGTCTTCCAAGTGGAAGATTCACAAATTCAGACAAGAGCTGCTGCAAATTTCTGGGTTCTGAAATGGAAATCTAAATGTGGCAGAGGGTTTTTGTTTGTGTGCATATATATATACATAGCTATAATATTCTTGGAGGCCATCAAAAAGCCACAAATCTTTTCCTCTTCCAAGTGGAAGATTGACGAATTTAGAACAAGAGAGAGGGAGAGAGGCACTGAAAATTTCTGGGTTCTAGAATGGAAATCTGAGTGTGGCAGAGGGGTGTTCTTTTATCTTCTGTTGTTCTCCCAATTTTTAAAGAACTTTCTTTAATGAAACTGGTCTATAACTAGAAACCCTTTTTACTAAAATGATAGGGACAGACAGTTCTTATGCTTTCTGCTGTAAATCACAAGCCATATGCTAACGAGAGAAAATTATTTTACATGTACCTTATATATGTTGTAAATCACAAGCCCTTCTAAGGAGGAGATAATTATTTTACATGTATATATATATATGTAACTCACAAGCCATACCAAGGAGGAAGGTAATGTGTTAGTTAGCCTGACAGCAAGTAAAAATTTCCGTTAGATCTCTTTTAAAACATGAATTCTTATGATATAAATGTATGCACAGATCGGAGCACCGCCGGAAGTAGTGGCAAGACTGGAGGAAGCCTGCGCGTCTTCCTCCGCGGGCGGCCACACTGGCACGGGATGTATCGGCGAAGATCCGGCATTGGATCAGTTCATGGAGGCCTACTGTGAGATGCTGAGCAAGTATGAGCAAGAACTCTCAAAACCCTTCCAAGAAGCCATGCTTTTCCTCTCAAGAATTGAGTGCCAGTTCAAAGCCCTCACAATTTCTTCCTCAGACTCTGGTAGTAACCCTTCCTCTTTCCTAGATCTTGAATGTCTTTGTGGTTTGTTTGTTGATTGGATTTGTTTTTGTCTTATAATAATAACTCATGCTTGTGTATATTTCCAAGAACACACATATTATTCACATTTAAAATCTTCTTGTTCCCAAAGGGTCAGTTTAATTTTTATTCTTTTATTTTTTGTCAGTTTAGTTAATTTTTTTCTTTTTGTTCTCTTTCTTTATTCTTCTCTTTCTTTATTCTTCTCTAGTATTATACATATACATATATATATATATATATCAAGCTGTTGTGAAGGGACTAGAATATGTGTGGTGACAATTTGTTGTATGTGGCACATGTAGGGTTTGTAGGGTATGCACCCTTGCTTTGATTCTCTTCTGTGTGTGTTAGGTCTTGCGCTCTTGGCTTTTCCTGTTGCCAAACATTCTTCTTTTTCTTGTTCTTGGTATAATATTTTGGCTTACATTTCTGCAGCTTTTAGTACTAGAAGAACTTGGATTTTCATTATTTTCTTTCTTATTAGTTTGATGTCTGCTTTCATAATGAAGCTAGATGACTTGGATTTTCATTATGTTCTTTCTTATTAGTTTGATGTTTGCTTTCATAATGAAGCTAGATGGTTTTTTTTCTTTTTCTTGTTCTTTTTAGATATTCTTGACTAAGCAAGAATTAATATATATATATATTTATTATTCTTGACTTTCTTATTAGTTTGATGTTTGTTTTCATAATGTAGCTAGATGGTTGTTTTTCTTTTTCTTTTTAGATATTCTTGACTAAGCAAGAATTAATATTTTCTTTTTTTCAAATATTCTTGATTACTAATAATTTTAGCATAAATAGCTATGCAAATATTGGGACAAATAATCTTTTATTGAATTATTAGTAAAGTACAGAGTGTTTTCTCTATATCAAATTGTTCATGGTTGTTTTTGTTTCTTGTGTTAATTCCATACATGTGCATCAATCTCAAATTCTACTGTTTTTACTAAAGAAATTTTTGGGGGGAAAATTCAGCAATATATAAATATTTCATGCTTAAGACTGTTGATAAGTTTTGATATTTCTGCCTTGTCATTATATCTGATTAATGTCAAGGCAAGTAGGTGTACTACCCAAAAGTTGAAGCAAAAACGTCAAGCAACAAATTTAAGGAATCCTGATACTCCTAGGTTTGATTATCTTCTCATATAGGGTTTACACATTGCATGCTAACCAGCAGCTCTCAGAAAGTTTGAATGCAAATGAGAGAGAGAGAGAGAGAGAGAGAGAGAGGTAGATATATAAGGGGACTAATTGAAACATCTTATTTTGAGTAAATTAGATGATATGAGCAATTTTTTGTTTATTTTAGATGGAATTTAAACATAGAAGCATGCTGGAGATGTCAACATGATCCTTGATTTAAGACAAAATGAGTTTGTTAAATTACTAAACACAGCTCTACTAAAAAAAAAACAAAAAAACAATGCAGTAACTTCCACATTCTAAGGGATATCTATGCAACTTGTTACTTCTTTGTCCTTGCTTGTCTGTATAATTTTCCATGGTTCTATTTGCCAGTGTTATCTCTGTTTCATGTATCTGCAGACTTTGTACAGGTGTTCCTGTGTGTTTCAGTATTGTCACTAAAAAGTAAATAGGTGAACACCATTGTTAAATGGACTTGAGTATGGGTGTTGGGTATGAGTAATTTTTTTGTTTCGTTTTTGGTTACATGAATCACCCTACTCCATCTCCCCCTATCATGTCCTTTTAATTGGGCTCCACGGAAAATCTAATTACATGAATCACACTCCCCTAGATAACCATTTCATATTTCTATGCAACAACCTATTAAATAGTTTCTTCGTATCTTTCTAAGATGAATGTACCACCCAACATAATGTTCTTAAAAATTGTGGATTACTTCTTCCAAGGGGATGCATGTCTATCTCGGCATTTCAGACTTATATTCAATATCCTTATCTGATCCATAGTTGCATGAAGCAGGAGTGGGGGAGCGAGGGCCCTATAGACGGGTTTGAGGTTGTGAGCAAGAGAGGGGGCAGGGCCCTATAGACGGGTTTGAGGTTGTGAGCAAGGTTCCAGAGTGAGGAGCGAGGCCTGTGTTCGACACAGGAACTTTGTAAATTTAGAAGAGTACATGTAGACATATGTTACGTTGCAACTTGCAAGTCAATGTACTGGATTTCTGCACGTTTTCAGTTTCCTACTCTTTTTGTCTGCAAGGGTAAATATTGTAGTTTAAAGTTCATTAATGTCTTTGTCTTGTAGTGTGCTAGTCTGATCGTTCGCAGACTTTTAATCGTACATCATACATGAATTACTCTTTTGCCAAGTATATATAGTGAATTTATGAATTTATCCTGTTCATGACTCGTAACAATTTTATGAACTTTGCTGGTTTCACGGTTGGGTGGTGTGTGCAATAATGTATGGGATTAATGAAGTTCTATTTGTCCAATCTGTAGAATAGAACTAGTACTGGCCCTTAAGATGGTATTGAGCTTGTGAGTCCCTGCAATCCAGGAAAAGGAAGAGATGAGAACTATGATGCCTCTGAACTTGATATGAAGATCAAGTCACTATTTTGTCTTTCCATAGATTCTAACTAAACCTTTTTTATTGACTCATTACAAACTTTAGTGTTTACTAATTATAGTGAATAAGCAGCTCATGCAGTCTAGCATCCTCTTGCATAATGTAAGCATTGGATTGTGTAAATTTGAACTGATAAAATATATTATTTTCCTTGTTTTTGGTAGTGTTGTTCTTTTGTCCTCTATTTTTTTTTTCCCCCTTCTTTGATAGTCAATACGATAATGTGTTCTATAGCTCTAGTTATGAGTGGTTATGGTACATACACTATCTAAATTTCTAAAAATGTTTAGATCTTGAATTTTGTTTTCTTTCACTTTTTGCGATAAAATTATCAATTATGGCGCTTGCAAGCAACTTGACCATGGCCGCCCGTAACTTTTTGGGGCCTAAGGTGGGACTTAAAAGATGGGGCCCCAACTCTCATACACAGTTTTAAATAACGGTGGCGGTTACCGTAATGGTAGCGGTAATGCTAACGCAGTTGCGGGGTGCATATGATACACATAATTATAAATTTGTTGCATATGGTTCACATAATTATTGACGTAAATCATAATTATTGAGATAAATTTTGAATATTTCGGTTGTTAGCACTATTATTTTATTCACACTTTTTCCTAACATAGTAAATTAAATTATAAAATTTGATTATTTTCAACTTAAAAAAAAGTATTTCTCTAGAAGCAAATTGCAACACGTATAGTCAAATAATATTCTATAAATAATTCATACATTTGGCAAGGGACCATCCATTATTTTTAAATAACTCACCAATTCAATTGTTTGTTTGTTTTTATTTTTAGGAACATTGGAAAAACAACAAAAACAAAGGCCTAAGTCCTTTCCCTAGATTTGCTAACGATGTCTGTAACATACAGACTCCTAATCTTAGCTGGTGGCTCATTCACCACCAAAATATCCTCTGGCTGCTTAGCTCTAAACTTTGTGAGTGCATCAGCACAAAGCTGGTGGCTCATTCACCACCAAAATATCCTCTGGCTGCTTAGCTCTAAACTTTGCGAGTGCATCAGCACAAAGATACCCTTCTTGAACACAAGTTGCATAGTACACTCACATCCTCACATAATGATCTTGGCATCTTCTATGAGGCCTTTGTATGGAGAGTTTGTCTCTGTCTCCTCTTCCAATAACTTCACAGCTTGCATAGCGTCGGTCTCAATAATGACTTTGTTCCATCCTCTTTGTAAAAGCACTGTAAGGCCTTTATAAATAGCCCATAGCTCAGCTTCAAGGCTTGTCCCATTGTATAATCTTCCATAGTAACCGCACAACCATGCTCGAGCTTCATCTCTAAATAGTCCTCCAAAGCCTCCATCTCCTTCTAGCTTCTTGTAGCCATATGTGTTTAATTTAATTCTACTTGCAGGGGGAAGACACCACTTAATCAGTTTGAAAGCCGGTCTAGCATTAACAATGGCCATATTAAAAGTCTGGTTAATTTCATTAGTATAATAAGTCAAGATAAACTTCACAGTATCATGGCTACTAATCACCAATTGATCAAAAAATTTTAAATTTATGTTTTTCCAAATTTTCCAAAGATGAACAACAAACACAGTGTACCAACTGATTGATGGGATATGGAAATGGGATCCCAATGTATTTTTTGAGAATTTAATTGAAGAACAAACACTCTATTTTTTATTTCTGAAACGAATTTGGATGCTACATGTAGTATCTCTTTTACAAATTGAATTAATTAAATACAACAACTAATGTATTCTATTTATAGGCAAATCCTCAAGTGTGAATACTTGATGGTGGTGAGCTGTAACCAGCTCAATTCCCCATGTTTTTCTTCTTTGCTTCATGGTGAAGCTTTGGACAATCAGCAATGGAGGGCTTCCATGAAGCTTCTCCTTCCTTCTTCTTCTTCTTCATGCTTCTCATCATTCTTGATCATTCCAGTAACTCTTAGTTTGTGAATTGGGGTTTGATTTTCAACATCTCCCCCTCAAACCCAATTCACTGAGTTTCTTCATTCCAAGTAGTATCTTTAGTCTTTTGAACACTTCATTTGTTAATAGCTTTGTGAAGATATCTACTATTTGGTCTTGAGACTTGTAAGGGATTAATTCCACTTCTTTATTCTTCACTTGCTCTTGGATGTAGTGGTAACGTGTGTCAATGTGTTTGCTTCATTCGTGGAACGCTGAATTCTTCGGTAGTGCTATTGTTAATTGATTATCAACGTGAATCTCTGTTAGTTGTTCTCGTTCAACACCCAAATGTTTCAATACATTTCTTAGCCATATTCCATGACATACTGCTGAGTTAACTGCGACGTACTCGACTTCATATGTTGATAAAGTCCTAATGGATTATTTCTTTGACGACCAGGTGAATGATGTCTCTCCTAGAAAGAAAGCAAAACCCGTGTTACTTTTCTAATCATCTACATCACCAGCCCAATAACTGTCGCTGTATCCGATAAGGCAGTGGTTATTTGTAGATGGATAAAATAATCCATGTTCTAGTGTTCCTTTCAAGTAAGGAAGAATTCTCTTGGCTGTTTTCAGATGAGTTGTCTTGGGCTCTTCCATGAAGCGATTGATTAGACCAACCCTATATAAAATATCTGGGTCTGTAGCTGTGAGATATCGGAGGCTTCTGACTAAACTTTTGAAATAAGTTGGATTAATATTTTCGCCTTCATTATATTTTGATAGCTTACTTCCGCCTTTGATTGGAGTGTCAACGGGATGACTATTCTCCATTCCAAACTTTGCCAAGATTTCTTTGATATAGCGGGCCTGTGAGATGAATATGCCTTCATGACTTTGACTTCAATGCCAAAGATAATATGCCATAAGTCCGATATCTGTCATTTCGAACTCTTGAATCATAAATGCTTTGAAGTCGTTTATCATGTTGAGATTGTTGCCAACAAAAATTAAATCATCAACATAAAGACAAACAAATAACTTATCTCCCTCCTTGGTTGTCTTGATGTACAAGGCATGTTCATATGGGCATTTGATATACCCATTGGTGACAAATATTTGTTGATTCTGGTATTGTAGGCTTGCAGGGCTTGCTTGAGTCCATAGAGGGCTCTCTTCAATTTGTAGACCTTGCCTTCTTGTCCTTGCTTTACATAGCCAAGTGGTTGATCGAAATAGACTTCTTCGTCTAGATGGCCATTTAGAAATGTTGATTTCACATCCATTTGATAAATTGGCCACCTTTGTTGTGGGGTTAAGGAGATGAAAAGTCGGACTGTCTCCATTCGAGCAACTGGAGCGAAAACTTCTTCCTAATCAATTCCATGACTTTGTTTGTTGCCCTTGATTACAAGTCTGGCTTTATACTTCTCGACTTTTCCTTTAGCATTTCTTTGTTTTGTAGATCCATTTTACACCAATTGGCTTGTGTCTTTTTGGAAGCACTGTAAGCTCCCATGTGTTGTTCTTTTCAATGGCGTTTATTTCTTCATCGATGGCTTTTTGCTATGTGGCTTCTTGTTGAGCTTCTTCAAATTTGATTGGATCACTGCTTATGAAGAGGCAGAATAATTCTAAGTCTTCATTTGAGCTTCTGCTTACGTCATGAAATATCTTGGATTGGCCTTGTCTTGACATTTCTTGGTGATGATTCTTCACTTGAAATGTTGCTTGTCCTCCCTTGCGGCAAGTGTGGGGTCATTGTGGTCTCCATGTCTGGTGGCTCCTTTTCTTGGCTGTCGTCTAACGGCAGGCTACTTGTTTGAGCATTTTGTTGCCAATCCCAGCTTGATTCTTCATCAAACTCAACATCTCTTGAGAAAATTGTTCTTTGTATCAGAATTATATGGTTTATATCCCGCTCCACCATAGCCTATAAAGACACATTTCTCTCTTTGTTATTTTGGCTTCTGGCACTTTGGTATATGCTATGCAACCAAAAATTTACAAATGGTTGACCTTTGGTTTGTTGTTGCTCCAGGTTTCTTCTAGTGTCTTGTTGAACAATCTTTGTGATGGAAATCTGTTAAGCAAGTATAATGCAGTAGAAACTGCTTCATCCCAAAATTTTGGGGGCCGTAATGTTTCTCCTTAAGCATGCACCGAACTAGATTTAGGATGGTTCTGTTTTTACGATCAGAAACACCATTCTGCTGGGGAGTATAAGGAATAGTGTATTGATGAACTATTCCATAAGCTTTGCAAAACTCATAAAATTCTTTGGAAGAGTATTCTCCTCCACAATCTGATCAGATTGCCTTGATGAAATAACAACTTTGTTTTTCGACGAGATTTTTGAACTCCTTGAACTTCTGAAAGGCTTCACTTTTCTTTTTAATAATGTAGACCCATGTCTTATTGCTGTAATCATATGTGAAAGTAAGAAAGTATTTGTCCCCTCCAAGAGAAATAGGAACAATTGGGCCACAAACGTCTGAATGGATTAGCTGTAGCGGTTGAGTTGATCTTCTTGTTGGCTTGCCTTTGAATTTGTGTTGTCTTCCAGTGAGGCATCCTTCGCAAACTTTCTTGAGGGGCTGTAGCCATGGTATTCCTATTACACTGTTTCCTTTTGACATGTTCTGTACTCCTTGAAAATTCAAATGTCCAAATCTAAGGTGCCACAAAGTTGAATTATCTTCAATTTTTGCTTTAAGGCATCGAGAATGGGCATGTTGATTTCCTCGGAAAATTAATAGAAACATGCGATTTCTTGTCACGTTGACATTTGTGACTAATTTGTTATGTTGATCCCACAGTGAGAGGCTTGAATCCTTTATCTGAATTGAGAAGCCTTTCTTAATTAATTGACCTATGCTCAAAATATTGCTCTTTATGTCAAGCACATAATAAACATTGGAGATAAATTTATAGTCTCCATTGTTTAATTTAATGTCAATCTTTCCTTTGCCTTCTACGGGTCGCTTTGTGAATCTCCAAAGGTAACACTTCTTTTGTAATTTTCATCTGGTTGTATGAACAACTCTTTTCTTCCGCTTATATGGTTGCTTCCTTCAGAGTCTAGATACCATAAGCTGTCTTGTTGTGCCTAGTTGTCTTTGTATGCAAGCAAATTGATGGATCTTGTGTCCCCCCTTCTTTGATAAAATGGACTTTATTTTCTTTAGTGTTGGTATTTTGATGCCAAGAATCTTTTGCGTAGTGTCCAAAAATTTCACATATTTGGCACTGTACTTGAGGTTTTCTAGATTGTTGATTTGGTTGGGTGAATTTTTCTTTTTCTCGACCTCTTTGGGAGTTCTGCCAAGATCCTTTCTGTTGTCTGGGCGTAGGTGTTTGATTGTTTTGCTGAAATCTTCCTCGTCCACGACCCGGTTGAAATTGGCCTCGGTTGGATGCTTCTAATTTAAAATTTAGCTTTGTTTGGAGAACTTGTTCAAGTGGCTTTTCTCTATCTCATCTTGCCAATTTTTGTTCATGGGCTTGCAGGGAACATGCGAGCTCTACGACTATTAATTCTTTCAAGTCTTTGGATTCTTCAATGGTCTAGTATTGCATGAACACCTGTCTCTTAATTCTGTCTAAGTTGATTTACAATTACCATAAGTCTAGTTGGTAATCAAAAATTGACTCTGATGTTTTCATTTGAATTAATTCAAACTCACCTCATAGAGTTTGAAGTTGAATTTTCTTGACTTGTTTTGCACCTCTAAAGGTTTGGTGGAGGAGATTCCAAATTTCTTTCACTATTTTTGTTCCTGCAATGATCTCGAACGTTGGTTCGTCGAGTCCTGCATGGATTGCTTCTCTTGCGATTGAATTTTTTTTCCATAAATTGCCAAGGAGGGTCTTTTCAGCAATTGTCAGATTGTTTTCTTCTTCTTTTGATGGAGGCTCTGTATAGCCTTCTTCTACGAGCCCATATACTCCTTTGGCTCCTAAATAGCCTTCCTTTTGATGCACCAATTATAATAATTTTCTTTGGTCGGCCTCGGGATTGAAGAGGTTGAATTTGAATATGCCATGATGACTCTTTATCTTCAATTTGGAATTTGGAATTTGAAATTTTTCAAAATGAATGTTGAAACTTTGACGGTACAGATGTGTTCGGAATGCTCCGAAGAGTTGGAAATCACTATTGGGTCGTTGTGATTGGACTCCGGATGACTTAGTTTTAGCCAAAATAATTTGGATGATTGAGATTTGGTACGAACTTATGCTGTGAAGCACTAGATAATTATTCCGATCAGCACTTCACACGTGTTCTTCCTTGGGGCGCGCTTGCAGCGCGTGGGAACAGCATCAAGGCATGCGGAGGTGTGTGAGGGCTCCCTCGAGTTAGGTTTTTGATGCGGTTCTTTCCTATGCGACCGTCTCAACGAGGCCCACACACTGGTATGATCAAAAGTTGATTTTGACAACTTTTATTTTTGGGCAATTTTGAAATTTGCTCTGTTCTTCTCTTTTGCAGAAATTATGCAATTTCAGGCTGCCTTGGCTCTGATGGCTTTGATACCATTGATGGGATATGGGAATGGGATCTCAATATATTTTGGAGAATTTAATTGAAGAACAAACACTCTCTGTTATTTTTGAAACGAATTTGGATACATGTATCTCTTTTACAAATTGAATTGATTAAATACAACAATTAATGTAATCTATTTTATAGGCAAATCCTTAGGTGTGAATACCTAATGGTGGTGAACTGTAACCAACTCAATTCCCACGTTTTTCTTCTTTGCTTCATGGTGAAGCTTTGGACAGTCAACAATGGAGGGCTTACATGAAGCTTCTCCTTCCTTCTTCATGCTTCTTCATCATTCTTCATCATTCCGGTAACTCTTGGTTTGTGAATTGGGGTTTCATTTTCGACACTGATAAGATCACTAAAATGTTTTTATTTCTGGAATCCAGCCAAGGTTAAATCATTTTGATCTCAAGTTATGTTTGGTTAATTATTTCAGTCCTAAGTTATGTTTGTAGGTTAAATCATTTGATCATAAGGTGAAGACTGCATCTAGATGTATTGGATAAAATCACTAGATTATTTGTTGGTCTACTACGTGGATCATTGCAATTCTGCTTGAAGTTCAAACAAAGAACGTATTGTTGTCGTGTCATTGTTTTCTTGGAACATACCCTCTACAAATCCATTTACGATCAGAATAAGGATATTTTTGGTACACCGACTATTTCTCTTGTGAAGGGAACGGATGTTAAAAAATGCATTTGACTAAATTGATATTAGCTATACAGAACTTCGAGCATAATACTATAATATTAGAGAATAAGTTCCAACCCTTTAACCAGGTTGCTAGGTCTTTTGCTATTTCCACTCTTAATTGCATGTTGATACACATTCCCTCATATGTTGGAGATCGTTGTGTGCGAGAACTAATTGGAAGTGATCTGTGGCTTGTGTTGTTAAGTGAAAGAGGTGTGGTGGAAATTTTGGTCCACATTGGTTGATGGATGTGTGGAGGAGATGAGTACAAAATCCTGTAGTGTAGATCTACTTTTGCAAAATGGAGAACCGTTAGTGCTGCCTGAACGGGGTGTTCAGTTAGAGGGTACTCCGATGCTTGGGTTAGAGATGAGTTGGGATTATTGTAGCTGAATGATGGGTTGAGTGTGTATGATTATGTACTTGATCCCTTAAGGGTGTTGGTATTTAAAGTGTTGACTAAGTACCCCATTTTGGTAGGAGTATGACTCAACTTAGGAACAGACTTGTGGAACAAGTATTCCCTATCCTGGGAGTAAATATTGGGTGTAACAGTGATGCCACGTGGCGGTATCACTATCCAATGAGCAATCTTACTTTGCGGTATGAACAACTTGCTTGGTTTAGTGGGAGACAAGCTTTACCCATTTAATGGACTTTGTGGTTTTTATTGGCCAGTGATTCCATGTAGGATGGTGTCACTGTTACACTATTATTTCCTCTTGTGGTTGGTGAAGGTTTCACTATTAATAACCTTCCAATAAATAGATAGGTCGATTGTTATCTAAATAGGAGGTTGAATCCTTTCAATGATACATTCAACCCTTTGACTATGAATTGTCCACCACTTGTCCTGCTCGGTCCATGCAGGCTGATTTAGGAACCGTGTTGGCAATTACCTCCCACGAAAGTCTTTCACCTTGTTCTTGAATTTCAGATGATTTTGTGGTGAATCAGCGTTCTCTTTAGGCTTATTGGCCTCTACATCCCATTTCCATGATGTTCTAAACATGTTGATGGCCTTTTCTTGTCTGTAGCTCTGGTGTACATAAAATGCATACAATTCTATTTTGATCCACATAAGTTTGCATGTATGTTCAGTTGCTCGGAGTAAATCTTTCATGATACATTTATATAAATTTATTTTCAAAAAAGAATTTGTGGTACCTTTATTGCAAGTTAAATAAAACTTTTTTTGTTGCATGTCTAGAAGCAATAATCAAGCAATATTTAGACAGTCATGTTGCCTCTCTTATTCTCTCTTTAACTTAATACCTGAGGTTTGTGCTGCACGTGATCCTTGTAAAAGGTAGATAAACTCTGCTATCAAGGAATGAGATTAAGATATTGTGCCTTCTAAGTGTTGAGAGATCAGTTTGTTGAAATTAAAGTTTATATTCACCTTCTTTTGTAAATAAAAAGAGAAAGGGAAAGAGGGGAGATCATAGTAATAAAAGAATTGGATTGTTGAAGATCATGCTTGTGCTCTTATATAAACATCACCTGACTTGACTACAAGTTGGGAAATGTGAATATCTGAGTTGTTGCATTGGTAGCTTAAAAATGACAGTAAGGCTTCGTTAGAGAATTTTGTGGATCTTTCTTGGCTAATACTGAAGAAATATGTGATAATGTGCAATGGCCAATATTAGGCATTACAGCATGAGCATATTTCTGATAATAGATACTTGTTGCTTGTAAACTCATTTACATGTCGAAAGTGCTAACCCACTCACTTTGTCTTCAGCTTGTGGAGACCGTTTGGATAGAAATGGATCATCTGAAGAAGAGGCTGATGGGAATAACAATTTCATTGATCCTCAAGCAGAAGACAGGGAATTGAAAGGTCAGCTTTTGCGGAGGTACAGCGGGTATTTAGGCAGTCTGAAGCAGGAGTTCATGAAGAAGAGAAAGAAAGGGAAGTTGCCTAAAGAGGCCCGGCAACAATTGCTGGACTGGTGGAGTAGACATTACAAGTGGCCATACCCATCGGTATCTCTCCAACCTTCACCTTCAATGCCCATTATCAAAATTACTAACTTATTTATAATTTACTAAAGTCAGATACACATTAATGCTTAGTTGATAATTGAGCCTCTCAATTTTGCATTCACGCTTCATCGACTATTTGTCCCTCAATTGACTTGGGTTAAACACCAAATGCTTAGCTGAATAGTTGAGCCTCTCAATTGAACTTTTAGTGATAAGACTTAAATATTTCTAGAAGTGGTGCTGCTATAGTCTAAATGTGCTTGGTTGCCCTTACTATGATTTAAATCTCAGCTTTGAGTATTTTTGGTTGGGCTTGTAGAGTCTGATTAGTACTGTACACTTCACCATGCACAAATTGTAATAAAAGGTAGTTTTGTTACCTTGCAAGTGTGCCCGAAATTCCATTTGAGAACTAGCTTTTCATATCTTTACTAATTTCAAATAGAATTATGGTCTTAGTTGCGTGAAACTAATGGCAAGTATATGTAACTTAATGTGTCAACAGGAATCGCAGAAGCTGGCACTTGCTGAATCTACCGGCCTTGATCAAAAGCAAATAAACAACTGGTTCATCAACCAAAGGAAACGGCACTGGAAGCCTTCGGAGGACATGCAGTTTGTTGTCATGGACGCTACGCATCCCCACTATTACATGGACAATGTTCTCGGTAATCCCTTTCCCATGGATATCTCGCCTACGCTCCTCTGAAGACTCTGAAGGCGGTGGCTATATATATTGTTGAATTCAACTGAATTCTTGATCAAACCATTGTCATTCAACATTGAATGATGTCAAGTTATGTTGTGTAATAGTAGTATTAATGTAGATGCAATCTAAATATGAATCTGAGACCATTAAATGCTAAATTTCTCTTTTTCATATGGGTTTTTTGTTAATTGTTTTTGAGGTAAATCTGGTTCTGAATTTTCTTGCCGTTAATTTTTGTAGTAGAAAAGTATTTCAATTTCAAAAACTAATTTGTTGGTAACATCATGATTTCTTTAGTGTCAATTCTTGAACTCTCTTTTCAGGCGTCATGTATTTGCTGGATATATTTTGGTTCTTTTGAAATAATTATTTTTGTATACTACTTGCCCAAAGTAAAATTGATTGCACATCTGTTTTTAAGGACTTTTTGTTTAAAATTTTTTTTAAATTGTCGTTTGTATCTTTTAATGTTAAGAGGACAAATTTTCCTATGCGTGCATAAATTGACAATTTAGTCTTTTTTTTTTTTTGCTTTGCTTTGTTTGGTTTTGTTTTTTTTTTTTTTTCCCGACGTTTGTAAATTATCGTCACAATTTACGATTAGTAATTTTTTTGTGATGAAGTTTTAAATTATTGTTAAAAATTAAAAATCAATAACGTTTCTTTATGATGATTTTTTTAATTTGTCGTCAAAATTTAAAGTTAGTTATATTTTTGTGATAATTTTTAGACCGTCGTCGAAAATTAACAATTGGTGATTTTTTTAATAGTATTAGATGAAAAATATCATTAATTATTATAGAATTTACTGGACAATAAATTTATTTATTATGACCTATACATAAGTTGTCCTTGGTTTAATTGATTTTAGTTTTGTTGGTGGAGCAATTGAAAATGACTGTATTACTATTTAATTTTCAACTTTATTTTTATTTTAAGTTTTTAGTTTTTGATTTTGTGGAAAAGAGATTCACAAGTGGTTTGAGTGTTCTATACAAATTTAGGTTAGTTCTTATAATTTAAGTGAAATGTTATTTTAATTTTTGTAATTTTAATTTGAACTTGATATTTTTAATTTTATTACAATGTGGTTAATTTGTTACTTATTGTTAAAAGTTTGAATCGAATTAGAAGGATCAAAGTAAGATTTAAAAGAAAAATGTTTTGTGGCCCTAAAAACAGTGGCCCTAATGGCCCTAATTTCCTTTTCTGGAAAAGTTTGTTTTTTTTTCTTTTTGCCTTGTTTTTTTTTTTCTTGCCTTATATGGAAATTTAGGGGCATTCGGCCCCTTAAATTTCGAGCTACCAACCGGTAGCAAATAAGGACTCCAATGATTGCTACAGTTTTTTTTTTTTTTTTTAATTTCACTTTGGTTTTTCTAGATTTATACATGATTTTTTTTAAAAATGTTAACGACATTTGATGAAGGGATTATATTGAAACAAAATTAAAAATATAAAATTAAATTATTCAAATTAAAATTACAAAAGAATAAAATAAAATTTCAATCAAATTAAAGAACCATTGATATGATATACCTTAAACTATCACATGGGCGGACAATAAATGAAAAAAGTGTGGCAGTGGGAGTTACACTATATCTTCCGAACTTTTATTACAAAATATGTATTATTAATCCCATACTTTGTAATGTTTAAAGAATCAAATGGGTTAAATAAAAGGTAAATTGCACTTTACCCTTTTTATATTTGAGTAAATTATCAATAGCTCTTAATAGTTATATTTAATTTTCATAAAGTCTTATTGAAAATAAGTTCTAGTAAAATCGTCATTAAAAATAATTTTTTGTGATGATTTTTTACATGTCGTTAAAAATTTTATCATAGATTTTATAAATTATCCCCAAACTTTATAATTAATGACTTTTTTTGACGAATTTTTCAAACTGTCGCTAAAACTTATAATTTGTAACATTTTTTATAACAATTTTTTAATTGACGTTGAAAATTAACAATTAGTGATATTTTTTAGGAGTGATGAAAATACCATGAGTTATCATATGATCTATTGGACTATAAATTCACATATTAGAATCTACATATAAGTCCTTTATATTTGACCACTTTCTTACTTTAGTCCTTAGAATTTATTTTTTCTCATTTTGATTCTTTTATAGTTCAAGTTTTTCCTAGTTTACTTTTAAAGTTAATTTCTGTTAAAAATTAAATAGAAAATGTCATAATAACTGTCATATAACACAAAAAATATATTATTACGTCCAAGTTTAAGTTTATATTAGATATGTGAGTTGTATATAATAAAATATTTTTATATCACGTGACTGTTAATATTTTATTTTTTGTCTAATTTTTTACAAAAAATTTTGGGTAAATTATAAATACACCCCCTGAGGTTTACTTAAAATACAGATTGTCTCATGTGGTTTAAAAAATTATAAATATCCCCTTATTAGAATTTTTTATTTAACAGAATTAACTAAAAAAATGAAATTCATAATTACTCTCTTACACAATAATAAAATTACCTAACTTATTAATTGAAACATATTTTTAATATCATTAAAAATTGTTAATTGATTTAATGATTTATTAATAAAAGGGGCGATTTGTTATGAAATTAGAAACCTCAGGGGGTGGAATGTAATTTTCAAAACCACAGGGGGCAATTCGTCTGTTAATCAAATCTCAAGGAGTGTATTTGTAATTTATCGAAATTTTTTTAAGAATAAACTGAGAAAAACTTAAAACATAAATGGTCGAAGTGAAAAAAAATAAATTTTAAGGACCAAAGTAAGAAAGTGACCAAACATAAATAGACAAATGTAATTTATCCAAAATCAAATGTGTAAAATTTTTTTTTTCATTGAATTTAATAATTAAAATATTATTATTTTTTCAATGTTATTTAAAAGAAATAGATTAATCATTTAAATTGAAAATAAATTAAAATTTTAAAATTTATTTTATTATAACAGTCAAATTCTAATTCTAATTCTAATTTTATTTTTGGAAAATTATCCAAATCCACAAAAATTCTCACAAAAGTACTCATTCCCAGACTCTTACCGATAAGAGTTTAGCATTATAGAGTAAGTGAATAGACTCTTACCGGTAAGAGTATATAAAGAGATATTTTTGTAAAAATTATTTATGAGAATTTTACATGACTATTTATTTTTTGAAAAATATTAAAGATCTTAAATATTTTATCAATATGTTTATAAAATATCTCATATAAATGTGAGACTCTTCATATTTATATAAAATATTTAATAAAAATATTAATAAAACATTTGAGAATCCTAACATTATTATTTTTTAGTTTTCCCCAAGTATACCACTCCTACATCATTTTCGATTGTAGAAAAGAAGTGGACGAATCTTTTCTCCCATTTTAGTGGGCTGAAGGCCATTGGGCCTCATCCTTGTTGAACTAAACTAAAGTGCATAGTGGCTACATTTTAATGAGACTAATGAAGGCCCAACTATCTCTTTATGGGCCTTTTCTTTTCTTTGCATTTGCATTATCAATTTTGGGCTTTATATATATATATATGGGTTTTTTAGAGATGCTCCAAATCCTTTTTTTTTTTTGATACCCATGACACTTAACTTTGGTCATTGCGATACCACACTACAATAAATTAAAATTTTAAAAACGAATATTTAGGAATAAAATAACTTTTAAGAAATAAAATATTTTCTTATCAAAAGTGTTATTATTATATTTTTAATAACGAAAGTAGACATTTATTGATAAATTATTATCCTTTTTCACATCCAAATTTTTATCTAAAAACATAAACTTTTTTAGAATCAAATTATTTTGTTTGGTACATTTATTAGCGGCATTTTCAAAATTTTGTCACTAAAATATCTTTTTTTGATTTTTCGAAATGATCTTTTAGCGACTATTTTTGCAATCCTAAATACTTTTTATAATAGAATTTTCACTTCTTAAAAAATAAAAAATAAAAAAAATCCTGAAACTCTTATACATTGTAGTGTCGATTGTAAAATTTTCTCAGGGTGTTCTGAATGTGCTAGATGTCTGGTACACAACTTCGTTTCAAAACACAATTATTTTATAATAATCTTAATTATTGTAAGAAGATATTGAGGAGAATCCTATACCCTTAATTGGGGTGGATAACTTTTTTGGGGTTTTGCTTTCCCTAACTAAGAATTACTTTTCCTACCAAAAAGTAACAAAAAGTTAAAACTCCAACCCAAGCAAAATTTTTTATTTTTTATTATTTATTTTTTATCAGAGTAAGTTCTTTAGGGGTTTCAACACAGAACTCTCAGAAAGTTGTGGATGGTTTTGTTGATTCTATGTCCCTTTCTTTTCTCACAATTATTAATTAACACTACAAGAAAAGTGGATTTAAAAGAAAGAAATATTCGCGACGGCACACTTGTTGACTTTTTGCGACGGCATAACATGTTGTCGCGAAAAAGGTGAGTTTTTGCGACGGCACAATTTTCTATCGCTAAAAAGATGAGTTTTTGCGACGGCATAATTTGCTGTCGCGAAAAATAGAGTATTTGCAACAGCAGAAATTGCGGTCGCAAAAAAAGAAAGTATTTGCGACGGCAGAGATTGTTGTCGCGAAAAAATAGAGTTTTTGCGACGGCACTAGTTGTCGTCACCAAAAAAAAAAAAAAAAGTGAGTTTTTTGTGACTGTGATAGGTACCATTGCAATAAAAAAAATATTGTGGCTTTGAGACGGCTTCATATATATACAGTCAGGGTTGGAACCAGGATTTCTTTTTCAGGGGGGCCAAAATATTTTTTTTTATTTAAATTTTGTATCAATTGATATAAACAATTCTATTTCAATTAAAGAATGAAAAATAAATTAATATTTAACACTAAATTTATATGTAAAAAATAAAATAATTTTCTATTTGAACAAAAGAATACAATTTGTTAAAAAAATCATCATCCATTTTGTTACAACACGTAATTTGAACAATTTTTTTCATAATTATAGTAGTAACTGAAAGAGTAAACACAAATGCAATACTTTGCAAACAAGTGGATAGATTGTTTCATTTTTTAGTCCTTCTCAACCATTGACGCAAAACTTTTGTAATCTCTTTAGTTCTCAATTGTATTTTCTAATGATCCGTGAAGTTTTGAAGATAAAACTTGCCTGCAATCAACTTTCTTTTACTTTAAAATTTTTATTTAGTCTTTTTTTTTATTCTAATAAAATTTGCTCCACATTTTTTGTATAACAATAATATTCATGGTCATAATAGGCAATGCCATGGAAAGAATGACTCAAATTTATTTGTGAGATGTCAAGCCGTTGAAAAATTTGTCATTTAAATGAGGCTAGTAATCTTCCTTTTGGTTATTCCAAATCGTAATGCACAATATGCACTTATTTGAGAATTTCTCTTTTTCGTATGTGTAATGTGAGTTATCTAATTTTTCACGTAATAATTTACACATGCATGCACATAGTGTGGAATAACATTTCTCTTTTTATATCCTTATGTTTGGTTCATTGATTTGGAAAGAGAAATAAAAAAAAATAGATAAATAAATGAAATATAATTATATTTCACTTACATTGTACACAAATTTTCTTTTTTTCTTTTCAAATTTATAAACCAAATACAACCTAAAAATATGCTCAGTATAAATTATACTATGAATCTTGTAAGAAATAAATAAATAAAAATTTCAAATACATAATTGTTTCCTTGTAAATAGAATGACATGGGCAATCAAAAAAGGATGGAACCATATCCATTCAAAGCAGAGGGGCCACATTTAATAAAAATTGTATTCAACTTTCAAACAACTAATCATAGTAGTGGCACTCTCCAGACAGGCGAGGGGGCCATGGCCCCTCATGGTCTCTTCACAAGTCCGTCCTTGTATACAGTCACAAAATGGTTTGAATAAATGCAACGGTATTTTTCTGTCGCAAAAAAAATCTAAAAAAATGACATTTTCGTACTCTTTTGATATAACATGTTTTTTTTCACCCATTTTTTCATCTTCATGTCTCTGTCACTTCTCTTTCTTTCTCTTACTTATCCCTCTTCTCTGTCTGTCTGTCTGTCTCTTTGTATGTGTCTCTCGCTCATCTCTCATCTCTTTATCTCTCTTCTCTCTCTGTCTCTCTTGCTCATCACTCTTCTCTCTATTTTTCTCTCATCTTGCTTCTCTCTATTTCTCTCACTCATCTCTCTTCTCTGTATCTCTCTCTGTCTCTTTCACTCATCTCTCTTCTTTTTCTATGTATCTCTCTCGTTCATCTCTTTTCGCTCTCTTTCTCTATCTCTCGCTCATATCTTGTTTTTTTTTTCTCTCTCTCTCTCTCTCTCTCTTTCTCTCTCCTACTATGTTTTCCTTGCTCACTCTCACTCTCATTCTCTCACTTCCCTCTTCTTTATTTACCGAGCTCCCTCTCGATTTATCGATCCACTACAAGAAAATACACTTTTAGTGACCACTTTGTCTCTCTTTCGCTCATCACTGTCTCTGTCTCTCTCTCTCTTTCTTTCTCTCTCTCTTCTCTATCTGTTTCTCACTCATTTTTCTCTCTCTCTCACCACCCATCTCCTTTACTGCCTTCACCACTACTGCAAATGCCATTCCACTACCACCACCATTACTATTATTGCCACTCCACCTCTATGACTACCATTACTACCACCATCGCCACCACTCTACCACCACTACTATTGTCACTACTACTACCATTACCTTTCCTCCACCACTGCCACTCTATCTCCTCTACCACTACCACAACTTCACCACTAATCTCTTTCGCCATCACCACCACCACCACCACCACCTCTTATCTACCACCTTCACCACAATTGCCGTTCCCTCTCCTCTACCACAAAAAATTAGTTCGTGATTTTTAATAACCATCATTAAAATAAAAATGAAAAAATAATTTTTCAACCTTAGTAACTAAAAAAAGAAGAAAAAAAAAATTCATTAACTACAAAAAAAATAAATTTATTTTAACAATAAATAAATAAATTATCCTAACTCTCATCTTCTTTTCTTTTCTTTTTTTTTCGTTTTCCTACTCTTTCTAATTCCCCTCTTTGTTTCTCATGATCTCAAATCCCCAATCCCTAAGAAAAAATCCCCAAAATACGATACTATAAGGAGGGAGAGGGAGAGGGAGAGAGAGAAGGAGAGAGAGAGAGAGAGAGAGAGAGAGAGAGAGAGAGAGTTGATCAGAGATTCAAAAATGGCGAACTATCACTTCGTGTACAAGGACGTAGAAGGAGCTTCGACTCAATGGGACGATATTTAGAGAAAATTGGGAAACCTCCCTCCGAAGCCCCCTGCATTCAAGCCTCCATCTTTCAAGCCCGCTGAGAACGAAGACTCTAAACACAACGACAAAGCCCACCATCGCGAGTGCGACTACCACCGACGACTACGACTATCTGTTAAGTTCTCTCTCTCTCACTTGTTTGTTGCTCTCACTCTGTCCCTTTCCCTTTTATTCTAATTTTCGAAACCCTAACAAGTGATTTTTTTAAGGCTAGGGTTAGTCAAAGTCATCTATCTCCTATGTGATTTTGATTTTGATTCAATTTGTTCATTTCCAAGTTCTTTTTCTTTAATTTAATTTATGTGTAAATTATGCACACCACCTGTTTGGTAATATGCCTCTGAAAATAGAAAGTATAAATCTATTAGTGTCTCAACCATGAATAAAGAGGCATTCTAACTACCAACCACCAACATTAAGCTATAAAATTTGGAATAGAAATTTATACTCTTGGTCTAGTAACAAATAATGAACCTTACCAAGCTTAAACAAAAGAAATCTAAGGCTGCTTTCAGAAGGTATAGTATAGCCATCAGTTCTAGGTGGTGGTGATTATTAGGAAATTGTTGAGATATAGAAGGAGCTAGAATTGATTAGAAAGACCCATCAGAATTTACATGTTATTAGCATATGCTTAATTTTTCTTTGAAACAAACATCCACTAATGAGTATTTTTGTTTTTGGGAACACTAAAATTTTATGGAATTGGGTCGGAGTCGGAGGATGTTGTTGCCACAGAGAACAGGTAAGTAAACGAAGCAAAATTTATTTTCTGCATTCCTTTTTCTATATGCTTCTTATTGTAGTAGCTTTTATTACATAACATCATTAAAAGGGGAAAAAAAAAAAAAAAAAAAAACTTCGAGATTTTCAGTTTTCTACATGCTGAAAAGTATTTAATATACTCAGAATAAACACATCTTTTTTAGAAGTATAAATTAATCCACTATCATCATTTCCTGCATAACAGTAATAAGACTTGTCTTTATATAAATTTGCATGGGTTAGTTATTCAAGTACAAAAATTTGTTTTCACTTATATTCCCTTCTTTGTCATTTTGTATCCTCCGAAGGAAGCAAGATATAAAAGATTAATCATTATGCATCAACCACTATTATTTTTTTTTATAATATATTTATGTGCACTTTACATTTCTGTTACGGTAACTCACAAATACATCAAAAGTTGGATTGACCTGCTTTACCCATACACAAATGAGCCATTAAAAGTTAAACATCCTTTACCCACCTTCTTTGTCATAGAAAAATTAAACATGACGTATAAGATGTGCCATTAAAAGTTTTTAACGACATGTTATAGCACGCCGTTGAAAGTGAATGACTTTTCATGACTGGTCATAATACGACTTTATCTTGCGTGTAAGAGATGTTATGGAAACACTTGGCACATTGTGTTGCTGTTATAATTTTTATGAACCCAGAACAAACATTATGAAGTTGTTTATAAGGAGAAAAGACCTATCTCAATACATGAAGGCGGGTCTCAACTAGATTTTCTTATATATGCTATATATGAAATAGTTCAAGGATTTAAAGTTTAAGATTCATAATTACATTGGAGATTGTAACGTCTCTTGATCTTGATTAAGACGTCATTGCATTCAAGAAACTTAGAATTCGAGATGTTGACGCCCCAAAATCACCAAACGGCGTTGGATTAGCACGAAACTTGACACACATGATCGTTTAGGCATGAGAGACTTGTGGGAGATGACGAGACTCTAATCGAGTTCCCGGTTATGGAGTTAGAGTTGGATTTTGGTCTAGGCAAACTAGTTCTTTAAGAAACTTAGAATTCGAGGTGTTGATGCCTCAAAATCACCAAACGGTGTGGGATTAGCACGAAACTTGGCACACACGATCGTTTAGGCATGAGAGACTTTTGGGAGAAGACGGGACTCTAATCGGCTTCTCAGTTTTGGAGTTAGAGCCAGATTTCAATTTAGACAAACTAGTTCCTTAAGAAACTTAGAATTTGAGGTGTTGACACCTCAAAATTACCAAACGGTGTCGGATTAGCACGAAACTTGGCACACACGACTGTTTAGGCACGAGAGACTTGTGGGAGAAGACGGGACTCGAATCAGGTTCCCAGTTCGGGAGTTGGAGCTGAATTTTGGTCTAGGCAATATAGTTCCTTAAAGAAACTTAGAATTCGAGGTGTTGAAGTCCCAAAATCACCAAATGGAGTCGGATTAGCACGAAACTTGGCACACACGACCGTCTAGGCATGAGAGACTTGTGGGAGAAGACGAGACTCGAATCGGGTTCCCGGTTTAGGAGTTAGGGCCGGATTTCATTCTAGGCAAACTAGTTTCTTAAGAAACTTAGAATTCGAGGTATTAACGCTCTAAAATCACCAAACGACGTCAGAGTAGCACAAAACTTGGCACACATGACCGCCTAAGCACCAGAGACTTGTGGGAGAAGAAGAGACTCGAATCGGATTCCCGGTTTGGGAGTTAGAGCCGGATTTCACTCTTAAGAAACAAACTAGTTTCTTAAGAAACTTAGAATTTGAGGTGTTAATGCCCCAAAATCACCAAACAGCGTCGGAGTAGCATGAAACTTGGCACAAGAGACTTGTGGGAGAAGACGGGACTCAAATCGGATTCCCGGTTTGGGAGTTAGAACCGGATTTCACTCTAGACAAATTAGTTTCTTAAAAAAATTAGAATTCAAGGTGTTAATGTTCCAAAATCACCAAACAGCGTCGGAGTAGCACGAAACTTGGCACACATGACCGCCTAGGCATGAGAGACTTGTGGGAGAAGACGGGACTTGAATCGGGTTCCCGATTTGGGAGTTAGAGCCGGATTTCACTCTAGGTAAACTAGTTTCTTAAGAAACTTAGAATTCGAGGTATTAACGCTCCAAAATCACCAAACGGCGTCAGAGTAATACGAAACTTGACACACACGACTGCCTAGGCACGAGAGACTTGTGGGAGAAGAAGGGACTCGAATTGGATTCCTGGTTTGGGAGTTAGAGCCAGATTTCACTCTTAAGAAACAAACTAGTTTCTTAAGAAACTTAGAATTTGAGGTGTTAATGCCCCAAAATCAACAAACGGCGTTGGAGTAGCACGAAACTTGGCACACACGACCGCCTAGGCACGAGAGACTTGTGGGAGAAGACGGGACTCGAATCGGGTTCCCAGTTTGGGAGTTAGAGCTGGATTTCGATTTAGGCAAAATTATTTACTTAATTATCTTTGTAATTGTATAGTAATTAAATTTTTATGTTTTTTTGTAATTAATATATTAACACATAATTATATTGTCATTAATTATATTTATTTTTTGTTTTTAGATATTTCTCGAGTAGGAGTTTGCTTCTTGTGGAATGCATGTCTGTGAAGAATGCGATTAACTTTTGTTTTTGTTACCCACGGAGAATGATGAGCAAAACTTGTAATTTTGGTTTATGTTATTTGAATTATGAACAACATTATATATTTAAACATTATATATGTATTATGGAATATTATGTAGTGGGGTAATTTTGTTGATGTGTAGTTATGAATGCAAGAATATTTTTATTATGGAGAAATTATTTTTTCTGTATAGGAATTTTTATATTATTATGAAATTATTGGTTTCTTTTTTAATTATTTTTCATTTAATACAGGTAATTTTAATAGTTTTAATTTTTTTTTTGCGACGGCACTACACCGTCGCAAAAAACTGGTAATTTTAATATTTTTAATTATTTTGTTTTATTTTTTTATTCTTTTTATTTTTATTTTTATTTCCCGATGGCACCACACCGTCGCAAAAAATATTAGAACTATTGGTGACAGGGGGCATGCCATTGCAAAAAAACAAAACCATTCACGACAGTATTTTTTACCGTCTCAAATAAAACTTTTAGTGACAGTAAAAAGGTGTTGTCGCAAAAGGTAACAATTGCTGTCACAAAAAAAAGGCAATGACACGATGCCGTCACTAAAAGATTTTTACAACGCCCTCTGTTGTGACCTCCCCATTGCCGTCACTAAAACTTTTTTGAGATGGCATTAAGAATATTAGCGACGGCACCGTGCCATCGCAAAAAACCAAATTTTTTGTAGTGTAATTTTAAAAAAAAGGCATGGACTTGTGTGTGTTATGACCCAAAGAAAGTGACTAAATTTTCTCTCTTACCAAAAGATGCAATCCTCTCTTTCAAGTTATTTTTTGTACAAACTCAAAACTTGTGCTATGTACGGATAAGTAATAAAAGATGAAAAATAATATTAAACATATTAAAAATTAACTAAATACTATAATATTAATTTAGATGAGTATTTAAATAATAGATTTGAGTGATTTAGGTCTCGTTTGGAAACATACTTTTTAAATAATTTTTTGTCTTTTTGGCTAATGTATAATGTAAAAAAAATTAGTATGTTTGAGATGACTTTTTGATTTTTTACAAAAAGATATGCAAAAAGTAGAGAGAAAAGAAAATCTTTAACTTTTATATAAATTGTTGACTTTTTAATTTTTTAATGACTTTTTAACTTTTTAACTAAAATCACTATTTGCGAAACGAGGCTTAGTCTTACTTGCTCTTATCTCCCTTCCTGTTCTCCACTCCTTTTATGAGAATCCTTGCTGGCATTTGTAGATTAGAGCACTCACCTTATGCCACTTTTCACCATGTTTCTATAGATATGCAGTACTAATTTAATTTTTTTATGATATACTTAATTGGATAAACTCAATTAAAAAAGAAGAGAACGAGTGACATTTTATAAATATAAAATAAAGATAAAAAAATAAGTCTAAATTTTAAGATAAACTATAAGAATATAGAAAGAGAAAATTAGATAAATTCTCAAAAAAGAGTAGCTCAATCAAAAATCCAAAGCAAGAGTGAGTTTTTTTTTTTTGGGTGGGTAAGCAAGAGTGAGTTATGTAAATATAAGATAAAGATAAAAAAAATAAAGTTTAAATTTGAAGATAAATTATAATAATATAGAAAAAGAAAATTAAATAAATCTTAGAAAAATGAGGTAGAGAAAAATTCAATAAACACCAAATAAAGATTAAAAAAAAAAAGAAATTAAGGTTAAAATTTAAAATTTCAAAAATAAAATAAGATAAACCTGGAAAAAAATATATAATATAAGTCTAATAATAGAAAAATAAAAGAGAGTAGTAGTTTAAAAATTGGATAAGAGTGAAATGTCACCTATAATTTTTTAAAATTTGTAAAAACAATCTCAAAAATAAGAATTGAGGTGTAATAAGTTAAAAATTAGATAAGAGTTAAATGCCAACTATAATTTTTTAAAATTTAAATTTCGTGTAGTTAAAAAATAAGCATTTATGATACCTTATTATACAAATTTTAACTGTATTTAGTGGCTAGTACTTATAATTTTTAACAATTTTTGTATTCTAAAGTTACTTAATAAAAAAAATAAAAAAATAAAATAACAAAAAACTCAAGGGATTACCTTTTTATTTCTTAATTTTGTTTTGTGTCAATAACCTATAAATTTCAATAATTTTTGTATTTTGAAGTTACTAAAAAAAATAGCCTCACTTTTAAAAAAAAAAAAAAAAATCTTAATTATTGTTATTTTTACTGGTGTTATATGATAATATAATCATTCATTTTTATTTTAGTTGGTGTCAATAACCTATTAATTTAAGTAATTTTTGTATTATCAAACTACTAAATAATAAAAAAAAATAACATCACTTTTTATTTTTTAAAATCTTAGTTAGTTTTATTTTTACTTTGTGTTATATGATAATATAATCATTCATTTTAAATAGTAAAGTGTTACGTATAAAACGCGCATGACTTGAATATTTCTCTGGTGGTGACATGTGTTATGCATGTGAATATAAAATTGGAAAAATTGGTCTAAAATCTCTACCCAACTTTTAGTATGAGGAGAGATTCACAATAATATTTTTTGATGCCTAAGATCCCTCAATGTTATTTTAGTTTATAAAATACCTATTTTACCCTTCTTTATAATATACTGTTTTCAATATTGGAAACTGAAGATTACGTTGCTATTTTTGTAGGAGATTACGTTGGGATGAACTTGACGATGGAGATTTTGATGATGCAGATTTTCGTGGAGATTTTGTAGGGATTTTGTAGTCGTGTAGAAGTTGATTTTCATTGATCGTGTAGAAGTTGATCGTGTTGAAGTTGATTTCCAGTGGAGTTGAATCATGGCTCGACCTTGAGATTTCTGGGGCCCAAAGCTGATAATCAACTAATAAATTTTTGGGGCCCCTCACATTTTTTTTTTCATTGAATGAAAAAAAAAACTTGAAAGTAAAGAACAAAAGATTTGTGCCAAAATCACAAAAAATACTTAGTATTACATTACAACAACTAATAAATATCGCTTGATTCTCGCTTTTCTTACATTTTTAGAAGCAAATAAATCAATCATACTTGCATAATCTAGTTTTTTTTGCAAAATCATTTTCAATGGACAACAATGCTAGTTATTTTAAATGGGCCTTTCAATTTTTTTAATGAGTCAATTTATTTTAAATTAGTTTGGGCTTTCCTTAATTTTTTTGGACTTAAAACATACCCAATATATTGCACTAAACTATAATAAGAAGGGGCCTTTTTTTGGGTCTATTGCCAATGGATAACAATGCTAATTTTTTTGAATGGGCCTTTCAATTTTTGAACGGGTCAATTTATTTTAAATTAGTTTGGGCATTTTTCAATTTTTTTTTGGATTTAAAACATACCTAATATATTATACTAAATTATAATAAGAGGGGGCCCTTTTTTGGGTCTATTTTGAGGGGCCCTAGGCCATAGCCTAGTGGGCCTATACCCAGGGTCGGCCCTGTATGTACGTTTTTTGATTTTTCATTTGATTTGTATGTAAGGACTCCGATTTTAGAGAAGTTTTTCTAGTGTATTTTGAATTAAGTTTTTGTTTTCAGCTCAATGTAGTTGTTTTTGATTTTTGAAGTTGATTTTCCATTCTTTGTTATTGATGATGGATTTTTCTGCACTTTTCTAAGTTTTGTGCTCTATTTTTTTTTTTTTTTTTTTTTTTTTGTACTTTTGATTTTTTTGCACTTTTCTTTGTATTTCAGAGAAAATTGTATGTTTGTTATTATAATCTAATGAAAATCACAGAGAAAATTGTAAGCTTGTAGTCCAGTGAAAATTGTTAACTTGTAGTCCAGTGAAAATCACAGAAAAGATTATAATTTCATAACAGATTTTTTTTGTTATTTTTGTGAGTAATTGTGTTTAATAGTTAGTATTAATTTTCTCTGTGATGTTCTATGGACTCATTAATTTTCTTTGTGATTTTGTTTTTATTATATTGAAGATGAATATAAGTTCATAAATTTCTCTGGATTTTGATTTGAGTCCAATACTGCACAATCACACAGAGAAAATCACAGAGAATATTATAATTTAATAACAGATCTTCTGTGTGATTTTTGTCTATGATTGTGCTTAATAGTTAGCATTACTTTTCTCTGTGATTTTCTCTGGACTTATTAATTTTCTTTGTGATTTTGTTTTCGTTATCTTGAAGTTGAATTATAAGTTTGTAAATTTCGTTGGACTTTTACTTGAGTCCAAAGAAAATTATAAACTTCTTATTATAATATAGAGAAAATTATAAAAAACACAAATTTTTCTGAACTTGTATGTTGTTCTTATGAAGTGTTTTTATATTGAAAAAGTTATTTTTCGTGTTTTTTCTTTTAGTTTAGATGGACAATACAGTATTGTTGTTGTGCAAATATGAGAATGATACTATTGTCATTAATGTTTCATGCGAATTGAATTTTTAGAAATTGGTTGGCATTTTGTGTAAAACATGGGAGAATTTGAAACCTGAGACGATGTGCATTTCATATTCTATTGTAGGCCATCCGAATTGTATGGTTCAAAATAATATTAATTTTCTAAATATGTTGAGGGTTGTTTGTGCACGTGGTGTTGATATAGTTGATGTTTCAGTTATTAGGTGTAGTACTTCTAATCAAGAAGATGAAGTGAGGTCTAATTGGGTAGATGTTGTGCATGGTGAACGTGATAGGCTCGTGAATATTGAAAGGAATTCACTCTCTAAGTTTTATTCTCACTAAGAAAAGGTGTTATTGGCAATTGGTTGGCGAAATAATATTACGAGTGTTTGACAAAAATTTGAGGGTGGTGTTTATGTATGTTAAAAATTACAAGCTGAGGGTTACGGCAGAATGTGCAGATAAAGATCAAGGGGATGTATGTGGCGTGTACATGCTTTAGTTGAAAAAACAAATGGATTATTTTATATGAGAACTTTGAACAATGAACATATGTGTGGTGTGGCTGTTCGTACTAGTAAACATGCTAGGATGACTTCCAGCTTAGTTTTTGGGCTGATACTTGAAGAGGTAAGTGAAAAACCTTTAACTTGTCCAGTGGATGTTGTCAAAGAAATAAAAAACAAGTATGAGGTCTCAATCAGTTATAATTGTGGTTGGTTGGGGGTTGAAAAAGCCAAATGTAGTACATATGGGGATTCTTGTTTGTCATTCAATCAATTACAGTGGCATTTGGATGATGCATTGAAGAATAATCCAGGTAGTCATTTTGAGTTAGATTTTGAAGATAACAAGCGTTTCAAAAAAGTGTTTGTGGCTTTTCATGCATGCATTGTTGGTTTCAAATATTGTCGGTCATTGTTGTTTGTTGATGGAACATTTTTAAAAGGACGATACAAAGGAGTTATGCTTGTTGTGACGGGAAAAGATAGGAATTAATGTAATTGTAAATATATCTAATTTTCTCTAAGTATATGAATTTTCTATACATGTGGGAATTGAGTGAATTTTTTATTTTTGTGGTTATGTTTTGTGATTTTTCTCTGATATTTTGAATTTTCTCTGGAGGTGGCCACTACGTGAATTTTCTCTGGAGATAGCCACTGTGTGAATTTTCTCTGGAGGTAGCCACTGTGTGAATTTAATCTGAATTTGGTCACTATGTGAATTTTCTCTGGATGTTGGCACTGTGTGAATTTTCTCTGTAGTTAGTCACTAAGTGAATTTTCTCTGGATGTTGCCATTATGTGAATTTTCAATGAATTTTCTCTAGATGTTTATTGTTCTAATTTTCTCTGCATATGCATGCCTAACATGCTTGTTCTTATTTGTTTTGTAGGTTTTTTTCCTATAGCTTTTGCCGTTGTTGATGCTGAGAATAAAGACAATTGGTGTTGGTTCCTTGAACATTTATGTGAAGTATTGGGATCGGAGAGGGTGATAAGTTTCATATCAGATCGATATTGTGGTATTGTGGATGGAATTGCTAGGTTTTTCCCTAATTGCTATCATGGATTTTGTCTTGAACATCTAAAGAGAAATTTGAGGGATAGGTTATCATGTGGAAATACAAATTTGGTTAGAGAGACAATTGTGTCCAAGTTTCAAAATGTTCATATACGCCAACAAAGGCATCATTCCATTTCAAGTTAAATGAATTAAAAAGTGAGGGAGAAGACATTATGAGTGTTTTCTTGATAAGTTTACTATATGAAAATGGAAGTGATGCATATTTTGGGGGGAAATGTTATGGTGAAATGTATTCAAATGTTGCTGAGTCATTTAATTCATGGATACGAGAAGCTCGACATTTGCCAATAAAAAATTTGGTGGACATGATACGATTGCGAATCATGAATATGAAGTCTGCTAGGAGGTTGCTTTCTAGTAAATGAAATAAAGTTCTATGTCCTCGCATGGATAGTGTGTTGGAGAAGGCTTTTATAAATGGAAGGACATGGAATGTGAGTTTATCATCTGATAATGTGTTTGAAGTGCATTGTTTTCCTTCGATTATGGTTGATCTTGGGTTGAGAACTTGTTCATGTTAAAAATTGGAAATAAATGGGTATCCATGTCAACATGCTGTTGCTGCAATTTTTAGGAGTGGAAAGAGTTTGAATTCATTTGTTGAACTATTTTTTCATGCTGATATGTATTGTCAAGCATACTTGTTTTCGATTGGCCTAGTTCCAACTGTTGAAAAACCTATGTGTAACATTGATGATACTATGATTCTACCTCCATTAAGTAAGAGACCAGCTGGGAGGCCAAAGAAGAACATAATTGCTTCTACTAGAGAGTTTAAAAGGGTGATGAAGTGTAGTCGATGTGAGAGTATTTGTTGCTATAATAAGAGGACATGCAAGGAACCTTTGTTAAATAGTTAAGGATAATACATTTTATTGATTGAATAATACATTTGAGGATTACTTTGTGTATTTTGTTTTGTAAAATGTACTTTTTGGACAGTGTGTATATAATACCAATCAAATTCATCCAGAGAAATTTTCCAATAGCAGTGAAAATTACTTTTTTTATTGTGTTTTTAGAAACGTACTTTGGGAGTGCCTTTGTAATACCAGTCAAATTCATCCCGAGAAATTTGCCAATAGTAAAGAAATTTACTATATGTAGTGTGTTTGTTGAAATGTGCATTGTGTTTTATGAGGTCAAATTCATCCAAAGAAATTTGCCAATAGTAGAGAAAATTACAGTGTGCATTGTGTGTGTTGAAACATACTATAAGCAATGTGTTTATAATTGTAGACACCCCATTTTGACCAGCCCTAAGACTTGGGTGCTTTCTGTTGATTACTTGATGATGACAATCAGAATGTGTTTCTTACAGAATTCTCAGTAAGAGAGATGGAATTTGAACTTTAATTCCAACATTTATACATTTTTTTGGCCAAACTATTTTAGACCTTAAAACCCTCTTTTCAAAATATTTTCTCAAATGTTTCTACGATGTTCCGAGGCTCCCATTTCAATTAAAATATTGCATTTTTCAGTAAACCAAGTATGGACAAAGTGGAAATAAATGGAAGGGAGGTGAACTCTTTGAAAAATATTTAAAAAAAAATATCTTCTTTATAGGTTTGGATAGGTTTGGATTTGAAGGAAACATGAGGGGATGGAAGAAAATTAGTTTAGGGAAAGAATGAGCATCAGATCATTAAGAAGGAAATGAATAGTCTTTACTGAATTAGGCATATCTCTTTGTACACTTAGAATTTAGATGTGAGGTTATCACCATTGCAAATTAGACTTCTAGGGATTCAATTTAGACCCAAGAACCACCTAAAACCAAGTTCGGATAAGGGAGATATGCCCATTTGAAGTTGGGCTTAAGAGCAGATTTTGTTGACCTGGCCCGAGAGAAATGAACAGCCTTCACTAAATTAGGCATATCTCTTTGTACACTTGGAATTTAGATATGAGGCCACCACCATTGGAAATTAGACTTCTGGGGCTTCAATTTAGACCTAAGAATCACCTAAAACCAAGTCCGGATAAGGGAGATATGCCCATTTGAAGTTGGGCTAAAGAGCAGATTTTGTTGACCTAACCCGAGGGAAATGAACAGCCTTCTCTAAATTAGGCATATCTCTTTGTACACTTGGAATTTAAATATGAGGCCATAACCATTGGAAAGTAGACTTTTAGGGCTTCAATCTAGACCCAAGAATCACCTAAAACCAAGTCTGGATAAGGGAGATATGCCCAATTGAAGTTGGGCTTAATAGCAGATTTTGTTGACTCGGCCCAAAACAGCAACAGGCATATTTTTGTTGGTTTTGGTTCTGTTGGGACACCTCATTTACCTATTTTCTGATCTATTCAAGTGCACCCACTCATCCTCCATTATATCTAATCATCCCCCATTGTCAAAAAGAGGTTTTGTTTGCATCTACAAAGGAGTATCCCATGAAACCACCTTGAAAATTTGCCTTCCTATCACATTCTTGTCTCCCACCTTGTCTCCTACCTTGTCTCCCACCTTCTTTTTGACCTTCACTCTCCCTCATTGCTTATATAGAATGATTATATTGTAAGAGAGAAGGAGGACTACGAAATTGAAGAGAAAAGAGTGAGAAAATTGTGAAAAAAGAGAGAAAAATTGAGTTTTTGAGCAAAAAATACTCATATCTTCCATATACACCCCATACCTTCCATAGCTACTGAACACCAAAACCACTCCAAAAATTTTGATATAGCCAAAGATTAATTGCTTTGATCATAAGAAAGAGTGTTTAGTTGTTGAAAGTGAAAAAAAATAAGAGAGTTAGCCACTTTTCCACCATACATACCCAGAGTTCCATTCTAGTTTCAAATTGAGGATTGAGAACACACTTCCTAAACTTGAGGATAATCAAGAGGAAGTTTGGAAATTAAGAAGTTCAATCTTTCTTTGGAAGATGAATTTCTAGTCTTTCATTTTCTTATATTTTCTATCTCATATTTATTTTCTTGCTTCTTATTTCATAGTGTTTTGTTATAATCCAAATGGTTTATTTATCTCATATTTATTTTCTTACTTTATATTTCATAGCGTGTTATTGTAATCTAAGTGGTTTGTTATAATCCAAATGGTTTGTTTATCTCATATTTATTTTCTTGCTTTAATTTCATATTAATTTTGTTGTAATCTTGCATGTTCTATCTTATATTTACTTTCTTATTTTAGGTTCATGTTAGTTTTGTCGCAAGTTTGCACTTTTTTTTATTTTATTTTATATTTGTTTTCTTATTTTTAATCTAATCGGTAGTGGTTAGTTGAGCCACCTACATATTTCTTGTTTGTTCCTTTCCTTGGTTTTGCTAGGCCTAGTTGGCCGGTCAGTTAGCTTCTTTCGAACAAGATGACGTAATCTCCCAATGTTGACCAATTTCCGCCGACGATTCCAAGGAACATGAAGCTTTTATTTTATTTATTTTGAGTGTTTTGCGAGGTTTTTATTTTGATGTAATATTCTCTTCATCCCTCTGTAATTTGGTTTGTAATTATTATTTCAAGTGTTGTAATAATTCCCCATCCCCACTTCTTATCTATCCCATTTTTTAATCGCTTTCCACAACTGTGCATATGTATATATCTTACATGCCATCCATGTTTTTATATACATGATTCATGCCTAGGTCCGGCTAAATTTGTATGTTTGTGCTTTAATTGATTATTACTTGATTTTGTGCGCTATCACATGTTATGTTTTACATGTCATGTTTTAGAAGCCGGATTTTTAGAAGCATTCTTGTGTATGTATTGCATTAGGATTTTGTATATAGGATTATGCATATTTTACTAATTTTGTTTTACATGTCATGCTTTAATTGATTTTATTTTAGTATCCCGCTTGTACATAATTTTTTTTATTATGTTTAGCATCTTACCATGTAGCTATTTGCTTATGTGATACAATTGTATGAATGCCAGTGGATGGAGGTTGTGTCACTTAATTTGTAATGATATTGATTTTCATGTTTGTAAACTCAATTTATTTAGATTGTACATCTTCAAAACTCTTTCAAAACTACATGAAATCAAGTTGTTCCAAAGTGGGTGACAAGAGGTGTCTCGCACGGATTCTAGAGGTGACTCACACTGTAGTACTTAGTTCCGTACAGCACTTTGTTTCATACCAGAAAATACAGATTGGCCATAGGTTCAGATATCGTCAGAGCAGACTAGTTTTAGAATCTTATAGAGTTCCAGAGTCATATGAAAGTATCCACATCCTTTCCATCATTCATTCACATTCTTTCAATTATTCACATAAGTTACTTAATTAACATGCGATAACAGAATGCTAATGGTAATCATTAGCTATAAGTAAAGCGTACTACGATAGTACTACTACTCACAGTGTTGTGGCAGAGCGATGGTTCCTCCCGGAGTGTGTCCTACACACATATATAACACACATTAGTTTCATTTTTCTTGTTAAATAATTTCCTGAGTCATTACGTTTCGAATGAATTTACAATCATCTTAAGATCATCAAAAAATTATTCTAAAAATATTAGAGGGTCGAGCATGCAAAACTGAGCAGACATTTTTTCCCGGTCTGGGCCGCACGTGCGGCAGTCCCTTCCGCACGAGCGGACATGGGCCGCACATGCGGTCCCCCTTCACCGCACGAGCGGCAGAAAGCAAAACCAAAATCCCATTTTTTTTCTCTTCTCCGTACGTGCGGTGGTGCTCCGCACGTGCGGTTGTGTCCCTGTTATGGCAGTCCGAAAGTCAAACAAACCCATCTTTGAAAACACATAGCAAGGTCCCAAAGTAGATAGATTTAACACAAGAGTAAAGTTCAAAATCACATAACAAATCAATCACAACACTTCTTAAGCCCTTAATCACTTTGAATTCATAATCATAACCAACCATAATTCTTTCCAAAGTTCTAATTATTTTGGGTTCACTTATACACATACATACATAGCCATCTAATCTTGTAATCCAAACACATAGTTGAGTATTCTCATGAGATAACAAGGAAGCAAGATGTAAATTTTCCTTCATATAACTCAATTTAGTTCTTAAAACACCCATATGGTAAGTACCACTTCTCAACTAACAATCTTCACCTATAACCCTTAACATCAACCCTAGCTCTTCCAAATGAAAGGAGATTTCTCACACATGTTCAAGAGAGAGCTTATGTAGAGTAAATTTCACATACCTTAAGTTCAAATTCTACCACCTTCACAAAGTTTCCCAATCTTCTTCTTGAAGAACTTCCTCTCAAACCCTCTCTAACTTTCCTCTTCCAATTGCACTCAGGAGATATTTTTAAATGAAGCTTCTAAGTCAAAGTTGCAAGGAACATAATTATATATAAAGGTAAGTAAATACAAAATTTAATCAGTTTAATCATTCCTAATTGAAATTTCACAGAAAATCATACTATGACCTAAAAATCATGCTGATCGTAAATGTAAAATCAATTTCAGATAATTAAGCATCTAAGGCTTCCGATTTCTGATTCAAACATTATAATTGTAACAGATGTTTTCCTTATTAGACAGATATGAATCCATAATCATAGGATTCACTTTATTAAGCTTAATTCCACTTAAAATTTCACAATGAGCATTTAAAAGCACAGAATTAGGGACTGAAAATATACCAGAATCATGTATGAGGGTCGGGTTATTACATCATCTATGTTTCACATTGCACTCGTGAGACTAGATCAAAGAGATCTTCGGAGTTCGAACAATTTAACACGCGCTGGTACTCCTCGGCATGTTACAATAATACCAGTCAAATTCGTCCAGAGAAATTTGTCACTAGTAGAGAAAATTCTCTGTGCATTGTGTTTTGTGAGGTTAAATTCATTTAGAGAAATTTGCCAATAACAGAAAAAATTACTGTGTGCATTGTATTTTTTGAATTTGATGATTGTTTTGTACCAACACATTGCATTACAGATTACATGATCATATAAGCACCCTTTTGGCACGATACGAGTTAAATTTCTCAGTGAAATTCCGGTAACTTCGTACCAGAGAAATTTCTGTAGACAATATTCTCTGTGTGGATTGTGTTGACAATCACCACTTAACATGCATTATAAAAAAAATATATATTTAACCATTGATAGTTATGAAATTTACATTAGTCAAAAAAAGATATATACATATATGTTAAACATAATCATTCCTTCAATGTATGAAAAAACAAACTGAAGTGTTATTCCTAATTACATTGTGTGCATTTTCTTCCTTTCACTAGTGTGCTTTCACTATTATACTCTTGGTTCTTCTTCTGGTGGTATTTGAATTGGTTCTGTCCATGACTGGCCAACTTTGGTCACAAATCTCTCTATGATTTCTGCTCTCATCAACCTTACGTCTTGTGTCGACAATTTCAAGCTGATAGGTTCGTGGTTGCTATATTGTCTCATTATGTAGCATACAAAGAGGCCACAATCCACATTGCATACAAATTATAGATATAATTAGTTTTAAGAAACATTCAAATTAGATTATCTTATTTATAGATGTTGTATAAAACTTACAAATCGCTGCCTTATTGTGGAGCATTGTTGACATATTCAAACTCATAATTTGTGTTTTGTGAGTTTATCAATTTGAAAGAGGGTTGTGATTGTGCCTCTCTTTCAAGGTAAGCTTTCAAAAAATTCTCCACACAATCTTGTTGCAAATTTTTTTTTTTTTTTTTTATAAATAGCAGAGAAATTTACACACAAATTAATGGGATTCTATGAAAATTATCATCACATAAAGATTATCATGGATTAGAGAAATTTGCACTCGTTATCAATTGTTTTGTATCTTTGATATATTTGTTTTGTGCATCATCCCTCTTTGGCCTTAGTAAGTTGTAGTACCTCCATAAATTGTCTTATTTGTCCAAGACTAGCAAGGTCTAGTGATTTCCATATGTTGACTTCTTATTGCTCCCGATATTTATAGGGAAATGGAGGAACCTGTAGTTCCTCCATGTTGTTTCAAGATGCTTGTCAAATAATGAGACTTGGAAAGTTTGATTTTCCGTCATCTTAATGAAGTTCTGCTGTCAAAGAAATCAAAAAATGGTTATGAGAAAGTTGAAATGACAGGAATTTCAGAAATATACACATAGAGAAATTTTAAATGCTTATAACTAGCCGGAGAAAATTAAACTAGTGACACAACTGGCTTCCAGAAGTATTTTAACAAAAGAAAGTAATAAGTAAATTCCAGATAAAATCAAATAAAAGAGTAGTAATATACCAAGCTCATGCATGTGAAAAAAAAATGAAGTTGGTTGTTGTCTTTTTCTCCTTTGGTCAGCAAATAGGATCTCTACATAACCATTAATGACCTGAAAAATATCATTTATAATTGTAACATTGGTTTATAAAGGTTGATGGAACATTGCAGAGAAATTTGATGAAAAACTTACATTGTTGGCAATTTCTTTTTCCTTTATTAGGTTTTCAATATCTTCAAAAGTAATTAGATTCAACTCACTTGTCCAGATTAAAGCCCTATAAGATGACAAATAAATGATTTAATAGTTGTTAATGTAATATAAGTTAGTAAATTGTTGTTTGTCATCTTCTATTTTATTTGTTGTACTTACTCTAGTCCAAACATATTTGATATGTGCTGCAAGACATCTTTGACATGTTCGTTTACCAATTTTGCAACTGGTAGACTTTGTGGAAAAACCCAAGATTTTCTAACACTTGTTGGTTGAGGCAAGACATACTCATCAGCATCAAGTACTTCTTTGTCTTTACTGGTTTGCTCTATTTTCTTTGCAGCTTTGTAGACACCCCATTTTTGACCGACCTTAAGACTCAGACGTCACCGATTGAGCGCTCGGTGATGTTGCATATTGTGCTCGTTCAGAAGTCTCAGAGTCGCGGCCGTGCGCCCTGCCTCCGGACTTCCGAACCCTCTTCTGTGCCTTGCCTCGGTTTGCGAACCAGACTCGGTTTTCTCTGTTTTCTTTCCTGAGGGGAGGGAGAGATCCCGTAGACTATCTCTCAGTGGCCGTGGGCTACATTTCGTGCCCGTAGGCCATTTTGCCCATTTCGGAGCCCGGTTCCCGGTTTTCGGAGCCGTCAGGCCGTGTGCCTCTGTTCGGGACCGTCTAACCATCTCTGATTCCTCCGATTTTTGGCATGCATCTCATTTACTCCCTTTCAAGGGACACTGGGGTCTTAGATACCCACTTCGTGGCCAAACACCACTTTCGGTGCTTAACGGCCGGTTTTTGGGACCCCGAACTGCGTGTTTTGGCCCCCGAGCATTCGTTTTGCATCGGTTTTTGTTCATTTTTGGCAGGTACCTCTGTTTTATCACCAGGAAGATCAGTGGAGGGTGGGAGGCTAGCAATTGTCTCAGCAACCAATTATGCTCCTCCGGCGCCCCCCGGCGTCCGTTTTTCTCACTTCCGGGCTAATGTTGAACACCTTAGGGCCATTTTCTTCGAGCCAAAACCACATATTTGTGTTGTACACACATGGGAGGACCCTAAAAACATATGGCCGGCTAGTAACTCCAATTGAACCTTTTGAACCCCTCCTAAAAGTGGCTTGTTCTCTCTCCTGTTTTACATTCTCCAAATTTGAACCACATGGTTGTGTTGAGGGGACCTGGGAGGACACCAATATCTGGTGGCCGGCCATTAACTCAACTTGACCTTTTTGACCCCTAGCCGGCCGGCCACCTGCAGCAAAAATGCCTGGCCGGCCATACTCCCCGCAGTGCATACTTTACAGCTGTATAGCTGTTTGTCCCAAAAGATCTTTGTATCCGGGGGATATTTTGGAGGGAAACACTTGGGTGCATTTCCCTCCACCTTTACACCCCTCTCTTGGTCCATATAAGGAGCCTCCCAGCTCTGTCCCTGTGGTTGAAAAAATTTCTTGGGGCATACACATACATATCCATCTCTATCTCTCTCATTTTTCTCAAGTTTGGTGCCATTTCTTGATCACTACCAAGCACCACCACCACCACTCCATTTCCAGCAGCAAGGGAAGGTTTTCCAGCAGCTAAGAAGCCACCAACTCAAGCCAAGAAGCAACAGAAGTATTGGTCTTCAAGGGTAAGCCATTTTCCCTCTTTTGTAGCACATTTTTGCTTCATTTCTTAAGCCTATTTGCTCACTGTTTTAGACTCCGATCCTAACTGAAAGGGTCACTCTTTTGAGCTTATATTCTTGTTTGTTTAAGGGCTCAACCCTGTTTGAGCCCTCCATCTACCACTTGCTTCAATATTATCTTGTATGCCATTATTTTGCATTGAATATTTGGCCTATGTGTGATCTATTTTCGAGCATGATGTGAACTGTAAGAGGGTCTATTTTGAGCCCCTCTTCAACGTTGAAGAAGGGCTCAACCCTGTTTGGGTCCTTTATCTTGCACTTGCTTCATAATCTCTCCTATTTACCGTAAATTTGCATGATTTGTTTGGCCTACGCGTAAATTGTTTTGGAGTATGTCATGAACTGTGAGTAAGCTTATTTTGTGTCCCTATACAACATTGTAGAAGGGATCAACCTTGTTGGGGGCCTCCATGTTATACTTGTCATTATACCCCTCTTTGGCCTCCATTCTTGCATGCTTTTTTAGGCCTATCTAGCTTCTGTTTTCGGCCATGAGCAGTACTGAAAATATCCATATTTTGGCCTTCTTGTCATGTTTTGTTAAGGGTCCAAGGCTGTTTGATGAATGTAAGGCATACCTCATGTTATAACCTTTGTTGGCTTCAATCTTGCATGGCATTTCTAGCATGTTTGCATACTGTTTTTGGGGTTGTCATCTACTGTTAATGTGCATATTTTTGGCCCCTCTTCAGTGTTATAGAAGGGAATTTTTCTGTTTGGACTTTGCATTTACCATCTACTTCAATACCCCTCTCTTGGCCCCTATTTTTGCATACCATTGTTGCCCTATCTATGATTGCTGTTTGGCCTTGTTTTCTACTGCAAAAATGCTTGTCTTGGGGCTGCCTTGCTACTGTATTTTTATTCCATGTCCATATTGTGCATGCATTGCATAGCTATAGGCCATTTCGGGTGCCTAATTTCGCATTTCGGGGCCATTTCATGCATCGGGTGTACTTTCGCCTCATTTCGGGACTGTTTTGCATCATTTGTGAGTGCTGAAATTCATTTGCATGTTTGCATATCACTTCCATGCCATTTCATGCCTTAGGGCCATTGCCTCGGTTTGCGTGCCCGTGTGCACGCATTTCGAGGCACTTCTTTTTTATCCGACGGCCTCTTATGTGAGTGTGGCTGAGGCTCACTCATGTTAGTGTAAGTCCATTTTGCATTCTATATGCCATTTTAGTCTCATTGCATTGCGTATGCCATTGCCTCGATTTGCGTGCCCGTGCGCACGCATTTCGAGGCATCTCATTTTAGTCTCATTGTATATCATATTTCAGGCCATTTCATGCCTTTATGTCATTGCCTCGATTTGCGTGCCCGTGTGCACGCATTTCGAGGCACTTCTTTTTTATCCGACGGCCTCTTATGTGAGTGTGGCTGAGGCTCACTCATGTTAGTGTAAGTCCATTTTGCATTCTTTATGTCATTTTAGCATCATTGCATTCCGTATGTCATTGTCTCGGTTTGCGTGCCCGTGTGCACGCATTTCGAGGCACTTCTTTTTTATCCGACAGCCTCTTATGTGAGTGTGGCTGAGGCTCACTCATGTTAGTGTAAGTCCATTTTGCATTCTTTATGTCATTTTAGCATCATTGCATTCCATATGCCATTGCCTCAGTTTGCGTGCCCGTGTGCACGCATTTCGAGGCACTTCTTTTTTATCCGACGACCTCTTATGTGAGTGTGGCTGAGGCTCACTCATGTTAGTGTAAGTCCATTTTGCATTCTTTATGTCATTTTAGCATCATTGCATTCCGTATGCCATTGCCTCAATTTGCGTGCCCGTGTGCACGCATTTCGAGACACTTCACTTTTATCCGACGGCCTCTTATGTGAGTGTGACTGAGGTCCACTCGTGTTAGTGTAAGTCCAATTTGCATTGCGTATGCCATTTCATGCCTTAGGATCATCGCCTCGGTTTGCGTGCCCGCGTGCACGCATTTCGAGGCATCTCATTTTCATAGCATTGTGTATGTTAGGATTGTATCTTAGTTGCATTTCACGCATATCATGCATATTACATCGTGTTCGGGATAGGAGTTAGCCTGGGCACGGGAAACGAGATGCGTTCCGTACTCCGAGTAACGGAATGTGTCTCAATTCCCCAGTCACCGACACTCCGGATTATCCGTGATGGAGTTAGGTTTTATTGTAGCATTCATATGCATTCATCCTATATTGAGTTGTGCAATTCGGCTCCTCGGCCATCATGCATCGAGATGCGTGATTGGTGGCACGAGGATCGAGGCATGTATATATTTGTAAAATACATTGCTATGCCCCTTTCCTGCTCTCTGTTGCAGCATATCCAGAACCAGCGGTCTTCCGAAGCTTGGCGCGCTTTTCGAGAAACATTGCAAAACAGAGGCTAATTGGGGCATCCTAGTGGATTTCCGCGCAAGGCAGCTCCAACGTACATCATTCATTAGAATCAAGGCAGCCCCTGGCTTGCATGCCAGTTTTACATTTTTCTTATTTAATTTGTTAATTAATTAGGAATTTGTATATTATTTGGGACTGTAATATTTTGGACTGTATTATTCTTTCATTCGGGACTGTATATTTATTTGGACCCTCTGCGCGAGGGCATAACTGTAATAAGTGTGGGTGTGTGTGATGTATGTCTTCCAACCCCACGTCTTTCTTCCCTTTTATTTATCTGCTTATGATGGTTAGATTAGGGCATATTTCAATTAGCATACAGTATGACAGCCTGTTTGCATCATTCATCTGTTTTGCACGCACCGGGCTCGGCGCATCATACAAATTGCATTTGTATTTCAATTCCAAATTGAATACGTGTTAGTTGTAGCATTCCATATGCCATATTTAGAATAGCCGAGCCTGCTATAGTTGCATTTTGCATGTGTTGCATTAGGCAATTCTGTGTATCTAGGATCATGCATTAGGCAATTCTAATCGGTTTTTGTTTTGGCTTGGAGTACTCGATGAGTTTTATGCTTTAGCATCCTTGCATGCGTGTGAGTGTTGCCATGTTAGCATGCTTGCCATGAGGCTATGTGCTTATGTGATATAACTGCCTTGAATGCCTGTGGGTGGAGGTTGAGTTATTTGGATTGGGATAAATCACTGATTGTTTGTTTTAAGTCCACTAGATAGTGGCAAAATCACTGTTTTTCATAAGCCCACCTGAGGGTGGCAAATCCACGACTTAGCCTACCTGCGGGTAGCACCATCAAACCATTTTCAAACAAACAAACATGAAATGTTTTGTCCCAATTCAGGCGACTCAGTCTATACTTGTATGCTATGCGCATCACATAGTAAATCTAGGCTAATAACCGGAATAAGAACACACAATGTTTTCAAAATCAGATATCATGGTTAGTAGAGGCCGGTCTTTGACCGGGCGAGCGGGGGTGCTCACGAAGTGACCTTCCCCAATCGTACCCAAGTTCCCGAGCCGAGGCAACTTTGGTGATGACGGACACGTGGCCTTTGGCACCGAGTCAGGGTTTCCTAAATTTCCCATTAAAAAATATTTAGGTGGCGACTCTGTATCTGGCAAAGCAGTCCATGTTTGGCACTTCTTTCAAAAAAATCTGTTTTCAAAACGATTTGCCGGATTTGGACTCTTTGGTTCGAGATTTAGAACCGTGACATTTGAGTCCTTCGAACTGTAGTAGACCCAATATCGAACCAGAACGAGGGGGACTCGCACTCCTCGCCCCGGGATGCGTTCGGGGACGTCTACAAGCTTGCTTTGAACCTTTAGTCACCTTCACAACTTTGGGATATTGAAAGTCTGGATCTTACTTTTCTTTCCTTTCTTTTGCCTTTAATTTCTTTATCATTGATGTAGGATCTTTTTTCACTGTAGATAGTAAAAATATTAGTAAAAGTTAAATTTCTCTGAAGTAACAGATCAGATTTCAATATGTAAATTTATTTGATTCAATATTTTCCAGTTACCATAGACTTTTGTCTTTTGTTTTGGTTATTGTTTGTGTGCCACCTGTTCTTACTGGGTTGTTGGTTGTTGTTCCACTTCTATTCTAACTATACATAGTGAAAATCAAACAAGCCCCAAAAATCAAATAAGTAAATAGATAGAGAAAATCAAATAAGCAGCAGAAATCAAACTGGCCAAACTAATGTGGTCAGAGAAATTTAACTTCTAGAGAAAATTACCATTGACAGAGAAAATTGTAATAAATAGAAATTTCTCTGAGTTAAGTTGACACAAGAACATAACTTTTTGTGGCTCAAAATTTTCACTGACCTTGGGGTTGAACTTGTGTTGGTGTTTGGTAAGGTTGTGTTGCTAGTTGGACGGATAGTTCTTGAATTTGTTCATGCAATCTAGCATTTTTAGTTTCAAGCTCTAAAATTGAATACCTCAACTGTTGAATTATTTTTGTATCATCTTCTTTTTGAACCTCCAACATCCTTAGCTTCATTTGGTTTGTGCTGTCTCTTTCTTGAAGTTCCGAGTTATTTGATGTCAAGTTTGTTATTACAATGTCCTTTTCTAAGTAATTCATTCCAATTTTTCTCTTCTTCTATTTTGAATTTAGAAAGTGCCTTTAGTCTTTGATGTAGATTAGCAATTTGAGCATCCTTTGATTCCTCAGATTCTTGAGACTGATGCATTGTTGAACCACAAATGCTATCCTGATGTTGGTCCATCGGCTCATTATGTTTTTCTTTATCCCTTTCCTCATTGTTTTCTTCTTCCTCTTTAGATTTAGTGCATTCATCTTCTTCTTCATTGTCTTCTTTTTTTTTTTTCTGTTCATTTTCTTCTTTGTCTTCTACTTCTTCTGTAGCGATCCCAGCTTTGCCACTTTGCTGAGTATGTCGGGGATCAAGCCGCCTAGTCAGCTTGCGGGGGTCCAGGGGGCAGCGTCCTTTGGCGGGTCCAAGGGCAGCGCCCTGGTGGGGATCGAGCTACCTGGTCAACTCGCAGGGGTCCAGGGGGCAGTGCCCCTTGCCAGGTCCTAGGGCAGCGCTCCCGAAGCAAAAATGCAAAATGCATTAGAAGTTGCTTGTCTGCTCGAGCGGCCATTTATGTGCTCGAGCGGAGAATGTTTGGTTTCAGAAGTTTGACCTATCTGCAAAAGTACTGGAAAAGTGTACTTGATGCTCGAGCGGACCATGTTATATCAGTTCGTGAATCTAATATTTCAGATCACTTTTGTATATCTCTCTCTCTAAAAACCCTTTCCTCTAATTTCTTTCTACATTTCCCTACACCAAATTAGATCAAAACTTTGATTTCTCAAGATCCATTAGAGTTCTGCCATAAGTTCTTCATCAAAGTTGGTTAACTTCTCGAGGGCTTCGTTGTGTGAGGTGAAGATTGAGTTTTGACACTGTTGATTTTTGGGGATTTCATCTCATTTCTTCTTCAAAACTTGAGGTAGAGATTTTCTTAGAGTTATATATATATATATATATTTTTGCAAGATCTATATGATTTTCGAAATAATCTTTCGATAACTTTGAAAATTGATTGTTGATTCAAGAAGTTAAGCGATTTTGAAAATGAGTTTGTCTCTTATTCTTTTAAAATGATTTTATGGGTTTTGATCTCCGTTGATTGAAGAAAAGATGATTTTGGAAAGTTTTCTTTCAAAAGATTTGAGTTGTATAGTTTTGGTGAGAAAACCTAGAATTTGGGAATTTTTTTAAGAAGACTGAAAATCCATGAATGATATTGTCATATTTTTTTGTATGTCAAAATAAATGGATGTTTGGAAAATTTCTTATTTATATTTATATAAATGATGAATTTCAGGAAATATGAGAATTGTTGTTCATTTTGAAAATTATTGTTCAAAACGTTGAAATAGTCTTGAAATAACTAATTGTTAAGGATACGTGAGAAGAGGGAATTGTGTTATCCTTTGGATGATGAATTGGAATAAAAGTATTTATATTCATCTTGTGAAATTGGCATATCAATTCATTTGATTACATTAAACTTTGAAAGTTGATTGGAAAACTTGCATTGAGAAAAGAATGTTGAGAACCAAGTTTTCATGGAATGGTTTTGAGGTAAATACGTTGGTAAGTCTCGATAGGTGGTGTAGATGATATTGAATATGTTGGCTTGAAAGTCTGGGGTGAAAGGCCGAAAACCAGCGCAGATAGGTGTCGAGCCTTCCGATTAATACCGGTAAAAATGACAATTTGGTAGTACTTGTATATTCTACTTGCAGACACCGACCTAGGGATTACCAGAGTCGTATTTATCGCCCTTCAAATAAATTGTTAAGTTTTGAACAATTGAAATTGCATGATATCATTGAGCATGATGGTTTTCAAAAGATGAAAATGTGATTTATCTTCAAAAAGGGCATAGCATGGCATGTGCATTTCATCTCTTGAGACTTGTATAAAATGTATATACTTTGTTAAGAATTTCCTATTGGGTTTTATGCTCACCTTACGGGATTTTTGAGCAGGAAAAGATGTGGTGATTCCACCTAATTAGGGGCGTGGAAGTATGTGTGTTGAGAGTACAATGCTTTCATTTTACTGTGACTCTGTGTGTAAGCCAAGGGCTGTGTTTGTGTGGGTTTGAATAATCGTTTTGTGTAACCAGGCTCAAACCTTGGAAACTTGTAAACCCTTGGGGTTATTTATTTGTTTATTTACTTGTTGTTGGATTAATGTATTGTTGCATGAAGAATCATTGTATCATGTAATGTAAGTTTGGAGATTTATATTCGGTTTTCCTTGAAAGAGTCATGATTGTTGTATTATCATTTGGGCTAGAAATTTGGGGCTTTACATCTTCATTTTCTTCTCTAGCTTCCGCTTCTACACTGTTTGCTTGATCTTCTTCTCCATTGTTTGCTTCATGTTCTTCTGTGTTGCCTTCTTCTTTTTCATTCCCTCATTCTTCTTCTGATGAATCTTCTAATGTCTCCTTGAATTTGACCAATGCCTTTTTTGATTCTTTCTTCTTTTTTTTACCCAAGATAAAACTCCTCTGATGGATTTTTAACTAGCTCCTTATTATCTATCTGTAACGGGAGGCTCTTTTATTAGAGAAATGTTAAAAATTCGCTGAGAGAAAAATTCAAATAAGACAGATAAAATTTATCTAAATCATACTAATAGGAAACAAACTTCAAAAAAAATTGTATGGGCCAGAGAAAATTATGAAACAAGTAACATAATTTAGATATCAGAAAAAATTAATCAGGGAAGATAAGTTAATGTCACTATAATTATGGTCAGAGAAATTTGGATTCCAGAGAATGTAACGCCCCACATTTTATTACTCGAAATCCATTACCAAATTCATTAAGTTTATTCAATTTCAGAGATAACATGCGGAAACTCTTTACATCATTTGTAAGAATAGATAAAGATTCTCTCATCCGAAAATGCAACATGTACATAACTAAATAAAATTGTCCGCAGGCTTACATTTTTAAAGTAAAAGAAAGGGTTTAACCCTTTTACATCAATGGCATTCTGCCCACAAATAAAAAGCCCCATGGCCAACACATAAAGAAGATCCTCGATCTTGAAACCCATCTCAACGTTCACCTGAAAAAGGATTAGCGACGTGGGATGAACATAAAGTCCAATAGGGATCTCAACATGATCCTAAACAATAGCAACTTACAGATAGCTATGATCATGAATGCATAGTCTCATACTGTATAAATAATGTGACGGTTTATACAAAAATATACGAATATAGGAACTTTTCTCAAAATCGTTCATTTCATTCAATAACATAAACAATTCACTTTTCTTTCTTCTTGTTACCTTTTTCCAAAAATTCATATGATTATAACCAGTTTCAGATGAAAACAATTTCACAAAGCCCATTACGTTTCCTTTCACTTTCCAAACTTACACTTATTTGCCTTTTCAAAACATGTTCACAAGTATTCAGAGTCTTTCACATTTTTCACAATCTTAACACAATACTTACGTCCGTTTCCAACACATTCATAACTATACAAGTATGCCTTTAATACAAAAGGAAAACAACAAGCCATTAATAACTATCTGCTTCAACAATTGAGGCAACACGGCCTTCTAGAACAATACCATCATAACCCATGATATACCCAGATACACTGAGACAATAATGATAAATAAATTATGCTCTACCTGCCTTAAGCACGGTAAGCCAATGATACACATTTAGTCAATTTAGTCTTACTTCATTTCACGACCATTCATTTCAAGTTAACTTATTTCATCTCAATTCATAAGTTAATTCATTACATTTAGACACTCAACTGAGGCTACAACTCAGGAGTTCTTAATCAACAAAATTATTACACAAACACTTCAATCTTGCCATTTTACGGAATTCTCATCCGAGGGAACTGGCACCCATATATGCACAAGGTTTCAAGATTTGCCATTTTACGGAATTTTCATCCGAGGGAATCGGCACCCATATATATAAGATTTCGGGACTTTCACCCTGGACACTCTGGTCAACTTAATTTTCAGTAGAGTCCATCCCCTATCTCCTCCCAAACAGTGGAGTACATCCCTTATCTCCTCCCAAACAATGATACATATACAATGTATTTAAAGGCATGACATATACAATGACTACCAAAATTCACACATTCAACAATTTAATCAAACCGTCATATTCAATGACAACCAGTAAAGGATTTATTTCAATTCTCTTAGTCCACATGCAATTTTTACAACAGTCATAGCTATCCTCCACCGATAGCTCAAAACATATATTTCTAAACATGTATACAATTTCCAAATAGATAAACTATCCATATTTTCATAGGTGAGAGATTTCAAATATCCAATCCTACCATTTACATTCATATCTATCCATTTCTGCATCTAATATGAAAGGAAAACAAAAATCCAATTCTCGCATAACTTACAGTCCAATAACAATGATAATATGTGAAGGTTCCAAGATCCAATCTCAAGTTCATTCTTCGTTTACAAAGGGTGAGGATTTCATTTTCTTTCAAAAGAACACTTTTCTTTGTTTTCCAATCCACACAACTCCAACCATTTTCTAAGAATTCATTCTCGTCATTTTACAAAATCAAAACCAAATCCATCATCTTTATTTTACAAAGCCAATTCCATTGGTATCAAAACCATAACTCAACTCAACTTCACGTGATTAGTCTAAAACAATACCAACACCGTGGCTACTTCTCTTTTTATTTTCTTTTTATATAAATACAATTATCCAACCCATATAAGCAAAATATCATCCTCTTTATTTTACAAAGCCAATTCCATTGGTATCAAAACCATAACTCAACTCAACTTCACGTGATTAGTCTAAAACAATACCAACACCGTGGCTACTTCTCTTTTTATTTTCCTTTTATATAAATACAATTATCCAACTTATATAAGCAAAATATGAAGGTTATTCAACTCCCTCCCTTTTAAACCCATTATATCAATAATATCAAATTAGAGCCTTCCTCATTTTCTTCATAAACATAGTAAGTCATTTCCCAAATTACTCAACAACAAACAATTTAACAACACCATTCACAAATATCAAACCCTAGATCTCCTATTCATAGCTTTCAAGAAAACCCATAATGAATATAGTTTTTATGCAATAAAAACTACCATATGTCTATCCATAGATGAAGTATTGGAAAAGAGCAAAGAATTCCCTATCTCTTGAAGCAAAGAGAAAACAACCCAAAAATCACCGGCGACGAAACCATGAACCACTCGGACCAAAAGGAAGCCCTTGACGAGATCTACAATCTTTCTCAAAGAACCATGGTGAAAAGATCACTCTAGGTGAGTAGATATAGAGATCTTTGAGCAAAAAATGATTTTGGAGAATAAGAGAGTGACTCATGGTTTTGAGAGGGGAGAAGAGAAGAAAAAGTAAAGAAAAAGTTAAGTGGGGGACCTATTTATAGTACTAGGTCAAAGTAAAATGAAGCCCCAAAGTCAACCCAAAAGATCAAGTCAAAATCCCCAAAAAGTAGGGCCCAAACTGGACTGAAAAATCTGAAAAAAGTTGCAGGTGTCGACCCTTCAGGCAGAAAAGTAAAGAGTGTAACAAGTAAGGTGTCGACCCTTCCCAAGCTGGTGTCGACACCAAAATGCAGTGTGCAAATTTCAGAACAAGGGTTGACCCTTCCCAGATTCGTGTCGACCCTTGCGGCCAACAAAAAGAGAAGGTGTCAACACCACCCAGACCGGTGTCGACACCAAAATGCAGTGAACAAATTCAGAACAAGGGTCGACCCCTCTCTGATTGGTGTCGACCCTTGTGGCCAACTAAAAGAGAAGGTGTCGACACCACCAAGACCGGTGTCGACCCCAGAACATGATTTTCAAGTTTCCAAACAACTTTTCAACGCGAACAAGCGTGAATGAGCAATCCCAACAAGTTTAAATCAATTTTCACTCATCCAAAACCAAGATACAACAACACCGAAGATTCCCAAAACATAATAAATGATTCAAATACAATTCCCAAAAGTTTTAAAATGGTACAAGTGCTACAGAGAAAATTCATTACAAGGGCAAAAATTAACAGTGTTAATCAAAGAAGCAACATAAATTGAAATTTCAGAGAAAATTGATCTCAATCAGTCAAGGCACATAAGTTATAGGCTAGAGAAAATTACACACAAGGAGAAATAATTTTATGAGCAAAGAAAATTATGAAACAATCAACATAATTCAGATATTAGAGAAAATCAATTAGGGCATATAAGTTAATGTGTTACAATTGTGGTCAGAGAAATTTGGATTCCAGAGAAAATTCATTACAAGAGCAGAAATAAACCAGTGGTAATCAAAGAAGAAACATAAATTGAAAGTTCAGAGAAAATTGATGTCAATCAGTCAAGGCACATAAGTTATTCCATATAAGATATTGCATCGTAGAGAAAATTGATCTCAATCAAGCAAGGTACAAAGAGGGAAACAAACCAGTGGTTAGAGAAATTTTGGAATTTCACTGAGACTTCAGTGGCGATAGAAATCTAACATGTCGAGATGCAAGAGAGTGGCTTGGTGTCTTCTACAACTGTTTGGTCAAGTTTTGCAGGTTCCACTTTGCACATCTTGGGAATTCTGTTGTTCTACTGTCTTCCGAGTCAATGATAGTCGCATGTTCGCATAGCCAATACTGTGATGGAAATTGAAATAATTAAATTTTGCTAAACACACAAATTTGTAAGTATCATAACTATAAATTCTACTTACCAGCAATGCAATGACGCACCCCGTAACTTTTTCTGGAGTTCTGTGCAATGCAGTGATAGAATCGATCAATGTTGCTATGATTGTTTCTGACCAATCATACTACTTCATTGATTCAAGAGGTTCTACATACTTGATAAAAACCCATCCTATTGAATTTCCACTGGTTGCAAAAAATAGGATGAGACACAAGTACAAGGTAACAATGATTGCTACATCTTTAAAGTTAGTTGGTTGCTTGCCTTTCATTGCTTTGACCAAGGCATTCTTAAGAAAAGGACCAGTGAGCCTCGTGTCCTTTGGGAATCTTCGCCTTAGGAATGCAGTATTTGGCTTTTTTGAGTATCTTAATGACATGGCTCTTTTACCACCTTGCAAACCAAAAATCAAGGTCATGCCATTGGTTGTCAAGGTCAAGTTCTTTTTACCAACTGTGAATGCTTTCATTTTTTCATTGTAACGTTGGATTATTGCAACTACATAATCAACAGATTTCCTAGACTTCCTTGGATCCATCCTTCCAGTGGTTAGAGCTTAGATCAAATACCAAAATGGAGTCTTTTGAAGCTCTTCAAGTTGCTTTGAATTGAATTTAAGTGTTTGAAAAAAGTAGACAACTGATGAGAGATTGGATCGGTATTGAATGTTGTAATGAGTTCTCTTTCTTTGGAGTTTAACAGGTTTTTTCCCCGTTGAGCTTGAGTCTTTTGAAGTTGGGGTATTCATCTTGATGCTTGTTGCTTCATCACCTTGGACTTTTGTTTTTTGACAAGGAGTTTGTGGTGTTTTGCTACTTTTTGATCTAAGATCATAAGAAGATTGAAACAGTTTCTATTTCTTTCTTGGTGTTTCTGGTGTTTTGTGGCTTTTACGTTTCGCCATTTCTAGAGAATGAAAATATAAAGATGTCAACATTAAATCCCAGAGAAAATTGAACATGCTAGAGAAAATTACACATAAGGGAAAAAATTAAGATGGCCAGAGAAAATTATAAATGTTAGAGAAATTTAGACACTGAAAATTAAATGTTAGAGCACTAATAAACATAGCAGGCTAGAGAAAATTTCCATTCCACAGTTAGCAAGATAAAGATGCCGTAGAAACTTACAGAACAAAGAAACCAAGAATTGAACAAAATAAACATACCAGAGAAAATTACATATATCAAAGAAAATTAAATATGGCAAGCCAAAGAAAATTTCCATTTCATAATATGAAAATGCCAGAGAAATTACAGACAACCAGAGAAAATTAAACATGACAGACACACACAAGGGAGAAAAGTGATGTAGCCAAAGAAAATTATAAATGCCAAAGAAACATAGACACAAACAAGAGAGTAAAATTACATATAGATGTAAAATAGTCAGAGAAAATTCAAGAAAGAAACATAAATCTAGCAAGAATAAGTTCAAAACTTAGAGAAATAACATTTTTCAAATTCATGTAACTTTTTATTATGAAATTGAAACCCTAATTAATGGAAGGCTAATATAATATGCAATTAACTGTGTTTCTAGAGAAAAACTTGTTGGATTGTAGAAAACTTACCAGAATGATGATGAAATTCTAATTACGAATTGATATGCCTTGAGATGAAGATATAATGAGATGAAGATGAACTAAGATGACGATGAACAGCGAAAACGGGTTAGAGAAATTTGTGAGGAAGGAATGGAAAAGATTTTAGCAGAAGATAATACAACCATAATGTCAATAGTGAAGATGATTGTGAAACCCTAATTATCCTGTTCTCTTGCTTGTGAAGATGGTTGGATGTTTGGAATGGAACTGAGTCATCGGAATCCAGTGGAGTGTTCTCAGTTGATTTGTGAAGGGTATTTTGGTCCAAAAAAGAATTAAAAAAGTGCACCTTCAAGTTGAGGGACCTGATGCATCATCTTTTTTTTTGGTGTCCTGTATCCTCCAAATTACTATTATTAGGGACCTTAAAAAAATTCCCCTATAAAATTCAACAATCATAGAAACAAAGTTTCTGACCTATCATTTGATGGGGACTTAAGGCTTGGTTTGATTTTGTTTGATTTGGTTTACATAAAATATATTTATTTAAATTAAGTTTTAAAATTTTGATTATAACTATGCAATGTGTTTATAATTTTAACACAACATAGTTGAATAATAATTTTGATTATAAGAAATTAATCAAAATTTTAAATTCAATCTGTTTAAAAATTCTATGAAACTAATAACATAATTGAAATTAACTATTGAATAATAATTAAGTAAAAAATATGGTCATTGAATTTGTGTTCTTCAAATGGGTCCAAAAGACCTTATATACAATTAGTTTTCGTTATATATATAACGACTATTATGAGTGGAAAATAAAGTAGTTTATTTCTATATTTATTAAGAAATTTGAGATTCATTTGCTTGAAATGCTCCTTTGTATAGCAGATTTTTTACTGCAAAAGAGAAACTTATCATTTAAAATTTAATTAGTGTACTCACTACATATATGCAAAGAAACAAATTTAAACCTATGAAGATCTCAAATAAAAAATAAAAATCTAAACAAAAATGTTATACATAATTAAGTTTAGTTACATTTGGATTTAAATCGAGCGTCTTCCTTATTTATTACAACAAAATAAAACATATAAATTAATATAATTGAAGAAAAAAATATAATGAAAAGTAAATGGGATTGAACAAAAACTTCCTTCAAACTTGTGAATTTGTTCCAAATACTCTTCTCGATTGGTAAAATTTTTCTGAAAAAAAAAAAAAAAATGTGTGAACTCCAATCGCATCACAAAATATCAATCTTTGTGTTAGTCTTTTAACCATGTGTTGTCACTATTACTTTTTTTCCTGTACATTGTACTTGTGAAAATTTTAAAAAATGAACAATAGATTTTGAAGGTTTAATCACATCTACTGCATTATTCTAATTTCAACAACTAACTAGAATTATGAAGAAAAAAAATTAAATACACTAAATGACCTAAAACTATAAAAAAAAAAAAAAAAAAAATCTGTAAAAGAAAAAAGAGAGCAAAAAATGTAATATTAGATTTCAAACATGTATTTCTTTTAATATAAGATGCCAAAAATCTTGCATATAACTTGTTTAATTCCTTTGCAAGATTCCTTCTCTTCTATACTCTTTTGCCCAATTTCATATTGTTATAGAAGTTGAGTTTTGAGATTTATAAGTTTAATTTTTTGTGAAATATCTTTGGGTAAAATATAAATTTGATGAAGGAATTAAAATTAAAGTCAAACTAATCTTTTATCTCTAAAATATTTTGAAAATCTCTTATTCATTTGGAATTTGAATTTTGAGTATATTTTTCATTTAAAAGTCATAAAAGGATATAAATGGATTAATTACTATATTTTTAAAATGATTCGATAAAAGGTAGTTAATAGAAGATTTTTTAATTATTTAAAAAATAAGAATTCTAAAAAAATAGTATTAGAGTTTTAAGTTGGAAAATTTATCTAAAACCCATCCATTGGACCATTGTTGAGTGAAAATCATAAACCAATTTATTTTTCTTTGTAAACCCTCTAAGAGAAAACACATAATTGAGTAAGAACAAAATAAAATATTTTTTTTCCTTAGACAATATTGTCAGAGTAACATGTTACCATTACTGTTTACATAAATTTCGGCAGTAATTTTTTATTTTTTTATTTTTTTTAAGAATTTCATAGTCAACCTAGATCTTATTTGATAGACCTTAATGAGAGGATTCTAAAAAGTTATATTATTTTAAAGTTTAATATTTTGATAATAGTTGTGTGCGCTAAACTTTTCAAGAATTTTTTTTTATACTTGTCCTTAATGTATTTGAATTTTATTATAAGGGGGTTTTGATCAAATCCTTTTTTTAAGTTTCATAAGAATCTTCTGATGAGAAACTCTATTACAAATTAATTATTAGCATAAATAAATGAAAGTAATATATATTTATATATATATTATTGACATTTAGCCACACTTTATAAATTATTTTGCTTCGTATGCCCTAGTTGTCAAGCTTCCATTATCACCTTTTAACAATAGTGATAACTTGACAAGGACTTAGCCACATAGTGGCAAGGACATAACCAATCCTCAAAATTCAGGAGGTGTTTGACTTAAGAATTTTGAAAGAAATTTAGAAAAGAAAAATATAAATATAAATAAAATGTGAATAAAATATATTTATATTTTATTTATTTTTACACATTTTTTTTTTTGTTGACATTTTCAAATCATTTTCTAAATGATTAAACCAAATCTATATATTATATAAGGAAAAAAGTGTTTTTAGTGAAAAACCTTGTAAGAGTTTCAATATATCATACTAATTTTCTGAATTTTTTTAATTTTAAATAATTAAGAAAATATCCATTGGCTAGCTTTTATTTGATAATCCCATATCGGGAAAAGAAGGAAAAAAATGAATTATTTTACTCATATAAAGGGAATTTTATACTCCCATCTCATTTAATGAGGAGTCTTGTGAGAGTTTCAATATCTCATCATACTGATTTTCTTGATTAAAATTAAGAAAATCTCCATTTAATAGCTTTTATTTGATAATCTCACATCGAGAAAAGAAGAAAAAATTAGTTATTTTACTCATATAAAATGAATCTTATACTCTCATCTCATTTAATATTGTAGTATTGTGTATGTTTCGATTCAGTATAGTTTAAATTTAAAAAAATTTAATTAATTAATTATCACCTAGCCGATATCTCATACTAATTTTCTTAATTTTCTTAATTTTAAATAATTAAGAAAATTTCTATTGACTAGTTTTCATTTGATAATCCCATATTAGGAAGAGAAGAAAAAAAAAAGAGTTATTTTACTCATATAAAAGGAATCTTATACTCCCATCCCATTTAGTAAGGAGCCTTGTTAGAGCAATATCTCATATTAATTTTTTTGATTTTCTTAATTTTAAACAATTAATAAAATCTTCATTGACTAACTTTTATTTGATAATCCCACATCAGGAAAAGAATGGGAAAAAATGACTTATTTTACTCATATAAAGGGAATCTTATATTTCCATCCCATTTCATATTATAGTGTTGTGCATACTTCAATTCAATATAGTTTAAATTTTAAAAATTTTAATTAATTAATTAATTATAACCTAGCCGATTTTAGATTGATTTCATTTCATTTTTGATTTGATTGATTTGTTAGTTTAACTGCGATTTTAGCGGTTTTATCAAAATATGTAACAACCTCGGAATAAACCCATAAATCATGCATTCATTACATCCATAAACTGAAGAGAATAAAACATATTGCCATTCATCAGAGTATTCTTACAAAATATGTTACATGTTGACAACAAAAGTAAATGTCCTATAGGCTTATAATTTTCCAAGTCAACACTTGGGTTCAACAAAAGTAGAGTTCTAACGGTTTATACAAAATAAGCCCATGGCTTGATATACATGTAATATACAAAAGAGAACAACAAAAAGAGCTATCAGCCTCAAGCCTCCCAAGCTACGTCATTGGAGGTGACATATCACCTGAACCTGAAAATGATGTCCCATATAGGGTGAGTCAATGCTCAGTAGAGATATGCTAAACATAATATGAGTAATAACTAAAACATTAGCATTTGATAAATGTTTAACTCATATAAATCAACTCATAACACATTTCAGTTCCATGACACATATGTCCATGTTTCATTCCATTTTCCTTTACTTAACAATTTCGATTTATAAACATGGCTCAGAACCTGGCCAAACAATTCCCATGAGACTACGACTCATGTTAAAAACCTTTCCAATATCAACAATTCAAATGAATTAAAATTCATAACAAACACTTCCATACTTCACAATTCACATGAGATAACAACTCATAATAAAACACTTCCATACTTCACAAATGATACACAGATTCGCTGTATCAATGGAGTCTATCCCCTATCTCCTCCCAAATAATATCCGGTTTAGGAGTCCATCCCCTATCTCCTCCTAAACCGTAGAGTACATCCTCTATCTCCTCCCACACAAAACAATGTATATAAACAATTATCATATACATGATCAATCAATACACAAATTCGATGTATTATTCCAACCGTCATATTCGATGACATATTCAACCGATTAGTTTTAATTCACCTAATCATCATGCAGTGTCTACAACAATCAAGACTATCCTCCACCGATAGCCCAAAGCAATTATTTCTAAACAGATAATAAATGCATCAACAGATAAATTATCAACAATTCTCAAAGGTGAATGGTTAAGCAATCCAACTCCACCATTCATTCCCATAATTACCCAATTTCATTAATTCCAACTCAATTTCATGATTTCATAACCTTCCAAATTAATTATACAAATTAATTCATAACAACGAATTAAGGCTTTTCTCTCCCTTTCCTCAACATTGACCTAAAGGCTCAAATACTAACAATAAACAACAATAACCCCATTTGAGACCCAAAATACACATGTATTGGCCCAAAGAACAAAACCCCTCTTTATGCATTTTGAAACCCTAACACCCAAAATTACCCAACTTCAACATTAAATCACAATGATCAAAAGTTTATGTCAAAGATCATAAAAGTGAGTAGTTATCCCTACCTCAAAAGATGAGACCAAATGGAGATGATGAAGAATTTCCAAAGTGCTCCAAACTTCAAGATTTTCGGATCAAAATGAAGAGCAAGCCAAACCCCACACTTTTTACAAAGGGACAAGGGTGGAGATTCACTCAAACTAGATCAAACCTTGGAGAGAAGTTGAAATCTAGAGAGAGGAGCTCTCTAATGGAGGTTTTGAAAAGTAAGAGAGAGAGAGTGTAAAAAGTGATTTAAAATAACACAGTCCAGATCTGATATATGTATGACTCGCTTGAGCGAAGAATAGGACGCTCGAGCATCAAACACAAAAACTTAACCTGCACGAGCGCAAAAATACCCGCTCGAGCGCCAAGGCACAAAACAAGACACCACCCGCTCGAGCGCAAAAAAGAACCCGCTCGAGCGTAGATTATACTCTTCTAGTACTTTTACAGACATCAAACACCCGCTCGAGCGCAAGTATACCTGCTCGAGCGCGATCCGCTCGAGCGTGAAAAACACATTGCAGTATTTTTGCAGACGGACAAACTACTGAAGGTATGCAAACTCCGCTCGAGCGCAAGAAGACCCGCTCGAGCGGATCACTAAAAATCTAGGCAACAAGAGTTGGGACAAAAGCTCAACTAACTTGTTCGAAACACGCCCAAGACAATTCTAAACTCAAATACAAAGAGTTAAAGGACGGAAATGAAATACAGACAACAACAACTATCAACGGAACCGAGTACGGAATACAGTAAACATGAGAGGAAAACCGGGATCGCTATAAAATATATTGATTAGATTTGTTTGATTCGAAATAAACTAAAGATTGATCTGATTAAAGATTGAAAGACTGAGATTGCTTGATTAGAAATAAATTTTCCGCCCAAATAATAGTTAACTTTTATTTTATAATCCCACATCGAAAAAAGAAAAAAAAAGAAAAAGAAGTGAGTTGTTTTACTTATATAAAGTGAATCTTAATAATGTAGTATTGTGTATATTTTAATTCAAGGCAGTTTAAATTTTAAAATTAAAAAAATATTTAAAAGTTTTAATTAATTAATTTTTAAATAAGTTGGTTGGTCATTTGACCTAATCGATTAGGCTGAACCATTTTGGGTTTGACCAATTAGGCGGTTTAATCGTGATTCCTCATATTGATTTTAATAATTTTAATCAATTAAAAAAAATTCATTGGCTAACTTCCATTTAACCAGATAAAAATAAAACTCTAATTAGTTTATGATTTATTTTATAATCCCACATCAGGAGAAGAAGAAAAAGCAAAGTTTGTTTCACTATCTAACTATATATTATACAAGGGAAATGGGATTTTTAGGGAAAAGCTTTCTAGGAGTTTCAAGCCCTTATTCTAAAATTATTGAATTTTCTTAATTTTAAATAATTAAGAAAATTCCTGTTGGCTAGCTTCCATTTACCTTTTATTTTACAATCTCACATCGAACAAAGAAAGAAAAAGTGAATTGTTTCACTTATATAAAATGAATCTTATACTCTCATACTCATTTTTTTGATTTTCTTAATTTTAAACAATTAAGAAAATCCCCATTGGCTAACTTCCATTTAAATTTTATTTTACAATCCCGTATAGTTTTAATTTTAAAAATAATTTTGTATGAGATTTTGAAACTTTCATAATATTTAACTTTAAAATAATTATAATCCTACATCGAAAAAAGAAAGAAAAAGTGAGTTGTTTCACTTATATAAAGTGTTACAACCCCACATCAGAAAAAGAAAGAAAAGTGAGTTATTTCACTTATATAAAATGAATCTCATAAAGGGAGAAGTCTTCCAAAAGCTTAATTTACCTTTTAAGAAAATTCCCATTAACTAGTTTTCATTTATCTTTTATTTTACAATCCCAAATCGGGAAAAAAAAGGAAGAAGTGAATTGTTTCATTTACATAAAGTGAATCTTATACTCCAATTTATATAAATTATAATTTATCTAAATTATTGAAATTTCTTAATTTTAAACAATTAAGAAAATTCCAATTGGTTAACTTTCATTTAACTTTTATTTTAAAATTCCAAATCGGGAAAAGAAAAAGAAAAAGTGAGTTGTTTATTTACATAAAATGAATCTTATGCTCTCCAATTTATATAAATTATTGAAATTTCTTAATTTTAAACAATTAAGAAAATCTCCATTGGTTAGTTTTCATTTAATTTTTATTTTACAATCCCACCTCGGGAAAAGAAGAAAAAAGTAAATTGTTTCGTTTATATAAAGTGAATCTTATGCTCCCATTTATATAAATAAAAGAAAAGTTTTAGTGAGAAGCCTTATAATCAATACTATTTTTTTTTAATTTTCTTAATTTTAAACAATTAAAAAAATATCCATTGGTTAGCTTCTATTTAACTTTTATTTTATAATCTCACATAGACGTTTTGATTTTAAAAATAATTTTGTTTGAGATTTTGAAACTCTCATAATATTTAATTTTAAAATAATTACAATCTCACATCGTGGAAAAAAATAAAAAGTGAGTTGTTTTACTCATATAAAGTATCTCATTTAATGTTATAGTATTGTACATGTTTTGATTCAAGATGGTTTAAATTTTAAAATAAAATTTAAAGGTTTTAATTAATTAATTTTGTTGTAAATTGGTTGGTCTTTTGACTTAGCCGATTAGGCTGAATCGTTTTCGATTTGACTAATTCACTGGTTTAACCACGATTTTACCTATTTCATCAAAATATATTGCTTAGATTTGTTAGATTTGAAATAAACTAAGATTGACTTTATTAAAAATTGAACGACTAAGATTGCTTAATTAGAAATGAACTTCCCGTTCAAACAACTATTAACTTTTATTTTACAATCTCACATCAAGAAAATGAGAAAAAATATGAGTTGTTTCACTATATAAACCTTATGCTCCCATTTAATATTGTAGTGTTGTGTATGTTTCAGTTCAAGACAGTTTTATTTTAATATTGTAGCGTCCATTTAATTTTTATTTTATAATCCCACATCGAGAAAAGAATGAAAAAGTGAATTGTTTCTGAGAGGGTAATTTATATTTAATAAATTGGGCCGAGCTAGGAGTTGGGCCGAGATAAGCCCAATTCGAAAGAGTAGAATTACTCCGGTCCGAAAGAGAGGTAGGGTGACTCCGGTCCCAGAAGGAAGTAGAGTTACTCCGGTCCGAAGTGGCGGTAGACCGGTCTAAATAAGATGCTTTGATGTTAGTCCGGTCGTAGCCATGGTGGTTAGTCCGGCCGAAGTGAGGTCTGGTTGGTATACTCCGGTTGAGAATATATGATGGGTAGCTCGGTCTTAAGCGGTCACTTCGGTCGGAGAGTGTGCAAAACCGAGGTAAACCATGGTTCTGAAAGTAGTTCGCATCAACTCCCTTATGGATAGCTCGGTCTTAGTATGGGAAAGCCGAGGTAAGGGAGAGTATAGTAAGGGCCGAACTAACAGGTACTCCGGTCGTTTGGAGTTCGGCCATAGAAGGACCATCTCACTTGGTTTAAGCAGTGAGGGGGGTGTTGGAGGATAAGCATTATCTTCCAGGAATTTGAATCCTAGGAGGACTCTACATGGAGGAGTTAGAGTCCCACTAGGATTGTGCCACTCGAAACCTATATAAGCTCACCAATATCACCTATGAAGAGGTAATGCAATTTTTGTTCCCTGACCACATTGAGCTTTTGCCTGTTTGTCTTGCTTACTGACTTAGGCATCGGAGGGGTTTTCCGGCACACACCCGCCGGCCAGCTCAAGTTTGAGTTTTCAGGTGACAGAACGACGACGTGCAGAAGAACACAGGCTTGATCAACAGGATTATACGTGAAGGTGAATCTCTTTCCCGTACAGTTTCACTTATATAAAGTGAATCTTATATTCTCATTTATATAAACAAAATGAGATTTTTAATGAGAAGCCTTATGATCAATATCTCATACTATTTTTTTTCCCTTAATTTTAAACAGTTAAAAAAATCCCGATTGGTTAGCTTCCATTTAACTTTTAGTTTACATAATATAAAAAAATTAAATATAGTTATCATATTTTTATTAAATAATATTTTTTTTATCCCATGTATAGTACGGGTGATATGCTAGTACACTTTTATAATATTTATATACAATCCTCACATTTTTATTATTTTTAATATTTAATATAGAGAACTGTAATCAACTCATCCCATCAGTTGGTATAAGAGCTTATAAACAAACTTTGAATTATATCAAGTAAGCGTATTGATTGACGTCCAAAAATTATATAACTTATAAAATTAAACTTATTGGTTGACTTCTAAAAATTACTTGATAATAAACTTCCGATAATAAATCTTGTAGTCGACGCAAACTTGTCATTTTCCATTCTTTTTTTAGAACGACGACGGTGTTAGAGATCCACTATGGGTAATGCACTTCCCGAATCGTTCCAGCTTCCAACAAATTCCTTATCTCTTCAGCCACCACCTCGGCATAATGAAGTGCTGATCTTCATGTTCTTTGAATGACCAGTCAGGCGTCAGGGAAAACATTGAGTTTGTGGCAAATGAAGCTTGGATCGACGCCGGACATGTCGTAAGGTGTCCATCCAAACACTTCGTTGTTTGCCACTAAGAAATTCACCATCTCCAATTGTTCTTGGGTGGTCAAGGTAGATCCCAGTAGAAAGAACTTCTCGGGATCATTCTCGTTGATCCTTACCTTTACCAAGTCTTCGATAGTCTTCTTCTCGGCTCCGGTACCTACTTCATCCAGGATACTTTGATCTTCCGATCCTTTGATCATTTGTATGAAGCCTTTGGCAACTCGGCTTCCGTTCACGGCCACGAAACACTATTTGGCCATAACTTGATCACCTCAAACTTCTTCTATCATCCCGCTAACAAAGGGGAACCTCATAACTTGGTGGTAAGTCGATGCCACCGCTTACATGGCATGAAGCCATCCTCTGCCTAGGATTAAGTTATACGTGGAGGGCACCTTCAACACCCAAACTTTTACTTACTTGACAACGGACCGTTCTTTGACCAGTAAGATGATCTTTCCCACTGGGCCACTCTGACTGCGAGTTGAAGCTAACTAGTGGTGAGGTCATTGGGGCCAAGTCCTTGTTGTTTAGCTTGAGTTACTTGAAGGCGTCATAATACATTATTTAGACTGAGTTGCCTTAGTTAATCAAAATGTGCAGCGCATCATTGTGCGGCGTTTGAATGCATTTAAGATCTCGGCTTGAAAAACTGAGTACTTGTTTCACTTCAGTTTTAGCTTTCTTGACAGCGAGTTAGACTAATATAACTTCTCTTATATGCTCCACTTGTTTAATCATCCCCTGGAGCTCGTATACCCGTGCTGGCTTGATGATCCCGTGGATCATATTTATTATGCCTTGGGGGGTGCTTCTAAAGCAACTAAGCCGTTTGGCTTGGCTTAAACGTGGGGTGCGGCCTTGATGCCCTCATTAATGTAACGGTCCAGGTGACTGACTGGTACTAACTCCTCTAAAAAGGGACACAATCTTCTGTGTGGTGCCCATGCTCATCATGGTAGGTGTGGCGATTTCTTGGGTTGAAGCCTCTTTGAGCATCACCTAACTTAGCCGGCCACCGGACGTATGTCTCGTCACGAATCTCGCTAAGGATGCGGTAGATTGGGATCTTGAAAACCGTGGTGATGCCTATTCGGGCATTCAACTTTCTCTTTGTATCTTCCGCAGTATCACAGGGGTAGTTAGCTCGGTCGTTGCAATGACCCTTTCCCCGATGATTGCGATTATCACCGCGGCCTTGTTCTCTATTGCGGTTGTGTGGACGGTTTGCCTCCTGTCCGACTGCGTGAACCTTCCCGGCCATCATCTTCTCCACCGCTACTGGATTCACTTTCATAGTAGCCGCGGTCGCATCATCCTCCACTCAGATATGCTCGTTAATGTGTTGCATCAGCAGTTCCATGGTTGTTGGTTGACTCATGGTGAGCGAGTCTCGCAACCTATGTCCGACTGGGAGACCGCGCTTGTATTGGGTGATTGCCAGGTTCTAGTTCTTGGCATTGTATGCCTTGAGCGAGTAGCCCAGTTCCATCTTTATGCCCAGAAAGTGGTCGACTTTTTTAGGTGTTTTGGTGTTGGTTTTGAATCAGGTCACGAACGCCTCTGCCAACTGTTGCCACCTTTTGATACTTTCCTCCGGAAGCCTCTCGAACCATTTCAAGCCCAACTCACCCAAATTTAACGGGGAAATAAGGCACATAAGTGCATTGTTTTGCCTGTAGCCAACTACTAGAAGTGGCTCATGTGCATGTATGGATCGGTTTTTCCGTCATAGAGCGTGAACTTAGGTTGGTCGAAGCTCGCAAGAAGCGGTGTGGTTTCTATCTCGAGGGAGAAAAATGTGGCACTTAGCCTTGCCAAGTCCCTGTCCAATGGCACTTGCGCAACCAAGCGCGACGGCGGCGACATCACGACATCTTCGCTGGTGTGACCTCCGTGGGACAGCTGTTGCAATGCTAGCATCCTTTACGTCTCCCGCCGATGCGCTCGCTCTTCCAGGACGTCCCTCAAGTCCTCCAAACAGGCGAAGTAAGAGCATATCGACGTTGTCGGCAGATGGAAGGGACGATAACTGCTATCTCGTACGCATAACTTCTCCGCCGGCGGGTTAGAATTGCCAACCCCATAGCTTTTGGGGATTGAGAGGAAGGGTGTCCTCTACTCGTTTTGGCTGCCCGAACGGCGGGATTGGGTGTGCTCACTATGGTTTCCCACCTCAGCAACACCTTTTCTCTTGACTTGTCGTTTCAACGCCTCTATATCCATTACCATCCTCCGAATGATGGCATCTTGGTCTCTCAGTTTGTGCTCCCGACGCTGAGCGTGCGACTCTTTTCGGCGCCGGTGCCTGTTTGGACTCTGTGAGTGGTCAATGCTCGTTGTTCACTTATCTTGCGCATCTTTGGAGAGCCCTCTAAAAGAAGTCTGCAAGCCCGGCATGGTCGGAATGACGGGTGGCCTGTCTTCCCTCCGAACTGACTCTAGGGTGATGCCGTCAACGACGGACAGCGGAGTTTCGTCGTTGTGCGCATGAAAAAGTGGTTAGAAAAGCTTAGAGAACAAGGTTTTGTCTGTCAAAGTTTCCTACAGACGACACCAATTGTACGAGGAGCAAATATTCGTCGCTTTCTATACTTCTTGTGTCCAAGCTTCACTTCTTTCCGAATAACTTGAGATCACAAAGACAGTGAGCTACCCAACGGGTGTGATGCTGGAAAGCCCCTCCGACAATCAAGTTAGAACACATAGAGAGAGAGAAGGAGAATGAGAGAAATGAGACAAAGGGGTAGGTATCTCTGATAACCAGAAATTACAGGCCTGTGCATGGAGGCACATCACCGTTTATATAGTTTCTGCGCGCTCCTCCTCTCTTTCATTCTCCTTCTCTCTCTTTAAGTGTGCTAACTTGATCGTCAAAGGGGCTTTCTGGCATCACACCTGCCGGGTAGCTCACCGTCTTTATGATCTCAAGTTATTCGGAAAGAAGCAAAACTTAGATACGAGGAGTACAAAAAGCGACGAATATTTGCTCCCCGTACAAATCTTATAAATAGTGAGCTACTTGTGTGAATGGTGTTAAAAAAATATTGATCAAACTCGTGAATCAGCCTAAACCATATGTATGGTTTGGTTCCTCTTTTTAAGGGAACGATTTGGTTTGATTTCAAATTTTATCGATCATATTTATAAAGTTTCTATACAAAATGTTCGTGTGTAGTTCTTTTATTATTGATAAGATGACTACCAATAGATCTTAATAATTAAATTTAGTTTCTATCAAGTCATATTGAAAATAAATCCTAATAAAATCATACTTAAATATATCGTTAAAAATTGACAAATAGTAAATTTTTTTTTTTTGGTCATGATTTTATAAATTTTTGCTAAAACTTATAACTAGTGACATTTTTATGTGACAAAATTTTTAAACTGTTGCTGAAAGTTAAAAATTAGTAACTTTTTTTTAAATTGTCGCTAAAACTTATAATTAGGCCTCGTTTGGTATGCGAGAGTTTTTGTCTAAAATTCAAAAAATTACTAAAAAAATCAAAAAGTCTATAATCTATACAAAAAACTCAAAGATTCACCTTTCTCTCTATTTTTTACACATTTTTTCGTAAAAAATCAAAAATTCATTCCAAACTTACTATTTTTTTTACCTCATATTTTAGCCAAAAAATCAAAAAGTTACTAAAATGGCCTATTCTCAAATGAGACATTAGTTGTGATAAATTTTCAAACTGTCGTTGAAAATTAACAATTAGTATTGTTTTTTAATAGTGTTTGATGAAAATCTCCATTAATTTTCACAAGACCTATTGAATAATAAATCCATCTATAATACGTAAGTCCACTTATTTACATAATTTTTTATATTAATTTGTAAGTCTTTACACATTTTAAAGAAATTAGTTTGGAAAATATCACAAAAATGTTAGAGCTTTAAATCAAAAGCTGTAAAGGAGCTCTAATGAGTGGGGCCCACCATTGATGTGATGTTTTGACCTTCTTCTTTTTTCTTTCAGCAATGATACATACCACTAAAAGTGGTGCTCTAGGGCACCACTAGTGAGTTGGCACACACTTAAAATAATAATATAAAAAAAAAAACACAGCAATACTGTGGCAGTGGGTGGGACCCGCTGCCACATCATTAGTGCTACCATTAATTAGTGGTCTCAACTATTTTCCTTTTTCTTTTTTCTTTTTTTTTTTTGTCATTGCCACATAAGTAGAGTTCAATTTAGAACTCTACTTTTAGAGCTCTCTATCACCACCCTAAAATATAACAAAAATGCTTGGGAGTTCTAATTAGAGCCACCACTAATGATGTGGTAGTGGATCCCACCCACTACCACAGTGTTGCTATGCCTTTTTTTTTTTTTTTTTTTTTTTGAGGTTGCCACTTGTTTAGAGCTCTTGTTAGAGTTGGTGTTTTAGTGGTCTCTAGCAGGACTGAAAATATAATTACGAAAACAACAATGATATATTCCTCTAAATCACTAAGCTCTAATGAACTCTAATGACATGGATAGTAAAAAAAAAAAAAAAACACAAATATCACTATCACAGTGGGATCCACACTCCATTAGAGCTATTTCATTAGAGCTCCAAAACATTTTTGTTACGAAAATGTTGGAATGGTTGTACAAGTGGAATTAATTTTTAAGATACATTACATTAGTAGTCCTTATAGTTTAAGCAAAATGTTACTTAAGTTTTGTAGTTTCAATTTCAATAATTTGATCGCTATATTTCAATTTTGTTATAGTGTGATTCCAAAATTAATAGACAGACCAAAGTACAACAAAATTAAAAATATAAGAATCAAATTATTTAAATTAAAATTACGAGAATTAAAATGAAATTTTGTTCAAACTAAATAATCAAAATAAAACAAGAAGAACCAAAAGTCAAACAAATAATGACTCATTTAGGTTTCATTTATTTCGATTAAAAAATTTCAATGAAAAACATTCTTTTGTAAATTTAAAAAATGTTTTTTTATAAAAATATCTTTTTATATTGGGTAAATTATAAACACACTCTCTGAGATTTACTTAAATTATAAATTACCTCTTGTAATTTTAAAAATTATATTATACTTTCTGAGATTTCTAATTTTATAACAAAATAAATAGGTCATTTTATTAATAAATCAAATTAATTAACAGTTTTTAATAATGTTAAAATTTTATTTTAATTAATAATTTAAATAATTTTATTATTGTATAAATAAACAGTTAGAAATTTTATTTTTTTAAATTAATTTTGTTAAATAAAAAATTTTGACAAAAAATATTTATAATTTTTTAAATCACAAAAAATAGTTGATATTTTAAACAAGTCGTATTTGTAATTTAACCTTTTATATTTGATTGCAACGTAAAATAGAGACAGTGATAACAACAACAATCTAGGAAAAAGATTACGGACGGCTGTAAGTTTTGGTCAATGTTGGAGATGGGTAGAATCTAATACAAGCTCACAATAATTTAATGCAAAGATAACTTTTTCACATATTTTCATAAAGGAAAAAAATAAAATAAAACTCCCATTTTTACCAAATCAATGACTTTTATTCCTGCAAAATTCACATTTTTCACTGTGTAAATTATTAGGAGTAGATTCTCTCCAATTCATTTTGTTCAGGCTTGGAGAATGATTTAAATTATTTATTTTTTAGATCATATAAAAAATCAAATTGATTCAATAATCATAATTATGTTAATTCATTACATTTGTCTTCTTAAAAGTAAATGTTTAGTTTTCAAATAATATTTATCTTTTTTTTTATATATATAAATATATGTCATAAATTAACATGGTTGGATTCTCAGTTCGACTTAAATTTTTTATGAATGATTCAAATATTGTGATCTAAAATATAAATAATTTGAATTATCAAAGTGGGCCCATGGTGAAAAATTAAAAAATTATACAAAAAAAAAATCAAAGATTTATTCACTTTCTCTCAATTTTTTACACATTTTTTGATAAAAATAAATAAATCCCAAAAAGGCAATTTTTGGTTTGATTTTCAAAAACTACTTTCAGACTTATTAAAAAAAAATTAAAATCAGTTTAATGAAAATAAACATTAAAAAATACTTTAAAAATTATTAAGAGCTAAAATTATTTAAGAATAATGTATTTTCGTTTTTATTTTTTCACAAAATTAATTTTAATATATATATATATATTTTTTTCTAAAACAGATTCTAAAACCAAACTAACCCAATACGTCCTTTTCTCTTTTTTCTTTCTTTTTTTTTTTTTTGGGTCTCATATTTTAATTTTAAAAAAAATTTTAAAAAAAAACATAAAAAACACCAACTTCTCAGACCAATATTACTACCTCTCTTACAAAGCTCACCATGTCTTAAGAGATATGATAGTTTATGGTGGTGAAAAATGGGAGGTCACATTCACTGTTTTTCAAAGCAAAATCTCTTAAATGTGCTTTCTTTGATTGTCTTGGTCCACTTGTTTTTAATGTTTCTCAAATAGCTCGCTATACAAATCTAAGCTCTCTAGGGTTTTCTATTCTGTTCTCTTCCCCAAAATCTAGGGTTTATAAAGAAACCATTTTCACCTCAAATCAATGGAACCCACCTCCAGAACCACCTCACCATCCCCAACAATGTACCTAGGGTTTCGATTCCCCCATTAAAATACAGTTCAAAACCTATAGATATAGCTCCTTGTATCTATCTGAAGCACTCTGTGAGAAAAAAAAGGGCTCACTCTTTGCTCCTGTCAATGGCCAAAACCAGACCAGGCAGACGAGATTTGGACTCTTACACCATCAGAGGCACCAACAAAGTCGTCAGAGGTAATACATACATATACATTTCTATGTATCTATACATTTTCATTGATAAAGCTTGTGCATGTTGATTTTGGGTGATTGGGTGTTGTGGATTTTGTAGCTGGGGATTTTCGTTTGATTAAGCTTGATTTTGGGTGATTGAATGATAGAGTGTTGTTTTTATTATTTTGGGGTGTGGGTTTTGAAGCTGGGGATTTTGTGTTGATTAAGCTTGATTTTGGGTGATTGAATGATTTGAGTGTTGTTTTTGATTATTTTGGGGTGTGGGTTTTGAAGCTGGGGATTTTGTGTTTATTAAGCTTGATTTTCGGTGATTGAGTGTTTTTTTGATTATTTTTGGGGTGTGGGTTTTGAAGCTGGAGATTGCGTGTTGATGCGACCATCGGACAACAATACAGCCCCATACGTGGCGCTTGTGGAGAAGATTGAGGCCGATAATCGGAGCAATATCAAGGTTAGGGTGCAGTGGTACTACCGGCCAGAGGAGTCGATGGGTGGTCGGAGACAGTTCCATGGAGCGAAAGAGTTGTTCTTGTCGGACCACTATGATGTTCAGAGTGCTCACACCATTGAAGGCAAGTGTACTGTTCATTCTTTCAAGAACTACACTAAGCTTGAAAATGTTGGGACTGAAGATTACTATTGTCGATTTGAGTACAAAGCCGCCACGGGTGCATTCACACCTGACCGTGTTGCAGTGTGAGTGGTTTTTTTTTTTAATAATTTTTTTTTTTATTATGCGTTATTTTGTTGATGGTGTTTGTGGCTTAAGCAATGTTTTTTGGGTTTTGTTTTTGAAGGTATTGCAAATGTGAAATGCCATACAACCCAGATGATTTGATGGTACAGTGTGAGGGGTGCAAGGACTGGTATGTACATTGTGCACGTGGCTGTTTTTTTTCAATTGTTGATCCTTGTTGATGGTGGATTGCTGTTACAATTTTGTGATTCGTTTAATTTCCATAACCCTTTCATGGGCACTGGAAAACTGGAGGAAATTGAAAGAAAATAATAGGTTTGAGCTTGTTTTATCTGTTTTGTTGTGTGAAAGATGAGAAAATCTGATCAACAAAGCCATTGTAAAAGAATTAGTTAACTCAAATGGCATTTGAGCTTCTTCCTCTTTTATTTCATTTAATATGTATGCATTTATCAGGGAAGGTCTTACAAGTTGCATTTTACTTTTTTGTTTTCAAATAATTGAAAACAAATTGAATTTAAAATTTCTAATGTATTTTCCAGCAGTTGAAGAGGGTAAATGAAGGTTGTTTGATGTATTCTATTTTTTTAGAAGTTTGTATGTAAGTGTGAAAATCAAGACGAACATTCGAAGAAAAGAAAAATCTAGTAAACATCTTTAATCACTTTCTTCTTGACATTTAAACTAGATTATGTAAAGATGACAGAGTTCCAATGCCAAGGAATGCCAAAATATGATCTATCGTTGTACATCTCATGGAGGTGAAAAGAGGATAAAAAAATTCACAAGAATATCAAGAGATGATTTGAATGTGTATCAGTCTATTGCTAGATAATTTGCACCAGTTCTCCTTGTGGCTTCTCTTAGCTCCTTTTTCATATGCTGATCTGTTTGTTTTCTTATTCATTTCCAGTTTAATGTATGCATGTAGCTTAATCCTGGGCCATCATCACTTTATGTTAATTGTTTGGCTATTTGTTGATGAAAAATGTAGTTTTCCAGTGCTAGTGATAGTACAACTCAGTTTGTGGATAAAGCTATAAAATACCTCTATGCACAGCTATTGTTGATGCTGCTTTAGCTTTTAAGTCAATTGTTCCACAAGATTGGATTATATAATTTACTGATGGCAATCTTATGCTCTTTTTAGTTATATGTATGTTTGTGGTGTATTATATGTTGTATAATGTGGTTTCTTGTAGGTATCATCCTGCTTGTGTGAACATGACCATTGAACAAGCAAAAATGTTAGATCACTTCATGTGTTCTGATTGTTCATCTGATAATGATATAAAAAAACCTCAGAATACATATCCCTCCTCTCCGCTGACTAATGGCAAGGTGAGTCTACGTTTGCCCCAATTTGAATGATTGAAGTTGTATGTGTGTCTTAGTTTGCTTCGATTAGTTGGTTGTTACATGAGTTAATCTTGCTCACTGCTTTCTTGTCTTCTAGGCTGATCTATAGTCCTAACCTTTTTAAAAAAGTGCAAATTGATCGATTGTAATAACCTGGAGTTATTGTTCTTTAAATCAAATTGTGATCAAATTCATTTATAAGACAATGGGGAAGACTTTTTCTAGCTTTGTTTGATGAAGAAGGAATGATGAATTCTAAGCAGCATAGATACAAATACAGACACGGATATGTGGGTTGATTTTTCACTTATTTGCTATGTATATATGAATATAATTTTAGGGCATAGGGATACAAGATGAATCAATGTATATTTGGGTTTATTTTTTCAATTTCCACCCTTTTTGTTTTCAAATATTTTCCCTCGACACCAAATCAACTTTCTAAAATTATAAAAAAGAAACTCACAAAGGTATCTTGAGGCGTGTCCAAACACAAACCATGCATGTTCTTGAAGTGTCCTCCTCACAGTGTCTTACTAAAAAACATAATAACTAAAATAATTGACACGCCACGTGGACCTGTGTCCCCAGTGTGCCGGTGTCCCATACGTGTCCAAAATAGACAGTACCCATTGTGATGTGTTGGTGCTTCATTAGATGAATTGATCTGCTAGTATTATAATTAGTTGCATTTTAATACCAAAGAACAAGACATAAGTATAAATCTAAAAATGTGAGCCATTTTAAGAAGGAACTTTCTGGTTATACTGCTGATTAGGCTGCTTGTTAAAATTTGTTCCCTTGGGACTACAACTTTATTTATTGAAATTTTGCCTTACCTTGCCTTGTAGATAACATGTTTCTATGGACTACCAACCCATTAAGGGGGGAAAAAAGAGAGAGATGATGATTGACATTGACATCATGGATTTTTAGCTGGCATTTTGTTAAACATTCTATCAGGATTTTAGAAATATACATAGGTCATGTGAGTTCTTCTTCACGATGTTGGAGTGCATCCATGGCCAAAAATTTGATCAATAGAGAAATTGATCATAATGAATTTTTATCTTAGACAATGTTGTATGGTACCGTAGGCTAGTATAGTATTACATGATTGGCATCTTTGTTTACATTTTCCATTTTGTCACTGCATTATTGACAGTCCCGACCTATAAGGCTGACATCATGTTCTTTGCCCTAGAGAAGTTAGTTTCCTGTCTTATCTATAGATCATTGCCTTTTGCATTGTAATTATTGTCTACTACTTTTTGCTGACCATTTGTTGTTTTGAGTTTTTACCATTGGCTTCCCAACATTTTGTTTGATTATTTTTCTGGGAATACTGATTACCCTTTGTATGCTGCCATACATTTATTTTATGAATTTATGGTGGAGCACAAGTCAGATGCAGCTCTATATATTCGACAGATACTTCCAGCCTATAATTCATGACCTTGTTGTTGAACCTTTAGCCACAGCGTCCAGTATTCTGTTGCTGGTGCTTGAGATGAAGTTTTCAAATCTTTAGTCATTAACTGTTAAGACACTTTAAGTTGGCATTAGCAGGCAAAAATTGCTCATGTGCTGGAAATTATTAGTGGGTGATGAATTGATAGTTTTACTCGGAAGTTGAGAATTTTTGCTTCCATTGTAATAGACTTTGTTATAGGAAACTTGTGTCATGGTAGAACATGATTGGAGGATGAATTCCTTCTTGTGGGATGGGAAAATTTGTGGTTCTACGTCAGCCTTGTATAGGATTTTATTTATTTAATTTAATTTGAGCAAATTTCACTTTACCCTCTTGTGGTTTGGGCCATGTGCGGTTTACCCTTCTAACATTTGGAAATGACCACATAACCCCCACGTGGTTTGTGGACTGAAGTGCACAGTTAAACATTCCGTCCAACTGAACAATAAGTGTGAAACATGTGGTAGGCATAAGGGGGTTATATGTTTATTTTCAAATTTCAGGGGGGTAAATCGCACATGGACTAAAGCACAAGGGGTTAAAGTGCAATTTGCCTTCCAAACAAATGACAAAAATATCCATAGTTCACACACTTAAGACACTTATATACAAGGGTATTTTAGTCTTTTTTATTAAATCGTTAACAAGCTTAACCGTGCACTTTAGTCCACAAACTACAAAGGAGATTATGTGGTCATTTCCAAACACCAAGGGAGTAAACCGCACATGGTTAAAACAATAGGGGGCCAAGCCAAGGTCAAGTTTGCTCTTTTAATTTTTTTTGAGTAACGAGACTTCACAAGTTAAGACAAGGATTGGATGGTGATGCGTTTCTCTTGCCTAAAAATGTTCAAGCAGCTTCATTTGTTGTCAAATTCTTTTCTTGATTGACATATCACACAGTGTTTTAACACTTTATCCCAAAGGCCCACTAACAAAATATACTAAAGTTTTATTGCTATTTTATTTCAGTGTTTCTAGGTTTATTGCCATTTTATGTGACTGCACTTGAGCGGACTATCATGTTACTATACTTAATTTATTATTTCTAAAAATTAAGATTTGAAAATTAATTTATATGACTACTTTCAGAAATAGCCCACAATTAAACTGTATAGTTTTATAGCTCCTGTGCATATTGTGAAGCACACAAGTTGTGTCTTCGTCTTCTATCTCTATATCAAGTGGCTCCTGCATAGATCTGTAACACTAGAGGACCTAATCTGCAAGATGTCATAATTAGATTTCATCATTTGTCATTGTTATTGTAGTACAACACTGTAATGGGTAATGCCATGTCTGTTAATCGGAAGATGCAGAGGACATGTAATTTCTTCTTCCCCAGTCTTGCAATGCTTAGCAGAGATTCTGAGATGTTTTTTCTGATATATTTCAAATTTTTATTTGTTCCATTTCCTGTGTGCATATTCAGCTTTGTTATTTAACTCACCTAGAGGCCAGTGTCAATAATGGTAGATTCTGGTAAGTTTTGTAAATTAGGTTAAATTGTCATTTTTAGTAGACCAATATATTTTCACTAGCCCTGTAATAGATATATCTGTACTTCTCGTTGTTTCCTTGCCCCTCAAAGTTAACCTCAGACATTTTCTTGATATAACTTTGTTTAATAAATTCATTTAGTTGCACAAATTCTTTGTCTAAATTTCCTTGTGTTCTGATGACTCAAACATAACTGATTGTGGTGCTTGTTAGTTAATTATCCTAAAATCTGTTACCAAAAGTTTCTTCGCGTCTGTCCCGCTAAATATCCTTAATTTCCTCTTGCATGTGTACTTGATTCCTTCCATGAACTTAGAATTTTGTCATATGGGTTTTCATTATATATATTCTATGTGCCAAGTTTTTCGTACGTTTTGAAATTCTCTTGCAGGTGAGTTCATACAGGCTTGGATTATGATTACCTTAACCATTTAATGGACTGCCCTTCCTTTGTACTAGAGTTCATCGCATTAAGATTTTGCAAAACCTATCAGAATTCTTTGCATGAAAGATGGCTATGTTATGTACACCCCTTTTGCATCTGCATTTATTTCTTGTCGTAAATATTCACTTGTGGCATACAATATCTCAATGGATTGACATAATTTTTCAACCGCATCTACATTCCCATAATGGTGGTGTTTTTGGTAATCAAAACTTTGTTGTTCAGCATCTTGAGCTAGCCATCCTTTTGAAGGTATTGTTCAAAGATCATCAATTCCTATTGAAATGGATGTACAGTGGCTTACTGGAAACCCAAAGTACTGTATTTAGTTGATCTAGGAATTGTGATTTATATGCGCTATTGGGAAGTGATGTATTAATCGACTAATAAGTTATTTCATGGAAGTTCCGTCTATTGCCTCATCTCTTCTGTAAAAATATCGATGAATATTGCCACTGATCTTTTTTCGCAGGTAGAGCCCAAGCGCCGGAAGAAGTGACTGCATTTAGAGGAAGGACCTTGACGATGCATGAAGAGCCGCCGTGACTTTATGAGCTTGTGTTAGCTTTTAGTTAGTTCTTGTGGGTGTTGTACAGTGCAGAACAAAACCATGCTGGTGCTCTGCTAAATCAAACTAGAGCTTTTTAGTACTTTTGTGTCTTGATATCAATGTCAATGTATGTGTGTGCTAGATTTAGGATATGACTTTTGTAAGTACATGTTTATGTGCAGAAAGATGAATCAGTAATTAAATCTTGGGATTCAGAATTTCAGAAAACTGTTGTTGGTTTTGAATCTCTCTAGTGCTTCTGTGAGTCATCTGGCAAATTGACAGTGTAGAGCTGTTTGTTATGATTTCTTGTGCTGTTGTTTGTGTCATCTATGTTGCATTTGAACTGGAAGGTGGGCAACTGACACTAGGGCTTTTCTCCCCTCATCTTGCAGATGTGGACCATTGCTGAGGTCCACTGAAGATAATACAGATCTGCTGTACCCGTGAAGACTTATAAAAAAGACACATACATATATACAGCTAAATTATTACGTAGACTCAGATCTGAAACTTCATACTTGGACCTACACCTAGGTGACTTTTCATGACCATCATGACCACTTGCGTATTTTTTATTTTTTTTTAATTTATAAATTTAGTCTACTTATCTAGAAAAAGAATTATGAACTTTATTTTTATTTTTTTAAATGTGGTCCGAATTCATTTGAGGGTTATATGTAGAATTTTAAAAAATAAATAAATTATATTACGTATTTAGAAAAAGCATCAACTTCATTTATATATATATAAAGTATCATTCAAATTCAATTATTATATTATAAGGTTCGTATTTAGAATAAATTTGAATCATAGTCTTTTTGGATAAAATTCTAAATATATTTTATGTGTTGTTAGATTTATTGTTTTTGTGGGAATATTAGAAAAATGAGGAAAAAAAACTAATTGCAAATGAGTAGTGATTGTGCTCATTGTGTAACTGAGAACTAGGTACAATATAACTAATTACAAAGTTGGCTTTCAATTAATTTTCTCATTTTTCACTACATAGATTTTTAATTTTTTTAACAAAATTTTGAAACAGCAATTTTGGCTTGCTTAAACAGCTTCATGGATAAAGAATAAAAATTTATGAGGTCGTTTGTTTTTCTATTTTCCCCCTCTTAAGGTGCTGGTATTGACAACAAAAATAAAAAAAATAGAGAACACGAGAGCACAAGTTTGGAATGAACTAAACAAATAGAATTGATAATTTTCACAACAAAATGAGAAGTGCCTCTAAATATGCATCATCATCACTACTAGCAAGAAGATCTTTAGATTGTCTATGCAAGTGTTTTTTTTTTTTTTTTTTTTTGCATGGGTAAAAGGTTATAACAGCTTAGTAAGTTAGGTTAATATAATCAAACGCAATATTTTTGCATAAACTCGAACCTCAAATCTCTCTCAGAAACGTGACTGTACAACCCTTCACTCTCGTAAACCTAGAAGTACAACCACTTAAAGCTATGCTAAAGTTGATTAGTTTCAAGGCTTGTATGACAGAGAGGGCAATGACAACATGCACACAGACACACACGTTTTAGATACTATCCTTCCATTAATTTAAGCTCAACGGTTACAAGATGTACTTGCTGATCTTTCTCGTCAAAACCCACTGTCAAAACCCAACTTTATTCACATTAGTAATGTGTTTAACCAACCCTTTTTACTTGGCTTACAGTTCAATATTTAAAGCTTCTATCTTCATCACCCTTCATTTTCAAAACAAACTGAAACCCTAGAATCAGTTTCTTTCTTCTCTTGTCTTCCCTTACCATGGCAGAAGAGGAAGTAATATTGGTTTCATTGCCACACAGAGTGGTATTCTTATTCATGATTGTTATTGCTTGCATTGCAGAAAAGAGAGACATATACTTGGTTCTAATGGAAGGTGACCCGGTCGCGTTTTATCAAGGTCCGATGCCTCTTGAAGAAGGAAGAAAACTCGACCCTTACAGGTACATGCTCAAATAAAAAAACATATGAATGGATAAGATTTGTGGGTTGGGCCCACTTTTGAAAAATCTTGTCTATCAATATATTTTTTTTGTATCCAGTTCTATGATTGTTTTTAGATTGATAGACTTATTGTTTTCAGTCCAGTTCATAGTGAATGTGAATATCATGATCAAATGAGTGTGAACTATGAGCTGAGAACTGATAGGATTTCATTTTTGTAAGTTAGTTTTTGTCTTATGCACAATAGTTGATTGTTTAATATGTAAAATATTGTAGTAACATTTAACTGGTACAAATTTTTTATACAATTTTTATTTTTACTAGAATAATATGGCGGTGATATTTTTATAATTAAATATCATTTTAATGACATTCTATTTTAAAATAATAAGTCTTAATACAATCATATTTTCTGTATATAAATTTTAAATATATATTTTTTTTCTATTAATTTATGATTACTCAATCTTGTATGGATGACGGATTGATAGTGAAGTTTCTGAGGCTTATGCAAAGCACTTGGTGGAGTCTCATGATCAACTTCTACAAAGGACTCTAGTTACAGGAAGCTACAACAAGCTTTACAGCTTCAAACACATTGTCAATGGCTTTGCAGTCCACACTTCTCTTTCTCAGGTTCTCCCTCTTTCGGGTCAAAGAATTTTCCATTCCATCTTCAAAAATCTCTGAAAGTTACCCAGAAACTACTCTGAATTCGAAATCCACGGTATAGATTTGAACTTCTTCTCGTGAGGCCACAATTAGAAGGAATCTTGTCCTTGGATTTTAAATTATTATGGGTATTTTTTGGGCAAATTTTCTGGGTAGCATTGCTATTCTATCTTGTAAAGCTCTACATTACATGAATAGTTTTGCGACAGACAAAATTTGTGCAAGAAAAAATTAATAGAATAGAGATGGTCTCTATTTTGTGCATTTCTTCTTGCACAAATTTTTAGCACATAAAATACGGACTCTATATCTGTTCTCTGCATTTTTAGTTGCACATGTAGAATCTTGTCTTTATTATATTCAATGCATCATTTATTTATTTTTGTGGACTATGTGCATGTAGCTTTTTTGTTACATAAAACAACAATGATAAAGAATTTTAATTTTGAAACTCTAAAGAGAGTTTTAATAATATGGCAAGAGGAAACAACAAAAACATAGGTACACACATCACATCACACGTAGGTCCTACTCCTTACCACATCACTAGAGTTTTCTTTAGAATTAGAGTTCTCAATCTTTATTCAACATAAAATTAGGGGTTGTGTTGTAAAAATTTTAGGTCAAAAAGATCAAACGCACTCAGGGAGTGAAGTTGGTGGAGAGAGATAGGGGAGCCAAGATGATGACAAGTTACACCCCTCAATTCCTGGGTTTACCAGGAGTTTGGACACAAGAGGTGGAAGGAGGAGAGAAAAATTCAGGTGAAGGTATGGTGATTGGTTTCGTTGACACAGGAATCAACCCTTTTCACCCAAGCTTTGCCTATGATCCAATGAGTCCTTTCGTGTCGAATCGTTCTCACATTTCGGGTGCTTGTGAGGACGGTCCTCGATTCCCTGCAAATTCCTGCAATGGTAAGATAGTTTCTGCAAGGTTTTTCTCAGCTGGAGCTCAAGCAGTTGTTACTCTTAATGCCTCAGTGGACTTCCTCTCACCGTTTGATGCAGTTGGACATGGCAGGTAACAATGATCACACTTGCAATATTATATACCTAGTTCAAAAAGTTTAGCTGCACATAATTTTTTTACAGAATCGATCAGAGAGACAAGACCCTCTCTGTGATACATTCTGTGCATGTGGGCCACACCTTTGTCTCTCTTCTGTAATTCATTTTGTGAAAAAAATTATGTACAACTAGTAGTTGTGTCATTGGTGCTGGCAAGGGTAGAGATAGTTAAAATGTGCATCCAAAAAAATAAACAGAAACCCAAAAATGTATAATGGAAGAGGTATTTTCTAGACCATTTTCTATATAATTTTTTTGGGTTCATAGACTTATTTTTATGGATTCCAAGCTTTGACATGCATGGAAAAAAAAAAACATATGATTTGTTCAGCCACGTGGCATCGACAGCAGCTGGGAATTCAGGAGTTCCAGTGGTTGTGAATGGCTTCTACTATGGGCGAGCCAGTGGAATGGCGCCACATGCACGGTACATTTTCTGCTATCTTTTGCATTTTGTAATATCATTCTCATTTGAATGACCCTTGTTGAGAGCATGTAAATGTGAGGTACAAGTAATCTCTTTGATCCTTTTCATACAACAGAATTGCTGTTTATAAGGCTATATATCCAAGCTTGGGGACTCTTGCAGATGTGGTTGCTGCAATTGATCAAGTAAAGCACTCTTCTCCATCCATCCCATTGTTTGTAATGGTAGAAACAAAAATGATTAAGAGCTCTAATTTTGCAACTTTATGAGGAGCTCTAATGTTGGAACCCATTATATGATGTGATATTTATGCTTTTTTTTTTTTTGAATGCCACATCATTAGAGTTTTAGTTTTAGAATTCTTAATTATTACTCTTGTAAAAATATCATAATGTCACATCATTCAATACTTCTTTTTTTTTGGTATAAAAATAATTATAAATATATGAATCTCCTTAATTTGACTAATGAAATGGCCTTGAACAAAATCAAATGGAGAAGAAGGATTCATGCAACCGATCTCATTTAATGAGATTTAAGTCTTGGTTTGGTTTAGTTTGATTTATAAAAATAATTATATAATTAGTATTTTTATACACGTGACAATTTTTTTATTGAGAACTGCTTGAATTGGCCCCATCGGCCCCTAATCAAAAACTTTTACAATCAGTCAATCTTAGGCTGAAACAAACATGATAGCTTTTGATTAGGAACTGCTTGAGTGAGTCTCGTGAGCTCTTAACCAAAAAGCTTTTTTTTTTTTTTGAACTCATAACCAAAAAGCTTTCACATTGCTCACTTTTAGGCCTAATCAGACACAAAACGCTCACAAGGTAATGAATTTTGTGTCGGTAGTTGAGTTAGTCCTATAAACAACACCATGTTTATTCGTAGGCAAATGAAGTCTAAATCATGTTACAACTACTGCAGGCAGCACAAGATAGAGTGGATATCTTATCACTGTCCATTGGACCAGATGAGCTACCAGAAAAAACACTCACTTTCTTGAATGTGTTTGATATATTCATGTTGTCTGCAAGGAAGGCTGGGGTGTTTGTGGTGCAAGCCGCTGGCAACAGGGGTCCGAGCCCCTACACGGTGGTGTCTTATAGCCCTTGGGCCATGGGTGTGGCTGCTTGCACCACAGACAGAACTTACATTGCTACTCTTGTCCTTGGCAATGGTCAAAAGCTTGGTGGGGTGGGATTATCAGGTAAAACTCTTGCTTTTGCTTCGGATCCTGGCTTCCAAAGCTAGTTCATAATCAATTATCATTTTCATCATTTTTATTTTCTATAAACACCTAATAAAACATAGAATATACATAAATGAATAAGTTTTTTTTTTTAAAAGTTGTTAGTATCATTTTTATTTTATTTTTTTCCCTATAAACATGCAATAAAACACAGAATATACATGAATGAATAAGTTTTTTTAAAAAAATTGTTAGCTGAACCCACTTTTGAAAAAATTTATCCACCCATATATGTTATGGTCATGTTTGATATTGGGATATATAGAGGGGAATATACTTTTTTGATTGGACGTAGGGGATAAAGAAAAACGTATGGGTCTCACATTTCTTATATCATTTATTTGGTTATCTGATATGAAATTTGATGATGTATTATATCCTCCAAAAATGAATGATATGTAATATTAACTCCCTATGATATTGCATATCCCCCGCCAAAGGATATCATCCTTCTGAAAAATGATTACTATCTTTTTATTTTATACTATATCTTACTCTAATCAAATATAATAAAAATGATTACATAGTATACATAATCAATTCATCACATATCTTAAATATATTATATTACATTCTATATTTCTAAGTATTACATATACTCTTTACCCTCTTATATCTAATTCGAACAATCAAACATAGTCAGTATCTTGTTTTATTACCGATTTTTGTGTTCTGCAATTACTCTTTTGGATAAATTACATTGATTTCTCTTAAAATTTGAAGAAAATACAAGAACCCCACAACTTTACAGAAATCATCATCCACCTTCTACTAAGATTTCCTTAAACAAACTGCACCTTAGATTTCCTAAGCTGATTATGTTATTGTTGCTTAGGACCAAGTTTTGGAAATGGCTTACTGCAATACAAACTGGTCTTAGCTAGAGATGCAGTTAGGGCAGACCACTCATTCCCAAAAACAGCACCATACATAGAAGAGTGTCAATACCCGGAGGCACTTGATCCATTTGTAGTGCTAGGGAGTGTTGTAATCTGCACTTTCTCAGATGGGTTTTACAATGGAACTTCTTCAGTCACAGCCATTATGGACACAGCAAGGACTCTTGGATTCATGGGTTTTGTGTTAGTTGCAAACCCAGCATTTGGTGATTTCATTGCAGAGCCAATTCCATTATCTGTTCCTGGAATCATGATCCCAAGAACCAGCGATGCACGGGTAAGTGTTTTTGCATCAGAGAAGAATGTTAGTTTGTTTTGGACTAATTAGCTGTGTTTTGATCTTCGATCTGAATGGAGATTTGGGGATAGAAAATAATTATATTGAGAAATATATATATATATATATTTTAAAATTTGCTTAAAATATGAATTTTTTTTTTTTTTTGTAATTTGAAAAATTATAAATATCTTGTCAAAAAATTTTATTTGACAGAATTAATTAAAAAATTAAATTCTTAACTGTTAAAGATAAAATTATCTGAATTATTAATTGAAATAAATTTATGACATTATTAAAAATTATTAATTGATTTAATAATTTATTAATAAAATGACACATTTGTTATGAAAATAAAAATTTCAAGGAGGGGGATGTAATTTTTAGAACTATAATGAGTAAATTGTATTTTAAGCAAATTTTAAGGGTATATTTATAGTTTATCAAAAAAAAATTAATTTTCATTTTCGTCACTTTTTTATTCATTTTTACTTTTTCTACAAGTTCTTGCCCAAAACTAAATCCCAAATAGTCTTGATTAACAAGAGTTAAGTAGGGCTGAGCAATTAAAAGAACCGTAAAGTGCACAAATTAAACCGGTTCAATCCAATTTGGAAGGTTTAGTTTGATTTTTTAAATCCGTAATTTGGTTTCGATTTGAAAAATTGAGGAATCATTTTCTGTGAATCGGTTGCAGTTCAGGGTTCTAGATTAGAACTGATTTAGACCATATGTTATTTAAACCATATATATACGATACACCCTGTCAAATAGTGCTGATATTGTTGCTATTTTTGTTGCTTTTTTTAATTATGGTTTTGTAATTATTGTTATCACAAACAAAATAATTGTTTGATGAGAGTTTTATACTTGCTAATATATTTATTTACTTGATATTATGTTTGTTTAAATTAATGGTAGAACATTATGTATATTTATGTTACGAAAAATGATGGGTAGATTAGTATTGAAATAAAAATGTTATGTGATAATATATTATGTGAAATCGTAGTTCTAAATCGAGCCGAACTGTATTTAAATGGATTGGTTCCATGATTAAAATAGATTTGTTTGGTTTTAATTTTCATGGCATCGTAGACATCAGATTAGTTATGATTTTATTCCAAATCAAATCAAATCAAATCAATCCGGACCATGCTCACCCCTCGAGTTAGGTGTTTTTAGAATTTCACAAATTAAAAAAAAGAAATATGACAAGATAAAAAGCTTGGAAACAAAATGCAAAATCCTAAAAAGGGTGAGGATTCTCTCTAATCTTTTATTTTAAAAAAAAAAGAAATATTTTGATTAATTTGATTTTATTGAAGTTTCATGTAAAATCCTAAAAATGGTCAGAATTCTCTCTAATCTTTTATTGGGACCCATGGGTTATCGCAAGTTTCATTTTGATAATCCAAATAATTTTTATTTTATTGGATTCTATCCATAGCTCATTCATAAAAAAAAATCTGATCAAATAATCATAATTATATGATTTTATTATATTATATTTATATACAAAAAAATAATTAATCTATTTTTAAAATTAGAATTGTTTGATTTATTTTTTGAAGACAAATAGAATAAAATAACTTGGGTATGATTATAGAATCAATCAAAAAAAAAAAGAAAATCATCGATGATCTTCAAAGAAAATTTTACAAAATGAATTATTTAAATCGTCAGAATGAGACACACTGTAAGTTTCCTAAACTCCAACAACAATATCTAGTCCACTCTAAAAATATTAATCGATTTAAGTTGCGTGAGTGCTAATAACCATTTAAACTCACATTTTTTAATTTAAGAACAAATTAACAAAATTAGAGACTAAAGTATAACTAGTTCATTTGTTTTGAACAAATCTTTAACACAAATTTTGATACAAAATTAACCATATTTTTTTTGTGTTGTAGATTATATCACAGTACTATGAACAGCAAACATGGAGGGACAAAAGGGGGATTGTAACCAGGTATGGTGGGAGAGCAGCCATAGGTGATGGAAGAGTTGCTTCATACATGGGAGGAAGAGCCCCAATTGTAAGTAGATTCTCTTCAAGAGGGCCTGACTTCATTGACCTCAATAGGACTCCTACTGATGTTCTCAAGCCTGATATTTTGGCTCCTGGTCACCAAATTTGGGCAGCTTGGAGCCCCTTCAGTGTTTTGGATCCCATCCTCTTTGGTAAGTTGGAAATGTTGGGTGCCTTGAAAAATGCATAAAATTTGATACTATAGTGCAAATTTTAAATTGGATAAATTACGCTGGCTTTTCATGAGATTTAGAAAAAATATAATAAGAGTTATAGTTTTGACATAATTATATTGAGTTTTCTTGAAATTTTAACTTACATAATATTTAATTTTATTTCCATCGATAATTTGTTAGTCATATAGATAAAAAAAATGACATCATTTATTTTTCATTGAAATATATATTTTATCTTGATTATTTTGTATCATCACACCATTTGCATTAATTTTGATCCATTTAGATTTACTATAAAAAAATAAAAAAAAAATCGATGTAATTATATTAAAATTATGAGACTTATTGTATTTTTTTTAACTTTAGGAGAGGTCACTATAATTTATTCATTTAAATTTGATGTGATAGATGTTATACCTAAAATGAATCTTATTCACACATTTTAAATTCTGAATAGAATAGGGTTTTGATTACAGCATAGTTTTCTCTCTAGTTTAATTTTGGGGATTGGACTATCTAGTTGAGTGCTCATTGTGTGAGTCTTCATGAGTAGATCATTCATTAAAAACAAAACAAAAAAAAATCAAATTGATTTGATATTGTAATCATATTATTTTGTTGTATTTGTCTTTTTTTTTTTCATTTTTTTTTTTTTGTAAATCGTTTTGTTATCAAAATCATTCTTACCATTCTTTTTTGAATTTTTTTTATAAATATCAAATCAGTCTTCTTCATTTTTTTAATAGATAACTTACACATATAAACATACAAAAGGAATAAATCAAATCATTTGAGCTAAACTCATGGTAGACCTTACAGGCCCAACTAGACAATGTCCAAAAAAAAATGAATTGGAGAGAAGTTATGCTATTTTGATTATTGTATCATGATTAGTAATGCCAAAAACACTAACTAGTGTATCAATAAAAACACCAGACATGTATATGACATCCACTATATGATGTGGGACTCTCTTAATATTATATATTAAGTTGATATATTTACTGATACACTTGTTAATGTTTGTAACATTGTTGTTTGACTTATGTTGCATGCAATTTCGAACCATTAAGCTTACTAATGTGTTTTTTAGGTGACAATTTTGCATTGTTGTCTGGTACAAGCATGGCAACACCTCATATAGCTGGTATAGCAGCTCTCATCAAGCAAAAGAACCCTGGTTGGACCCCATCTATGATAGCTTCAGCAATCTCAACCACTGCTACTAAGTATGACATTAATGGAGATCCCATATTGGCCCAAGGATCCGATATCTATAGCTTATATCCTTCAACACCTTTCGATTTCGGGTCGGGTCTTGTCAGCCCTGCCAAGGCTATGGATCCGGGACTGGTCTTTCCATCAGGTAAATAAATTGCGCATCATGGTTAATTTAATATATTTTCTTGTGTGTATTTGATGAAAAAAAAAATTATGAGAAAATTGTTAGAAAAGGGATAACAACTAGCTATTTTCATTAAATAAGGACAAACCATTTCTTGTGATTTTTGCAAAAAATTGAAAACAAACTATCATATATGAGTTGCACAAACTTTCTTACACTTTTCACCAATATCATGATATACATATGCAGAATACGAGGACTACATCAACTTCTTGTGCTCTCTTCCAAACACTGATCCATCAAAAATCAAGACAGCAACTGGCAGATCATGCAACACCCCCTTTGCCAACCCATCTGATCTGAACACCCCTTCAGTCACAATCTCATCACTCAGTGGTTTCCGATTAGTCAGACGAATCGTCAAGAACGTAGGAACCAAGCCAGAGACATACCTCTGCGCGGTGCTAACGCCAGAGGGGGTGACAGTGAAATTGAATCCATCATGGTTCACAATTGCTCCACAGGGAAGTCAAGAGTTGGGGATAGAACTCAATGTGACAAAACCACAAGATGGTTTCAGGTTTGGGGAGATTGTGTTGACTGGGAATTTGAATCACATTGTCACAATAACATTGTCGGTTTGGCCGGTTTCAATGTCCTGAAAATGAGGGAAATAATAGGATATTTACTCAAAAGCTCGGAGACACAGCCACTATTAAACAGAAGATGTTTAGTAACCATATACCAAAAAAAGAAAGTTCTTAATTGCCTTCCAGTTGATGGTAGTTAGTTTTTGTTACACCTATGTATACTCTGTAATGGAGAGAGAGAGAGAGAGAGAGAATACTGTGAAGAAACCATTGACCATATTCTTGTTAAAATTTCTCTCTATTCTCAAAAACAGGGGTCTCTGGATTTTGTGTTCATTTTCTTTGTTTTATTTTGTTTTTGTTTTTCGTGCTTTTAAAAATAAAAATAATGAAAGGATAAAAAACAATCATCATTTCCATACAGTTTTCATTTTTGTACAAGATCATCGTTGAAAATCAAAACAACTTGTTGGCCTTTTCTAAAAAGTAGTAAGTTGTTTTCAAAAATAGTTTTTGGAAATGATTCACCAAATAATTTGTTTCCAACTTTGCAAATGCAATGTGTATTATAATGAATTAACCTTCCAAAGAGTGAATAGTGAAACACATTTGTCATTGATGAATAAATAGCCTTACGTGATGTCACCAATCAATAAAATATCAGAAATGAAATTAGATAGACGTTCTTTATCTCCCACTTATCCAATCATATATATATATATATCATATCACTATTGCAATATGAGAATTTTCATTAATTAGTGACATGACTGTATAATATTACCTTTATATCCAATATTTGCTCATCAATAATGGACACAAACTATCATGAGTGTGGACATAGTATTGTTGTCACTTCCTGAGCTAGGGACTACTAACCAACACAGAGCAACATTCACATTATCAGCACAAGAAAACTAGGGAGGAAAAAAAAAAAAGGAGATTGCTTTCAATGAATATAAAGAAAAAAGAAAAATCTTCCTTTTTATCATATATTAGAACCCATATTAGTACAACAACAATGAATGTTACATGTGATTGGCAAAAGAGCCAGAATCAAAATCGATGAAACAACAACAAAGAATGGATACATGTATAACCACACTATACTCCATATCAGTACAACAACAATGAATGTTACATGTGATATTGGCAAAAAAGCTCAAATCAAAATCTATGAGACATGTATGATCACAACACTACTTCTGTTCTTCTGTAATGCACATACACTCCTTGCACCGCGGATACCTGTAAACGCTCCGTCCAACGGGCCGTGCGCGGACACGTTTAGTTTGTCTTACTGCTTTTCTAACTCGCTTCTCAAACACCTTCCACTCGATTGTGTTGTTCTTCACGAAGATGTCTGCAAGACGGCGTTTGTTTGGCCGTATCGATGGCATTTTCCCCCCACCATAATATACTCTAAATCCTGACACCAACGATGACAATTGACTTCCCGAGTCAGTCATGGCAAATACATCGGCAGCTGTGCAAGCGATGAAGTCCAATGCTGCTAACTGCAGAAGAATCAGATCATCACAGGCTAATACATCAACAACAATTTATATAAATCACTATTTGTTTAAGTTTTTGTTTTTATCTTCAGGTTGGGGACAAATTCAAATAATGTCACAAGTTCATGATAAAATCCAAAATTTATATTAATTTATTGTTTGGCAAGTTGGTTTGTGACTAAAATAGTCACAAAAGACAAAATAGGCTATTTTAGCCACAACAAACAAAACATCATATCCAACCCATAATCATTACACTCTTCTCTTACAAAAAAAGCTAAAAAAGCCAAAAAGCCCTTCCCAAACCAAGCTTTTTAGCCCAGGCTAAAATAGTCAAAAAAGCCAAAAAGCCAACCCACTTCCCAAACGGAGGCAAAGATGGAATCTATTCCCGAATTTGTTTATACTCCGTATATCTAGCAGAACTATTCATGTCCCTTGTTCTTGTGAATGTTTGACCAGAGCCAAAAGCCAATAATATTAAGTGGAGAGAGCTGTAGAACATAAGTGAAGAAAACAGCAACACACTCTTAATTCTAACCTATGTGACTCATTTCATAGCAAATTTTGCAACAAAAAAGACAATGTTATGGTTAAATAAAATTATATTACAAAATTAAATTGATAGATATGAGCTTGCTAAGTGCATATCTGACGGGAAGTATCTAACACATATCCCATACCCTTATCTAAGTGTCAAGTGTCTAAGTGTTAAGTGTCTGAGACGGGTAATTAATTTATTGTAAAGAGTACATAACATAGATTCTAACCTATAGTCAACAAAACTGACAGGAAGCTAATTAAGTAAAAAATAACAATGCCATAAACAAACTCACCAAAAGGAAATACTGAATACTACCTGAGAAGAGAAATTCGTGAATGGTTCAATTTCGGACGAGGAAAGCAAGTTCTCTTTAGTGACCAAATTAGGATACAAGCTCGTCAAGACAGCCAACCGTGACTTCCCTCCGTAAATATGTGCACCTGCAAGAAAGATGCGTGTCTTACGGTTGAAACCAAGGGCAGCAAGCATAAGTACTGTTTCTTCAGGCATTAGTGGACATAAGCCTTCTGCTCTAAGTGCCACTGGAGATGGTAACCTGCAACACCAAAAGGAGAAAGCAGAATTAAATGCGAGATCAATGCTCCATATTCCAAAACTGTAAAAAATGTGAGATACAGATTAGTCCAGTTTCTGGGTTTTGTCGATAAAAGTCTACTCCTATTGTACCACATTTTAGCCATGTGGTTGAGCTTGTTCCATGTACTGGACCCATCCAAGTTCCAGGTAACACAGCTCTCAACTCTACAATGTTCACATCAAAACTCAATCCATGATAGTTTATTGCAAGCAGATTCTACTATCCCCCAATAAAAGAGGGTGTCTACTACTATTTTTTTTTTTTATTATTATCATTTAAATTTGTGTCCTTTCTGATCGTAAGCTAGTAAAAATTCATACAAATGTGTACACAAAAGAGTAAAGACTTGACACAGACAAAATGATGCATACTTTGTTGTCTTCTTTAGCGCTGTCAATGCAGGGAAATGGATCTCACGGTATGCTTCCAATTCTCGTCTTTCTTCTTCTCCACCACCAAACTCACACAAAGAATGAGCTGCCATGTCAATTTCAAACCTCAGGTGTAAAGCTAAGTATCTGGATCCTTTCATGGAACGATCACTTTTACCCTTCACTTTTGACTCTGCAAACGGACCTACAAGGTAATGATCTAATGGCCCAAAGTGTGTTCCATTTTGACGCATCCTTCGGAGCATTAAAGCACCAGTTTCTTGTATTTTGGGAACAAACTGCAGCGCATTAAAATTACATCTGCACCGGAGTCTCTAGATGAAGTCCCACAATTAGGAAGCAACGTAGAAAAGACGAATATTATCAAATTAAGAATGAAGTAACCTGTGAAGTTGATAAAGCCATGGCTAAACTTCTCTTAAAGCTCGCAATGGGTTAACATGTCGAAGTATAGAGATTTACCTGCAATTGAAATGGTAGTGGGTCTGATGACAGACGGTTTCCAAATCCAACAAAATGAACAACTCTGTGTCTGTGTAAGATAGGAAGAATGTATTTCAAGTAAAAACTTGGCTTGGCTTCTTTCATGATGTCAGCATCTGTCACCTGAAACAGAAATTCATCTATTAATACAACATACATGATATTAAGCAGTGAAGTACTGCATTAAAACAACTTCTCAAATAGAACTGAGGTAAGAATCTGACCACACTACCAATTGCCTCCAGATCTAATGACCGTAGCTCCAGAGGTAGTTCCTTCACTATTCGAATATCAGGTTTCAAGTAGTTGATGAAGTGCTCCTCCTGATAGATATCGCCGAATTGACTAAGAAATTATAGAATTTTACAGTCATTTTTCCATTTAAAAGAGTGATAAAGGATAAAATGGTTGTGCCATGAAAAAGAACTCAGACAACTACTCAATCTTCAACAGACAAACAAATTGGTATTCTTTCAGTTAGTATTATCATTTAGCTTATAGTTCACAGTGGCAATACTCAATAACCAGCTCATGAAGCATGTCCAATTCACATGAAGATGCAAATCAATGTGAAACTAAAATTAACTTGGATAATCTGCAAGGCCGTAATTAAATATTACAAAAAGCATACTAGAAGAATTCGACAGACAATTTCAAAGCATAGGATTCATGTGAAGGTGCCCAATCCATGAAACAAATCAACTCATCACATATGATAAACAGTTTGTTAAAGAAAAAACTGATTGACACAAGAAGAAACGTACATAAATTAGTCAAGTAATCAAAATCTGAGCAATACTCATGGCACGTGAATATGACTAAATTAATCTGGAAAATATTAAGCATTTCTAGGGCATAATGAAAATAATGCAGAAGCAAAACAGAAATTTGTTACTATATAACATATAACCCCATTAAAAAAAGAAAAACGATAAATTTCCTTGATCATGTGAAGAGAAGGTGTTTACTGAATGAACATCATAGGAACCCAGAGTAATTAACGAAGCACAAATGAAAACTGAAACATTTATAGTGCAAAGCCCTTACGACCATCAGTGGCCTAACCATTCAAAGGGCAGGGGACCATTACAATACATCATTAAGATACAGACAGGTCCAAATAAGTAAGGACAGAATGCCAAACAGAAAGTAATACATCACCTCAGATCTCTCCAGACACTACTGTACAATAAATGGGGAACAACAAGAGTTGCATTAAGCAATCTAGCAACCGCAACTGCATTGCAGACCTGTTGTTCAAAAGAGCATTCAGTTGATATCATGTACAACACACAATTCTCATTACTCAATAGAATTAAAGCTTTGGGAGAATAAGCCACAAACGCAGGAATTTCAATCATAGACGTAACTTACAGCTACTCGCTGCTGGTTTATCCCACCATTTGCACTAACCAGAATGTATCCATTATTTCCCTCTGACAATGTATGACACACAACATAAAATAATCAGCTGAGTCATGGAACATGTACACACACACAAGGAGGGAGGGGGAGAGAGTCACCACTAGGTTCCCAGTTACGTTGGTCAGCACAAGGCCTCCATGAAGAAGCAAGGATAAACGGTTCCTGCCACAGATCTCTAGGCTCAGGTTTATTCTGTCCCTGTGCATTACAAAAAAATTATGGGAAAGATAGTGAGCGAATTAACTCTAACCCATCAATTATAAGAATAAAATGTAGACAAACAGGAGGTTAAGATAAATGCCTACCTCTGCTAAGGCATGTGCAGCCTTAGCTAACAGTCTTGCATAAATAGTTTTCTGTGGCTTCTTCACTTTACCAAGCTTTTCCAATTCTTCCTGTAACCATTTCCAGAAGACCATAAATTAGAAACTAAAGACTCGGTTTGTGAGCTAACAAATCCAAAGCTCGTTAATTTAACACTCTTACCCAACTGTGCAACCACTAATGTAATTAAAAGGAGAAAGCGGAAAATCCTTCAAGTTAGAAAACAGAATACTATTTGTTTCAAAAAAAAGAAAACAGAATACTACAGGTGCAAGGAAGAAATGGTAGTCATGTTAATCCGGTGTAACGAACATTTCTTGGGAAGAAAATCAAAAAAGATATGAAAGTCCACAAGATTGGAACAACACAAAATTAGATGATTTAAGCCATATGAAATGAACTAAAACCTGCAGGCCTGCACTGGCCCAACTCACTGCACCCCTATAATTTCTTCACCACCATGCTAGTTGTTAGTACAACAAAGCCTTGAATCTAAGATAGCTATCCCTGATTTTTATTTTTTATTTTCATTTTTAACCTATGCTGGACATCAAGATAAAAGTCATACCCAGTAATTGTTCCATTTCCAGAGTCATACAAATTAATGTTGTGGCCATATATATTAGGCAAATTTTACTGAGAATTCAATATTTTGTTTTGTTTTTCTTTTTCCATGATCAAGCAAATTTATTGCCAACATAAATTTCCAAAATAAAACCAATAAATGTTAAATTACTAGATTTGAACTTGGAATTGAATTGAAACATACCCGAATAGACAATGTAGAAGAGTTGGCTCTCAAGACCTTGTATTTGAATTTAAGACCGTGACTCGATTCTTGAATCCGCGAAAGCATCCACCAATCCATCACCACAAAACAAGCCAACAACACAATCACAACCACCACAACGCCTTTCACTCGCTTCTTCACGGCTTTCCTCTTCACCCCTCCTCGTTGTTTCGATTCGGTCACAAACCCTAACCATTCCAAAACTCCAAACCAAGAACAAGAATACGAATTCCTGGAAGAGCGAGAAGGTAACGATCCGAAAGAATTCCTGGGAGAGATTTGCCAGCTCCGGGGAGGGGTGGCGGCGCCGCCGGATGGGGCGGAGGAAAGGGGCCGAGCGTGGAAGGAAGTCGGCCATCCGTTTGTCAGATCGGAAACCCTAATTTCAGCTCCACTTTGCTCTTCTTCATCAATGGAAGCCATAGCTTAGCAGCTTTGTATGTATGTATGTATGTATGTATGTGGTATGTGTATATATGTGTGTGTATATATATGTACATGTATGTATTTGGAAATTGAGAAGAATAGGAATTTAACAAGCCATTTTAACACACTATGATTTAGGACAAAGAAAGCGATTGAAGAGCTAGATCTTGGGGTGGGATGTCCGGTCATAAATTTTGGAATTTATCCAAACGGTTTCAATTTGATTTTAATAAGAAAAATGGTATCAAGTGTGGTTTATATTAAATTGTTGAAATATTGTTGAAACACGAGGTTTATGAGTAGAATGAATTTGAATTATTGATTTTTTTCTAAGTAAATTTTGAATTGGTAAGAATAAATTTGTAGTATTGATGTTTTAATAATATGATTGCGTTTGTTTTACTTTTATTTTAATAAAAAAAAATCATAATATACCTCACAAATTTATTATTTATTTAGGATGCACATTATAAATTTACTATTTATAATTTTATTACAAAATATCATAATACATATCACTAACAATCATATCATTCATCATAAAAAATTATAAATTTTTTTACAATATGTATCATTTGAAAGGGTGCACATTGTAAATTTGTTCATATTAAATGGATGAAGTACGAGGCTTATGAGTAAAATGAATTTGAATTATTGATTTTTTTCTAAGTAAATTCTGAATTGATAACGATAAGTTTGTAATATTGTTATTTTAATAATACCCAACCTCATTGCATTTGTTTTATTTTTATTTTAATAAAAAAATATTTGAGAAAGTATTAATAGGGTAGGATAAATTATAAGAGTGTATAGGTCAAAGTTAAGAGCATCTCCAACGGAGAACCAAATGTTTCATCAGATTTAAGTAAAAAAGTAGCAATTTCCTTCATCTGATACTTCACGCTCCAACGGTTCAGCATCAAATTTTTTCATCAAATTTGCGCCGGGCAACCGGTTGGTTGACCGGCCGGTCAACCGGTAACGGCAAAAATTTTTTTTTTTTTTTTTTTTTTTTTACCGGTTTGAACCCTTTTTTTTGAACTTTTTGAACTCTTTGGTGGTCGACCGGGTGGTCAACCGGCCGGTCGACCGGGTGGTCGACCACCTAGGCAAAAAAAAATTTTTTTTTTTTTTTTTTTTGACTGGTTTGAACCGTTTAGTGAACTGTCTGAACTTTTTTCCGGGGCGACCGGTTGGTCAACCGGTTGGTCACCCGGATGGTCGCCCGGTTCTCTCATCCCAACGGTCAGTAACAGTATTTTGGTGAAATGCTTCGACTGTACTCAGTTTGGTGAAAGATTTGCTGAATTCTCGATTTGATATCGATTTGGTGCAACGGTTGGAGCTCCAAAAAGTGGGTTTTTCATCAAATTTTGAATTTGATGCTGGGTTTGGTTCTCCGTTGGAGATGATCTAAGGTAACATATAAAATTACATTAATAATAGAGTTTAAAAGAAAAAACTAGTGTGCATAATCTAAAAAAAAAAAAAAATTGGGAATTTCAAAAAATTATAAATTCATGAAAAAATTTAGAATTTAAAATTGTAATCATTAATATTTATAAAATTTATCACTGATCTGCAATTATTTTTTAAAATATTATTGATTTGATTTTTTTTATATAATAAATTCTATAATTTTAGCATAATTATATTATCATCTGTTTCTTAAAAAAAGGATGATAACATAAAGATAGATTATTTCTTTTTTGAAATAAATATAATAAAATAAAAATATTAAGATTATTAAATTAATTTAATTTTTTTTAAGTAAATGATACATACAAACAACCTAACAACATAAATTATTTAAATCATTAAAACGGGTGATAGAACCATGAGTACTGTAAACACTCTCAAGTTATATAACTAATTTAATTTTGTTCTGAATAAGTAATAAATAAATAAATAAATAAAACAAAAAAAAAAAAAACGCATATTGGAGTCACAAGTTCATTTCACCATAAAAGTAAGCGACTCACGTGGCACAGCGTGGTCTGATCTGCTAAAGTTGTCATATTATTATATTGTAATCCTTCCACATCTTTTTCAAGTTCAAGTTTCTTTTGAACAATTTTCAAGTTCAATATTATTTTTTTTTATGCAACAAGTTCAACTTTGATCACGCCATTTTTGCACTAGTAAAATCGAAACTTCTCAAGTGATGTATAACAATCATGACTTGCAAGGCACAAAATACTGTAGGTGTAGCCCCGCCGAGGTTTGGCTGAAGATATCCCTCCAATGCTAAAGTCAAAAATTCGGGTAGAGATATGAAGACTAATGTTGCGTTTGGTTGGAGGATTTGAGGAAGGATTTGAAAAAAGAAATGAAAATGATAAGTGAAATATGAATAAAATATACCTACATGTTATCTAATTTCACACCCCTTTTCTCTTTGAAAAATGATTGGGAGCTCTAATAAAAGAACTCAAATGAGATCTAATGAGAGTGGATCTTACTGTGATGTAATATTTTGATCTTAGTTTTATTTATTTTTAGAAAAATGCTTCCTACCCCCACTGGGGGTCGACCCCCAGTGAGGTGTCACTCCGGGATTAGACAAAAAAAAAACAATTTTTTTTTTTTTTTTTTTCTTTTTTGGGTTTCAACCAGTGGGGGCGCGCCACCTCACTGGGGGTGCGACCCCCACTGGGGGTATGCAGCACAATTGTTATTTTTATTCTTTGTCACATCATTAGAGCTCAATTAGAGCTCCAAAATTAGAGAGATGTATCATTATTCTTTCTCTTTCTCTTTCCTTTTCGAAATCTTTCTTTAAATCTCTCAACCAAACACAGCACAAAGGAATGTAAAAAAAAAAAAAATTATGTCCTTCAAAAACCACAAAGATTACCCTTTTTAGCGCTTCCACAATCCACGAGGGTAACCGCCTCAGGTGCCTCCTACTCAGGTCATCAACGTGCCTAAAGTAAAGGGACCCCATGTGCCCCAAGCAGGGTCGACTGAGCAAGGACTCAATTTGTTCTAGACTAGCTCTAAGCTGCTAGGACACTTGGCCCAGCTCCACCTCAGTACTGTCTTGCCCCCACCCCAGAGCTTATTTGCACTCCAAGGCCCAATCCTAGATGTTGTCTGGCCCTAGATCATCGAAAGTGGTCTGAGGCTCGGTCATGCAGGCATTCGGCCTAGTCCATGCGGGGATCGAACAGTTGCTTGGTCCAGTTTGGCTTCACTTGCTCAGAATGACCCCCTTCACAATGCATTTCTTTTTTTTCCAGTATCAAAGAAGCTTTTGAGCATTAGCTTGTCCAACTCATGCTTGCAGTTGATTTGGTAGACAAGTACAGAGTACAGATCCTTTGTCCTTTTTTCCCTGTCCCAAATACTCACTATCACATCGAACCATGTGGCAGAGAAGAGATACAAAACAAAAAGACATGAAAGAAGGCAACCGGTGGTCCTCCGCCTTGACAGACAAATACTGATAAGGTCATTCACAGAAATTCATTTTGATCACATGAAGGTTTTATTACACAGCCAATGCCTTTGGACATATATAAATAAAATTCAATGATGGTTGTAAATACCATAGTGTCACCTTCAAAAAAAAAATATTCACCTCAACTCGCACTGCAAAGCGGCGTGCCATGACAGAAATTATAAGAGACATAATTACACATCCTTTGATCTGATACTGATCATTGCTTTCATAAATTTTCCTCTGATTCTTGTGCACTTTAATCACTCCCTGACCTTCGCGTAATTGTATACAAAAAATCGCGAAGGCCTCAATAGCTATGGCTAGTTCAGGTAATCTGGTATTACAAGTCAGTTGCCTCGTGATCTGGAGTCTTGTACATAAAAACTGATTCATCACTGGATCGCCTTTTCACCACGCTCGCCCTTTGCATTAACCGAACCAGTGCTTGCACAACTTCAGACATGGGAGGCCGAAACTCTGGTTCGGGCTGCATAGGAAGATAAAAATCATACATTAATCCATTTTCAGGAGTGATATGTTCAGCAAAAGAAGGTGACAAACTAAGAAAAGTAGGCAAATGCACAGGTGCACACATACATGCCTGCATTGGAAGAAGTTGAAAATAAAAAAATCTTAAAGCTGACCTAAAAATCTTACAAGCTCTGACAAATCATTTGCTATATCTTAAATATTTTTCTTTTCTTTAAAAAAAGAAAAAGAAAAAGAAAGAAGAGTTCAATGCATAAATGTAAAAAGTCTGTTGTAAGATGAGTTGGTGTGTGCATGTGCTTCCACTTTAACTTAAAGAAAAGGAACATTTATCAGCCATCCTCATTTTTATATCCATTTCAAAATGATCCCTTAAAATATATGATTTTATGTTTCTAGACTTAAAGCGCTATTCTTTCCAAACCAAAAAATGCCAGATACCATACCATTTTGCACAAATATATCATTTGCTTGACATATGTGATTACTAGCAGATGAACTTAAGCAGTTCAAATGCTACACCAATTTTATTTTAATGCATCTATCACAGACTCATAGTTATCACAAGATCAGCAAAATTCTGAAATCAGATTTAATATCATGCAAAATTCTTCACTAGGTTGCATCCACTATGAAAAGTTGCTTGGCAACTTCAGCATGATTGCATTAAAAGTTGATCAGAACTCAACCCATCTCAAAAATCTCAAAAATCTAAAATTTCAGGCAAACATACAATGGCAGAAGTTACAGGACACAAGATCAATTTGTTCTCGAAGTTATGGTTTGTCAAAAGCTGAACCTTCTCCCCATTGTATCAAAAGTCAAGCAACTTTTCAGCTTAATACATACAAAGACCATTACCTGAACACAGAGGGCAATGATGTCGGCAAAACGTGACAGAGACTTTGCAGGATACATGCCATCCAGTGCAGGATCTACCATTTTTGCTAAAGCATCTATATCATGGAGTTGAGGGGTAGCCCATCTTACAAGTGACTGTTCCGATCTCACCCTTGAACTGAACATAAGAATCAGGGAGTTCCGAGAGAGACACAAACAAACCAACATCAGTGGCTGAATAAAACATCAAGGAATCAAGGAATCAAGAATGTAACACTATTCAGTCAACTATGATAGTTTTTTTTACCTGTCCAGTGGTTTCCGACCAGTCAACAGCTCCAACATCACGACCCCAAAGCTGTACACGTCACTTTTTACAGTGTATATTCCAGATAAGGCAAATTCAGGAGCACTATAACCAAATGAACCAACCATCTGGGTTGATGAAACCTGTCAAGCATTATAGGAACAATGGAACAAATCGTCAGATAGACATACAGTGGAAAGAAACCAAAAGCTGTTAGGAGTGTCCCTTGCCATCCTCAGAGGGTGAGGTGAGTTCCCCTGACAGGGATGTGTGAAAAAGGCATGCACAGAGAGAGAGAGAGAGAGAGAGAGAGAGCATTTAGAGAAGAAGTAACAGAGCCACGCTGAAAAAGTAAATAAAGCTTGCCCACCATGCTCATAAGCCTATGATTCCTTGTTACATTAGGGCATATACCACTTAACCAATAGGAATCATTCTATTATTCAATAATTATACAGGTGATGTGTTTTTGAAACATTGTAAAGCCATTAGATTTTGCATTGGCATTCTGAATTATCTGTGTGAAAAAGACTCTTATACCACCCTTTCCAAAAAAATTCTTCATTAGCACAAATGTGTTCAAGAGAAACTCTCAGACAAAGCACATAGCTGCCAAAAGCAATATGGATAAGAAGTGCCAGAGCCATCAATTTACCTGTCGCTCTGTATTTGGTGTTAAAGCAGCTAAACCACAGTCTGACAAGTGAGGATTGAGCTCTTCATCAAGTAAAATATTTGCCGACTTGAAGTTTCTATGTACAACAGAAGGCAGGCACACTTCATGCAAGTACCTAGATGGAAAAAAAAAAAAATAAATAAAATTAAAACCCCTGTTCGGAAAAGCAAACCCAGAGAGAGAGACTTCAAAACTCTTAATCTTGTACACATATAACATACTCTAAAGCTCGAGCAGTGCCAAGTGCTACTCTAACACGTGCATTCCATGTTAGCATCTTGCCCCTTTCATCAGCAAAATGTAGCATATCTTGCAAGCTCCCATTTCCAATATAATCGTAAACTAGTAGGCGCTGACCATGCTCTGCACAATATCCCACCAATACAATAATGTTGGGATGCCTAAGACGTGACATGTTTGAAACAGCTTCGAGAAAATTATCCTCTTCCTGCAGTGATAGTGCTGCATTGTCGATCTTTTTAATGGCCACTACCTAAAATGCACAATACATCAGATTAATTAGTTCATCATTGCAAAACACATGAAGTATAAGCAGAAGAAAGAACTCTAATCATTGCCGGAGCCACGATTGGTGAATAATAGCATTGTATCGTAAAGAGGGTGACATCTCAACCAAAGTGAAAAGGTCTATATGAATTTATTTTGTTTCTAGCCAGAAGGAATGGAGACAAGTAGTGAGCTCAACAAAGTAATTCACGACATAAATTAAAAGCAGTTCAGCCAATGGTTCTAGCAACTGAAACCCCACGGTTATGATAAGATGAAAGACTAGAATAATGGCAACAGTACAATCTTCAACAGGCTAGCTAGGATTTGGCAATGACTCACCCTTTTCTAAATGGATATATTGTAAATCTATCACAAGTTATAAGCATAAGAAAAAGAATGACATGGGATACTTATTGAGAAACAATGAAATTACCTTTCCATTAGGAAATTCTCCTCTATAAACACGACCAAGTGAACCTTCCCCAATAAGATTTTCTTGACTAAAGCTGTTTGTTGCTGTTTGGAGAGAAGCAACTGTGTAAGCAGTAGCTGTTACAGGAGACTTGACTCTCTTTACAGATCCATTTTTCCCTTGTAGCCGGTCAACCATTAATTTTTCTGTAGGTGGGGGCCTCAAGTCTGCCACAGTAGCTGTGGATTTCATCCTCTGCTCTTGCATCTCTGTAGTCACTACAAAGAGAAGCAGAATGCAAGACGGAAAAGGTCAGGCTGTCATCAGGAGAGCTTTCAGCTCCATCCTACTAACAAACACATAACCATAGCATAACATGAAAGAGAACACACAAAGTAACATAGCACAAATTAATTTACAAGACCCAGGATATAATACTATAAGAAACAAATACATGCAATTCACGTTAAATTGATAGCAATGCCAGCTCAACATAATGTTGGACAATGGACATGCTTCACATCACATTAAAGCTGAGGCTGTCCAATATCTCATCCGACTTTAATCATTGTACTTCAGTCTATTTGCAACTAAGAAGCACATACACTTCTAAGAAGGTGATTTGTTTGGACACTGACACTCGTCAGTAACTCCTCACCACGTGTTGGACACACATCCAAACATGTCCTATTAATTTTTATTTTTTCTAAAACCAGACACACTTCAGACTATTGAAGGAGACACGCCTCCATCACTTATTCAATCATAATTAAAAACAATGTGGATTTATACCGCATTGTTTATATTACCCGGAATGAAAGGAATAACAGAAATTCATACAAAGATGTTACAGTACTAATTGAAATTAAGTCTTTAGTTCGTGGTTGAGAGATGCAACTGACTTGTTTTGCAAATTCAGATCCAAATAGGCACTGCAGAGACCATGGAATTTGCAGCAACTAGTTGACCTAATTTGCTGTGCATCGTACTATCAAAATGGGTTGACAATTTTCTTTTGGTTTAACCCATATTTCCAAATGGGTTTATGTCCCATAATTTTGGTGGGACCCATATTGTTGTAGATTTTGATCAATCAAAATAATTTAATTTGTCTTGATAGATCGATCAGTGATTAAACCATCTCAAAAATTTACTGGCTAGCACAACAAATTTGCTGGTTGAGATAATATGCCTATTTCCCAAGTTGTTATGTTTCATGAGCTTTGGTCCTTGCATAGGGTAAATGTATTGGTATAGAGAAGGGCCTTTTGTTTTGCCTAGGGTAATGCCCCTTGTAGTATGTACATTCTTTCCATCCTATATAAATTTTTTATCTTCATGACCAAAAAACAAATATACCTATTAATCCTCGTTCTCTAGACTATTTAATTCTGGAGAATTAGTGAGAAGTCCCAACAGGTGGACTTGTTTCCAATTAGATCCCATGACATTTTTATTAACCCATAAAATCCCATTATATAAATTGCTTAGACGCTTAAGTCCCATTTTCTAATTTTTAGCAAATTTTTCGACTTTTTCTCCTTCATTTTTAAACAATCACCAGTTGGAAACGTGGTATGCTCGTGCTAACACGGCTTGTCTTTCGTCCTTTTGTGTTTAAAATTTTAAAATTCTGTAACTTTCATTGTAAACGTCCAGTTTTGATATATATATATATATATTTTAAACCTACTCAACGAGATCTATCAACCAAGATCTCGATTGAATATGTAATTATGTAAAACGAAAAAAGTGTGAAATTTTACACTTTTTGAGTCTAGAACTGTGAACTTCCATGCTTTCTGAAACTTGGTTTAGAAAGTGTAAAATTTCACTTTTAAAAATGAGTTATAAATCACAATGGCAGTGTTTGTTTGGGCTTTTTTGAGCCAACTTTTTTTTTTTTTGGGATAAATAACCAAATTTTATTAAGAAGCATCAAGATGATGCAAAGAATACAAAAAAGGAAGCCATAGAGGCTTCACAAACAAACAAACTAACAAATCAAATCTTCCACAAATTCGACAAAAGCCAAAACATCCGGATCAACCGATCTAGTCACCCAACCATACAATATCGTAAGAAGCCGCCGTTCTAACCAAAGGACTGAATGAGACAACCCCTGAAAAACGCGCCTATTTCGCTCCAACCAAACCAACCATAGAATACAATGAGAAGCAAGCATCCACGCCTTTCGACGTCTCCTACCAACACAACCCCCTACCCAACTATGCCGGACTGCTTGAACCGACGCCGGCTGCACCCAAGCCAAACCAAAAGTCGCAACAACTGACATCCAAAGGCGAGAAGATACTGGACAATGAATAAGCAAATGATCCACCGACTCCGCAGCATCGCAACACAAACAACACCAATTAACCAATATGTGCTTTTTTGAGCCAACTTATAATTTCTAGCTTTGGAAAAGCTATTTTGGACTGTTTGGTTAAATTTATTTCAAACAGCTTATGATTCTAACAACTTATTTTAACTCAAAAAAACTGACTCTAAGACACTACTCACCCCTTACTTTTGATTATCAGCTTCTGCTGTAAACATGTTAATTTATGGTTATACTCTTAGATTTTTTTTTTAAAAAAAATAAAAAATAAAAAAAGACCCAAATGGACTATAGATTATTATTATTATTATTTTTTATGAGAAATGTAGACAAGTAGTGAATAACAAAAAATAAAAGTTAATTGAAAAAAACTACTTCACAACTTATTTAACAAACACTACTTAGTAATTTAAATCTACAATCCAACAGCCACACCAAACAGATTAACAGCTTCTGATTAAAGTCATAATCTACAATCTGTTAAGCTATAATCTATAATCTGTTTTAACAATTACACCAAACGGGGCCATAAAAGATTAAAATGAATTGCGCAATTTCATCCTTTCAGTTTCTAGAACTCTGAAATTTTACAATTCCAAGTTCTTGAATGTGAATTTTCATATTTTTTTGTGTGATGAAAACTGTAAATTTTCACACTTTTTGATATGTAAAAGAAAATTCGCACTTTCACTTTTCTCATTTTGAAATTAAGAAATTTGTGAAACATTCATCTCATAAGAGTGGTAATCGTCTAATGTTGGTATTAGATAGTAAATTTCAAATTGATTGAACTACGAAATTTCAAATCGAGTTATAAAAGATGTTGTATCACCATTTATTATTTGCATATAGCATCTCTATTGGAGGAGTTATTGGATAAGCAAAAGGGTATTCTCACATGGTGCTCACTGTTGCGCTTGGTTTAAATGGAGGGTCTATTATATTTATGTTAGTGTTTGCGTACCAACATGAAGGAAGGGCATTTGGTGATTGGTTTAGAATACTATATGACAATACCACGTGGTACCCTTCCTGCATATAACAATTTTCCCTATTGGAGGGAAAAAAATTGGGTACAAATAGGTTATCACGTGGCATGGCCATGTGCTGTCCCACATCAATCACCAACTATTACTTTCCATATTGTTAAGCAAAACACCAACATAAATATGATAGACCCCACAATATAAATCAATCACATTCAAGACACTGTCTAACAACTTTTAGGGTACAAATGATTCTTCCAACATATTGTTGTTTCTTTTTTTCTTTTTCTTTTTTCCTTCTAGAATGACAAAGCATTTTTGTCATGTCCCCAATCATGAAATTCTGTCATTAATCCTTCCAATGGTATTAGTTAAACTTTCAACAACTATTGGTGGACATCAACAATCTTCTTTCTAACAATAAGCGGCCTAGGCATATGACCATGAACTTGATCTTGAAGAAGGTATCTAACAATACCCATGACCATGAAATGGAGGCTGGCCTAAGTAGATTGGTGTCAATGAGGGTGTGAGTGAGCATGCGACTTTGGAGTGGATAGATTCAGATCAAGAATGGAACATTTAAAAGACAAAATGGCTTAGAAAGTAGAAGGGTATTAAAAGATAGCTTGATCAGTATTATAAATTTCATCATACTTTTAGGACATTTATACCATGATATGAACATCTAGAACAATGCACAACTAAATAATTCAGAAGCATAAACTGATGTTATAATATGTGTAAAGACTTCAAAAAGGAATAAGTTGCTATCATTAAATTTCCAAACAATTGGAAGACATTTCAAACACTGAACCTAAAGTTAATTCTGATATTAAATAAATAGAAAGAACTTTTGATATAAACAAATTAATTAAAAGAACTAACCAAAGAAGGTCTCAGCCTTTCTTTCTTTCTTTTAATCGGGAAAAGGACATACCTTTATCTGTGCTAACAGGGAGACTTCCTGAAGAAGTTCTAGCAGCAGTGGGTTCCTTCCTTTTACCCTTTCGGAGGCAAAACACAATCACAAGCATTGCAAAGAAGACCACCAACGAAGAACCTAGAGCTATGCCTATAATCGGACCAGCTGCTAGTGCCTTTTTATTTCCATTGTCTGGTTTGGACGATTGACCACCAGATCCCTGTGGTGAATCTGCCCCTGGAGGAGAATGACTTCGATTATTATGTGGTCTACCTGGGGGAGGCGAGGTATATGGTGGTGGAGGAGGAGCAGGACCATTGTTAAATGAATTTCCGTCATATCTGTTTATTTAAAATGCTAGATTAGACATATTGGAGAAGTCCTAAAATATAACACAAACAGGCATGATATTATATTGCATGCATCACTTACATAAATCTAGGGATAGAAATAAGCTCTCTTGGTATCCACCCGCTGAAATGGTTGTTTGCAACATTTCTATGGAAAATTCGAGGCATGAGAATAATAGGCTGGTGAGAAATATAAAATTCAAGGCCTAGAGTTAGGGAATGAACTTACAAATCTGTCAAAGGTAAATTAGCCAGAACATTAAGAGAACCAGTTAATTGGTTGTTCTGCACATGACTGCCAAAAATCAAGAAACCAGAAGAAGTTCAAAAAAACTGAACTGAACCCCAAAAATAAAATATCAACTATAAATTAGCACTTCATTACACTCACAGAGTAGAAATATTGGTCAACGCAATAAATGAACTGGGAAGATCACTGGTAAAGTTGTTGAAAGAGAGATCCCTACGATGCAATACATAAACATTAATTTAATTTTTAAAAAACTAAGGAGATATTTTGTTGGTAGTATATATCAGAAACTGAAACTGCTCTTCATAGGGTACACACAACTGACAAGCTAGACATTGCTTGACAATTATATATTCACCCACATAGGAAGAAATCATGACTAAAAATTGTAAATGTCAATCTTATATTGTTCGTTTTGTTTTTTCATAAATCAGATTTGCAGTCTGTAAGTAAAACTTTCATGGGGTCCCCCAAGTTATTTTGTCCATTAAAAATAGCAAGTTATTGTGGTTTACATTAAGATTTTACAATTTTGTAAATCTTTTCTTTCCTTTTCTTTTTTTGGTTCTAATAATTATGGTGCTAAATTCTTAACCCATGCTAAGCCATTACTACTAAACTACAACAAAATTGTATAATTAGTTGGCTTCAAGCTACACTATGGATGAAGCTATAAACAAAGATGATTTTATCAAGTTTGGCTTCAAGCTAAGTCCTTATTCAGTCAACTAACAAAGAGAGAGACAGAGAGACAGAGAGAGTCATTCAACTTACTAATAGAACATGGAGGACTCTTGAGAGATTATGTGGTGTCTTTTAAGAAAGCAAAAATATACCATACAGATTTTCGTTCATGTAATAAAGGACATGAATGATGACATTGTATCTCAAAGAACACTTAGCATGCGTCTATGGCTATAGCTTATAAGCACCCACCCACTCAAGTTGGCTAGAACAAATTGAGGGGTATAATTCATATTGTGTGCTAAATTAGGCTCAGCAAAAAAAAACCAAAGTAATGTGAAATATGCTGATTATGGGAATAAATACGTGTCAGAATCAAAAGTTTGAGAGTAAGCAATATTTAAGACACAAATATAAACAAACATAAACCTACATGGAGCAATAACTTAGTAAAGAAGGAAGAATACAAACAGAAAAGATGAAAATTGTTTGCCAGGAGATATCCAATAGTCATTTTCCGGCTAAATTTTGACTTGGAACATAATAAGGGAAATATTATAGAGGCCGCTAGACAATAACAAATGACAGATAGATGACGGAAAGTGCTTTTTCCAGCAGTGTATGATTGGCCAGACCGCATTGAAATAAGTAACAAGTTGGTTATTTATGCACAATACACTAGGAAACATAAGAGGCATAACATCCATAAAATGAGCTTAAGATTGTGTTCTCTTCTTTCTAAAGAATGTGTTTTTTTCTTTGGTGTTGTTCATTGGGAGGTAATTGTTTAGCTTTTCTTTGGTACACCCGAATGAAGGAGAACACATACTCGATTGAATTTATAATAAATCAGAACCACTTCCAAAAGTGATCAAAGTTTAACCAACTCTGGAAGGTTTCAGAGGACATAAAATTCAACAAATATCAATTCAATATAACAAACCCTGATATTGCAATCACTAGGCAAAAGTATAAACGTCAATAATTATTTGGAGAAAAGACAACCAAATGACACTGCAAATGCATTTAAATATGATATCTTACAAGGTAGCCAGCCCAGTAAGATTAGAAAACATATCTCCAATTGCCTGAGAGAGAGAATTATGGCTGAAGTTCCTAAAATCAAGAAATTTAAGGTTAGGCAACAGGAAAAACTCCCGAAATGTAACTAAAAATTGTGTAAATAAATTAAATATAACATGCAAAAAGTATTGATAGCATTCTTTTTCCTTTTTTTTCTTTTTCTTTTTTTTTTTTGGAACAGAGTATTGATAGCATTCAAGGCATGATACTTACAGATAACTAAGAGAAACCATGCTGGAAATGGAATAAGGCAGATTTCCACTTAAGTTGTTGTTTCCAAGATTTCTGCATTGTATAACAATTAAGCATTGGCATATTAAGCATTTAACTCAAACGGCTTCTAGAATCAGGAAAAATTCAATAAACAATCCATCATTACAGGGTCGTAAGGTTTGGTGGTAACTGATACGGAATTGTGTCGTGAATATTGTTGTTGCTCATATCTCTGCATAAAAAATAAAAAAGTCACTAAATAGTCTAATTAGCTAAAAGCAATTTTAGTAGAACAAACAAAATGTTTCTTACAATGTTCTTAATGACAGGAAGCTCGCAAGTAAGTATCCCATTGTCCCGCTGAGACCCAACCCAGAAATCTGGCTGTTATAAAAACAACAAAATGTCTCATTAACCAAATCAATGCACTCATTATCCCACAAAATACATACACACACATATATATACATATATGTGTGTAGATTTAAGCCTACTTTGACATTATATGCCCTCACATTGAAACAACAGCAGAACCTTGGCAGGTAACCCCTTTCCATAACTCTCCACATGGATCACCACCATTCGTTTTCCAATTAGTTAGCTGTGAAGGATTGTTCAGTGAACTGTATATAACCTGAAGAGCTTGAACTGCAACTCAAACAACACCAAATTCAGAAGATCGAACCAACATATTATACATACATGCATATATCTCCTATCTATCTATCTATATCTCAAACAACACCACATTACATTATTCTTTTCTTTTCTTTTATTTTCTTTTTTTTTTTTTTCAAATCTCACAACTTTTGATTTTTCCAAATTCATTTCAATTTTCAGATTTTGAATTCAATCATACAGTTTACAATCTTATCTTCTAAAACAAAATGATTATACGCGCATGCATCTCCTGCGCCACCGCTTCTAGTATATATTCAGATATACTATGTCACTAATTTTGAAGTTATGTCACTAATTTTCTTAAGCCCAAATTACCCCTATACAACTGCCCCAGATTTTGATTTCTTCATTTTTTTTCACCCTCTGTCTACATTGAACAGCTTAAATTTTTATTTTTATTTTTATTTCTTCAGTTTGTTTTTTTTTTCCCCCCCTATCTATATTCAACTGCTTAAAAAGTGTCACATCTCAAAACTTTCAGAGCAAACCTTCATATATGAAAAAGAGTAAATCACAAAATCAGGATCCACTGAATCACAGAGTCAACACTAATCTTTTAAAAGTTGACTTCTTTTTAACATTTTTTGACAAGTAAAAAATCACAACAGTTAACTTCAAAACTCATCAATCACGAAACACATACCAAATCAGTCAATCAATCAACAACAAATCCAAACAGAAGTATCAAAACGAAGATAGGAAGAGAGAGAAGTACTATCAGACGAATCAGTAGTCCCTTCAACGACACTCAAAACCAAGATCGTCGTCGCGATGAGCAGAGAGATAGCTCTATTCTTCTCCATTTGAGTAAATTTCACAAGAGTTGGCGAACGAATGCGGAGTTAGAAACTGTGTCAGAGAGCCACGGAAGGGAGATTGGAGAAGAAGAAGAAGAGGAAGAAGAAGAAGAAGAGAGAGAGGGTGAAGTCGTCTGGGGTTGGTTTCGCCATTGTAGTAGTTGTTGTTGTTGTTGTTGTTTTTGTTGACATTAAAGAAAGAGACAGAGAGAGTAGAGAAGGAGAGAGAGAGAGAGAGAGAGAGAGAGATTCGAAGAGTAGAGTAATGAAGAGAGAGAAATGTGTATGTGCGTGCGTGCGTGTGTGTGTTTTCACCGTGTTTGTGTCGGCGAGAAAAGGAAACGAAACGGGAGAAAGAGAGGACAATGGCAAGTAGGCAAGCAACGTATTTTCAGGTTCCTTTCTCTAGGGTGCTTTTAGATGCACCCTAGTATTAACAACTTCCCATTAATTATTTGTTTTTTTCCAAACGAGGCTTCAAATACTATTCAAAAATGACCGAGTTTCTAAAAATTTTATCATGTTTTAATAAATTTTTTAAGATCTCTGACATCACTCAATATTATTTTTTAAGTTTTGAATTCATATTTTATATTGTTAAGGATTTTTTTAAATATTTTAATATATTCTTTTTGTTTGGGTAAAAAATCTGAAGTTTTTTTTTTAAAATAATATTTTTTAAAAAAAATATTTTTCTATATTTGGTGATAGTGGTTGTGGCGAAACGAAAATAGAGGTAGTGGTGGTGGCATGGTGGTAGGGCAATGGTGATAGGGATGGTGCTGATGGCAATGACTGTGGTGTGGTGATGGAGGTGAGAATAGCGATAATAGTGAGGTGACATTAATAAGACTTTAGTTCGAAAAATGATTTCCACTTTTAAAACGTGAAAAATATTTTATTTTTTATTAACCTTATAAAATGTTTTCCGTTAACTTTTATTTTCTATTATATTAAACATCAGAAAATACATAAAATATTTTTCAAAAAATATTTTTCGTCCAAACAAACTGGGGTAATTTTTTTTAGCTTTTAGATTCAGTTAATCTTCATATACTTAAAATGTATAAAATTTGTACAAAATTCTTATAAAAAAACTCATTAAATACAATAAAATATGAAAATATATTAAATTTTTATATATGTGGTATTTTTTTTTAAAAAATCACAAATATTATACTTTTTAAATATATCTAGATTAGATATATCTAACAAATATAAAAATTACGTAAAATAATAAAAAAATTACTAAAAATTAAAATTATATTTTTCAAAAAATGAATTAAATCAAACAATTTTCAATTTCCAAAAATTTGGCTTTCAAATTTAAAATCTCATTTTATAAAAATATTTGCCCCTGATGATGGTTTTTTATTGTGAGAATGCCATTGGGAACTTTGGAAAAGGCCAGTGTCCATATGTGAATTGGGAGTTTTTTCTTTTCTTTTCTTTTCTTTTTTTGGGGGGGGGGGGGGGGGGTGAATATTTCAAAAAATTAAATTATTTATGTAAATAATTTAATTTTTAGATTATTAGCTCACTTTTTAAAATCACAATTTTAAAATATAATTTTATGATAAAATCGCATCTTAAATATGTAATTTTATATTGACATAGTCTACATCAACACACCAGTAAGTCATGTCAATATAAAATCATATTTTTAATATATGATTTCATTATGAAATTACATTTTGAATATTCGATTTCTTTATAAAGTTGTATTTTAAACTTATATTTTTAAAAAAATAAGTTAATTTGATAAATAATTTGAAAAGTAAGTTAGATTGATAAATAATTTGATTTTTTGAAATATTAAAACAGTCCCGATTGGGACCCCCTCAGGATTCCACCCCCTCCACCCCACACACACGTGGGGGTTGGTGAGTGGGGGGGAAAAGAGAAAAAAAAAAAAAAAAAAATTTGGACCAATAGGAGGCAGAGGGGGTCATGGGGGTGCTGCCAAAAAGGGGGTATAAATCTTTTTTCATATTAAAAAAAACTTTTGAATTGGTGGGGGATTTCTCATTATGGCCTTTTGTATTTGAATTTTTATTTTAATTATTTATTTTATGGTGGAGACTTTTTTTGGGATAATCATTACCTTTTGGAAGGATAAAGAATTTGTTATTCAATCAACAAAATTACAATCAATAGTGTTAGGACTAACGGTGGTGTTGCGTATTCTAACACTACTATGATATTATGAAAAATATTTGGGGGCCCTAATTTTGTGGCTCAAATGGTTAAAACGACGTCGTTTTGGCCATTTGAATGTTGTTTTGTACTCAAAACGACGTCGTTTTGGCCATTTGAGTCACTTTTGAGCCACAAAATTTGGGCCCCTACCATTGCCCTATTATTATTATAAAAATAGTAAAGATTTTAAAAGTTTTATCAAAATTTTTAGTAAATGTCAGGTATGGGACTCGCATGAAATTCACATATGTAAGATATTTAGTAAAAATTTTGATAAAATTTTTGAGACCTGTAACACTAGTTTTATTATTGGAATCCAAATGTTAACTGATATATTGTTAGCATATTAATTAGTATTTCTAATATTGTTATGTGTTTAGCTCTTATTATAAAGTGCCTTTACGTAAGTTTAATTAAATTTCTTATTACATGTTTTTTATTCCCTTTCTCACGCTCAATAGGGAGTAATTTTCTCCTCAATTGGGTATTAACATATTAATAAATTCAATAATCATACATTCTTCTAAAATTAGAGCTCTAATAAGGTAGAAAGTCCACACACAAAAAAAAAAAAAGAAGCCAAAACATCACATTAGATGAATCTCACATACACATTAGAGTTATTAAAAACTCATGAATTAGAGCTCTACAATATTTTTGTAATAAATTAAGTTAGTAGAAATGTTTTACATTTCTCCACCATCCCAAACCACAAACATCTCCTTGAAACCTTCTCTAATTACTTCCTATTGGCACTTTTAATTACTCAATCTCTCCACTTGGTATAACTCTTATTCAGTGTGTTTGGTTTGAGTTTTTTAGATTAAATTTTTTGAAACTTGAATTTTTTATTTTTTTTATTTTTTTGTTTTTAGTGAATATTTTTAAAATTTTAAACATTTTTTTTACTTTTTTAGATACCTTATTTAGATATATCTAAAAAGTAAAAAATTTGTGAAAAAATATTTTAAAAAATTAACAAATACATAAAAATATGAAAAATATACTGAATTTTTGTTTTTGTTTTTTTTTTTTTTATATTTTTGATATTTATTGAATTTTTGAAAGATTTTTTCACAAAAAATATATTTTTTATGTGTATTTATGTTAAGTGTGTCTAAAAATTAAGAAAATTGCTTAAAATATTTTTAAAAATTCAGTAAAAAAAAAAATACGAAAAATTAGAAAGTAAAATTTTCTAAAAATTATTTTTTAAAAAATGAAACCAAACAACTGTTAGTTTTTATAGTTAAAATATTCTGCACATGTTTAATTTAGTTGATTGATCTTGTGGGGATATATTTCTGGGACTCAACACGTGGCAAGGGGATGCCGACGTGTCATCCGGGGTGCTATGTGTCACAGTAAGATTCTTGCCAAGGAACTCTACTATTTGCCGAGGTAAAACTCAGGAGACATCTCAATCTGGGCTAAAGGCCTCGAACCTCGGCTTAACATACAAAGGCCGAACTACCCGCGGAAGAGTAAGCCGAGGTTTATATTATTAAATATTATCTTGGTTAGGTGGATGTCCAGCCTAGTGGAGAAAGCCGTGAGGCCATTATCTCATCAACAAGGCTGCCTTGAGGCCATGTGAAATAGCCACGAGGCCATTGGCGGCCATGTGCAGAAAGAATGTGCTTTTATCTGGAAAGCTGCCAAAAGTGCTTTGGTGGGCTGGCAAGGCAGCTCAAAAGCTGTGAGCTTCTCCATCTCCATTCCGTTGTATATATAGGGAGAGGTCTGAACGACATAGAGGGAGATAACAAGCTAATTGTAACACTTACAATTACGAGCTTAGAGAAAGTCACTGAGAGTGAATTGTAATTCCTATTATTACTCATAGTGAAACACCTCGGCGCACCCGTGGACGTAGGCAATTATTGCCGAACCACGTAAATCCTTCTTGTCTTTGTGTTATTGCTTGCTCCATCTATTCTGCCTGTGCTACTACTGCTGACTCACTAAGATAGGCAGTGTGGCCGAGAAAAATAACCCACACAGATCTTATCAACCAACCGCCATAAGTATCAAAAGAAAATATTTTCAGATACAGTAATGATACATCTATCATTTTGGACTCCAATTTTGAACCCCTAATGACATGACAAACACTAATTTTTATATTTTAGGGCAGTTTCTAAGAATGTGGCTTATCACACATCACTTGGGATTGATTTGGGGGTCCAAATCAAAGGTCCAAAACATTTTCCTTTTAGAAATTCATCCCTGTTTTTTAGTATCCAGTTCAATTCGAAATTTTAGGATCTTGAATACAAAACAAATAATTAGTAACAAAAAAGTACAAATTTAAATGACATTTTCCCCACAAAATTTGCATTCATTTAATAATCAAAATATTAATAACATAATTAAATTATGAGAAATGTTAGGGATCATGAAAATTTTTTCATGAAAATGATCATGAAAAATATATGACCTTTAGATTACCTTAATTAGTGTGATTACCTTAATTAGTGTGTGGTGCTTTATTTTAAGTGTAATCTAAAGGTCACAAATCTTTCATAATCATTTTCATAAAAGACTTTTCACGATACCTAGCATTACTATTAAATTGTGACTTTTTTTTCATGCTCCCATAATTAGCATATCCAATTTAATGGAATGAGCATAGATGCATTTACAGAGGCGGCTCAATAATTTTTCGTGCCTTAGGCCAAAAAATCTAAAGGATGCCTTTTTGCAAACATTAATATGTTGTAAAATTTTAATTAATTTATTTTTATTTTTTTATGAAAAATTACTAATTAAAATTTTGGATTCAAGTTTTTAATATATCTCTTTCTCGATTCATATTATGGTTAATCTATTTTATCATTTTAGTCGATCTTAAGTAGAGTTTTATCAATTTTAATGTTAAGAAAGTTCTCTATGCATAACTGTCAAATCTAAACAACTCATGCATCTAAGAAATAATTCCTTTTATGCAATTCAATATATCAATTGAGATTTTTTTAACACATTATAATTATAACTACTGAGTCCACTCCTAATATCTATCTATACACAAAAACATAGCAAGCACTCATCGTAAGCCCTATTACCGTTTGGTGTGGGCTTTCATAGGGTTTGTGAATGCGTTTTATATATGTATATTGAAAGATAATCTTAACAATGGCAATGGATCGAAGTTCCCGTGAGGGTGTTTAATCACGCAGAAGAATACAATTTGGAAGAGGAAAAATTGAAAGAAGTTTATGTACTTTGAACCTATGCATTGTCCATATATATATAGCATATGGTGGCTATTAATTACTAGTTGCAACTTATTGAATTCAAACTCAATGATCACCATGTTTCTAAACCATTGTGACTCTTCATTCAAATCTTAAACTTCCTACTTCCAGTAACTTCTTCCTGCGGGAAGATTGAATCACCAAATAAGGATTTGATTTGGTGTGAGAGGCTCCACCATATTATGGTGTGATCACCTCTCATACTTTCATATATATATATATATATATTTTCCAGCTAAAATGACAATTGTTCCACAAATTTAAGCATATAAGTCATAAAATTTGGGCCCTCATGCGAGGCCTTAATTGGTGGACTTACTTTGAAAACAAATTATTTTAGTAATTTTTTAATTTTTTTATAAAAAAAAAATATGTAAAAAATAGAGAGAATGATATGATAGCTTATAATAAACTTTTTGACTAAAACTGAAGGTTGTCAACCGATACCTTAGTTATGGTTAAGCCACTACTGACTTAGCATGTGGGGAAAGCAAAACACTTTTGTACTAGTTTAAGTAAAGCTGGATTTTCAAGAAATTGCAAAGGTGACTTGAGATTAGAGGCAGCATCTATAATTATTCCCATCCCAGCATGGGAAGGCAAGAATGATGCCCCCTCAGTTATCATAGATTAGCTGCTCAATTTAATATCAGAGAATGGGATAAAAAATTTAAAAACAAACAAAAACAAAAATATTTAATGACAGAGAAATGGTAGGGTATTAATATTCTTGTTAATAATTTTATTAATATACACACAAATTTTATGTGTATCCTATACTTGTATTCTCATAAACTTTATGTGGGTCTCACACAAAAATTTTGTGAATGCATGAATAAAATTATTAATAAGAGTGTTAATAACCTTAGTATTGTTAAGTGATAAATGTTATATAAATAAATAAAATTCACAATTTTTTAGTAACTAATACAACACCTATCATATAGTGAGTCTTGTTTTAAACACTAAAATTTTATCATTGTATGACAGATACGTTTATATGATTTGTTGATTTGTGTAATATTTTACGTTTCTAATAGAAGACGTACTTATGGGTCCCACACCGACAGATCCATATTTTTTTTTATTGGTTATGTGTGCAATTAGTAAATGAATTACTCTAATAAATTATTAATAAGGGTATTAGGAATTCCTAATGTTGTTCAATAACAAAAGGAACTTGCATTAACCATGCAATCATTTCATTGAAGAGACATATTTATCTTTTTTGACTTATCATTATGCTATCACCTTTTAGATAACACTAATCTTTTTCATGCTTTCATGTAATACACATTAAAATGCATACTAACAACATAAGATGCTAAAAGTTAAGGACAAACATTGATGGACAATATCCTTTAAATACGTTTGGTCGTTGAAGACTGGTGTCCTTTCATATATATATAGATATATATATATATATTTATTTTCCCATTTTTTATTTTTAATTGTTCAACAAAATTTGCAAAACAATTCAAAACATTAGGGGTGTGTTTGGTTTAGTTTTGGGAGATAAATTTTCAAAAAAAAATTTGAGAAGAGAGTTTAGAATTTTTTTTGATTTGTTTGGTTGTATATTTTGGAAATAGTTTTGGAGTATAGGAGTTTGGGATAATTTGATATTTTATTGTAGTTGAGTAGATATATGTGAGAAAAAAAAGTGGTTAAGAATGAGAGAAGAGAGAAAAAAAGTGATTGATTGATGTGTAGGAGAGAGAAAGTGATTTTGAAATTTTTTTTCCAAAATCAGTAAACCAAACAAAATTTTGAAATTTTTTCTCCAAAACTACTCTCTCAAAAACAAACCAATCTGAGAAGATGGGTTGGGTTTGGGATTTTTTAGCCATAAAAAGATAAAATAGGTTTTTTTAATTCAATAAGACAAATCATCACATCCAACTCATAATCATTACATTCTTTTTCTCACAAAAGTCAAAAAAATCAAAAAATTCTTTCCCAAACAAGACTTTTTAACCTCAGATTAAAATAGTCAAAAAATCAAAAAATTAACCTACTTTCCAAACAAACCCTAGGTAAAAGTTGATAGAAAAATCATTGAGTGTGTCAAAGACACATAGTTCTTTATACTACTCATAATATAACAAGAAGTAAATCAAATTAAGCAAGTTAGTTTTTTTTGTGTAAGTGAGATCTATCGCAGAGTATTTAAAGGGGTGATTTGGAATGTTTTAAATAAGTATACTTTTTACGTTTTATAAAAAAAAAATGTATAAGGGTGTGTTTGGTAACGTTTACGTTTTCAGTTTATATTTACAAAAATTTTATAAACTGGTTTTTGTTTATTTTTTGTTTATTTTTAGAAAAACATAAACTACAAACGCGTTTGATAATTGACAAAATGTTTAAAAAATTTTAAAAATATAAAAAAGAGTGAGAAATGACAAGTCGTGACAAGTGGCGGCGGAAGACGGTAGTGGAAAGTGGTGACGGTAGGTGGTGGGTAGTGGGTAGTTGGTGGTGATGGGTGGTGGCGGGTGGGTGGTGGTCGTGGGTGGGTGGGTGATGGTGGCGGGTGGTGGGTGGTGGTGGTGGTGGTGGTGGCAGGTGGTGGGTGGTGGTGGCAGGTGGGTGGCGGATGGCGGTTGGCAAGTGGTGGTGGCGGGTAGGTGGCGGGTGGTGGTGATGGGTGGGTGGGTGACGGTGGCGGGTGGTGGTGATGGGTGGGTGGGTGACGGTGGCGGGTGGTGGCTAGTGGGTGGTGGTGGCGGGTGGTGGGTGGTAGTGGCAGGTGGATAGTGACGGTGGCGGGTGGTGGTGATGGGTGGGTGGGTGACGGTGGCGGGTGGTGGCTAGTGGGTGGTGGTGGCGGGTGGTGGGTGGTGGTGGCGGGTGGTGGGTGGTAGTGGCAGGTGGATAGCGGATGGCGGATGGTGGTGGGTGGGTGGGTGACGGTGGCGGGTGGTGGGTAGTAGCGAGTGGGTGGTGGTGGTGGTGGTGGCGGGTGGTGGGTAGTGAATGGCGGGTGGTGGTGGGTGGTGGCGGGTGGTGGTGGTGGGTAGGTGATGGTGGCGGGTGGTAGGTAGTAGCGAGTGGGTGGTGGTAGTAGTGGTGGTGGGTCTTGGGTGGTGGTGGTAGGTGGGTGGCGGGTGGGTGGTCGGTGATGGTGGTGGTGGTGGTGGGTGGTGGTGGGTGGGTGGTGGCGGGTGGTGGTGGATGGCGGTGGATGGCGGTGGCAGGTGGGTGGTAAGTGATGGTGGCAAGTAGGTGGCGGGTGGTGGATGGTAGTGGTGGGTCATGGGTGAATGACAGGTGGTTGGTGGTGGCGAGTGGGTAACAGGTGGCTGGTGGTGGTAGCAGGTGGGTGGTGAGTGGTGGTGGCAGGTGGTGGTGGCAGGTGGGTGGTGGGTGGTGGTGGCGGAAGACGGTGGTGGAAAATAGTTGCAGGTGGTGGCTAGTGTTGGTGGTAAAAAAAAAAAAAACTGAAAACTCAAAATGGAAACACATTTTTTGTGTTTTTATTTTTTGGCCAAATTTATAAACTGAGACCACTGATTTATAAATCAAAAATTTTACCAAACAAGTTTTTATTTGAGTTTTTAAAATTTTTGTAAATATAAACAGAAAACTGAAAACGTAAGTATTACCAAACGACACCATAGAAAGTAGAGAAAATGGATAGAAAAGTAGAAAGGAAATATTGATAGATGTTGATTGATGTGATCCAAATAAGTGTATGTATGTAAAAAAAAAATACACTTTATTAGTGCATGTCAAATATCATAGAGTATATATTTTTTGGGCGATAAGATTCAATGTCATTCTTTTATCTGAAATAATCTTATTGTGGTAATGAAACTATCTAACTTTAAAATTGAAGCAAAATCATGTTGTTTTGGAATATATATTTAAAAATAAAAATATAATATTTTAACATTATTTTATTTTATTTTAAATTTAAGTCATTGAATTAGATTTGTTGTTGAAGTATCGTGACTAAAATAACAATTACAAGGTAAGTTGGTTCATTTTCATTATTGTAGGTCTCTTGTGTCCCATCATTTTCTTACTTTATTTTTTGGATTTTGATGTTTGTTTTCTAACGTTAGTTTTGTTTATTCTTATCATGTAGCTAAAAAATTTATGACGTTTTATCCATATTATTTGCTGTTGTTCATCTATATTTTCTACAAACTAAATTGTAGAAAGTAGTATAAATTAAATGTCATTTTTGGTGCAATTTAGAGATTAAAAAATGGGAATAAATATACCACAAGACCTTATCATAGTTCTATATTTTTCAAACATGAGGAAGTTTAATTATGTTTGATTTGTAATACACTTTAAGCCAAGTTTGGAAGTTGTCAAAAAGTTAAAAAGTTATCACTATTCACAAAAAGTAAAAAATTACGGTTGCACAACTCCCAATCCTAATTTTCCCCTACACACTAATTTATATAAATTTTTAATAGACATTTTTCCATAAAAAGTCAAAAAGTTAACCCAAACAACCATACTTTTTTCCTCAACTTTTTAGTCCAAAAAGGCAAAAAGTGCACTTATTTAGGACACCCCAGCCAACCCCTTAGTATTGTAAATCTGTTTGGTGAGCTATTTTAGCAACATATAATTTTCACGTTGACACATTTTGGAAGTTAATAGTTCAAATTTTATTCACCTACTTACAAACTTAAGGGGTTGTTTGGAATGATCTAAATAAGTGTACTTTTTGTCTTTTTACGAAAAGATGTGCAGAAAAGTAGAGAGGTGATGTGATGAAAAAAAGATTAAAAAAAATAAAAAGATGGATTATTTAGGGGATGCCAAATCACCCGTTAATATCATATCTAAACAAAAAATTCGATCCAATATTAATTGGTTAATAGGCAGACAAAATGGGAAATGCTAGGTTTCATGAAAAAGGGATCATGAAAACCATCATGAAAGAATTTGCATCGTTAGATCATGAAAACCATACCTGATCTAACGGTGCAAATCTTTTCATGATGATTTTCATGATTTTTTTTCATGAAACCTAGCATAACCCTTTTAGATTTATAGAAAGTGTCGGTGACAGAATCTAAGGCTTGACTATTCTCTCCAATCCATACACAGGCAGGAGATAAGCCATTCTCATGTCCAATTTGATGAAAATTTCATGATATTTATAAATGTCTCTTTTATCAGATATTGATTGATAGAAACATAAATAATTCTAGTTGACAATTCCTTTCAATAATTTATATGATTTATTTAACATATAATGTAGTAGGTGAATGAAAATTACATGGAGGGACTTAAAAATAGATTAGTTAAACTCAATAAGAATGGGTGGTGTCACTCATGCTTGACCAAATTTAGTGAATCTTTTTTCAAGTTTGGTGGAGGTAAATAAATAATTACAAGAGGAATTAGATTTTTTTTTTTTAATAGACAATCCCAGTTGTAGATTAGTTGTAATGTCAAAAGCTAAGTTTGTTATTTTGATTATTGAACTATAAGTGAGGTATTATCTGCATATTAATGATTAACGTATAAGAACATGAGCTCCATTATTGTCATTGAACAGATGTGATCTATCTGTAGATGTTGGCTGTTGTTGGATTACAAGCACAAACTGCTGACCAAGTGACACGGAACACTCAATGATTTTGAAGAGAGAGAGAGAGAGAAAGAGGTGGGATAGATTTTCGATAATTTTAATTTGAAATTAAAGTGGGATTGGCTGTTGTTGGATTACAAGCACAAACTGCTGACCAAGTGACACGGAACACTCAATGATTTTGAAGAGAGAGAGAGAGAGAGAGAGAGAAAGAGGTGGGATAGATTTTCGATAATTTTAATTTGAAATTAAAGTGGGACTTAACCGTTGATTGAAGTAGGTCTAAATAATTTTGTATTCTTTTAAGTGAGAATGTTACAATATAAAAATAATGAGCCAAAACTATTAAATTGTGAATGAGAATTGTCTCATAAGGTGAGCATCAATAAAAGTTGGGCTTAGATTTGAAGTTTAGTCTTAGTTTGAACTGGGCCTAGACTTGTGCTTTAGCATGTGCTGGGTTTGGTCTTGGACTTTGACTCATATTTAATATCTTGAGCTTGGGCTAAACTATAATGTGTTGAACTTAGCTTGTGCATGTGTTTGAGAATTGGACTTGGATCGGGTTGTGACCTAACATTAGTATCTATTTTGTGACCCATCTAGTTGGTTTATTCAAACATCATTATATACATATTTGTATATATTAAGCACATGAGAGATTTAAACCTTTGTGACTCTCATTTTTTTATGATGGAGTTGATGACCATATTAATGACCATAGGTTTTCAACCTTTATAACTTTAGTTTTAATGGCTAAAGTTGATGGCCTTGATTAATGGCATTTAATGGCCCTATTGATGTATAGCCTTCATGACTAGGGATTCCCTTACTTATATAAATAGAGGCATTTCCCTTCCAACTTAGCAAAATAATTTTGGAGAGATATTTGATGGAAAATGGAGATGGTGTTTTGAGATAAAAAATTGGAGATGGTTTTTTGCACCAAAGAAAATTTTTCCTATCTTCTTTTGCTAGCCTCTTCTTTGGTTCTTGTTAGAGAGAGTGCATCAATTGTTAAGTTCGTCGAAGTTATTCAGAATGTGCTTCTGTATTAGCTGGTTTCAACCGTCGTATCTTGAGAGACAAACGCCGACGTATCTCCAGCATCCATTGGGAGGCGGTGAATCTATTTTAAGGAAACTGTCTAGTGCAGGCTTCAGTTTGCTTCTTTTCTTATCATTTGTTTTTAAATTTTTCAATATTTAGTTTATAAAGATGAGTTCTAATATTTAGTTATCCATGTTAATAATTTGTTCTATTAGTAATGTAATCTAATTCATTTCTGTATTTTTAGTTGTGTTATTTATTATGTATTTCATCCTTTTAATAAAAAAACTGTTTGGTCATTTCTATTTAATTTATTTTATATATTTTTCATGTATTATTATGAAAAATTACCAACAATCTTAAAAAAAAAAAATTATAAATAGTTTTTGAAAAAATAATTTAGTTTTTTATTTTAATTTATTCTAGTAACTCTTGGAATTAAAATTAATTTAATTACCTAGAGTTATTGGATTGTTTCGAATTGTTTATTTCTAATAGTTTATTCATGCAATTTATTTTATGTTAATTAGTTGTTATTGCATGAGTTATTTGATTGTTAGTGTTTAAGTTTGTAGGAGTTTATAAAAATAAAAAATTTATTATGTAAGATTCTTAGTATTTTATTTGATTTGTTTAGTTGTTTTCTTTTATAGCTAACTTTCTTACAGGTTTACCTAAGCGAGAAAAGATAATATATAATACGAACAAATAAAATAAATTGGAATTAGTAAATTGGACTGCTAATTTTTTATTTGAACATAATTTCCTTTGCGTGGAATAAGGAATAATATTAGACCTTTGGAATTTTAGTCAATTTAATTATTTACTTTATAATTCAGTTTGATTTCGGATTTATTCCATTTGTTGTTTTGAAAATGTGGTGATAATTTTGATTTAATTTGATTAATTAAATTTTGGAAAAAACTAATAGCTGGATTTTGAGAATTTCAAGAGATTCAGCTAATCAAGAGGTTTTCGGCAGTATAAAGTATCTCCAAGCAAGTTTGTTTTAGGAGAAAATTTAGTAAAACAGTGGTCTTATTTCTGTGATTGCTTATGATTATGTTGTATTATCGTATGGTGATATAGCTTGGCATTGGTATGGTATTAACTCTTATTCATTCTATTTATTTTTTGTTGTATCAATTGTGAGTTCTTTCATGTCTTGATGGTAATCAAGGAAATTACTTCAAAATATTTTTTGTATTCATGGAATGGTAAGTGGAAGTCTAATTCTGTTGTTATATATATATATTTGCTCATAATTGCATGGTTAGATTGCTAACATTATGACCATAATATTCCTTTATGTATAATTGATTTATAGCTATGCAACTTATGATATTCTTGTAACTGTAATACATCTATAGCCTTTGAATCACACATTGCGAGTTATAACTGAAATTACTTGTGTAATATTCACTTCATTGGTTCATTAACTCATCTTGTATCCAAGTGTTTATATGAACAGTAAGTATGGAGATTTAGCAGCAACGAAAATAGAGTTTTGTAATGTGTTTTATACAAAGATAAGCATTACAAGTGAATAAGTGTGTTCTTGGCTAAATAGACGATTCCATATGCAATCATGAACTCCGTTTAGCAGATTTAGACAATTTGTAATTGTAGTTGCATTTCCATTTCCATTCGTAGAGGTTTTAATTTCTAATTTGTAATAGTTTCACCATAGTGAATGGAAATGGAGATGGAAAGAAATTATAAACTTTCGAGTTTAGAGAAAGTCATTGGGATTAATTTTATTATTCCCAAAGTGTTTTGGTTTTCTGTAATAGAAACCAAAGTTTAGCCTTGGCTAAAGAGTATTTCTTATTTGTTCAGAAATGGCAATTAAGATGGATTTGGTTTCAAACCTTTATGGTTAGAGGAAGTCTTTGGGTTTAATCTTTTTATTCCCAAAGTGATAGGAAACCAAGTTTTGAAAAAGTCTTTAGTTATAATCTGATTATTTCCAAAGTGTTTTTTTTTTTTTTTTTTTTTTTTTTGGAAAAGAAACCAAATTTTAGCATTAGCTAAAATATTTTTTATTTTTATTCAAAAATAATGGGTTCAATTCTGAGAGTACCGATTAACTTTTATAAGTGGTGTAATTTTGATAGCAAATTTTAATTGCTTATGAGTTTCAGAACCTTAGTTTGTTTTAACCTAGTTTATCTGCTGAAAAACTTAATTCTAAATTTGTTTCTCATGGATTAGGAGTTAACATGCTCTTGAAAGTTTTATCTAAGGTTAATTGGGTCTTAAGTAGGACCGGTGTGACCCCTCTAATTTTTCTGAAAACTTTCCTAACCATGTTCGATTCTAGGGTAAGTGGTGAGATTAGTTTTGAGTTAAATTTCAGACTTTTGGATTTTCTAGTGTTAAGTTTAGTTTCTGAAAAAACAGAATAGTGAAATTCGATTGTAATTTTTCAAAATTTTATTCCACCAGACAACCTTAAACATTGCGAGGTTCTTAAAAGAAGATCTAGAGAGATCAAGTGTGATTAAAAGAAGTCATAAGATTGCATGATGATATCTCTAAATTTATCAAAGACAATTAGTATGCTATCCTTGTGTCAATTAGCACATATGATTGCTATGTGACTTTTTTTAAAAGCAAAGATAAGACAACTCGTTAGGGTGGACGAATATATTTTTTGAATTTTTTAAATTCTAAATATATCCTTAAATTGGTGGCTCCTAGTGAGTATAAGATCACTGATCACAGAGATAGAAAACTAGTGGTTTCTAAGACGTGTTAGACCACTGGCTACACAGTTATGAGATTGTGGTTCCTGGTAGTAAACAGATTACTGATTACATGTTAAGACATAATGGTTCCTAGTAATGGAGAGGCTACTGATCATATGTCAAGACATGATGATTCCTATTAATGAAAGTGACTACTGATCAAATGTCAAAACATTGTGATTCATAGTAGTGAAAAGTCTACTGACCACATGATAAGAAATTAGTGATTCCTAGTGATAAGACTACTGGCCATGTTATGAAGTTCCAAATAGTAGACTATTGATCACTAGGTTTGTGATTCCAAATAATAAGGTTATTGACTTCAGAGTGACATATTGGACCAAACTTGTTTTGGTGCCTTGAATTCAAGAAAGACCTAATTCGGTTAATGACGGTCTGGGAATGTGTTTCCTGTGATATGATTATGAGAGTCTTCGTATGAATTTTTTAAAGACCTTGTGACACAATGAATTGTTTAAAGACCTTATATGAATTTTTTGAAAGACCGAAAGCCTTCGTATAAATTCTACAAATGTGGGGGTGTCATGCAAAAGGTGGAAATACCTAAACCCAAGCGAGTATGATAGCCCTAAAAATCCATTGACTTTGCACAATATAGTAGTGTATATCGGTTTTCTTGTGGACAAATCTGATATTCAAATTTACAAAAGAATACCATCATGGAATAGAGGAAACGATTTTCATGAGAAAAAAGATAAGCTTAGAAGATGTTAAAAGCCTAGGACTTTAAAGTTCCTTTATTTAATCTTCTTAAACCTATATGGTGGCTAATAAGGCTAAAAGTTTCTTTGAAGCTGTGATTTCTCTATAAAGAAGTTATTAAATTAACTTGATCTTGCAAAGGTAGTAAGCCTTGGAATGCAAGTGAATAAAAGATGATGAGACAATCTTGCTATCAAAGGAGGCTTGGATTACTTTGATATGTGATCACCAGTTATGGTGGGTGTAATCGTAATTGTTCAATTCTCAAGTCCAAAAGAATGAATTTGAATTCCCTTTGATTTTCTTCATCTTTCCTTTTCTTTTCTCTAACTTTCTCTTCTAGCTCTCAAAAAGAACGTTTCTCTCTAACTTTGTCCATCATTCTCCATCCATCTCTATTTTGTTCTAGGAACTAATTAGCTTTCTCTCTAACTTTGTCCGTTCTTCTCCATCATTCTCTATTTTGTTCTGAGAACTAATTAGCTTAGGTCACCAATTATTCCATTAGCTTAAGTGGCCAAGTTTAACTCAAACTAACCTTACTTAGTCTCTAAGAAAGAGAATTTTCCAAGTAATTGTAGCTTAACGATATTAATTTAACTTAAGCATCTCATTTAAGGTTTTCTAAATCGCCTAAGTGTTCAATTCTCAAGTCCAAAAGAATGAATTTGAATTTCCTTTGATCTTCTTCCTATTTCTCTTTCTCTTTCTTTTCTCTAACTTTCTCATCCCGCTCTCAAAAAGAATGTTTCTCTCTAACTTTCTCCGTCATTCTCCATCCTTTTCTATATTGTTCTACTAACTAATTAGCATAGGCCACCGATTGTTTCATTAGCTTAAATGGCCAAAGTTTAACTCAAACTAACCTTGCTTAGCCTCTAAGAAAGAGAATTTTTTGAGTAATTTTAGCTTAACAATATGAGTTTAACTTATGCACCTCATTTAAGGTTTTCTAAATCGCCTAAGTGTTCAATTCTCAAGTCCAAAAGGATGAATTTGAATTCCCTTTGATTTTTTTTCATTTTTCTCTTGCTTTTATCTAACTTTCTCTTCTAACTCTCAAGAAGAACGTTTCTCTCTAATTTTGTCTGTCATTTTCCATCATTTTCTATTTTGTTCTAGGAACTAATTAGCTTAGGCCACCAATTGTTTCATTAGCTTAAGTGGCCAAGTTTAACTCAAATTAACCTTGCTTAGCCTCTAAGAAAGAGAATTTTTCGAGTAATTGTACCTTAACGATATTAATTTAACTTAAGCATCTCATTTAAGGTTTTTTAAATCACATAAGTGTTTAATTCTCAACTCCAAAAGGATGAATTTGAATTCCCTTTGATTTTCTTCCTATTTCTCTTTCTTTTCTCTAACTTTCTCTTCTAACTCTCAAAAAGAATGTTTCTCTCTAATTTTCTCCGTCCTTCTCTATTTTGTTCTAGGAACTATTTAGCTTAGGCCACCATTTGTTTCATTAGCTTAAGGGGCCAAGTTTAACTCAAACTAACCTTACTTAGCCTCTAAGAAAGAGAGTGTTCTGAATAATTGTCGCTTAACAATATTAGTTTAACTCAAGCACCTTATTTAAGATTTTCTAAATCACGTAAGTGTTCAATTCTCAAGTGTAAAAACATGAATTTGAATTCCCTTTGATTTTCTTCCTATTTCACTTTCTTTTCTCTAATTTTCTCTTCTAACTCTCAAGAAAAATGTTTCTATGTAACTTTCTCCGTCGTTCTCCATCTTTCTCTATTTTGTTCTACTAATTATTTGGCTTAGGCCACCAATTGTTTCATTATCTTAATTGGCCAAGTTTAACTCAAACTAACCTTGTTTAGTGTAGACACCCCATTTTTGACGGCCCTTACGACTTGGACGTTCTTCCATGCACACCCGATGATGAGTCTGTTTGCTCGCCAAGTGCTCGAAGTCCTCAGCAGAATGCCATAACTTTGAGCCTCGCAAACCCTGATAGCCTTTCAAACCCAGTTTTGGACCAAGCCTATCTTTTTAAATCTGCAACCTCTGGTGACCTGCCGGCCACTGATAGAGACTTGCCAGCCATCACTTTTTGCTTGCCGACCTAGTGCCGGCCATTGATGTGGCTTCCCAGCCACCACTGATGGTCGACCGGCCAGCCACCAGTGTGTTTTGCAGATATTTTATGCCAGCTATGCCAACTGTTTGCACAGATGCATACATCTTCACCCACGTGTAGGGCTGGATGTTTTTGAGGGAATTGCTTGGTTCTTTATATATAGAAGACCTCTCAAATTGTTTTAAAGGTTAGAAAATTCGGAACTCAAAAATTTTCCTCTCTCTCTACAATTCTCTCTCTCTCTAGCAAATCTCTACATTTTAGCCTCCAATTCCTTAACCTTTGACTATACACCCTTAACCAAAACTTCTCATCTTTGAGCTGAGGTGTTCTTAAGCTTAGTTTGATCTTTAGAAGGTGTACTTACTTGGTTTTGTTGCTTGGAATTACTCTTCTCTTCAAGAGGTATAAGGCTTTGCCTCTTTGCTTGTTTTCTGTACTATTATTTCTACTGTTTTTCCATTGTTTTGGGCTGTCAAAACTCTATTTTGTTTTTTTGGGCTGAAGCTTGGGTTTAAGGCCATTAAAGGTTGAGGAGTTGATAACCCTTCTTTGTACCTTGTTTTGGAGGCCTTTGCCCTTGTGTTTCCCACACTTTTACTATCTTTTTCCAAGCTTTTAATGTAACACCCCCAAAATAATGCAATAAAGATAACTCATATGCGGAATAAATATGGAAAATAACATACTTTCATACATCAGAGTCTACTATTTAATAACTAGTTAAATGCCATGTAGGCTTACATCTTTCCAAGTCATTGCTTGGTTACACAAATTGAGTCTCGCTTATTACATCTTAAGCCCTTGGCTTTACAAATACCAACATACACACAACAAAACATAATTAAGAAGTTCTTGCTTCCCGAAAGTCCATCCACACTATTGCCTAGCACTCGACCAAACAACAAATGAAGTAGTACAATCCATCACTATATTACACTTATGAAATGATAAAACCCATTGTTTGATCTTCAAATCCGAAAAGTATTCCCTGTACACATGTACAGGCAGGGGGTGAGCAAAGCCCACCGAACAATCTCATATTAAAATATTAAAAGATATGCGGGGATAAAGATACTTATACATATACGTAAAATCATATCATTAGTTTAGCTAGTTATTCATTTTGGTTTGTAATAATTAGCTTTAGCTTAGCTTTAATTAGTAGCTAGTTAGCTTGTTTATTCATTCGGACTCTCATTCATGAGAGCGCAATGTTGTAATAATGTATATGTCTTCGAACCCCACGTCTTTCTCCCTTTTATTTAACTGCTTACGATGGTTAGTTTAGGGGCATCATGCTTCAATTAGCATTCTTCATGTTTGCATCCATTTGTCTTACATACACTGAGGCTCGGTTCATCATTCTAACTGCATTGTCGTTTCAACACCTCGTTGATGCAAATAACATGTTAAGTAGCTGAGCCTATCTAGTTGCATATTGCATGCATTGCATTAGCCATCTTGTATAGTTAGGTATCATACACATTTTTCTAACTCTTTTGTTTTATCTTAGTTTGGAGTACTAGGTGAGTTTTTAGTGCTTTAGCATACTTGCATGAGTGTGAGTGATTGCCATGACTAATATGCTTGCCGTGAGACTAAGTGCTTAATTGCTATAACTGTTTGAGTGCCTGTGGATGAAGGCTTGTTGTTTGAATTGGAATAATTCAATGAATGTACGTTTAAGCCCACCTTGTCAAGTGGCAAAATCACAACTTTAAACCACTTTGTTAAGCATCAAAATCAAACTCTTTTTTTGAAAGCAAACATGAAATTGAATTGTTCTAATTCGAACAAACTAGTCTATACCTTATGTGTATGCGCATCACATAGTAAATGCTACCCTAATAAACCGGACGAGCGGGGGTGCTCAAATGCATTCATGACCTTCCCCTCTCGTACCTAAGTTCCCGAGCTAAGGCAACTTTGGTGGTGACGGACACGTGGCCTTTGGCACGAGTCATAGGTTTCCTAAATTTTTCCAAAATAAAATATTTAAGTGGCGATTCTGTATCTAGCAAAACAGTCCATTTTTTGCAATTTGATTCAAAATCGATTTTTCAAAAGATTTTCCGAATTTGGACTCTTTGGTGTTTATCAATTTCACATTACACTTGTGAGATTAGATTCAGAACTGCGGGAGTTCGAACTGTAGAGCTTATTTCAAGTTTCCGAAAGGAGGCGCGGAAAAGTCGAGGTACACTTAGCACCTAAGAAAAGAATCTTCTAAGTAACTTTAGCTTAACGATATGAGTTTAACTTAAGCATCTCATTGAAGGATTTCTAAATCATCTAAGTGTTCTATTCTCAAGTCCAATAGGTTGAATTTGAATTTTCTTTGATTTTCTTCATCTTTGTCTTTTTTTCTCTAACTTTCTCTTCTAGCTCTCAAGAAAAATGTTTCTCTCTAACTTTCTCCGCCCTTCTCTATCTTTCTCCATTTTGTTCTAGGAACTAATTAGCTCAGGCCACCAATTGTTTCATTAGCTTAATTGGCCAAGTTTAACTCAAACTAACCTTGCTTAGCCTTTAAGAAAGAGAATTTTTTGAGTAATTGGAGCTTAACGATATGAGTTTAACTTAAGCACCTTATTTAAGGTTTTCTAAATCACCTAAGTGTTCAATTCTCAAGTCCAAAAGAATGAATTTGAATTCCCTTTGATTTTCTTCCTATTTCTCTAACTTTCTCTTCTAGCTCTCAAGAAAAATATTTTTTTCTTCTAACTTTGTCCTTTCTTCTCTATCCTTATTTATTTTGTTCTAGGAACTAATTAGCTTAGGGCACCAATTATTTCATTCGCTTAAGTGGCCAAGTTTGACTCAAACTAACATTGCTTTGCCTCTAAGAAAGAGGATTTTCTGAATAATTGTAGCTTAACAATATTAGTTTAACTTAAGCACCTTATTTAAGGTTTTCTAAAGTGTTCAATTCTTCAGTCCAAAAGGATGAATTTGAATTCACTTATTCACCCAAAAAACAAATTTTGAATTCACTTTGATTTTCTTCATCTTTTTCTTTATTTTCTTTAAGTTTGTCTTCTAGCTCTCCAGAAAAATGTTTCTCTCTAACTTTGTTCATCCTTTTCCATTCTTCTCTATTTTGTTCTAGGAACTAATTAGCTCAAGCCACCATTTGTTTCATTAGCTTAAGTGGTCAAGTTTAACTCAAACTAACCTTGCTTAGTGTCTAACAAAGAGAATTTTCTGAATAATTTTAGCTTAACGATATTAGTTTAACTTAAGTACCTTATTTAAGATTTTCTAAATCACCTAAGTATTCAATTCTCAAGTCAAAAATGATGAATTTGAATTCCCTTTAATTTTCTTTCTATTCCTCTTTCTGTTCTATAACTTGCTGTTCTGGCTCTCAAGAAGAATGTTTCTCTCTAACTTTCTTTATCGTTCTCCATCATTCTCTATTTTGCTCTACAAACTAATTAGCTTAGGCCAACAATTGTTTCATTATCTTAAGTGGCCAAAGTTTAACTCAAACTAACTTTGCTTAGCCTCTAAGAAAGAGAGTTTTTTGAGTAATTTTAAATAAAATATAACAATAATACCAATAATAAACTTGGCTCTGATACCATATATGGTCATACTACATCCACTATGTCTTCCACCGAACCTTCAAATATAACAACAATAGCCAATATAGTATCTTCTACATCAGAAGCAACAGAACTTGTAGCATACCAGGATGTTAAGGAAGCCTTAGATAAATGGACTATCCCAACTGTTAAACCAAATACAATTTACAAAATTGGAACTTTTGATTTCTCCAATAAAAAGATAATAAAAACATTTGAACATGCAGTACCATTACAGAATAATGATGAAATAATTAAATTACTTCATGTCTAGGATTTAGCTCCTTTTTATAGAAAATATAAATATATCCATATAGGTTTAGTCCAGATAGCATTTAAATCTTTGACATTGTTAGGCCAAAATACCAGTATTCAGTGTACCCTACGAGATGGTAGGTGTCTTGATTGGAAAGCTTCCCTTATGGGAGCCATTGAAACCAGCCTATCACATGGACAAGTATATTTTAACATCTATCCTAATTTGAGTGTTGCACTCATGGATCCAAACCTATTCGAAGTATTGGAACTAAAAGTTCTTACATATGGTTACCAATATTTATCAGGAACACCTCCTTTATCTGCAAATTTTAGAATTCATTTAAAGGTTTTGACAATCTTAAATCCTTATACCAGAAAACATAGTGAATTAAAACATTGTAGACACTCCATTTTTGATGACCCTTACGACTTGGACGTCATCGCTTGTATACCCAATGATGAGTGTATAAGCTCGTTAAGTGCTTGAAGTCCTCACAGCTTTGAGCCTTTCAAACCCTACACCCTTGTTGCCTTGTTTTGGACCAAAATCTTGGATCAAGCCTACAACCTCTGGTGGCCTGCCGGCCACTACTATGGGCTGCTGGCCATTACTTCTGGTTGCCGGCCACTACTATGTGTTTTGTAGATATTCTGTGACAGTTGTGCCAGCTGTTTGCACAGATGCTTACATTTGCTTCCATGTGTATGGTTGGATGTTTTTAAGGGAGGTTCATGTTTTCTATAGAGGACCTCTCATCTTGCTTTAGGGGTTAGAAAAATTTTGGAGAAAAATTTTGCCTCTCTCTCTCTACAATTCTCTCCATCTCTTACAAATTTCTTTACCTTTGCCTATACACTCTTAACCAAACCTCTCCATCTTTGAGTTGAGGTATCTGTGAGCATTGTTTGAGCTCTTGAGGGTGTGTTAGTCTTGTTTTATTGCTTGGAATTGGTTCTTCTCTTCAAGAGGTATAACGCTTTGCCTCTTTACTTGCTTTATTTACTCTTTTTCTTACTGTTTTCCAACTGGGCTGTAAAAACTCTGTATTTTTGGGTTGAAACTTGGGTTTTAAGGCCAATAAGGTTGAAGGGTGGCTCACCCTTCTTTACACCTTGCTCTCAAGGCCTTTACCCTTGTGTTTCCTACCTTTGCACTATCTTTTTTTGAGCTTTTAAACGCAGATTTTCAAAGTTATTTTAGTGGTTAAAATCATGTTTTGAAGTCCAAAATTGGAGGGGTTAGCCTCCCCTCCTTGTGTTTTGCTTACTAGCCTAGCATGATCAATGTTTTAGCTTATTATTCGAGCTATTTTTGTCTTAATTCTAGCATGTTTTAGGAATTATTTAGGACTGTTTTTAAGTATTTGTTACATTTGAGCCTTATGTTGTATGCTTGTAGTGTAATTGTCCTAATGAGTTTGGTGTTTTAGGCCTTAGACACCACCTTCTTTAAGTTGATTGTATTTATTTATGGCTTTCCGTACTTGTGATCACTCTTAATCATCTCTGCAACCTCCCTCCTTTCTTGGCTTTTGATTTTCTTTGAAAGTGGTTTCAAACTACTTGTTTGTTTAAACATGAGATTGAGATGTCATACTTAATGGTTTAATCCCTTTGGGGGTTCATTACCAACGGTATGATGTCTCTTTCATGCTTAAAGTAATACTTGGTTTGAGCCCTCTTTCCATTAGAGGACTTAAATTCACCTTTTGGACTCAAATGATTAAAGAATGGATGGTAATCTAAAATGAAGTAATAAAATTGGTTACTAAAAAAAGTTACAAGATAATAATTTGGTTTTAGGTTCAATGGACATTAATTGAACCCTTACGTCTTGAGTCATTTCATACTCGTTAGTGATGGAAACGGTTCAAGATTCATTGTCAACTACTTCCCTTGATCTTTCATGATAGGGAGTTGATTTTGAGAGTCTTGTTTTATTGCATTCATTGAACTTGCACACTTGGTTCATAAGCCATCAGGCAATGAAATTGCATCCATTGATGATTTGTGAATCAAACTTACTACTCCTTTGAGCTGTTCAAATGATAAGGAGGGGTAAAATTATACAAACAAACCCTTGAGAGCACACTGTCTCTGCTCTATTTTCTCTCTGTTACAACAGGAAAGTCCAATTATCAGTGGCCGGCAAGCCACTTTTAGTGGACGGCAGGCCTTCTGCTGGCCACCAATGCAAAATCAAGCAGTGTCCTTTTGAAGTAGAATAGAGTTGGTCTTGAGGTGGAAATCGGTTCAAATGTTCTACTATGTAATAGAGGCATTCAGCAGCAGAAACAGTGACTTTTTCGGGTGAAAACCGCATTCATGCATGAGTCCTCCATTGATCATCGGGATCCGTGTTATAAATATATTAGTATTGTGTTTAACATAGTGGCTTTGTAATTAATTAGTTAGAATAGCTGATTCGTCTCGTGTTGTAATTATTTTAATTAGCTAGATTAGTTAATTAATTTGGTTTGTAATAGTTAGTTAATTAGCTTAGCTCTAATTAGTTAGCTAGTTTATTCATTCGGACCCTCCTGTATGAGGGCACAATATTGTAGTAATGTATATCTTCTAACCTCACGTCTTTCTTCCTCTTATTTACTAACTTATGATGGTTAGATTAGAACATCATGTTTTGTTTAGCATTACTCATGCCTTGCATCTACTTGTTTTGCATACACCGAGGCTCGGTTCATAATTCTAACTTGCATTGTTAGTTTAATGCTTCTTTGAATATGTGCTTAAACCGCATACTATCAAATTGCTTCACATATCATGTTAAGTAGCTGAGCCTAGTAATTGCATATCACATATGTTGCATTAGTCATATTGCATAGTTAGGATCATGCATTATTCTAACTCTATCATTTTTTTTTTGCTTGGAGTATTAGGTGAGCCTTTACTCGCTTTAGCATATTGCATGTTGATGTTGCCATGACAAAGCATGTTCACTATGAGGCGATGTGCTTAATTGATAAATTATTTGAATACCTGTGGATGGAGGCTAATTGCTTGAATTTGAATAATTTGAGTAATGTTTATATGCGATCACTTTTTAAAGTAATACATATTTGAAACAATTTTGTAAACAAACATGAAATCAAGTGTTCCAATTCTTGCAAATTTAGTCTATACTTGTGTGTGTGTGCATCACATAGTAATGTTAGCCTAATAAATCAGAACAAGAGCATATAATGTAGATAAGATTCATATCATGATTAGTAGAGGCCGATCTTTGATCGGGCGAGCGGGGGTGCTCAATTCATGACCTTCCACTCTCGTACCTAAGTTCCCGAGCCGAGACAATCTTAGTAATGACGGACACTTGGCCTTTGGCACGAATCATGGGTTTCCTAAATTTTCCAAAAAATATTTAGGTAGCGACTCTATATCTGGCAAAACAGTCTATTTTTGGCAATTTGATTCAAAATCGATTTTTCAAAAGATTTGCTAGATTTGGACTCTTTGGTGTTTATTTATTTCACATTGCATTTGTGAGATCATATTCAGAACCGCGAGAGTCCGATATTGTAGGGCTTATTCGTTTTCCGAGAGGGGGCATGAAAAGCCGAGCTACAGACATACTGTCTTAATAGACACAAATCTCTTCACCAACTAGGTAGCTGTCCCAAGAATGATCCCTTGGCAAAATATTACCTTTCCAGAAACTTGGCATATTCAAAATGCTATTCCAGCAAGACCAATTATAAGACAGACTATTGATCAGGTAGTTCAGACTCAAGGAGGTAATGTCTACCTTAATTTTCGTCGACCACTAAGTCAAAGCATGTCAAGTACTAGTTTTAGAACTGCTCCTTCTTATAAAGTAGATTTAACAGAAACAATCTACTTCAGAACCTATTAAATCAGTATTACAAGGTATGCCATCTAGACCACCTAGTCGATCACCAAGTGATCCGCCTACAGACCCTGTGATTCAAGGAATTCATGTATCAAAAAATCAAATACCTCATGGAGTGTATGAAAATTGAAGGCCTTATAGCCCAATAACTAGTGACATGAATTTTGAAATATAATGGATTTTACACTAGGAAGTGAAATAAGAAAACAATTAAACTAGGATTTTATGCAAGATAAATACCAAGAATTTAGGACATGGTATTTTCAGATCCATAGTTCTCCAGAACTGAAAAGCTTAAAAAACAGTATTATTTTCATCTTGAAAAATATCAGATAATGAAACCTTTTGTTAAATGGTATTATGAATATGCAATTGTCATGGAGTATCTATCATCATCAGAATTAAATGTTTTAGACTACTTACAGAAATCTTGGACTACTACAGATGGTCAAACCATTAAATCTATACATCATTCTCCGTTATCTGTAGAATTAGCACTAGGGGTAAATTATTCCAATCAATCTTTACACATTACTACTTTTGTAAAACCACCAGATGGAACTGAAAAATGAGAGATTATTAAAGATCTTGCCCCAATAATGAAACATAATAATTATACAAATCTTCATTTTCAAACAGTAAGCAATCGATTAAACTGAATTGAAACGACCATAACAAAATTACTTCAGACTCAAAAAATTGATCAAAAGAAGCCTAAACCAAAACCTATACATCCCGTTAATATTAAACCACCATTAGAAATTTCTAATTTCAAGCTTAGATCAGTCAAACAGGATAATGAATTTCTGGATGATCTTGTGAATAAAATCAAAGACATGAAACTAGGGCAATCCAGTTCTCAAATAAATATGCTAAACAGTTAGAATTACCAGCAATCTGTAGATGAGGATGAGGATGAGGATGATGAATTCACCCTCTCATATTCTTGAGATTCAGAATAATTTTCAAGATATCTAACATGTAAACAAAACCTATTTCCCTAAACAGACATCCCGCATGGCTTTAACCGAACCTAGTAGGTATTATTACTCTCAACCTACACCCTAGGATATTTTATATAAAGAAGATTTTCTTCATTCCCAAAAAGCCTACTACGGTAAGACTATTTATGAATGGAATATTGATGGATATACCGAGTACCAGATATTTGAAGCAATCCACCAGATTATGATGTATGCCACTGTTTATAAACAAAATGACAATTCTGATAGCCAAATCGCTCGATTTATTGTCAATGGCTTTACTAGTATCCTTAAAGGATGGTGGGATAATGTTCGTACCATCACACAACAAAACGAAATTCTTAATTCCTTTAAGATAGATACCGATCCCATAACAGGAACCATCAAAAATAGGGAAGATGCTGTTTACACCCTTACGCAAACCATCATCTACCATTTTGTAGGACCAGATGTAGCTAACAATGATAGAAGTAGAGAACCCCTACAGAACCTTCGTTGCCCATCTCTAACCCATTTTTGATGGTATAAAGATGTGTTTATGTTAAAGGTAATGCAACGCCAGGATGCCAACAGTGAACACTGTGAAGCCAAATTCATTGATGGTCTTCCTAACCTCTTTGCTGAAAAAATCTGCACGAAACTAAGGGATTCCCATAATAGAATGTCTATCCCTTACAACCGGTACACTTATGGTCAACTCATAGGAATCATTATTGAAGAAGGTCTTTTCCTTTGTAATGACCTTAAACTCCAGTATCTTATGAAGAAACAGAATTTAATAGGTAGAAAAGAATTAGGTGAATTTTGTGATCAATTTGCCTACAAAACCAAAATTCAGTAGCCTTCTAAATCTAAGAAGCAGAGACAACATAAACCATATAGAAAATCTTTTAGGAAATCATACGCCAAAAAGAATAAATATAATCCCCAACAGTCTTATCAAAAGCTTAGAAAATCAATTAAAGGTAAACAGAAATCTTACCCGAAGAAAGATAAATCACAAATCACTTGTTATAAGTGTGGAACAATAGGACATTATGCGAATAAATGTAAAGCTAAATTGAAACAGAAACTTAATGAGATGTCCTTGGATGAGCAACTTCAACAACAGATTTTGCAAACCCTTTCTAGTACAGATAGTACATCTAACTCAGAGGATAGACTAGGAAAAATTTATACCCCATCTAAGTCTAGTTCTGACTCAGATAATCCAGAGCAATGTTCTTGTAAGACCAGCAAAATAAATGCTTTGGATGCTCTAACCGAAGCAAACTATTGGAAAACAATAGTTAAAATGAATGGTTTAGACTTATGAGGGCCCAACCTCAATGTTTTAACTAATGACCAGAAGTCTATGTTAGACTTAGCAGACCAGATTAAAGATCCAAAAATGAAACTAAAATTCTTAGAAATATGTTATCAGAATCAGAAAACAGAAGAAATAATTCTAATTGAACATTACAGTATAAAAGAAGTTCTTAACTGCATACAAGTTTCTCAATCAATTGAAAAGCCAGTAACTATCCAAGATTTAAAAATGGAAATTAATGTATTAAAAACAGAAGTAAAACACCTTCAAACAGCCAACCAATCTATTCTTAATGATATTAAAAAAATTAATAGCCAACTTAAAGATAAAGGACAAACTTCAGAACAAAAAGAAAGTCATGATAAACCAGAGAATCAGTATCTAATGCTCATGAATCAAATTACTTTCCAAAAATGGTATATCATAATCACTTTTATAATAAAACCTGATTTTATTATTAAAGATGCCATCGCCCTTATTGATAGTGGTGCTGACATGAATTGTATTCAAGAAAGATTAATTCCTACTAAATATTTCTAGAAAACCACTCAATCGTTAACTAGTGTAAGTGGTAATTCTATGAAAATTAAATTCAAAGTACCAGAAGCTTTCATCTGTAATCAAGGTATATGTCTTCCAACTACTTTTGTTCTTATCAGAAACGTGTCTCAAATCGTTATCTTAGGGACTCCATTTCTGTGTTTACTAATACCTATCACCAAGATAGACTCCATAGGCGTTCACACAACCATCAGTAATCAATCTATTATCTTTGAATTCATAACAGAACCTTATACCAAAGAATTAGATCAAATTAAGGATCTAGTTAATTTTAAAGAAAAACAAATTAATTTTCTTGAAACAGAAATTAATTTCCTCACTATTAAACAAAGATTACAACAGTCGTCTTTACAGAATAAAATTAAATTAATTGAAAAAGAATTCTTAACAAAAATTTGTAGTGATGTTTCCAATGTTTTTTGGGAAATGAAGAAACACATAGTTTCTCTTCCGTATGAACCAGACTTTGATGAACAATTCATCCTAACCAAAGCTCGCCCTACTCAAATGAAAAAGGAATACTTAGAAATGCGCAAAACAGAAATTCAAAATCTTCTCTAAAAGAAGTTAATCAGAACAAGCCATTCTCCTTGGAGTTGTACAACATTTTATGTTAATAAAAATGCAGAAATTGAAAGAAGTGTGCCAAGATTAGTTATTAATTATAAACCTCTTAATGATGACCATGTTATATTTTTAAGATAAATACATTGATTATGTTTATTGATACATTAGATGGCCATATATGGAGTATCTCCTCCAGGTAATATTTTTAAGCATGTTATTATTAGAGTTGGTTTAGTTATATTTGCAACAAAAATGAAACTTTTTCAAACAACTGTACCTTTTCTTGGTCATAATATTCATAATGGAACTATTATACCAATTGACCGAAGCATCGAGTTTGTTTCTAAATTTCCAAATGAAATAAAAGATAAAACTCAATTATAGAGATTTCTTGATAGTCTAAATTATATTAGAGACTACTATCATCAGTTATCCCAAGATACTGCTATATTCTATACTAGATTAAAGAAAAATCCTTCTCCGTGGACGGATGCACACACTGCTGCAGTACAGAAAATTAAAACTAAAGTAAAACAACTTCTCTGTCTTGCTCTACCAAATCCAGAATGGAAGAAAATAGTGGAAACTGACGCCTCTAACTATGGTTATGGAGGTATTCTAAAACAGTTTAACCCTACTAGTTAAAAAGAAGAATTACTAAGATTTACATCAAGAAACTGGACTAAAGCTGCTTTAAATTATCCGATGATTAAACAAGAATGTTTAGTAATTGTTAAATGTGTATTAAAATTTCAGGATAGTCTATTAAATCAACCATTTTTAATTCGTGTTGATTATTCAGCAGCCAAACAGATATTTAAAAAAAATGTTCTTAATCTTGCTCATAAACAGATATTTGCAAATTGGTAGAGTGCATTATCAGCATTTAACTTTGATATTGAATATATCAAAAGTGAACAGAACTCTTTACCAGACTTTTTAACCCGAGAATATTTGCAGGGATCATAACCAATAGAGGTGGTCGTGGCCAAAATCGTCGGGCCGAGGCAGGGGCAACCCTTACTAGGATTCATATATAATAGAATTTCCACGGCTACAAGCCTCTAGCAGTAATATAGGGGAATCCTCTAGTGAATCTGATAAGGATGTCCTCCTTACTTCTGAACAGTACATTCCTAACAGTATTACTGAAGAAACAGTTCTATATTTCGAACCAGCAGATGAAAAATAGATGACTGATCCATGGGAAATTAAATGTCGTTATCTTACGACTCAACAATTTTCTTCTCATTTTGACTAGTACCGACATATATATGAATAGATACTAATTGAGACAGCTGCCATGGAAATCAAGCATACTCCGCATGATCCTTCCAAGACTGCTAGTCTCATCTAATTCAGTAAAATGACAATCCGCAATATCATGCCCATTTCTACATGGGACATTTATCCGCACACTACTCGTCAACTTGATATTCATGACAGGGAAACTCGTTACAGTTATTGGAACTATATCAATGCATTTACTTATGTTTTTTATAACCAGAATCCCATTAGCAATCACTCTTAGTTTATCTGCATTTGTCTCGACGTTCTCAAAAACGATTTACCTAATTGGTTTCTTGTTTGGTGGAATAAATTTGCATTACAACTTGAAGTTTTACCAGTGTTACAACTTGAAGTTTTACTAGTATCCATCCGCGGAGCTTTTAATGAATGACAAATTGCTTATTCTCATTTACCAGAACATGCAGATATTTCTATAACCAAATCCTTGGTTCATTTTACCATCTGTTTTAGTATTCCATGGATATGGAAATGGGATTTCCAGTGTGATTACCATAATAAAATCCCACGTCTCAAAAGAGTTTTCTTTGTGAGATGGTGGGACAAGGGTATGAATCCCACTCTACCAGAAATTGTCCAGAATATTAAGACACACTCTCAAGCCTGCTGGGATGCTGTTCCCAAAACAATTCTCAGCCAACCGGTTATTCAAAACCTTTTTTTACAAATCCAAACAGAATTACGCCAAAAATATCCGAATTTGTCAGAAACAGAACTAGTTATCAAAAGCATGGACTTCATGAAAGAACAATTTCTCCAAACTATTTCCAGTGATGACACCTCCATGAAATTCGTAACTAGCAGTCAAGATCAAAAAGATCCAGACCAGGATGAAAACGAATTTGTTGTTCTAGCCGGGGAATCACAGGACCCTGTAGGTGATGAAGCCAACTTTGGTGATTTTTGGGATTCACTTACTAGCATGATTGCAGAAAAGATTGACAAGGAGAAAGATAAAAAAGGAAAAGGCAAAGCGTGAGTCAAAAGTAAGATTCACCAGGAGTGTCGGCATAAAATGACAACCAACAGTGAAAATATTTTCAGAAAAGCAGATAATTGATCTACCATTCAGCACAGGACTATCTAGCTTTATCCAGCTGTCCCAATCCAGCTTAACAAAGATAAGGATGCTGAGTCAAAAGTAAAACTATTCAGCCATGAGGATAAAGCCGATCGACTCCCAGCTATCCAGGACACGCCACTTGTCCTCTACCTTTTCTTATCTTTATTATTGTTTTTTCTATTTAAAGGATACCCTCACCTTGTTGAGACAGAGTTTTTTTAGCTTTAAAATTTTCTCTTTCGAAGTACTTTGAAATGTATCTCTCTTCCTCTCTTGTAATTTTCTCAGTTTATGATATATAAATGAAGTATTGAAGAACTATGCTATTTTGAAGACTCTGATTGTAAGTATTTTCTTCTTTACTTTCATATTTATGCATGTCCATGAATTTACTTGTTGAATTACATAAAGTATTAGAATTTTATATTCAATGTTGTAACTCATACTCAAACCAGCTACAGGATTGGTATTTACAACCATATATTAATCAGCAATTAGAATTTATTAATCAACAGATAAGATTAACTGAACAGCGGATCCAAGAAGAGATCTGCCACTTAACGGCCGCTAATCGACCTCCACCACCTCACCAGTAAAACATGAGACCATATATGTAGAAATTTAAATATAATATAATAATAATACTAATAATATGTAAAGTATATATATATACTCTTGGGTTTATGCTTTGTAAGGGTGGAACTAGGTTTAGTTTAGTAGGGCGTCACCCAAGTCACGTTTAGGTGTAGATCCGTGTTGCAGTAAAAGTGTATAGGGCTATTTCCTTGTAAACCGTTGACAGATGTGCTAAACCTGTAACCCTGTCTCAACTTATCTAAACTTGTAACCCTATTTCGGCTTATATGGTATCAGAGCCAAGTTTATTATTGGTATTATTGTTATATTTTATTTAAATTATGCATATATGGTCATATTACATCCATTATGTCTTCCACCAAACCTTCAGATATAACAACAGTAACCAATTCAGTAGCTTCTACATCAGAAGCAGCAGAACTTGTAGCATACCAAGATGTTAAGGAAGCCTTAGATAAATGGACTATCCCAACTGTTAAACCAGATACAATTTAAAAAATTGGAACTTTTGATTTCTCTAGTAAAAAGATATGATTTGAAATAAGCACCGAAACAATGGCATGAGCAATTTGACAACACAATGTTGTCAAGAGGGTTTTAAATAAACAAGGATTGACAAATATGTGTATGTCAAAGACATTGACAAATAGATTTGTCAATTTGTGTTTGTACGATTGGTAATTATGAGAAGATGTTCAAAATTACCAAGAAGTTGTTAAATTCTAAGATTGACATGAAAGATATGGGCTTTGTAAATGTGATTAACAAAACATCTAGTAATATTGTATTTTCTTAGTCTCATTATGTTAAATAAAAAAATTGAGAAATTTAGTAAATCAAATACGAGTGTGTTGAGGACACCGGTAGACTTGAGTCTACATTTGGCCGACAATAATGGTGAGAATGCATTTCAACTAGAATATTCTCGCGTCATTGGAAGTTTAAAGTATCTGATGAGGTATACAAGGCCATGTATAGCCTACTCAGTAAGTAGGATAAGTAGATGCACGAGTAATCCCAACGCCTATCTTTAGAGGGCGTTTGTGCGAGTACTAAGGTACTTACAATGAAGTCAGGATTATGGGTTACATTATCCCAGATATCTGGTTGTACTAGAAGGATACAGTGACGTCACCTGAATATCTGATATAAAGACTACAAATCTATTAGTGATTTGTTTTTACTATTAGAGGTGCAACTGTGTCTTGGAAATCTTTTAAGCATATGTGTATTATGAGATCAATAATGGAATCAGAATTCAGTGATTTAGAAAAAGCTACTAAAGTAGTTGAATAACTTTACTGTTTTCTTGAGGATATTCCATGTTGATTGAAACTTGTGCTAACAATCTTGTATACTTTGCGACAACCAGTCAAGTATTGGTAAGGCACAGAGTAATACGTATAATGGAAGGTCTAGACATTTTCGTCGAAGACATAATTCCATACGACGACTACTCTCGTGTGTTGTTACTATAGGCTATACACAGTTTAAGGACAATATCACGAATCCGTTAATCTAAGGGTTAAATCGAGAGTTAGAAAGAAGTCGTCAAGAGGAATGGGGTTACGGCCTTTAGCGAATGTTACCGAAATGGAAAACCCAACCTAGTTGACTGGAGATTCCAAGATCTAGGTTCAAAAGGACAACTTAATTACATGTAACAGATGAGTCACTGTGGAGGTAAATCCTTCTGCCCATTCCTTTATACAATGATACCCTATGGGGTGGGAGGTTAAGCTAATGCTTTTAATGACCTAAGTGTTGTGAATAGTCAATCGTGGTATAACGAGATACCTTATGTAGGTCACCCATGTGAGTGCGAAGTGGAGCCGCTTTTTTAAGAATTGACAAGGCTAAATTCTTTAAAAACACTCACTAAATTAGGCTAGGGCCAAACGAGACACACTAGTGAAAACAAGAATAATGGTTGGAAAAACTCCTATGTGAGGTCTATTGTCTCGATTTACACAAACGGCAGAATAGTTCAAGACATCACGTTCACTGGTTAGCCAGTAAAGTCGATATGCTTTCACTACGAAAGGTTCAAAGCCAACATCTATCTTTTTTGATGCAGGGTTATTCTGTATGCTCTCTCTCCAAGTCTTTGTTGTTAAGCGTTGTTTGTTTTTCTTTATTCGGCCAATTTTATTCATGTAGGGGGGCTTGTTGGAAAATAATGAGTTTTCGGCAACTTTAATTCGAAATTAAAATAGTACCCAACTGCCAATTGAAGTGGGTGTGAGTGATTTTGTATTATCTTAAGTAAGAAGGTTGCAATACAAAAATAATAATCCAAAACCATTGAGTTGTGAATGAGAATTGTCTCATAAAGTGGACATCAATAAAAGTTGGGCTTAGATTTGGACTTTGGTCTTAGTTTGGACTAGACCTAGACTTGTGCTTGTACTTGTGCTTGAGCATATGTTGGGTTTGGTCTTGGACTTTGACTCAGACTTAATTTTGAGCTTGGGTTAAGCTATATTGTGTTGGACTTAGCTTGTGTATGTGTTTGAAAATTTGGCTTGGATCGGGTTGTGACCCAACATTAGTATCCATTTTGTGACCCATCTAGTTGGTTTATTCAAGCATCATTATATAAATATTTATTTGTATACATTAAGCACATGGGAGATTTGAACATTTGTAATTCTCATCTTTTGATAATGGAGTTGATGACCATATTAGTGACCATAGGTTTTCAACCTTTGTAATTTTAGTCCTAATGGCTAGAGTTGATTGCCTTAGTTAATGGCATTTGATTGCCCTATTGATGTATAGCTTTCATGGTTAAGAATTCTCCTACTTGTATAAATAGAGGCCTTTCCCCTCCAACTTAGCAAAATAATTTTGGAGAGATATTTGATGGAAAATGGAGATGGTGTTTTGAGATAAAAAGTTGGAGATGGTTTTTTACACCAAAGAAAAATTTTTCCTATCTTCTTTTGCTAGCCTCTTCTTTTGTTATTGTTAGAGAGAGTGCATCCATTGTCAAGTTTGTCGAAGCTATTCAGAAGGTACTTCTGTATTAGCTAGTTTCTATCTTCATATCTTGGGAGACAGATGCCAGCGTATCTCCAGCATCCGTCAGAAGGCGGTAAATCTGTTTTAAGGAAATTGTCTAGTGCATGCTTCGATTTGCTTTTTTTCTTATCATTTGTTCTTAAATTTTTCAATATTTAGTTTACAAAGATGAGTTCTAATTTTTAGTTATCCATGTTAATAATTTGCTCTATTAGAAATGTAATCTAATTCATTTCTGTATTTTTAGTTGTGCCGTTTATTTTGTATTTCATCCTTATAATAAAAAATTATTTTGTCATTTATATTTAATTTATTTTATATATTTTCATGTATTATTATGAAAAATTACCAACAACGAGTAATTGTTGGAACAGTATGACTATGGATCTTATCTATTTATTTATTTTCCTGATGAATATGATCCGGTTAAATGGCTAATAATGTATGATCAACTTTTACTCTAGAAACAAAATAAACGATTTAGATCATAGGCAACCAGTGGGCCAAATTGGGCGGTCTAATTAGATGGAGACAATCCCGTCCCTAAAATAAAGCCAACAATATATTTTTATATATAAAAAATCAATGTGACAAGCTTTTCAAAACTAGTTACCATTCTTTAACCAATGTCAATGTTTAAGTGGTAATTTTGGGAGTCAATCTTCCATTCACTCCATAATAATTTTGAACACACACAGGTGAACGTGTTGCACTGTGAACCCGCAACAATAGACGTGTGAGACCTATTTTAGTTTTAATTCAAAGTTGACCGAAAATCTATTTTTACAATGGACGTGTTAGAACACAGAAATTCCTATGCTAATTTCTCTACGATGAGCAGAGATTTATTTTTAAAAAAATTATAAATATTTGTACTTCACATACATATCAAATGAGAAAATTAATAGCCTATGATTAACTTCTGCATTAAATGAGAGAAACAGAGAATTTGTATGCCATGACCTCTTAATATTTCATTATAACCCGATTTCACAATCGTATTAGCCTATACGTATTGGTAACAAGTTATTACACAAGAGGATTTGTATGCCATGACCTCTTAATTAGTTGAAACAAGTTATTTTTAATTTATAAATTTTCTACAACCCATTATCAGTTCTATTTATTAGATACATTTTGAGAGAGACAGAGAGAGAGAGATCATTTTTCTCTTTCCACATGTTCCAAAACATAATCCCTCATGATTCTTGTGTTAGATTCATCAACCATCTGTCCAAAAAACAAAAACAAATTAACAAATTGTGAATAAAAATGATGAGACACAACAAAACATATAAAGAATAGAAAGAGAAACTCTGAGAAAACAAAAAAAGAATAGTAGTAGTAAATTCTTAACCTTAGAAGCTAACCGCTTTAAGTTGTCCCACTCAAAATCATTCTTGCAATATGCTGATCTAACCTGCTTCATATTATCATATTATTTACTCAAATATGTAATAAATTTAGGCAGAGAAAAAAATAAATAAGGAAAGATAAGTAGCCATTCACTTCTTCTTCTTTTTTCCCTCTACAAATTTCAATTAAAATTTAAAATCCAAGCACAAAGAAGAAAAAAAAAAAAACATTCACTATGTTTGGTTTGAATTTTCTGAATTAAGTTTTTTGAAAATTGACTTTTTTGGTTTTTGTATTTTTTTGTTTTTAGTGAATATTTTTTAAATTTTAAACATTTTTTTTACTTTTTTAGATGCACCTTACTTAAATGTATCTAAAAAGTAAAAAATTTGTGAAAAAATATTTTAAAAAATTAATAAATACATAAAAATATAAAAAATGTACTGAATTCTTGTATTTTTTTTTTGTATTTTTGGTATTTAGTGAATTTTTAAAAGATTTTTTTTACAATTTTTTTACTTTTTAGGTATATTTATGTTAGATGTGTCTAAAAAGTAAAAAAATTACTTAAAATATTAAAAAAATTCAGTAAAAACAAAAAAACACGAAAAATAAAAAAGTAGAATTTTTTAAAAAACACTTTGAAAAACTGGAAACCAAGCAAGGTGAGCTCTCAAAAAACAACTGACCTCTAATATGCGCAAAGCTGCAATTTGTAATTCCCACATGATGAGAGAGAGAGAGAGAGAGAGAGAGAGAGAATTCACAAGAGTTAGATCTTTAATACTAGGAGTTTATGTACAACAGATAAAATAAATATTTTCTAGCATACACCCCAAAAAATGTTGGGATCTTCTGTTCTTTTTTTCTTTGGGTTGTGTGGAGATGCAGTTTTAGTCGTAAAATTATATTTTGAGATTTTACTATGTTATGATTGATAGTCATAGTACATTGAAAGCGTTTGTTTAGAACTAGAGGGGCTTTAAATTGGACTAGAAGACGTGACGTTTATTGTTTTTTATCAATTCTCTTTTAATCCGACATTTGTTCGACCAGATTTATAAACTGACCTAAATCGCTAATCATATATGTGTGGAAACTATAGTGAATCTTACCCTCCCCTTGGACGGACAATCAACCCTCCTTGCGAATTATTTTCCATCCATAATTTAATAGTAAAAAATAATCTTTCAAATTTGATCTCATCTTTTATCTCACTCTAAACAAACATTCTCGTAGTATATCTGTCTATCTTCTATACTATTATTAAGTGAAAGTTGGACTTGATGTCAACGTGATAGCTTTATCTAGCCTAAAATAAAAAATTATTATTTAAAGGTGTGAACTCAAGACCTTAAGTTTCATTAACAACACTTTTAACACTTAAGCAACATATATATTATGATACTAATTTTTTTATTATTTATTTTTATTCTTACTTATTTGAATTGCACACGCATCGTGTATGTCACCCACTAATATATATAATCCCATGATACATACCGATAAAATGTGGAACCCATGGAATCACTTATCCCTGTGTTCTCTAATTTAGTCCTTTCAAACAAAACATGCCATTGAGAAAAAAGAAACAAGAAAAACAAATTTAAGATTTTTGTCACCTTCTTTAGCCCAAAAACAATGAAAAAATCAATGAGAATTTCTTTAGATCATTTCCACATGGCTACAATTGTTTAATTAAACAGTTTTTTTGGTATCATAGATTTTCTAAATTAGTTATTTTTTAGCCTGTTTAATGCAGTTTATTATAAGTTAAAAGCTGATAATCTAAAAAATAGAAGTCAAAAGCATTTCTCTCCTAACTTCTAGATAATCAACTCTTTTTTTTTTTTTTTTAACTTATCCAAGCTATTTTTATTTAATAAGTTGTATGTACAAATGTACTAACAATTTGACACAAACTTCTAAAATAAAATAAAAATATTATTATAAACAGCTCATATAAATTTGTTTGGATTGCTCACTATGGATATGAAAACAATTTAGCATACCTAAACTTTTATGCCGCAAAGATTCCCTCATCAAATCTGCACAAAACTTGTCTCCATCATTCAATGAGTGAGTACCCAAAAACTCCATCAACTCTTCATATGCCTCAGGATTATAACTCTGCTCTGTCAAATAAACATTTACAAATGAAATGGTCCAAATATACACGTTTTATACACCAATTTCAAGCTTATTTTCAAACACAAATCCTAGAGACCATTTTCACAATACGAGTATATGATTTTACGCAAGGATGGATCTAGACCGCACCCCCCAAAAATTGGAAAAACTACTTATATTATATTAGTAATAGTAAGATAATTGCAAGAAAATAAGAAATTACATGTGTATCCCCCCCCCCCCCCTCAAAAAAAAAAAAAAAAAAATGAAAGTTCGAATGCTAAATCCATCGTTGATTTTAGGAATTTAATGTTTTATATTTCCTAATTATCTTGCTTAAATAACTAATACCATTACTCACAAGGTTCCAAATCACTGCACGGAGCATGTAGAATTATTATGACAGTCGCACTGTAATGATATTGAGAGTATCAAGCAATACATATCAAGAATTATTGAATGACATGATCAAGAATTTTTTAAATTACCATCAAAAGTCCTAAACCTTTATGATGTGCATATTTTGACTTTTATATACTTAATTGTCACATTTTGTTCAATATTGTGACATTTAGAACTGTGTTTTATTTATATTGTTGACAAAAGACTGATAGGTATCGGCCTATACTAATTTAAAATCAATTTATACATAAGTGGGTCTGATACCGATACCATTACCAATACGTATAGGCTAATACGATTGTGAAATCGGGTTATAATGAAATATTGGTAATTATCTCAGTTGGAGGATCAAAATTCCAAAACGAACATGGCCAGTACAACACATAGCAGGGTGATATTTATTTAGAACTCAGCCATGAGGACATTATGCAGACTTTGGATGGAGTAGAAGGAACCTGAAGCTGGGCAGTAACAATCCTAACTGCAATGTAAGTGAAGAAATTGTGGAGGTTCTTGGCTCCCTTTGCTTCTGGTGATGCTTCTCCAAACCCTTCATCAATAAAACCTTACTAAAATTACACTCAAAACAAAACATTCATGCAGCGTTGGATCATGAATTTGGGATTTCTTATCCAAATCTACGATTCAAGCAGAGTCTCAAGGTATCTGTTAGGAATTTCTGAAACAAAAGATTAAAAATCCACACACTTTGTCTCTATACTTTGTTTGATTCAAATCAGAATAATTTTGTAATGTATGAAGATATTTTTAGTTTTTTCTTTTTTATTTTTTTATTTTGAATTTCAAAATTATTATGATGATAGTCTTAAAAAAATTAAAAACAATTAATTAGCCATTATCAATTGAAAAAAAATATGTTAGCAAAACTTAAATATAAGAGTACAATTAATAAATTCTCATAACAAAAAGTAAGAAAAACAAAATTTAAATATAAAAACATTAAAAAAATGTAAAAAAAACCTCTTTTAAAGTTGTTGATTTAGTTCTCAATTTTTTCAGAAAAATATACAGTATGTTTAGTTTCAATTTTTTGGATTCAATTTTCTTAAAAAAATTAATTAGCAATTATCAATTGAAAAAATATATATATGTAAGCAAAACTTAAATATAAGAATATAATTAATAAATTTTCATATCAAAATGCAAGAAAAACAAAATTTAAATATAAAAACATTAAAAAAATGTAAAAAAACCTCTTTTAAAGTTGTTGATTTAGTTCTCAATTTTTTTCAAAAAATATACAGTATGTTTAGTTTCAATTTTTTGGATCCAATTTTCTTAAAATTGAATTTTTTGTTTTTTGTATTTTTTTATTTTTAGTGAATAGTTTTAAAATTTTAAACAATTTTTTTACTTTTTTAATGCACCTTAGATGTATCTAAAAAGTAAAATATTTGTAAAAAAAATATTTTAAAAAATCAATGAATACACAAGAATATGAAAAACGTACTAAATTCTCATATTTTTTTATATTTTTTGTATTTAGTAAATTTTTTTAAAAAAATTTCATAAATATTATACTTTTTAATATATTTATGTTAGGTACATCTAAAAATTAAAAAAATTACTTAGAATATTAAAAAATTTAGTAAAAATACAAAAATACAAAAAACAAAAAAAATTTAAAATTTTAAAAAATAAATCTAAAAAATTCAAACCAAGCTGATAAGAACTCAAAAATTTTGCCCAGAAATTGATTTTATAATCCAAATTCAACTCTTCCTTCATGGTCCACATTTAAAATCAATTTCTGACACAACTTTTCTAGACACAAATTCTGGACTATAGCTAACTTTCTTCGCCTCATAAAAAAAAACTCAACAGTAATATTATAAATTTAGAAATTTTATCCAAAAATATTAATTTAGGATTAGATTCATTTATATTTGAATTCTATACTATATAAATTTAATTTTCACTACACAAACACATTACTAAGAAAAATTTGAGACAGTTTTTCTTCCGAATAGGATTTATAAAAGGGTCGATTACATTTTTTCAAAAATAATTACATGCAAGTGGAAAAGTTTATAATTATTTTTTTAAATGCCACTAATATGACATTTCCATTTATAAAAAGTCAAATATCTAAAAAAAACAACTAAATTTTTATATATATATAATTGCATACCAGGGACATACATCTTTTGACAGTAGAAACGAGTGGGTTGAGAAATCCTCTGATTCCATGGCCTAAATGGAGAAGAATCCATTATGCTTCTTCTTCTTCTTCTTCTGCAGAGTTCTGGAGGTAAAAAAGAGATCTGATGAGAGAGTTGAAGAATTGTGGTGGAGGATTCCATGGATGAATAAACTGATCTCCAAATGAAGTTTGAGTTTGTAATGTGCATGTACTATTTTGTTTGTTTGGACAATTTAAACCCCAAATTGTGCCAAAATAATGAAAAATATCTCTAGTCACCTTGCCAAAATATCTTCCCACTTGTGTGGAGGGGGTGCCAACAAAATTTATGTGGAAAATATTAAAAAGGAAAAATTACAACAAAAATAAATAAATAAAATCAAGATTCAAGTTTTTTAATAAAATAAATTCTAAATTTTTAATTTTTTAAATTCAAATCATAATATTTTAATTTATTTTCAATCTAAATCATCCACTTATTTTCGTTAAGTAAAATTATACCTGTTTTCATTGAGTTTAATGATTAAATTACACTTTTTTCAATAAATTTACTTGACAAAAATAGATAAAAAGATTAAATTGAAAATAAATCAAAAGAGTAATGGTTCAAGAATTATTTTATTACAAAACTCAAATCTTGAAGACTTTTTTTAAAAATTTCCCTATTAAAAAAAAAAACCTTTTTTAAGTAATATTTTTTAAAAACTTTTTATGTACTTCTACAATAGAAGGTTTGTAAAAGAATTTTAAAAATTGACCAATTTGTAAGCGAATTCACTACCAAAAAAAAGAAGAAAAAAAAAAAAGCATTTAAAAGGAGCAATGATCCTCTTCTTGACTCTCCACTTGATGGGCCATTAGGTCTACTTTTGGATTCAATTTTAATGATTTAAACCGTTCACATTTTAAAATTTATCATGTACATCATACTTGTAAAAAATCAAAGTGATCGAATATCGGAAGAACTAAAAACTGTTTACTAAAAAAAAATTTGATAAACAGTTTTATTGTTTAATAAAACTTTTAGGTCACATGATTTTTGATATCCGATCGACTTAATTTTTTTACAAATATAATATACATGATAAATTTTAAAATGTGAATAGTTTAGATTATCAAAATTAAATCTAAGAGTAGACTTAATAACGCAGCAAGTAAAAAGTTAAGAAAAGAATTCAAAGAGAGAATCTTGCTCATTTAAAAGTAGTATCATCTCTTATGATGTCAAAGGTCAATTAAAAAAAAGACGAATAGAATATGGACAAATTATTAAATCTATCACGTTATATCGCAAAGTGAAATTAATCATTAGGGGAAAAATTATAGCTTATATTTTTTAAAACAGTGATGTTAGAGACCTTTAATTTATAAATTTTAAACATATTTCTAATGAGGTGGAAAAGAAAAAAAAAAAAAAAAAACATAGACACAACACTAACAGTGACAGTACTGCCACATCACTAGTGGCACCTCTAATTAGAGATCCCAAGCATTTTTATTTTTAAAATGTGTATATCATATGTACTTTATAATATTTAGCTTGTTTGGTTTGTATTTGAGAAACATGTTTTGAGATAAAAAGTACGAAAATTTGTTTGGTTTGGTTTTTTTTGAAAAGATGTTTTGAAAAATTATTTTGAGAGATAGTTTTGGAAAAAGTGATTGATTTGATGTGTATGAGAGAGAGATTTGTTTGGAAAACTTATAAACCAAACAAGTTTTGGAAAAAAAATTTGGAAAAATTTGTTTGGTTTAATTACTTTTGAAAACTTATTTATAGAGAATTTTTCTCAAAATTTTTTGAGAAACACAAACCAAACAAGGCCATTTTTTATTTTCTAAGTCATAATTAAAAAAAAATATATCATAGCCAAGCATAATGTGATATATAATTAAAGAACTCATAAGTTAAAACTAAAATAATATCATAATTAAAAAAAAATTAGTCATAATTAAAAAAAATAACATAACTAAAATTATATATGATACACTTCTTTTAAAAATTTGTATATTAGAATTTCTCAGTCATTAAATGATAACACCGTCTCATATTACTGTTATACTTATTCGTGTCCTTGAAGACCTTGTTATCATCTCTAGTGGTGTGACCCAATACAAGGACAAGGACTGAATGATTTTTATAACGAGAGAAATGACATGTATGCTTAATTTTTTACTTAATAATTTACACGTCACACACCCCCACACTAAATAAATATTGAATTATTAGCCTCATTTTGTTTTGTTAGTTGAATATAAATGGAATACAAAAGTGTGTTTGGTTTGAGTTTTTTAGATTAAATTTTTTAAAAATTAATTTTTTTGGTTTTCGTATTTTTTTGTTTTTAGTGAATATTTTTTACATTTTAAACATTTTTTTTTATTTTTTTAGATACACCTTACTTAGATGTATCTAAAAAGTAAAAAAATTATAAAAAAATATGTTAAAAAATTAATAAATACATAAAAATACAAAAAATGTATTGAATTTTGGTATTTTTTTGTATTTTTTGTATTCAGTGAATTTTTAAAAGATTTTTTTTTACAAATTTTTTACTTTTTAAGTATATTTATATTAAGAATGTCTAAAAATTAAAAAAATTATTTAAAATATTAAAAAAATTTAATAAAAATAAAAAAAATAAAATTTTCTAAAAAATATTTTTGAAAAACTCTAACGAAGTAAACTGACAAAAAGTCATAAAAGGATGAACTCCGCACGTGGGGCACACTCTTAAGGGCCACTGCCCTAGTCCTTCAGGCATTATCTGATAAGATGATTAATAGTAAAATGATTAATAATTTTATAAATTAAGATTAGTTATTTAATTAAATTAGTGAGATAATTATTTATTATATATTTGTTTTGTTATTTTTTTCTTTCATTCTTAAAATTATGATCTCAACCATTATTAATATTAAAAATTTGGCAATTTTATCGAATCAAACATCTACCGTACATATAATCCGGTTAATAAAATTTGCCATTAAACACGAAATTATAACTCCATAAACTAATAATCTCAATCATATATTATAATCTTACTAATCAAACATTACCTTAATATATATTTCATTTTTGTTTTAGTGGACTATTTCTTTTTGTTGTTGACCTTAGCCTGATTTTCAAACCCCCCTAAAAAAGGAAAAAATGTACTTCAGTGTAAATTTTCAAAAAAAATTGCAAATAGGTGAAAATTTTTATTAATTTTAATAATTAAAATTATAAGTTTTTTCATGAATTTATAAATATTTTGTAGAAATACCACTTATTTGCAATTTTCAAAAAAAAAATTGATGGGAACATCCTAGGATTTTATTACTTATTATTGCTTAGATATTTAAAAAAAAAGAAGATAAATGTATTTTTAAAAATAAATTATTTATTTTTTAGTGACAAACTCTTTTTAAAAACTTATCTTCCAAAACGAATTTCAAATCTAACCAAACGGAGTTAAAAAAAACTAAATAGTATATGCATATAATAAAATCATAAAATATGCACACAAGATAATTATGCGCGGCAAATATTTATATATGGTTTTCTACGTAACATAATAGTGGATTTTACACGTATACATTGCTTTTATTGCACGTGTTGTATAAATTTGTGGATTAATTAAAATAAATAGATTCATATTTAATCAGTTAAATTACATAACATAAAACATGATTAATAAAAATACATATGGAACCGAAATATTGAAAATAAGGAATCAAATCAAATTCTGTGTGATACGACAATGTCCTTAAAATAAACCGGCTAAACCAGAAACACCTTCTGTTAATTTTGACAAGCTGACAATGACAGCACTCTCTCACACAAGAAAAATATACTATAGGAGGAGACTAACATGACTATAATTTGAGAGCAAAAAAATTCTGTAACAAACCAAGGAAGATGGGCCTCCTTTTATACACAATAGGGGAGAAAGGAGGAGCCTTCAGCCATGAAGGCTAGCAACCAATACTTATTACTCCTACAAAACTGTTGGAGTAATGGACCAAAATTGATGGGACAATAATATGAGATATATATTCTGTATACACAAGTGTTTATATCTACAGTAAACCTGGCCTAAAAAGTTTAGGTTAGTAGACCACCAATCTAGCCCAGCCCAACAAGCCTCAAGCCTAAGTCTCAAGATCCATGATTCACGGACCTGGTCCGGGTGGTGCGCGTGTGGCAATTTTGCTATAACCAACTTGGATCATAGTCTTAGACCAAGTCCATTCTTGAAGCATCCACAACTCCTTTCCTTTGACAAATTTGGATGTCCCAAAAGGTTCATGCCCTTATCAAAATCTTGCGATTTAAATACTCATCAAAGCTTTCCTCTACAATCAATGTGGGATTGGTAGTTATACATGTGGGGTTATATTTTCCAAGTACCAACACGTGACAAGGTGACGCCGACGTGTCAGCCGAGGTGCCACGTGTCCTGGTCGTTGTGCTGAGGTGATCTCAGTGTTGCCGATGTTATCTCCGAAGATGTCGGAATCCGAGATAAACGGATAAGGGCCAAGAGTCCTAAAATGAGGAAAGACTTCAAGATGGATAAGGATAGTATTCTTAGAGAGTCTATCCTTATCTCTTGTAGAGTCCAAAGTAAACACTGAATGGGAGTCCATAGAAGTGATGCTTCTAGTAGGACTAGGATTGAGTAAACTATAAAAAGAGAGGCACCCCCGTGGGTCTAAGGTACCCAATTTATGCTTTGAGCAGTGAATTTAGCACTTGACTATCTCTGAGATATACTCACTTGATCATCGGAGTGCCCTCGGGTGGACAAACCACCACCGGAATCTTCTCTTTCTGTTACAGGTTAGCCAAGTGTCATCTATTCTGCCGGTGCTCTGTAGCTGATTACTAAACGGGCAGTGTGGTCGGAAAATCACTCACACAATTTGGCGCCGTCTGTGGGAAAGGCAAGAGCATAGATGGCCAGTAACGGACAGAAGGAAAAGATTGGGGACGACACTCCTGCTGGGAGTGGGAGACCTATTGACCTTGATGTCACAGGAGACGAATACAACGCGGAGACTCGTGACCAGAATCACGGGGTGAAAGACGTCGGCCAGACTAGCGGCGCACCAAAGAAACCAGATCGAAGTGGCTACTATAACGAAGACGACCTCCATGTATGGAAGGATAGGTGCCTACGAAGGGACGAAGAGATGAAGGAGATGGCAAACAAATTGGCAGACCTGCAGTCGGTCGTCAATTTCATGATGCAAAATAACGTCATGCAGCCACCGTTCCCGCTGCAGGACACACCGATTCTAGCGGCTAATGCCCAGAAGAAAGGGCAGAGAACAATCCCCGTAGCCCCTCAGCACAACGGGAGCGAAAGACACTCTCACCGACCTTCCAGGGAGGTCAGACGAAGGGAGCCAAGAAGAGAAGAATCACGGAGGACGCATCACACAAAGGAGGCAGACCCCAAGGGACATCGGCATGTTCAAGGGCAAGCGTTGTGCTTTGACACAACTCATGGAGAAGAGTCGAAGAGGACTCACCACGAGGCCGAAAGTAGTGCACCAAAAACACTGAAAGCATGAGATAGCCGTGCTCCTGGGAGGACAAAAGAGGATTTAAGAAATTACCTCAAGAGGAAGCAACAGAATGACTACGCCGAGGTAACTTCCCCAGATAAGCCGAGGACACCATTCTCGGTGGAATTGGACAGGTTTGAGGCGCCGAAGAGATTCAGTATGCCGAGGTTTCAAATATACGATGGTAAGTCAGACCCCAACTTCCACGTCGGATTATATTTGAACTCAATGGCATTATGTAGTGGGAACGAGCCGTTGTTCTGCAAAGTGTTCCCCTCATCCTTCGGGGAGATTGCATCAGATTGGTTCCACAAACTACTAAAATGAAGCATAAAGACTTGGGAAGGCCTGGCCGAGATGTTTGTGGCCAGGTTTGTGACAAACAAACTACAGCCATTAAGGGTTGACGCATTAATGGCTCTGAAGATTGGTAAGGATGAAGGCCTCAGGGCCTATGCAAAAAGATACTATGAGGTATTCAACCGAATACCAGAGTGTAATCAAGAAGTGGCGGTCGTGTCATTCAAGAATGGCTTAAAAGACAACTGCCCACTACGGAAATCTTTGAAATCTTTGGCAAAAACTTTGCCAAAAAGCATGGAAGAGCTCATGGCGAGAATCGCGAAGTATGCCAGAGCCGAGGAAGACACGTCGGGGAATAAGGAGATAAAGCAAAAGAAAGGAAACGGCTCGCCGAAGCGAGGCCGAGGTAACAACGGATCGAACAAGCATGAAGCAGAACTGAGGGCTGCACAGGCAGTAACGACTGTGTTCCGAACCCCAATTCAGAAAGTCCTGGAACAAATTCGAAACCAGCCCTATTTCAGAGCACCAGCAAGGGCACCAGGGGAATTCATGAAGTGGAACGTTGGCAGGCGTTGTGCCTACCACAATGAAGAGGGGCACACAACTCAGGGTTGCAGAGCCCTGAAAGCACACTTGGAAGACTTGATAAGGCAAGGCCATCTGAGAGATCTGGTCGACGAGGCCAGAACAAGAGAAGAACAGGTAAGATTGCCTCAAGCACTAGCAGCTCCGCCTCCCCTAGTACAGTAACCTCAGGTAGGAGGACCTCGGGTAATCAATGTGATTCACTCAAAGGTCAACAAGAACGAAATCAGAGGGGAGACCCAGAAGGTAAAACACCTACAACATGTCTATCAAATCGGGGAGAAAAGATATCGGGCAGAAGAATGCCAGGGACCAACGATAACCTTTACTGAAACCGACCTAGAGATGGTCCAGCATCCGCATAATGATGCCTTGGTAGTATCCCTCCAGGTTGGGGAGTGCCAAGTGAAACGCATCCTGATTGACCAAGCCAGCTCTTGTGACATCATGTACGTCCAATGTTACAAGGAGCTCGGCTTTTACCCGGACGATATGGAACAATCTAATGGCCCAATCCAATGGCCCAATGGTTGGGTTCAATGGAACGCCGACATGGCCACTGGGAGCAGTAAACTTGGAGGTACAGGCTGGCACCAGGAAGATCAAGACAGAGTTCACCATCATTAACATGCCTTCCCCTTACAACATCATCTTGGGAAGGCCATGGTTGCATGCAATGGGGGCAGTTCCCTCAACATTGCATCAACTATTGCGATTCCCAACAGAACATGGGATAGAGGAAGTCAAGGGCGATCAGCTGCAGGCGAAAAATTACTCCATGGCAGCAATGAAGTCTACCTGCAGCATACGAGAGCCAGAAAAGGCAGAAATTGAAGATGAGGACATGGAAGTCCTAGAAGACGTCGGCAAGGAGCCAGCCGAGAAGAGCGAAGAGGCACTGAAAAAAATCCTCGTCCAGGATGGGGATGAAGAACGCTTCTTTCTTGTCGGCTCGGGGCTAGCCGAAGAAGAGGAAAGAGAGTTAGAAGCGTTTTTTAGAGCAAATATTGAGGTGTTTGCTTGGACTCCTTACGAAATGCCTGGCATTGACCCCGAGGTCACTTGCTACAGACTGAATGTTGACAGGTCGGTCAAGCCTGTAATTCAACGAGCCAGAAGACCGACGTTGATGCACGTCGAAGCAGTAGAGGAAGAAGTAGACAGACTTCTGGAGGCTAGGGCCATTAGAGAAGTTCACTACTCGACATGGCTATTCAATACAGTGGTGGTAAAGAAGAAAAACGGTAAATGGAGGGTCTGCATAGACTTTACCAGTTTAAACAAAGCCTGTCTCAAAGACAGCTTCCCTCTATCCAAAATTGACCAGCTAGTGGATGCCACTTCGAGACATGGAATGATGAGCTTCTTGGATGCCTACAGGGGGTATCACTAGATAGCTATGGACCCTGCAGATGAAGAGAAGACTGCATTTATCACCCCCAAAGGGCTATACTGCTACAGAGTAATGCCCTTCGGGTTAAAAAACGCAGGAGCCACTTACCAAAGATTGGTAACCAAAATGTTCAAGCACCTGATTGGCCGAATAGTAGAAGTCTACATCAACGACATGGTCGTTAAGACCAAGGAGCCTGAGGGACATCTCGCCGATCTAAAAGCAATCTTTGAAATCCTTAAGACATATCGACTCCGACTCAATGCATCGAAGTGTGCATTTGGAGTTGGATCTGGTAAGTTTTTAGGATACCTGGTGACAATGAGGGGCATTGAGGCCAGCCCAGATCAGATCAAGGCTATTTTAGAGTTGAAGAGCCCGACGTCGGCAAAACAGGTGCAGATGCTAACTGGAAGGGCCGCAGCCCTGAACAGGTTCATAAGCAGAAGCTCAGACAAATGTAAACTTTTCTTTAAATTAGTGAAGAAAGCCACAGACTTTTTTTGGACAGAGGAGTGCGAAGAAACATTAGCCGATCTGAAGAAGTACCTGACCACAGCTCCAGTTCTTTCGAATCCAGAACCTGGGGAGGAGCTATTCCTGTACTTGGCAGTTTCAGAACATGCGATAAGTGCAGTGTTAATCCGAGAAGAAAAAAGGGAGCAAAGAGCTGTTTACTATGTAAATAAAACCCTAGCCAACGTAGAAACGAGGTATCTACCCTTAGAAAAATTGGCACTGGCCTTAGTAATGGCTTCAAAGAAGTTGAACCATTACTTCCAGGCCCATAAAATTGTGGTACTGACAGAACATCCATTGAAGTCTCTATTACAGCAGGGAGACTTAACAGGAAGAATAGCCAGATGGGCAGTCGCCCTAGGCCAGTATGATCTGGAGTACAGGCCTAGAACTGCAATCAAAGGCCAGGTTTTGGCCAACTTCATGGCCGAGTTCACGCCAGAGTCCACCGAACATCGGGCTCCGTTGAGCCAAGACAAACAATGTCCAAACAAGCAAGGAGAAGCCCAGCCAAAGACAAAAGAACAAAGGAAAGAAAAGAAACTCAGACACTGCAGCATTTACATCGGCGACTCCTTTCAACTGTTCGTTGATGGGAGTTCAAACCGACAAGGAGCGGGGGCAGGAGTAGTACTGATATCTCCAGATGGAGAAATATTGGAACAGTCCATTCGATTGGGGTTCAAAGCCTCAAACAATGAGGCAGAATATGAAGCATTGATTGCAGGACTGAAACTGACAGCAGCAGTACAAGCAGATGAGGTAATAGTTTTTTGTGACTCACAATTAATAGTTAACCAGAAAACGGGCGAGTTTGCAGCCCGAGATGAAAGAATGTCGGCCTACGCAAAGGAGGTCATCAGACTGGCAGCCTTATTCCAGAACTGCAGACTACTTCAAGTCAGCCGAGATGATAACAACCATGCCGATGCATTGGCTAACCTAGCTAGTGCAATACAACCAGGAAAAGCAAGGACAATAATGATTGAATACTTGTCGGGCCCGAGCATTGAACCAGTAACCACAGAGCATGAAGCAATGTGCATAGACATGGGACCAAGCTGGATGGACGCAATTGTTGCGTTCCTAAAAGAAGGAAAGTTGTCAGATGACCGAAAAGAGGCACACAAGATCAGATTGAAGTCGGCAAGATTCAGTCTGACAGCAGAAGGACATCTCTATAGAAGGTCCTTCACTGGACCCCTTTTAAGGTGCGTACACCCTCTGCAGGTTGAAGATTTTTTATATGAAATCCATGAAGGAATTTGTGGAAGCCACGCTGGGGGCAGATCACTAGCTTACAAGGCCATTACCTAGGGGTATTGGTGGCCCTACATGCAAAAAGATGCAGAAGCCTACGTGAAGAAGTGTGAACAATGCCAAAGGTTTGCACCTTTGATACACCAGCCAGCTGCTGACTTGAACCCTGTATCCAGTCCTTGGCCATTTGCCCAATAGGGGATGGATCTCGTTGGGCAATTGCCCCAAGCAACTGGGCAAAGGAAGTTCTTGTTGGTAGCAACAGATTACTTCACAAAGTGGATAGAAGCAGAACCTCTTGCCAAGATCCGAGATGTGGATGTCAAGAACTTCTTATGGAGAAACATCATCACCAAATTTGAGATTCCAAGAGCAATTGTTGCAGACAATGGAACTCAATTTGACAGTAAGCTGATCAAAACTTCTGTGCAAAGTTCAAGATCAAGAACTATTTTTCAACCCCAAGCTTTCCACAAAGCAATGGACAAGTAGAAGCATCCAACAAAGTAATTCTGGATGGGATAAAGAAGAGGCTGCAGACAGCAAAAGGGAAGTGAGTAGACGAATTGCCCAATGTACTCTGGGCATATCGGACTACGCGGAGAAGATCAACAGAGGAATCCCCATTTGCCATGGCTTATGGCACAGAAGCAGTCATCCCATTGGAGGTCGGCATCCCAAGGATCAGAACTCAAGGAGTTGAGAACGGGACTAATGATGTACTCTTAGCTCGAGATCTGGATCTTATAGAAGAAAGAAGAGAGAAAGCTGCAATACAGCTTGCAGCATACCAGCAACAGCTTGCCAGAGCTTACAACAAGAAGGTTAATCCAAGGGAATTTCAAGTCGGCGACCTAGTCCTGAGAAAAGTCGTCGGCAACAAGAAGGATCCCAGGGAGGGCAAGCTTGGCCCAAACTGGGAAGGACCCTACAGAATCACTTTGGTATTGGGAAATGGGGCATATCGGCTTAAGGATAATGAGGGCAAAACATTGCCAAGACCCTGGAACACTTGTAATTTGAAATTTTTCTATCATTAGATGTTACTTGTTTTTTTTTTTTTTTTTTACCAACAACATTAATAAAATCTTAGCAGAATTCTTCAACACTTATAACTGATAAAAATGCATAATGTGGTTTCTGGAAGACATGAATAATGAGAACCCAAGTGGAACTCAGGTTCACATTAGGGGGCAGAGAGAAGACAGAGTTGTTTAACACTTGTTGAAATTTGTAGCAATTTACAAGTTGAAGTTAAACCGAGATCATTGTTTAACACTTGTTGAAATTTGTAGCAATTTACAAGTTGAAGTTAAACCGATGTTATGTTTAACACTTGTTGAAATTTGTAGCAATTTACAATTTGAAGTTAAACCGAGATCATTGTTTAACACTTGTTGAAATTTGTAGCAATTTACAAGTTGAAGTTAAACCGATGTTATGTTTAACACTTGTTGAAATTTATAACAATTTACAAGTTGAAGTTAAACCGATGTTTTGTTTAACACTTATTGAAATTTGTAGCAATTTACAAATTGAAGTTAAACCGAGATCATTGTTTAACACTTGTTGAAATTTGTAGCAATTTACAAGTTGAAGTTAAACCGATGTTATGTTTAACACTTGTTGAAATTTGTAGCAATTTGTAGCAATTTACGAGTTAAAGTTAAACCGAGATCATTGTTTAACACTTGTTGAAATTTGTAGCAATTTACAAGTTGAAGTTAAACCGATGTTATGTTTAACACTTATTGAAATTTGCAGCAATTTACAAGTTGAAAGTAAACCGAGATCATTGTTTAACACTTGTTGAAATTTGTAGCAATTTACAAGTTAAAGTTAAACCAAGATCATTGTTTAAAACACTTGTTGAAATTTGTAGCAAATTACAAGTTACCCCGAGATCATTGTTAACCGAGGTAAGTCACCCCGAGAAGGTTACACAAAGAAGAGAGAGTATATTAAAGACATGTAGAATATTCTAAGTATAGAATCATACAAAAGCAATAAAGAGAAGATAAAGATTCAAACATTTAGGGAAAGCAGATGCATTCATATACAAGAATAGGCACATCGGCCATATGAAAAGCTTACATTGTTTCAAAAGTATAAAGGTACAAAAGTACAAAAAGACAAAAGAAGAAAAAACATCAAAACTAAGATTCCTCAGCATCGGCAACAGGATCAGGCTGGACCTCGGAAGACTGTTGAGAAGCCACCTTGGCCGCCTTTTCCGCAACAAGCTCGGCATCGATTTGGGCAAGGGTTTCATCAATACTTTTGTCGGCTAGAGGGACGTCGGATGATACCTGCTCAAGGGCAGCTTCCTTGGGAACCTCCTCAACCTCCTCGTCTTGAGTCAAGTCAAGGACTTGCTCATTTTGAGGAGGGGACTTGGCCCCAGCAGCCTCCTTGGATTTCCTCACCAAGGCATCCTCATCTTGATCCTCAGATTCAGAATCATCATCAGATTGAGCTGGAGGCGGCGGCGGAGGGAATGGAAGAGGAATAGCGTCAGCACTCCGAAGAGGCGAGTCCTCGGGGACGTTGAGCTTTTTCAGAAGGCACATCCAACCAAGGGAGAAACCCCTGTTGCATGCCTGCTTCACTTGTTGCTCATAGGCCTCCGTAACATCGGCCATGCCTTGAGCATATGCCTTCTCGTTGGCATCTTTGATTTCGGCCACTTTGGTGGCTAAGGCATCTTGGAGCTCCTTCTGGGCCTGGGCCACCTTGTCCTCGGCCTCTTTCAACTGGGCCTGAAGAACTTTGTTTATTGCCTCAGCGGCACCGACTTTTTCCTCGACTTCGTCCTTCTCCTTGATGGCGACCTCGGCCTGATCCTCCAGCATCTTCATTTTTTATTGCAAGTTTTTGTTGGTTTTCTGAAGAGTAGAGACCTCCCTCTTCTTCTCGGCGAGCTTCTCACGATTCTCAAAAGATTGCATTGAGAAAGAATGGGCATGCTGAATGGCCTGCAAAGTAAACAAGAAGTATTAGAAAATATTCTAAGTGTGAAATGAAGAGAAGGAAAGAGAAAGTACCGAGCAAAAACATTTACCTGAACAGAGTGCTGAAGCATTAAAGCATAGTTCTCATACTCACTGTACTCGGCGTTCCGCTCCAGATCGCCTGGAAGAAGTAGAGCGGTACTGAATGCAACGCCGACGTTTATATCATCGGCGCTGTCACTTGCTATGACAGGCTTGTCTTCCAAAGTAATTGCGGGGGCCCAGGGAGCATCAGGCTTTTTTGACCCCGAGGTCGTTGCAGAAGATGACCTCGGCCTTTTTGACTTGGTAGATTCAGATGGAAGTGTCTCAGCAGACCTCTTCGCGGGGACAGAGGCAGTCTTTTCACTTGGAGCTAGTTTGGAAATGGGCAAGGTATCCTCAGAGTCGACCTGAGCTACCTTTGCCTTGGGCTGGGCCTTTTTTACTCATTTTGGCTTTGGTAGAAGTTGAGTTTGTGTTGGTTGAGCTTCAACATCAGAAGGAAGGCTGGCTAAGAGGTCTTTTACAACTGGTTTTGGGTGGTCCATCTCGGCAGTAAGGACAAGTCGTCACCGACGTTTTCTTTGGGATATCGGAATCAAGTATTGAGCCGAGGTTGTTGGCTGATTAGCTGGATCAGATGTTGATCCTTGATCTGTTCTAGATGTAGACGCAGTTTGTGGAGTTGTGGCAGAGGGAGGAGATAAGCTCTTCTTCTTTTTTCTCCTCGGAACGTCGGGAAGAGCTGATTTGTATGTTGGAATGAAATTAAGAAGCAGAGGCACCTTCCATTTATGGACTGGCAGGTCTAAGAGTTTCTTCAAATCCTTGCTGGGAATGAAGGATTGGCGAAAGTTCTTTGGTGGCTGACGGAGAGCTGCAGGGGAAAACAGACATTAGAAACAGGTAAAGTATTAAGGATTTGAAAAGAAGCAACCAAGTATTAACGCTAGGCTCTTACCCTTGCCCTCTAAAATTGATCGAGGAAGAGGGTAGAGATGGTGGGCCTCGTCTGGAGCGAACTCCCAATTTCTTGAGGTAATGAAGTAATCATCTCCAGCCCCCTTGTTGAAGTCTGGGAGGTCGGCTACGATTTTGAACTCTGTGGACCTCGGCTTAAGGTAATAAATGTCGCATTTTTCTTTCAGATTAAGGGCGCACATGGTATAACAGTATTGAATATCGGCTAAGGTGATCCTAGCGTTTTCCTGTTTAGCTAAAGCTATGATACCATTGATCACTCGATAAGAGTTGATGGCAAGTTACATAGGGTTCAACTTATAATAATGGAGAATCTCGCGAAAAATGATGTTTAGTGGAAGCCGAAGTCCACACTCAATAAAGGCAACTACATGGAAGGGTATGGAGTCGTCAATGGGCATGATGGAGTCATTATCCCCAGCCAACCTCAGATGGACGTCAGCTGGAATTTCGAACTCCTGTCTAAAGTATTCTAGTTTGGATGGGGTGTTTACCCTATGTTTCCACATACCCATGGTATCGGTTTAATCAACAAGGTTGGGTTTCAGAAGAAGTTTTGAAAGGGTTGTTGGGACCTCGGCAAACACTTAGGAAAGTGTAGGTTTCAGTTTTTTCCTAAAGATGCGGGTTCTACAGACAAATCCCAAACCTAAGTCTATGGAAACAAAGATTGAAAGCACAAATCTGGAAAAGACACAAAAAACAGAAAACAAGAACGAGTTTCAGAATCAAGAAACAAAGGTGGGCTATCAAGAGCATAGAAAGTACAAGGGGTACAAGGTCAAGAACAGTGGAAAAAATGCAAGAAATAGGTGAACATTACACATTCAAAACATGGGCAAGAGCAAAGCCATTGAATAAATACATTCAGATATATGATTCGCAAAATCAAATGTTGAAAAGAGCAGTAATGGCAACAAATGATGAAAAGCATCAAGGAATTGAAAAACAAAAGGAACAACGGCTTATCAGAAAACGTGAAGCCCGTGAGAGGATCGCCAAAGTCAGGCGACGGTTACAGAAGTAACAAAACGGCAAGAGCTTCACCAGAATGAAGGGAGGCAGGCAGTTGCAGAGCTCGAAGCTGGAACAATGGCGGATTCAGGAAGAAAGGCAAGAGAGAGAGAACTCGATAGTGCAAAGTGAAGAGACGAAAAAGAGGGAAAAGTTTTGATTAAACTTGAAACGGCGGCAAAAATCATAAATGAAAACCTAGAAGAACGTATACGTCAGACGGCGCACGTGAGAAATAAGATGGCTTACAGACGCGTGTCTGGTACGATCCAGTAAGAAAAAGACGCGTGGCTGGAAACGGTTGAATTGTTATGAGCAAACAGCTCATACGCATGAGGGAGCTCTTGGAGTTCTTGATCTTTTAGAAGACATGTCGGCCTATGATGATGATCTCGGCTAAGATACTTTAAGCCGACGTACTGGAAGGAAGTATCGATGTAGGTTCCATCACCTCAGAATGCCAAGGTAATAGAACCTAAGGGGCAGTTGTGGGGTTATATTTTCCAAGTACCAACACGTGGCAAGGTGACGCCGACGTGTCAGCCGAGGTGTCACGTGTCCTGGTCGTTGTGCTGAGGTGATCTCGGTGTTGCCGATGTTATCTTCGAAGATGTCGAAATCCGAGATAAACGGATAAGGGACAAGAGTCATAAAATGAGGAAAGACTTCAAGATGGATAAGGATAGTATTCTTAGGGAGTCTATCCTTATCTCTTGTAGAGTCCAAAGTAAGCACTGAATGGGAGTCCATAGAAGTGAGACTTCTAGTAGGACTAGGATTGAGTAAACTATAAAAAGAGAGGCACCCCGTGGGTCTAAGGTACGCAATTTATGCTTTGAGCAGTGAATTTAGCACTTGATTATCTCTGAGATATACTGACTTGATCATCGGAGTGCCCCCGGGTGGACGAACCACCGCCAGAATCTTCTTTTTCTGTTACAGGTTAGCCAGGTGTCATCTATTCTGCCGTTGCTCTCTAGCTGATTACTAAACGGGCAGTGTAGTCGGAAAATCACTCACACAATACACAATTCCCAATACCTTATTCATGAGGCCATCTTTATGAGACAATTTTTTATTCAATTCTTAATAGTTTTTGGTCATTTTTTTTGTGGTATAAAGACTTTATTACCAAGAATTTAGACTCATTTAATCCCACATCAACCAATGGTTGAGACTTATTTTAATTTCACATCAAAGTCACCAAAAACCTATTTTTTCCAATAGCATGAATATACCTAGAATGTAAAATAAAATGATAAAATAAATTTGTTGACGAATAACATTTTTCATTTCCTTTTGGTGTGGTTCTCAATGTACCTATAATGAATATGAACGATATATTTAACTTTTCTCCACACAGCACAGCATTATTGCTTTCATATGAAACGTTATGGGTTTGAACTTTAAGAAGCAGACTAATGGTTAGAAGTTCTATTCTTTACTATCTTTTAAGACTATCTTAAGATTTATATCTAATAATTACTTGATATATTTGAAATGAAGGTGCCTCATGAATCAATTGGGAGCAGTCAAATACATTAGTAAATCAAGGCAACATTACAATTGATGAATTGCATATTTTCCATAATGTTTCCACTGGTATTACAAATCAATTCTAAGATGATGCTAGAGGGTGCTATACCCCAGAACTTTATAGTCCACTTAATTTATGTTATTGTCCCTTTTCTATCAAAAATTAATAATAATTAATAAAAAAAATGTGATTAGTCAAGACAAAATTTCAAAGATAAAATATATATTTGTTTTTGTTCATGTACAACACTTGTCATATGGCATCTTAGATCATTCCTTTCCATCAATTTCCTCTCTCTCTCTCTCTCTCTCTCTCTCTTCTCCCACAATGATCATACCCTCATCAAACACAATGAGGCTTGTTCTTATTCTCTTCTATCTCCTCCTCTTCTTTTCTTTCAAAGTTGATGCCAAGTGTAGAAGTGGTTGTAACCTTGCCATAGCTTCATACAACATATGGGAAGGCACAAACCTCACTTACATAAGCCACATCTTTGGCAAAAAAATCTCTGAAATCCTCCCATTTAACCCGAATATCCAAAATCCGAATATGATATGGGTCAATACCCGGGTCAACATCCCATTTCCATGTGAGTGCTTGAATGGTGATTTCTTGGGCCATACTTTCACCTACAAAACTCAACCTTCTGATACCTATGTCAAGATTGCTGAGGTGGTTTTTGCCAATCTCACAACCATAGAGTGGATCCAAACAGTGAATGCGTATGACCCGAACCGGATACCTGAATATGTGCCCGTTAATGTGACAGTGAATTGTTCGTGTGGCGATGGGCAGGTTTCCATGGATTATGGGTTGTTTGCGACGTACCCGCTTCAACCCGGTGAGGATTTGTGGTCAGTGGCGGCAGAGTCCGGCGTGGAGGCGCAGTTGCTCCGGAGTTATAATATGGGGTCCGACTATGGTAATGGGTCGGGTATATTGTTTGTGCCGGCGAAAGGTTAGTTATCCTTTGTAGTTAATCATGCAAGTATAGTTGTTGTCTTTTACGTGAAAAAAATATTTTATGTAACGGATATATCACGCGATGGAAATGATGTTGCGTTACTATTTTATTTATTAATTGATATTTAGTAAATTAGAAAGTATGATTGAAACACTTAATATCGCAGAGTAAAAAGTGACTTCGGTCAATTAATGAGTAAAAGTGTATACTTTAGCTATGTAATATATCCTCTATATAAAATACTTTATTAAAAGGAGATAAGTATTATATCACTTGTGAAATTATTTACTACGTTATTCATTAGAAATATTACATAGACAATAGCATATAATATTTTAAAAATTTTAACTATTGAAAAATTATTCCACTAACAAGATATATATGCCTAATGTTACGTTTGCACATTTCGTATAACCAAATGTTAAAAGGATACAAAATTAAAACATTGATTGAAGAGAAGCTCGAATTCTTGTCCTAATTTTTTTTTGTTCCTATCTTCAATCCATTTTTAGTTATACCATTGTATCTCAAATTTTTCATTGAAGTTCTTAAAATATGACCTAGTTGAAACAAAAGAATAAAAAAAAAAAACTTGGAAACAAATGAACATAACCATCAAAATAAAACTGAGAGTGGCTTACTTATGGGAAAGTCCCAAGTATGAAGAAAGGGATAGCACCTCTTAGCCTCAAGTCACAACATGATCCCAACTCTCAATATGTCACATAAATATGATCATGCCTTTATTCGATTTAAATATGTACAAAATTATAGAATAATTAATGATTTTCAAGTAGTATGTTATTAATTTTTAAGTAACTCAAAATGTATTGTAATTCGGTTTGATTAAATTTTTGATCTTGTGGAATCTGTTCTAATTGGATTTAAAGTGTCAAGTGTGGATCCATATTTTAAGATAGATTTCTAGTTAAGATTATGAATTTTCATTATTGCTGAATTGAAATTACAGTAACTGTAAAAATTTATATTTACTATTCCAAATTTGTATCAAGAATAGAGGCCTTGTTTGGTTTGTTTTTGTAGAGTAGTTTTTAAGATAAAAAGTACGAAAATTTGTTTGGTTTGCCTTTTTTCATAAATAATTTTGAAAAATTATTTTGGATAAAGAGTTTTAAAAAAAAGTGATTGATTTGATATGTATGAAAGAGAGAGTGATTTTGAAAAGTAAGTAACCAAACAAATATTTGAGATTTTTTTTGAAAAAATTTATTTGGTTTGATTATTCTTAAAAATTTGTTTGTAGAGAATTTTTCTCAAAAATTTTTCTGAAAAACAAACCAAACAAGGCCAGAGTGTCTAGTGAGAATTAAAAGGACATATTATGAAGTTCATGTATAGAATGAATCTCAATCACATATTAATATTTCTAGATAATTTTTAAGTTCCTATTTGTGTTGTGATTAAAATTGTTGTGTTTTCTCTATCTTGACTTGGTCTAGAGGAACATGTACATAGTATTGAGGGTACCCTAATTTTTTTATCATTTTGATCTCATTCACATTGACTCGGCGAAGTTCATTTTGATCTTGTCAACACAGTAGTTGGTAGTAGTCTTCCTATTGTTGAAAATTAATCCAACAATATCATATAATTATATTAATATATGATACAATATTTATTATTTTATATGTCATTATTACATTATTAAAAGAATTTCACATCATGTATATTATTAATACAATGATACATGAAATAATATATACTTTATCATAAAAACACACACGCGCGTACACATGCGCGTGCGCGCACATATATATATATATATATATATTCATGCATGTGTATGAGTGTAGATTAGTGATATAAAAACAAAAAACAAAAAAACAAAATTGTACAAATTATTATACATATTGATAAGGATTAGTGTTATTCTTTTATTTAAAATCATAGCATCCATTAATATGGACACAATTATAAATATATCGGTGTTACATCATTTTAAAAATAAATTATGTAAGTAAATTTTGATAATTTAGTTTAATAAAAATATATTATATATATACCGTTGATTTTGACACCTTAATTCACAAGAGACTTTTTTCATTAGACGTACATGATTCCATCAAATAGTACTCATCTTGACTGTTGAAGATAAACTCTCACTCTTATGCAAGGCCTTGTTTGGTAACACTTTAAAAATAAAAATAAAAATAACAAAGTTTATTTTAGCTTTAAAAAGGAAATTTAATGCTCAACTTCTAAAATAAAATATTAAAAAAAATGTAAACTTTTAAAATTTATTTTGAGTTTTTTAAATTTAAAATGCACATGAATTCAAAACTTACAACTTTTCATTTTATGCTGGCTAGAATACTCGTATTTCATTTGAATCTCCCCTCTTGTATATGGGTCTTATTTCCTTTATTTTTGTTTAGAATTTTTCTCCCATCTTGCAATTTTTCTTTATATTAATCATGTATTGTATTTAATCTTCATATGATTGAAATTAATTAAATTTCATTTTTACTATCGTTTATCAATAAAAAGAAATAATAATAATAACTTGCAAATAAGTAGATTCAAATAATACATAAGTAGTTATATAAATACATACATACTTCCTCAAATATGATTGTGTTCAATTATTTTCCTTCACTAGTACTCTTACTCAAGACTAGTGCTTTCATCCCTTTTTTAATTTTTAAGTAAAGTTTAAGGGAATATTTTTTCAAATTTTATAATAAATTTCATATGTATTTATTAATATAAATCTCATTACATTTATATCTAGTAATAATAACAAAACTAATAAAAATTTTATTTGTGGACTGTCAAATGTTTTGACATGTCACTTGTGGAAAGCTAGATGTAACTTTTCTATGCCAAAAAAATAAAGGTGACAAACGAATCAAACAAGTCGAATAGTTAACTGTTTAAATTTGGTTTGATAATTTTAACGAGTTTTAAAATTTGTTGAAGTTTGATTAATTAAACTTTCGAGTCGATTTTAAACGAGTTTTTATTGAGCTGAACTCAAGTGCTGAACTTAAGTAATTTGATATTTTATATAATTTTGGACTTATTAAACCGAGCCAAATGAACAATTAAATGTTCAAACTTGATTTGAAAATTTTAACAAGCTTTAAAATGTGTTTAAACTTGGTTTATGTATTTAACGAATTGAGCTCGAATAAATTTTTAACAAGTTGAATACGAGTCAAGCTAATACTATTTCATTCGGTTTTTCATCCCACCCCAAAAAAAAACAAATTGTGTCTATTCACCATTACAACAAAAGATTTTAACTTTTGTCATTTTCTTTTTCCCTTTTTTTTCTCTTTCTCTTTCTAAAATTTTACAAAGTCATGTTAATGGAAACGACAATGCTATAAAAAATATATATACAATTTCAATATATTTTTTGACATGTCATTTTTTTTTTTACACATTCTGATATGTTTTTGTACATTGTCTATGATTAATCACAACCTTTTAGACCATCATTGCCCTTTTTATTCTTCCAAGTAAAACTATAAATTCAGAAGGATTATCCAAATTTTAAAAAAGGTAAACATGTCAATGAGATTTAGGTAGTGCAATATCAGATCCACAAATAAAATGAATCTAAACCATTCATTATTGTTTCTAGGTAAAATTCTATTTAAAAAAAATTGCGCATGTAGTATTGCTCTCTTAGGCTATGAATATGAATTACAATTTTCCTTTATATTTATCCCCTGTCCAAGTTTTATACTGCTTAAACCTTGTTAAGTTAATTGCTTCTTTTTTTTTCTTTTTTTCTTTTTTTAAATTTGAAAGTTAATTGCTTTTCTATTTAATGCAGATCAAAATGGAACTTACCCTCCATTTAAGTCAAGGTAACTCATGCCACTTTCATGTAATCTTCACATTTTTTTTTTCAATTGTCTAAATCTTTTCTACATTTCTATCTAATTATCCTTTTTTTCTTTTCTTTTTTTCCAGCTCAAAAGGTGGGTTCTTCTTTCCCATTTGTTAAGGCTCTTAATATATATTTCCTATATTTTAGTTCTTATATCATTTTGATCTTTATAATTTTAATTAATTTATCTTTTATTTTAAATTTTTTATTTTATCTTAAATTAGTTCAATTGATTACAACTATAAATACTTTTTAATGAAAAATACCCACATGGCAACATGTATCATATTTTTAGAAACATAATTATAAATTTAATTAATTCAATAAATTAATCTAAACCAATTCACTGATACTTTTTTGTCAAAACCATTATCAATTGAAAGCTAGTTTGGGAAGACATTTGGGCTAAAATAATTATATAAGACAAAATAGGATATTTTAGTTAAATAGACACAAAGTCAAAAAAGTCAAAAAATTTATCTGCCCAGACTAAAATAACAAAAAAATGAAAAAGCCAAATAACCAACTCACATCCCAAACGAGGTCACGTGATCTAAAATTAAGAGTCCAAAGACTCAAGATAAAATATAGGATAACGGGTATAATTTGTCCTAGTAATTTTTTTGGAGGTAAAAATATGAGGCTTTGAAGATTATTTTTGATGATGCTCTAAAGCTTAGAGGGTGGTGATCACAGTTGAAGCAGGAGGAATCACAGGTGGAGTGATTGCGGGCATATCTATTGCAGGAGTTGCTGGGGCTCTGATGTTTGCAGTTTGTTTCTATGTTGGGTTCTGCAGAAGGAATAAGAAGAATGTGGTGGTGGAGGGCTCATTTCTCAGAAATGCATTTGATGATGATCATCATGCACTTGACCATGAGCTTGGTAATCCTTATTTTATGATTTTTCTTCACAAACCATTCTGTGTATGTATTTTTGGTTATAAAATTACTTACTTATCAAAAAAACAAAATAAATAAAAGATTCTGTGTATGTATGCCCATTTTTCTTCAAAAGTTGCTTAGTTGTGTTAGTATAATGAATTTGGGTGGAAATTTAAGGGATTTGGATAGGGATATGGAAACGGAAATGGAAATGGAAAATGTAGGTGAAAATTAGGGAAAGGGAAAAGGCTGTGTTTGGATCATGGGATTTTGGTAGGGATTGGGAAAGCGAAAAGAAAAATATACGTGAAAGGTAAAGAGAAAATGATATGTTCAGATCATGAATTTGAATAGGGATTTAGAAAGGAAAATATAAAAGGGATTTGGGTATGGATTTTGAAACAAAATGGAAAATGTAGGTGAAAGTTAGGGAAAAGGATAAGGGAAAGGGCTAAGAAAATAAAAAAAAAGGTAGGTGAAAGCTAGGGAAAGAGAAAATGCTATGTTTGGATCATGAGGATTTGGGTCGGGATTGGAAAAGGGAAATGAAAAATATAGGTGAAAAGTAGGGAAAGGGAAAATGTTGTGTTTGGATCATAGATTTCGCCCGTCTTTTCCTCTTTCCCTTTTCAAATTTTTACCCAAATCCATGATTCAAACACAACCTAATAGAGTTCATGAGTGTGAAACTTTACACATTTGTATTGAACCAATAATTGTTTTGGATGTGTTTTCATTTTCAGTTTTGTGCATTCATTTTTTAAAAACACAAAAAATAAAAATAAAAATTCTTTGGCAAATTATTTCCAAAAACAGTTTTTAAGAAAATTTTCCCCACACACACACACACACCAAAAAAAAAAACCACTTTATAGGGAACCCTAAAGAGTTATTTTTGAATTTTCAAAAAGTGTTTTCACAAAAAAATGAAAATGATTGGTGCTTTCAAACTTTTAGTAGTTTTTGTTTTTTAAAAGAATAAGCGAAAACATAACCAAACAAACTATTTTTGTTTGTTTCAATTTTCCCAAATGCAAAAGAAATGGTTTTTTGGAAGTGACTGTCTCTCTAGTTAGCTAGATCCTTTAGTAGGTCCAATTAATTGAAAAGCTTTTTGATGGATGGGATCATGTTATTTGTAAAAGTTTCCACTAAAACCCTAGTTGTCGAATTGCAGTTTCTTATAAAAAGTATGGCCGCATCAGTCCTCATTGAATGGGCTATGGGGATGGTAGATTGGGTACAAACCTACTTACCTTTGGCAACATTTGCACAAAGTGGCTGCCACACACAACCTCAAGGTTGATAGGCCGAGTTTTAACTACTGAACAGTGGCCCCCTATTTGCATTGCACTTTCTGATGACCAAATATTGTGTTGCTTGATTAGTTATTTGCTCAAGTACTGTGGATGTGAAGCAGAAACACTGATTTTCACACATGAAATATTTTTCATCAAAGGAGTAATCTTTCCTATCTTTCCTTTCTTACAATTTAGGCCCCGTAATTAGCTTGGAGGAAACTTCAGAATCAGGACCTCTTGTAGGTAGCGGTGCTTCCCAAGGGATTAAGGGTATCACTGACAAATCAGTGGAGTTCTCTTATGAAGAGCTTTCCAAGGTTACAAATGACTTTAGCATTGCTAATAAGATCGGTCAAGGTGGCTTTGGGTCTGTTTACTATGGAAAGCTACGAGGCGAGGTTTGTTTTTGTTTCATTCATACTACTAGTACCAATCATCTCACTAACTTGTAATTCCTTCTTGTTTCATTCAATTAGTCATACAAATCCTTTGAAGGTTGTAGAATATAAATATTGTTTAGTTTCATAAATGCATAGAAATGCATAATTGATTCGTGACATGAGCCAATGCCTCTACAAGAAATATAGCATGTTTAAATGTTTAAATTGTGAACACACCATTTCTTAAAAGGTTTAAAACTCATAATAAATAGGTTCTGTATCAGAGAAAAAGCATGATCATTGCCTAGAAAATTCTTAAAATTCATGCTTAACAACATGGTTAGGGAGGTGAGACTTGGATCTATGTCAAAATGCGGTAACTAAACATCATTTCATATTGTTTCCTCTAATTTATTGTTTCTGGGTTCTTGGATTTTTTTTTTTTTGGTCCTCTAACCTATTGGATGTTGTAGTTTTCTTCAAAGTATTAAGAGCTGAGTTCTTCATACTGCTACTGTTTCAGAAAGTTGCAATTAAGAAGATGGATATGCAGGCATCAAAAGAATTCCTTGCTGAGCTTAAAGTTCTAACACGTGTTCATCACTTGAACTTGGTATTGTGCTTTTCTCTTTTTGCTCTTTTTGTTTCTATTCACAGTGCTAGAATGTTCCAAGTTGTTTTTGTTGATCTCTATGATGCCGAGAACATTAGCAAGACAGATTCCAAGTTCTAGTGTAGAGATTAGCAACACATTTTGTATATTCATTAACTTGTTGATTGCTATTTTGAATTATGGGTTAGGTAAGGATAACACATACAGACCATACTTTTTAAATTGAGATGTCTTGCAAATTTGGGGCTATCAGTTGATAATACAATTTAACATTCGATATATATTTGTATGATTCTTTAGTAGCTTTTGAAGTGTTTATTCCTACATCATTTTTAAAGTGGTTTACCTTTTGGATTTTTGCATTGAGTATAGGCATTTCTAATATCATCACATCAAAAATCGAATACAGGTGCATTTGATAGGTTACTGTGTGGAGGGCTCATTGTGTTTAGTCTATGAATACATTGAGAATGGCAACTTAAGTCAACATCTGCGTGGTTTAGGTGAAAATATATACAAATCTACAAAGTGTGAATTTTTTCACTTGTAATTGTAATCTATCTTATGTAAATATAACTTGTGTTGCTTTCAGGGAAAGATCCATTGTCATGGTCTACTAGGGTACAAATTGCCCTCGATTCAGCTAGAGGACTCGAATACATCCACGAGCATATTGTCCCTGCCTACATTCATCGTGATATTAAGTCATCAAATATTTTGATAGATAAAAAATTCCGTGCAAAGGTTGTAAAAATGCATGTACTAGCGTTTTGGATTGTGATTTATTATTTCACTTAGTCTAAACTTTATTTTATAGGTTGCAGACTTTGGGCTAACAAAATTGATTGAAGTTGGGAGTACCTCATTGCACACGCGTCCCGCGGGTACTTTTGGATACATGCCGCCAGAGTAAGATTTGTTCATATATCTCTTTTCCTCATTTTTCTCAATGAGACAATATTGTCATTTAAATTTATGCTATACATTTTTTTTCACATGTATTATAAGAAAGAATTATGGTGTATTTCTCATGCTCGTATATTATCATACTTACCCTAGCTAATCATTCAAAAGGTTATTCTACTACGATAAATTTTTGCGACAAGATTAAAATGCCACACAATCCCCACAACTGTGAATTTTGCCAACATGTTGGAATACTTATTGGACACGCCACGTGGCATGTCCCATTTTTTAATTTTGTTTCTCTACCCTAACATTTTGGGGATACTTCGCAAACATACGTATCTTGCCTCTGCACACTCCCCAAGACACAGTTATCTTGCCATGAACAGTTAAAAGAGTCATAATTCATAATTACTATTATATAAACAAGATGTCTGTGTTAATCATTACTACTATGTAGTATTCTCTCTCTTTTCTTTTTAAACAATTCAAATAAGTATCCGTGTCTGTGTCTGTATCTGTATCTATACTTCTTAGTATGACACGCTTCAAATAAAGGAATTAGTACAATATATTTTCAATTGATCCAAAAAACTTTATAATGGGATTCCATTGATTCAAGGATCTTGAATACACTTAATACATTTGTCTGAACATGAACACATTCCAATTTTTGTTGTTGTTGGATGTAGGTATGCTCAGTATGGGGAAGTTTCCCCCAAGACAGATGTATATGCTTTTGGAGTAGTTCTTTATGAATTAATATCTTCTAAGGAAGCCATTACCAAGACAACTGAAGTTGTTAGTGAATCAATAGGACTCGTTGCTTTGGTAAATCTTCCACCCTTTCTCAACTTTTAATTAATAGTATAATAAAACACATTCACAGTTCTCAAATTATGCAAATTTGTGTCAATTTGGCCATTTAAGTTTCAATTTTGTCAATTTCATCCCTAAAGTTTCTAATTTGAGTCAAATTGGTCCCATTTCATATAGCTGTCTAAATCATTAACGAAATAATAATAAATTTCACGTATGGTTCCTAAAGTATGCATGTTGTGTAGCTTTGGTCCCCAAATTTTAAATTTTGTCAATTTAGTCCCTAAATACTATTAGGCTATGCTTCATCATTTTCATTAGCGTTTAGGGACCAAAGTGACAAAATTGATAACTTTGTGGACCAAAATGATACAAAATGCATAGTTTAAGGACCATGTTTATTTATTATAATTATGCTGATAATTTAGATAGCTCGTTTAAAGTTGGACTAATTTGACTCATATTGAAAAATTTAACAACGAATTGGCAAAATTTAAATTTTGATGACCAAAATGACACGGAATGCATACTTTAGGGACTATAGGTGTATTTTATCCTTATTAATAATACCCGAATCTACAAGAACAAATGATAATTGTGTTTTATCAATGTTATATACAGTTTGATGACATTCATAATCAGTCTGATCCTAAAGAATATTTGTGCAAACTAGTTGACCCCAAGCTTGGTGATGACTACATTCTCGACTCAGTCCGTAAGGTGAAATCAGATCCTATCTAGTTCAAATTATAGACAACTACTCTTAATTTTGATAAAAGTATGGTGGTGGTTTTTGGTTGCAGATGGCACAACTTGCCAGAGCTTGTACACAAGAAAATCCTCTATTGAGACCGAGCATGAGATCAATTGTGGTTGCACTAATGACACTTTCATCATCAACTGAGGATTGGGATGTTGGCTCGTTCTATGAAAACCATGGTCCGATCAATCTAATGTCAGGAAGGTAGAGTACGCGTGTTTGTAAATGTCTGCTACTTTACTTGTATAAAGAAAGCAATCACATCTCTAAAAGAGAAAAGAATTAAGAGGAGATGATATTGAGGTAAAAAGAAGATCAAAAGATACTAGATCAACTTTTCTTGCTATACAGTTTAAAGGTTAATTTGCTTTTGTTCATTGTAAAACCAGTTTCATGATGAATACAAATTTGTTTGTGTTATTGATTGGTTAGAAGCAATTATAATTGCAGCTCCATCATTGTTTTATTTTATCAGTCTTTGCTGGGACTTTGCTGGGTGCAGCTCTTTTTCAGTTTCTTTGCTGTGTGCTTTGCAGTTTTCCTGTTGTAGGGTGTTTTGAACTTCACTGTTTTGCTGTCTGATTTTGAAGCCACCCATCACTTTGCAGTATCGAACTTCTTTGTTTTGCCTGATTTGAAGTGTGATTTGCTGTCCGATTTCCGCAGCTGTGCTTTGAAGTTTGGTTCTGGTTCCTTATTTTGTGGAGTTGGCTCAGCCTTGGTGGATATTCTCAGTGCATCTTGCTGATCTGCTTGTCTCAGTTGTGTGTTTAACACTGCAACTTTGAAATCCTCTTGGTCATCTGCTGGTTTGATCTCTTAGGGGTTGGTTGTGTGTGATTGTGGTCTGTTGGCTAAGATTCATATATGTAACATTATTGGGTATTGTTGTTCTGGTTCCTTATTTTGTTCTGCTGGGTGTTGTTAGATGATTGAATGGTGATTGGGGTTTGAATGGCAGAATTTCAGCTCAGCTACTGGTGCATCCTCACTACGATCCTAGGCTTTCCTCATTAGCTCAGCTTTTGGTGTACATGTAGCCTCTCTGTTTTTCTTTGGTTTCTTTCTGCTCTTTTTGTTGTTTTCTCTCCTTCTTGGAGCCTTGAGTGTATGTTAGCAGATGATTTGGTGTGCGTTTAAGTGCCAACCTAGTTGGGATCCAAATGTTTCACTGTGATGCTTTGTCACCCTCATCTTTATTGATGTAATTATAATTCTCGTTATGTTTTCATCAATAAAGCTTCTCTTTTGCCGATCAAAAAAAAATATGGTTAGTTGTAAATTGCCTAGATGAAGAACGTTTTGAAGAAAGGTTGAACTGAGGTAGGTAGTGGAATAATACTAGTAATTGTTTAGTAATTTTTGAGTCACAAGCCATGAAGTTGTGCATTGGCAGCAATGTGAAATTTCATGTTTACCCAGAGAATTATCGCAGGTCTCGAGCTATGACAATAGAGAAAAGTTTAGGCGCCTGGAAAAGTGCCTAGAAAATTATCCAGATTTTTAGATCTATGGTGTAAGTTTAAACTTCTTGATGTATCATGCATGAATAAATTTTGGCTATTCATTGCAAATTCTAGATAAATTTTGAATTTTTTTTTCTGGGACTCTAGAACTACTTGTGACAATAATAACCACATATGATTTGATTTCAGTCTTTTTTTCAATAGAGACAGACGATAAATATATGCATAATCTAAAAAATTGTATGCTTATAATACTACCAATTATTTTCCAAAGATAATTTTAGGTGGTAGGTACCTTTTTTTTTTTTTTTTTTTTTTTAAAAGGGAAAAACTTTCATAATTTCAAAAATGTTATTAACTAATGATATGATAATGAAAGGATTTGTCAAACTTTGTCCAGTCTCTACCCAAAGCTCCCCAACTTCTTTCGAAATGGCTTCCAAATCTACTGGAATTGATTCAAGTGTCGTTTGGAAATTGACTATTGTAGAAATTTATTTATTTATTTTTTTGCTTTTTTATGAGATAAAAAAAGTAAATATCTCTGACAATAACTTTTTAGTTGAATCAAAAATCATAAATTACTGAGATATTTGAATCTTTTGTAATAATTGTTTTTAAAAAAAAATTAATGACTTTTTAACTTTTTGAAGTTAACAAATGTATCACAAAATATTTTCCCTATGTTTTAAGATTTCTGTAGTTTGAAATGAGATTCTTACATTTTTTAAAGGATTTTGCTAATGACAGCCAATAAGAAGTACTTGATGTCGAAATCTGATAAAAAAAAAAGAAAATGGAGAGAGAGAAAACAGAGAAGGAGTGTTGGAGAGCAAGACCCAGTAATCCGAGAGAGAAGGAAAAAAGTCTGAGACATCTAGGAGGATGGAGCCCAGTAATTAGAAAGCATGGAGTTAGGAAACTAGTTTTCGATCCCCATCATCAAGGTTTGTTTACCGTTTTTGTGGATGAGATCCCTGAGTCCATGAATTCGAAGAACCTGTTCGGGCTATTTTCTAAGCTTAGAGTAGTGAAAGATGCCTACATACCTAGGAAAAGAAGGAAAGTCAATAGATCAAGATTTGGGTTTGTGCAATTCGATTGCCTTGTGGCTGCTACAGTGGTTGTGCAAAAAGCAAATGGATTATGATGGGATAACAAGGAACTTAAAGTCAAGGGGGCAGAGAATCAGAAAGGACAAGGCTTGCAGTCAAACAAAGATAAGCTATCTCTTTGGCAAAGAGTGAGTCATCCACATGCCAATCCCAGATCAGCGATGGGCCCTCATCATGCCAATCCCAGATCAGCGCTGGGCCCTCATCAAGGGCTCCAAACAGCAGGGTTCAAGTCCTTTGCTGAGGTGGTGAAAAAGAGAACTCCTTGTCAAAATAGCTTCTTGTCCATTCATGCTAAGGAAGCTGGGAATGCTTGGCTATATGAGAGTTAATTTCTTAAACTTAAATCCTTTTTTGCATTCTCAGATTAGTTGCCTGAATGGGTAGTGGACGTGTTGCTGTGCTAACCTTTAATTCAATCTAAGAGATGAAGAGTCATGTTGAGAGTTTAAAGGCATGGATTTTCAACTGGTGTGTTTCAATTCAGGAATGGGAAGCTGGAGCAATTCCTACTCAAGAGAGGTGTGTTTGGCTTAATTGCTTTGGCATTCCCCTTAATTTATGGAATGTTGAAACCTTCATAAGTATAGGAACTTTATGGGGAAAAGTGGTCCAATTTGATGAGAATAGTACCAGAGGAACTTCCATTCAATATGGCAAGGTTAGAATTATCGCCAATTGTATGGATCTTATCAATAGTGTGGTGATGGTAAAAAATAAAGGCAAGGAGTTTCCCGTGAGAGTCTGCGAGAATCTTGACTCCTCTGTGGTAATGGAGAGGAGTATGTCCTAATGTGTTTGTAGACAGCTGGGGAAAGGAGCATCTGTAAATGGGGATGATCAGAAGTAAAGAGATGTTCATAGCCTTGCGTTAGAAGGTGGTGGAAGAGGCAGTGATGAGGGGATATGGAGGGGAGCATGCGTGGAGGAGGTGGTGGCCAATGGCAAAAAGGTCACATCACAGAGCACCAAAGCTGCTGAAGATGATCACAAAAGTTGGGTGTCCGAGACTAAAGCAGATGTTGTAGGTAGCAGTTTTGAAAAACCACTCGAGGGAGCTATTAGTAGACTGAGGGGAGGGAAGTTGAAAGAGCCATCAGTACAGCTGAATGTAGATAAAATCATTGCACTAGAGGAAGGTATTTGTACTTAGGGCTTTATGAAAAGTATCAATGGGTCTGAAAGGTAGAGGCCCAATATCAACTTGGAGGTGGTTATTGGAGAAGCCCAGCAAAGGGTATATGGTGTTGGGCCTTCTGTTGCGCCTATTCTCTATTGTAACCTGTCACCACATGCCTCTAATTTTCTTAGTAATCATATGGCTCAAGCTCTGAATAGTGCAGACGGGTCTGGTTCTTCTCAAGGTTCATTAGTCAGCTCCTCTATTCGTAGGCAAAGTGGTGGACCAGGTGGCAGAAGTAAAAGGAAGAGAAGACTTTACCGCAAAGGTCATCAATTTCCCAATTTTTTTCAAAAGGGAGCAATCTTTAGGGCTGCTGCAGCGGCTATATCCCTGTCAATTTTGCAAAATAGTCAGTCTAGTAGACTTAATTGAAGAAGAAGGAAGTTAATTGAGAAAGCACAAGACACCATTCATCTTGGTAAACCTCTGGGCATCAATTTTGAAGGTAAAGACTCGGAAGTGATAAGCAAATTAGTTGATATGGAAGTTAGAGATGCACAAAGAGTAGCAGGTATTGATCAAGGTTTGGTGGATGGCAGCACTTAGCAGGTCTGTCAACTGGGGGTTAGTGTAGCAAATATGTTTGTAATGAAGATGTTATCCTGGAATATTAGAGGGTTGGGAAGGTCAGAGAAAAGATGTAGAATCAAAAGTGTGGTTAAGGATAGGCAGATTGATATCCTTCTTATTCAAGAGACCAAGTGAAGTAATATACAAGTTAGAGATGCAAAATCAGTATGGCCATGGGACAATATGGAATTTTTGGCTGTGGATGCTGAAAGGAGTTCAGGGGGATTTATGTATCTGGAACCCAAATGTATTTTTCTTGTCAAAGTGTTGCAGCAACAGAAATCTCATGATCCTATTAGGTTCCACTCATGATCTTTTTGAATGTACTGTTCTTAACATTTATGCACCGAATGATGCTATTAGGAGATGGAAACTTTGGGATTCTCTAATTAATCTGAAGCAATATTTCTTGAAGCCCTGGTGTTTATGAGGGGATTTCAATAAGATAAGGTTCATGATTGACAGGAAATGCTGTAATAGGTGAGACAGAGATATGCTAGAGTTTAACAATTTCATTGACCGTTTGGCATTAGTTGATATCCCTTTGCTTGGTGGAAAATTCACTTGGTGTAACTCATTGTAGGGCGAGAGATGGATTAAAATTGACCATTTTCTTCTGGAGCCAATCTGGTTGGAGAAATATTGTTTCAAACTTTGGGGCCTATCTAGGGGAGTTTCTGATCATTGTTCCCTGCTGCTTATGGAAGATTTGAGGAATTGGGGTCCCAGGCCTTTCAAATGTATAAATGCATAGGCTCTCCATTCTAGCTTCCTAACAACAGTGAAGAAGTGTTGGGTTGAGTCCTCTGTCCAAGGTTAGGCTAGTTATAAACTGATAAGGAAGCTCAGCTTATTGAAATTGGAGTTGAAAAAATTGAATGTTGAAGTATTTGGGAATGTGGTGAACCAACTGAAAAAGGCTGAAGATGATCTACATGCTTTAGATATATTAGCTGAATCATGACCACTCAGCTCTCTAAAAACTAGAAATAGAAGGGAAATTAGCAATCTAGTTTGGAAGCTTAGGAAGAGGAATGATATAATTTGGTTCAAAAAATCTAGGTTGAATTGGGCACATAATATGGACAAGAACACCAATTTCTTTCATATCATTGCTAGCAAAAGGCAAAGTAGAAACTTGTTGGATTCAATGTTGTTTAATGGCATAAGGTATGTTGAATCGGGGATGATTAAACAAGTAGTTTTAAGGCATTTATCCTCAGTTTTTGCAGAAGATTGGGCTTGTAGACCAAAATTAGTTGGTTTGTTTGTGACTCTCAGTTCAACCGAGGTCAAAGAGGTTTTGAAAGCTCCCTTTACCATGAAAGAAGTCTGGAGGGTGGTGAGGGAAAGTAATGGGAACAAGCCCCTGGGCCGGATGGTTTCAACATGGCTTGTGTCCAAAAGTGTTGGCAAGTGATGAAGAAAGATATTTTACAATTCTTACAAGAGTTCCACTCCAATGGCAGATTGGTTAAAGGTCTGAATAGTTCATTTATTGCCCTAATTCCCAAGGTGGTTAGTCCTTCGAGCCTTGTAGACTTCAGACCAATCAGTTTATTAAACCTCATATACAAAATCCTTTCCAAAGTTTTATCTCGCAGACTGAGCTTGGTGTTGCCAAATATTATTAATGAAGTTCAATCTGCCTTGGTCTGCTTATGTGCTGCTGGTTGTGTCTACTTGCTATGTGTCTGCTGGTTCTGTAGTTTTGCTATTGAGCTTGGCTCTGTGGATTGCAGTTTGGTTTGTAGTTCTGTAGTTCTGCTTTGTGCTGCCTGTTCTACTCTAGTGTCTATAATTTTGTTAGCTTGTTCTGCTCTATTCTATAGTTCTGTAGTTTTGTAACTTTTTGTGTTAGAGTCTGCTGGTCTTGATGCTGGCTGTTGGGGGCATGATGTAACTTTTTGTAGTTCTGTTGGCTGCTGGGTTGCTAGTTTGGGTAACATTGTCCTACTGAGGGTCTGCTGGTCTTGATGGTTGGGCTAATCTTGTTTTAGTCCTGGTTGTGCTGCTGTGCTATGTAGTTGTTTGTGTGTATGTGTTGTTTTAGTCTTGTATGTGCTGCTGTGCTTTTGTGTATCTGTTGGTTCCTCACTAACTGGTACCTATTTTGATGCTTTGCATCATTCCCCCTCCTCCCCGTCTTCTTTTCCCTTTATTGATGTCTTTTTCCTTTCTTGTAAGGTTTCTTTCATCAATAAAGTTTTTTGTTGATCAAAAGAAGTACTTAATGTCAAAAGAATTATAATTTCAATATATTTTTCACATATTTCTTAACACTTCCAAATGTTTTTTACACACTTTTTCAACACTAACAAATGTTCTTAAGGTTGTTTTTAGCATTTTTCTTTTTTAGAAAACCAAGTATCCAAGTATTTCAATGCTACATACCTAAAAACTTTTATCAAGAAAATCCTCATACTAAAATTGAATCTAAATCATGCATAATCTTTCTAGATTAAATTCGTAATAAAAATTATGAACACTTTTTATTTTAGGGAAAATTACGCATCAAGGTACTTTCTCAAAAAGAATTTCAATTCAATGGAAAAATTTATATATATATTAATAATTAAATTATAAGCTTTTTCTTTTTCATTAATTTGTGACTATGTTATAAAAACTCTGCTCGTGTGTAATTTCTCCTTAATTTTAGGGCACTTACTGGCCAGTCTTGTTAAGTAAATATTTATGTATAAGTCCTACTCATTTTTAGGGGTTGTTTGAAATGTTCTAAATAAGTACACTTTTTGACTTTTTATGAAATATGGGTTGGGTTTGAAGTGATGTGGTAGAGAGGTGATGTGATTTAAATAAGATGATGCAACTTAAATAGGATAATGACTTTTTAACTTTTTTAAGGGATGCCAAACCTAGCCTTAATCTATCAATATTTCCAAAGTACCTTCTCCTCACATTCTTTATCCCTACTAGTAGTAATATCATAACTCTCTCACCGCCCAACTATTACATCTGATTCCTGTCTTCAACCGCCGAAAAATATCTCCGGCTTTCATCTCCGATCGCTGGAAACCAACTTCGGTCTCTGGTAATAGTTTGCGGTGACATTTTTTCACAGCTCTCAGATCATTTTTCTGTAAAAAAAAAAAAACAACGTCATCTCCACCACCATGACTTCTATCGTCACTGTTTTTTAGCAATATTTGTTCAGCCATTTTTTAGTGAAAATAACGTCCATCTCTACGTCCTTAGATTTGATGGCGACAAAAGAATAGAAGAATGAGAGGAAGAAGAATAAAAGTGAGAGAAAGGAAGAGGATGAAGAAGAAAATGAAAGGCCTTACCTGAAAATATTTTTCCTCTGTGTCATAGATCAACATAATTGTACATTTGCCATTTACTCTATGTTCTCTTTTCAGTGATAAATTTATCACTGGTGAATTTGTTAAAAAATTTTACAAATGACAGATTTGATTTTAGAGAGAAAGATGGAGGGATATGACAACATTCTATCATGAAGCACAACAATCAAACACCAGATTATGGCTACAAAAAAATTATATATAGATTAAAAAGTGCACATTCATGACAGTGATAAATTTATCGCTGATGACTTTATTCAGGCTGGTTCGTTCAATTTTATATACAGTAGATCTAATTCACAGAGAGACTTAACGTTGACGAGGGTTATTATATTAGATCGGCATGTCGAAGTAGTAGATCGACATTGGAAATGGTAAGATCTAAAGATTTCAGTGAAGATCACCGTAGAAAATAATAGATTTGTGATGGAGGAAGCTGGTGGCAGCGGCGTCAAATATAGTAGACCGATGATGGAAGAGAAGGATGGTGACATTGGAGGTGATGGCAATGAGGGACGAGGGTTGGTGTAAGGAGAGCGATAACAACGACGCCAAGCGTTGTTGAAGGTAAATGAGGACGGTGATGGTTGAGGTGAGCGGCGTTGAAGGCGACGAAGGACTAGAGTGGTTGAAGCGACCGAAGTTGAAGACAACCATGGCGACGATGGTGGTCTAGCGATGGTAACGGTGGTGGTATGAAACGGTTTAGAGGAACGGTAGAGGAAGAGAGAACAAAAGATGATTTAAGGTAACACAAAACACTAAGGCTAAAAAAGAAAAATAACAAATAGGCCAGGATTTATATGTCCATAAAATTCTAAGTCAAGACCTAATGGGTAGAAGTGTTCTGCGGATATTTCGATCCGCTCAAATCAATCAAACTAAATCGATTCGTCGTATTTTGGATGGATACGTGATGACGAGTGAACGGTTGCGAATTGATTTTTTTCAATCTGCCTAATTTTGGACGGATGGTAGATTTGAGGTTCCTTTAACCGCAATCAAACCGCCAAACCGCGAGCATTTCTAGTAATTTGTAAGATTTTGTATTTTCAATTTGTTTGTGTTTTCAATTGAAAAAAAAAAGTTTAGATGTTCTATTGTGTTTTCAATTTAGAAATCCTTTTATCAAATGACAAGTGTTAATATTTGATTGTCATTTTAAAAAAAATCAAATTAAATAGTTTTTGAATAAAAAATCAGTAATGAAATAGTTTTGATAATGCATGGTTTTCTTATATGTATTTATTATTGATATTTGACAATTTATTTGATAATCTTTTGATTATGTTGTGTTGGATTTCCAAAAAAAATATGGACAAGTTGTTGTATTACGTTTAAAATTCATAAAAATTTAAACCGCCAAACCGATTCACATCCATCCGCCATTCTGCCAATTTGCTCAATCTGCATCCGCTAATCTAGCAAGTAGATGCGGATTGATTTTTTCTAATTCACCAGTCCAACGGACAAATGGCAAATTAAAAGTTCTCCAACCACAATTGAACTGCCAACCCCCTATTAATAGATAATAAACCTTAAATAAAAATGCTGGAGATGCCAAATATTTTATCAAAAATTTTATGAAATGTCTCACATGAGTGTGAGACTCACATAGACCCATATTGTGTGAATCTCACATATATGTAAAATATTTAGTAAAAATTTTAGTAAAATTTTTAAATTCTCTAACATTAATTAACCTTAAAAGGGAGACCGCCTACAATGAACCCTTAATTTTATTGATCAAATAATAGAAATTTGGAGGCATTATCTGGGCCCAAATAAAAACAAAAAAAATCCAAGCGTAACTTCCCAAAGCCCACCTCACCTTAAACCACCCCCCAAAAAAATACTAATAAATAAAAAAAAGTAGCCGTTGTAAGCATCCATGTGGCACTTGCCGACTTGCAAAGTAGTCATTTTGTCAATTACGACAGTCATTGATATCCCTTTTTTTTATTTTAATATTTTAAGACACGAAATTTAAGATCACAGCAATTGACTATAGCCAAAACGTCATCAATACTCTTTTTCCCGAACTTTCTTTCCATCCAAACAGTATAAAACGAAAATGAGTATATTGCTGCTCTTCTTTGCTTACGAATACAGCACTGTGTTCGGATTTGGCTAATGCAAGCAGTTATTGCGTGATCTTTCTGTATGTTGTTGATCTGATTACCAAGCAATCCGAAACTCTCTGATTTCTTTCTCTCTCTCTCTCTCTCTCTCTCTCTCTCTAAGCTTCGATTTTCTCTCTCTTGTTTTGAAGCTTCGGCATTACCATTACTGAACAGAGCTCAGAGTAATCACACACAACGAGTATGGACTTCTCTACCTTTTGTGTTCATTCCTTGTTATTTTATATATCGTTAAGTAGATCGTATACTGTATATTGTAAATGTGTATGTTTTCCCTGGATATACGATTTTTTTTTTGGAATTGAATGAAGAGACCCAACTCTGTTTGGTTTGTAGTTTTCAATAACAGTTTTCTAATTTTCAATCGGTATTTTTTTAGTGAAATTTTTAAATATTTTTGTCAATGTTTTTTAATTTTTAGATTTACTTAATCTAGTGTCAAATTTGTGCAAAAAATTTTCAAAATTTAATTGAATACAAAAATTTAGTGCAGTTTTGTATTTTGTTGTATTGAATGATTTTTTTTTTTTTTTTTTAAATTGTACAAATTTTGTACTTTTTATGCGTATCTTGATTAGATTAAGTGAAATTTCGTTGAGCTTCACAAAGTAGGAATTGTGATTTTTTTTTTGGTTAACACGTGTTTGTGAAGAAGTGATAGATTTATTTATTTTTTTTAATCAAATTGGAATCATGAGAATAGTTGAAAGAAAAAGGAGTTATGAAATTTTGATAAATATAGCACATACATGATTTTATTAATTTTGAAGAAGAAATAAACTATTTTAATTGTGTTATCTGGGCTTTGGCATATTGGTTTAAAGGTGGAATCTATATATGTTTTTCATGTGGATGAAACTAATGGATGAATTAGTACTAAATTTAAAATTTGGAGAGAAGTATTTGACTCAAAAGAGTTTAAAATTAGTAGAACTAAAACTGATTACATGGAACATAACTTTAGAAACATATTAGATGAACATAACTTTGGAAAACATACTTATTTTCTGAAGGAGTGATATATATATATATTAATCAAATTGGAAAAGAAGTTATGAAATTTTTATAAATTATAATATTATATTCTTCAAATATAGCATCTACATATTTTTATTAATTTTGAAGAAAAAATAAACTAGTTTAATTGTGTTGGTTATAATTTGAAATCTATTCATGTTGTTCATGTTGGCATATTGGACGATGTTTAAAAAACGCTTATTTGGTTTGCGTATTATCTTTGCTTATGCATAAAAATGAGCTCATTTTTTGGCAGGGAGATTTTTATCTTCTTTTAGAAAGGCTTGATGGCTACGCTTGGAGATATAGGCTTAGCGGCAGCTATCAATATTTTCAGTGCATTTCTTTTCTTTCTGGCATTTGCGGCATTACGACTTCAACCTCTCAATGATAGGGTTTATTTTCCAAAATGGTACCTTATGCGTTTAAGAAGCAGTCCTACACACTCCCGAGCATTCATAAAGAAGTTTGTCAATTTGGATTTCAAGTCCTATTTGAAGTTTCTGAATTGGATGCCTGAGGCACTGAGAATGCCGGAACTTGAGCTCATTGACCATGCAGGATTGGATTCTGCTGTTTATTTACGGATTTACTTACTAGGGTATGCTACTAAATATAATTCTTAATTTTTCTTTGCTGTAACTATTTGTTAGTTAGCTTTATACCTTTGAAAAGTGGTAACTTGAATTGGATGGAGGCGTTGACTTTCCTTATGACTTGAATTCGGTGAAATTGATATTCCACTATCTCTGACCCTATGGTCTTGTTTGGCTAGGTGGAGAGTCCTTGAAATTGAATTTTGAGGAAAATATGCACTTTTTTAGGAGTTTGATTTGCAAAAATGTGGAAAATATTCGAGAAAGTAGGAACCAAGTAATGACTTGATTTTCTTGAAGACATGGCGTATTTCATGCAGAAAACACAAGAAAATTTGTACTTTGCGATGGAAGTTATCTATTATTAGGATTCCAAATTTCCCACTCTATCCATTCTACTTTATGTAACCTTCCTTATAAACAAAATATAAGAATTTTTTATCTATTGCAAATTTTCTTATATGAATTGGTTAATTTAGAACAAGTCAGGATATATATGTATTTATTTTTTAAAACTTTCTTCTTATTCAAAAGTACGGCTAGTGATCATGCAATTCAAATATTTAAATCTTAATTCCATTTATGCTTTTTTTCTTTTTTCTTTTTTCATTCTAACCAAGCAGAGTCTATTTGAATTATTGAAGATAAGAAGAGTAAAACAAAATGCCTACATTAAAATTCTTTTAACAATACTTGAAACTCATGTAGGTTTTTTTTTTTTTGGCTTAGGGTATTTTGCATCTGATTTAACTTCACCTCTGGCACATTTTCAGTATAATGATTTTCAGAAGCTCTGGAGGCTTGTTGTCAAACATTTATTTTCTTCATAGATTTGAAGTTTGTGTGCCTTATGCACATCAAGTACTGGCTAGGAGACATCATTTTGATTTTCATTCTTCTGATGTCTGTGTAACTTGATCTTCCTATCTTATCTCTCAGAGAATATGCAGTAACATTTCTATGCTGTGAGGATATTATCTTATCCAGTTTGAATGATTTTTGACATAATTGTATACAATATGTCTTCTACTAATTCCTCAATTTAATTCCTGTCATGTTGTTCAACTTCAATGAGGATATCATCTCAACAAAACGTTACTCTTCTATCAAAGGATATATTATCTGGTGCCAGTTTCTGCGTCTTCTACTAATTCCTCAATTTAATTCCTGTCATGTTGTTTGACTTCAATGAGGATATCATCTCAACAAAACGTTACTCATCTATCAAAGGATGTATTATCTGGTGCCAGTTTCTGTATATTAATTTGTGCAAAATTATTTTTTTTTTTCTGACATTGTTGCATATAAGATATCTGTGCGTTCCAGGAGGTGATATCTTCTCAATTTTGACATTTTGAATACTTTCCTGTGCTGATTTGTGTGCACTTATTTGTACAGGCTCAAAATTTTTGTTCCTATAACATTACTTGCATGGGCTATCCTTGTACCAGTTAACTGGACAAATAGCACTTTAGAGCTAGCCAAAGTAACTTACAGCAACATTGACAAGCTTTCGATATCAAACATTCCTATTGGATCGAATAGGTGAGAAGCCTTCTTTTAATGGAAAGCTTTTAAATATGTATTTTTATAGTCACAAGCTTTTAAATATGTTACTGCACTATTGCTTCATATCCATGAATGTTTGTGTATTCAATCTGCATTTGTCATGCCTGCTTAGTTATACACTATCTGGTGTTGTTATTGCAACTCCTATATTCAGAGTTGTATCAAACTATGCTCAGGACAGCTGGAAGAGGCTACAGTACACAACAAAGACCTTCCTAAACGGCAGACTCAAGTGTTGAATTAGACTGTGCCTCCTCTAATCCCTACCCTATAGTAGAATATATTTTCCTTATCAGTTGCATCCATGCAAGGTTTAGGACTCCTGTCTGAACTTCTAGAAGGCAAGAAAAAAACAAAAGAGAAACTTGCCCAGCTGATCAAACTTAAAGCACACGGTGTCCATTTTTCAGAAAATTGTTGCTTGGGTTGTCAAATTGTTGCCTTGACTTCTCATGTTTTGCATTGACATGATCTAAAGAGTCCATCAATCCCAATTCATCTTGATGATTCATTTATTCATATTCTGTGTGATTTGGATAGGTTGTGACAAGAAGAATAGCCATGGAAGTTTTATTTTTCCAGAATGCCATCCTAATTTTTTGGCTCAAGATGATTTGTATTTATCCTTAATAGAAGGAACATGGAAATTTATAATCTAAAATGTTGGGAGGATGGAAAAGTTGATATTGTAGAAGTCAATTCACACCTTGGACTGGAAGAACCTATCCCGCTTGTCAATAGAAAAAAGTACATCTTTGTATATTGCCATTTTGAATGATTCCCCTTCACAAAGCAGGCTTAGATATGTATCTCATGACGAAGGTTATGCCTAAATGCAGCTGAGCTCCACCTACCTCTTTGCATAGGCAGCTCTTTCTCTCTCACTCTCTCTCTCTCTCTCTCTCTTGTGTAGAAGCATCAGCAACCTAGCCTGATCTGGAGAAGAATTGAAGTCTGGGTCCTCTTGACTAATCCTTGTAGTATCCAAAATGGTCAAGAGGGATGAACCCATGCCACAACTTATGAACTTCAAACTCTAATTTCCAACTGGAGTTGAAATTTCAGAACCTAATGCCTCAGTAGAACACCTAATAACTTAATCACCAATTTAGTAAAATTAAATAGCAAGTTTATTTTTCTATAAGATCCACTTGTATCAATTTTGCACCAGAGTGCTTATTTAGAGGGAAATGTAAGATGAATAGTAGAATCTCCTGTCTAAGATATATTAGTATGATTCAATCTCAGTATTATATTTGGCATTAGTTATAAGGACTTCATTTCAAACAGTTGGTAGTTGTTTTTAGTTTTACTAGCACAACTACTCTGGTGTGCAATGAATGATGTTCACCATTCTGGAATTGCAGATTTTGGGCTCATATATTAATGGCCTATGTGTTCACTTTTTGGACATGCTATGTGTTACGAAAAGAGTACCAAACAGTTGCATCAATGCGTATGCAATTTCTTGCATCAGAAAGACGGCGTCCTGATCAATTTACGGTGAGATGCATATTGCTGTGTCTGATTGAAGTTCATTTTTAAAAGAATACAATATTTTTAATTATCTTATTGTGATTCTTTGTCTTCATTTAGGTTATTTATTTATTTTTTATGTTTATGTAATTCAAATGGAATGTGATGAGTCCTTTTCTGAGTGACAGTTTGTTTCTGCTCAAAAACAGTCATGAGTATGAGTATTTTAAATCAGCAGGACTTGTTTACATAGTTTGTGTATTCAGTATTCTTATTTTCACTAGTAACCATATTTTCATGGCCACTGTTCTTCATCTCTCCATTTTCACCTTTCTCTAGTAATTTTATTCTTATAACTTGAACTCTAGAAGGCATTGGAGGACTAGTAATCATGACATATCGTTTTCTTTTCAAGATGTAATTTGTTGTAACAAATTCTTACTATGTTTATTGATGCTCACGTGTCCACCAAGTTCTATCTCTTTGCGGACAACTCTTCAACTCCATGCTTTACTAAACTTGGTATAAATTTGATTGCTCACAGGTACTTGTTACGAATGTACCTCCAGACCCTGATGAATCGGTTAGCGAGCTTGTGGAGCACTTTTTCCTTGTCAACCATCCAGATCACTATCTCACCCTTCAGGTTGATTGTGCTCACACTTCTGTGTAAAATTGTCAGCTTGGAAGGAAATTGTGGTTGTTTAGAGGCAATGATTGTTTACGATATACATTTATAGGAAAAATTTGCAGTGTAAAATTCTTGCTTTACAGGATGGTATTTGTTTCAGTTATTTCCTTTTTGATCTATCAATTTTTTGAGTTGCACACATTATCTCAAAACAAACACCATACAGCTCTGTTCTTATTTAGAAAATTTTATGCAGGTCGTATACAATGCAAACAAACTTGCAGAATTGGTGATGGAGAAGAAGAATAAGCAGAATTGGCTTGACTATTATCAACTAAAATATTATAGAAATAAATCAACACGGCCTGTCATGAAGGTACACCTGTGAAATGTAATGCCTTCAACAGATAATATTTCTATTTTCTTGCATTTGCCGTTAATGCTGTTTGCCTTTTCGTTCTGGTGACATGCTGTTTCTCAATTTAAACTACTGATCCTGTTTTGTTGCAATTTTTTTTTTTTTTTCCTTAACTGGCAGACTGGTTTCCTTGGCCTCTGTGGGAAAAAGGTGGATGCAATTGATTTTCAGATATCTGAAATTGAGAGATTATCAAAAGAAGTAATTACCCATTGTTGAATTTTTTCAATATAACTTACAATTTTGTTTTCAATTCAATCACTTGTTTGCTTTGTTGTCCCTTTAACACTCTTTTGTTTAAAAGAGTCTACATGGCAAATGATCTTTGTATATTTTCAAGTATAGTTAACTCTGTTAAAAAAAGGTGGCAGCCCAGTGCACGAGGCTCCTACTACTGCAGGGACTGGGAAGGTTCAGATATTTGCAGCCTTTGTGTTGTTCTAGTGTGGGGGTAATTACATGGCCCTATGGTTTGGCCCAAAAACCAAGGGGGTGTATTTTCTCTAAGGTCTCAGATTTGAAACCTCGTAGGTGCAAACAATTTCTTGGGGCCAGTCCATACAAGCCTTTGCCACGACTTTAATTGTGCTCCTGCTAGTGGACAGTGAGATTGGTCTCCCATTGGTCTAGTGGGCCAGATATCGAGTTGTAAAATAATGGTGTACGGGGAGCAAATATTCAGGCAAGCCCGTACTCCTTTCTTCCAAGCTCCGTTTCTGTCCGATCACCTGCGTAGACAACGGCGGTGAGCTACCCGGCGGTGTGTGGCCGTAAAACCCCTCCGACGATCAAGTTAGAACACACACCAGGAGATAGATAGATAGAAGGGAGAGAGTTGAGTGTAAGTGTATCTCTTACCAAATGTTCGTCTGTCGCGTATGGGGGGCGCAGACATGCCTTTATACCCTCTGCGCCCCATATCCACTCCCAGTCATCTCCTGACACGTGGCTCTGCTATCCCATCTGTCAGCATAAACCTTGCTGAACATTACCTAACCCAACTGCCAGCCCACTCTGCTGGGAGTACGGCAGCCGGGCAACATTATCTCGGCTATCAATGGCCACGGCGCACTTCATGCCCAAGTGCCCCAATAACCAAGCTCAAGGAAGACCGGGCTAGGCTGCATTCCGGCAAAGCCGAGCTCAGAACAGCTCACGCCCGTCTTCCTTCAACCTTCCTGCCGGGCAAACTCTAGTAGCTCGGTTAAGCTGCGCGGTACCTGGCGTCAGACAACATTCGACTTGCTCCCTTTCCACGAAGCCAAATAGCTCGGTTTAGTCAAGGCCTTGCCATTACCGAGCAAGACCACGGCCCAATACCAATATTAGAGCCAAAATACTCCGGCCCAATCTTGTCCGGCCCAAATCTGTCCGGCTAACACCACGGCCCAATCCATGATCATAAATCTCCCTCTCAAATGGTTTGGCCAAAAAACACATAATCTCCTTGTGATTTAAAAATGTACGCTTAACCTCTTTATAGTTTGGATTAAAATGCAAAAATAACTAACACATGCTTAACCACGTCTTACGCATGCTTTGTTTAAAAATCATGTGATTGTGTTGATACCATCTAGATTTTCTTGTTGGTCTCTATACTGTTAACACATTATGTTATGACCTGGATCCTGCCATACCCAGAATAGGATTTGTGACCTACCAGTAGCGCAGGATGGCAAATAAATATTTAAATTACAGCTGAAGGATGTCATGTTTCAAATCTGTAAACATAAGTGTGTTCTCAACTTTAAGCAAGTGCTAGGGTGAGAACCTCTCCTATTAGTTCCAATTGCTTGTTGGCCATATCATTTCTTCTAAGATGAGAATTTGAGACAAATAAACTTGTTTGACAATGGTCATTGTTGCAGGCTTGATGTTGCTATTTTTCGTGAGCAAATAAAATGACCCTCTAAGAGAATAAACTGTTTAGAATATTCTTAATAGCTCCTCCATGTCACACTTCCAATATGCTGAAGAACTTTTAAATAAAAATACTTATTCTTCAAGTTAGATTGAAGTTGAATGTCTGCCACATTCAGAATTACTCCCCTTGCTCCTCTCCTTCACCCCAAATTTTCATCTGTTAGTTGTCTTTTTTTTTTCCCTTTACTTTTTTTTCGTTGCTGAAACCCCATCTTAATGGTGTTTCTTGGATACTTCATATTCAGATAACTGCAGAGCGAGAGAGGATTACAAAAGATTCGAGCTCTGTGATGCCGGCAGCATTTGTGTCTTTCACAACTCGGTGGGGAGCTGCTGTGTGTGCACAAACCCAACAATCCAAAGATCCAACTAAATGGTTGACAGAGTGGGCTCCAGAGCCACGTGATATATATTGGCAAAACCTGGCGATTCCTTATGTTTCACTGACAATTAGGAGGCTTATAATTGCTGTTGCCTTCTTTTTCCTCACATTTTTCTTCGTGATTCCAATTGCATTTGTACAATCCCTTGCAAACATCGCGGGTATTGAGAAAGTGTTACCATTTTTGAAGTTCATCATTGAAATGTGAGTTTGCATTCATTCATAGACCAAAGCATTCCCTTAAAGTTCATTCATGGATTTGTATTTAGGTAAAATAATCTTTTTTCATTTTTGTGCATTCAACATTTTTAGGCTGTACACACTCATGAGTTGATGTGAACTTTTATTTGCATGTTATGTTGTTAGGAGGTTCTCACATTGAGTTGAAGTAGCATTCTAATACATGCTAAAACCATTTATCCAAAGATAATGTTCTTTTAATACAAAACCTCCAAAAGCAAAGCACTTAGGTTCAAAATATGCTTTACTACCAAGGAGAAATTGGGGAAGGGTGGAAGACAAGAAAACTATTACTTGCTATTGAATTATTAGTTTTTAACGATCTTACATCTATTTTATTCACTCTTTCTAAATAGTTCACCTTCTTGTTATATATGTTAAGAAATTCATATTTATTATTGTTGAAATAGGGAAAACATTAGTTCTAAATAGAGTCTTATAAGGAGCAGTGTTTTTCTTGGAGATGTTTGGTTGCTTCAATGGAGTATCAAAGCAACTGTTGGATGGATGCATATGAGAAGCCATAGAAGCAGTAGAAATGACACTGGCACTAACATGGTGCTTTGTACTTGCAAAACATATAGTCAAAAAGGTGAAATAGGAGATGCTCATCGTGGATATATATTTTTGGAACCTGATTTTGAATTTCCTGAAATTGTTGAATATGTTGTTCACTTTCAGCAGCCATTGTCAAGATATTAATTTCCGAAGCAAAATGGAGGTTTGCTTATAATTTATCTGCTACTAGAGACAAAATAAAAGGAAATGTCTAATTTTAAACTTGGATGTATTTGCTCGTATGAATTTTAAAATTTGGAGCCAAGGTCTCTTCTTTTTTCTTTTCTTTTTTTTTTTTTTCATTTTCTCTCTTAGTCTTTAGTGATTACCATTGCAAAGTTCATGCCATATTTTGGTTGTTCATTGTGAATTACAGGTGCTTCTTACTAATAATACTGTGATCTATTATGCAGACATTTCATCAAGTCGTTCATCCAAGGCTTTCTGCCTGGGATTGCCTTGAAGCTTTTCCTCATCTTTCTGCCTACAGTACTGATGCTTATGTCTAAATTTGAAGGCTTTATAAGCATATCAACCCTAGAGCGGAGATCTGCATCTAGATATTATATCTTCACCTTTGTGAATGTATTCCTTGGGAGCATAATCACAGGAACTGCATTTGAGCAATTAAATTCTTTTATTCATCAGTCGGCAAACGAGTATGTTGCTCTAAGTTTCTATCGAATTGTTGTCCAGTGTTTGCTTTTTTGTCTGGCAATTCTCTTATGTTACTTGTGTGCTATTTATTCATGCTTGTCCGGTATTTCCTCTTGTTTCTGATGCAGTAATATTAGTAGGGGGGTGGATATCTGTGATTGTGTGTTATGTTGAGGATATTGGTTAGAATATTACTATAAGATGTAAAATTAAAGTTGTGTTTATTTGAGGATATTGGTTAGAATATTACTATAAGACGTATTATCAAAGTTAGATACCATTATTTTGGTTTGGATACCTGTTCCTATTTTCTAAGGATTGCGTGATTTGTGTTGTTTGCTTCGTGGTGCTTATTTGTATGGCTGGAGAAGGGATGAATACAAAATTGAATCTGCAGACTGACATTGAGGGTTTAAGAACTTCAAAATAGTTTCAGTAAACAATATTTCCACGGCGCAGCTTTAGTTTTTATTTTTTAATTTTTTTAAAAATATTTGTTTACATAATATCATAAGTGTGAGATAGGTTTCAATATGAGATAGATTCCATAAAAAATGAGTATAGATCTCTATATTGGATGGTATACTTGTGCCTGCTTATCTAGTTGCTAGGTGACCAGTAAGAGAAATTTTGATTCAATTTGTTAAGCTTGTTATCTACCATCAAGGCTACAAAATACATGTCTTACTTACCTTGTTATTTATTGGCTTGGCTCCCTTGTCATCTCATTCTATTATTCCCTGTCCAATCAAACATTTAGGCTGTGTTTGGATTAATGATTTGGGGGGATTTGTGTAGGGAAATCAAAAGGAAAGGGAAAAGTGGGGGGGGGGGGGGGGGGGGGCGCATAGTTAAACTTATATTTTGTTCACTTTTCCCTTCCTTTTCCTTTTCTCTCCTCAAAACCTTAACCTGAACATAGCCTTAAGTTTCTGCTACCATGTTCTCCTTGTCTATTTGCTTTATTTAGTATTTCTGTGGTGTCAGGCGCTGCCTTTTAGCTAGAGATTATGCAGACTAATGATAAATGGTGGTTTTTCAGGATCCCTAAAACCATTGGTGTAGCAATTCCGATGAAAGCAACTTTCTTCATAACCTATATAATGGTTGATGGATGGGCCGGCATTGCAGGGGAGATTTTAAGGTTGAAACCACTGATTTTCTATCACTTGAAGAATTTCTTCTTGGTGAAGACTGAGAAGGATAGGGAGGAAGCAATGGATCCAGGAAGTCTGGGTTTCAACACTGGCGAACCTCAAATACAGCTCTATTTTCTGCTAGGACTTGTTTATGCTGCGGTGACACCACTTTTACTTCCTTTCATATTGATTTTCTTCAGCCTAGCATATGTTGTATTCCGCCATCAGGTAAAAATTTTCAGTAGAATTTATTAGATTGCTGGATTCTGCGCCAGTCTGTGTGATACCGTCAAAATTCTTTGTAACTATATTAGCTTTTGTAATAAGAGTTCTGTATGATAATGCAGATCATAAATGTATACAACCAACAGTATGAAAGTGCTGCAGCATTTTGGCCCGATATCCATGGACGTGTAATAGCTGCATTGGTTATCTCCCAGCTTCTTCTAATGGGATTGTTGAGTACAAAAGAAGCTGCTCAGTCAACACCATTTCTCATTGCTCTTCCGGTACTGACCATATGGTTTTATAGGTTCTGCAAAGGCCGTTATGAACCTGCATTTATCAGATACCCATTACAGGTTTGTAGGAATTTATAATTTGCAAAACAGACACATAGTTATCACACTTTTAATTGTTAGATCACCAATTGTCTAAAAGTTTAAGATGTTAGGAAATGGATCTAACAATGCATATCAAACTATCCTACACCCTCCCCCACGTGCAATCCCGTCTTGCATGTGGAGATACAAACATACATTATCACGCTTGTAATTGTTGGATCTTCAATTAGTCATTTTGAAATGCTCAGCCTTCGGGGTTGGTATTTGTTTCCGCAAAGTCTACAAGCTCGATAGCAAGTTCCAAAAGCTTAAACTAATTAGGAAATTGGTCCAACAATGTATCTCAAGCTATTCAACACCTGGACCAAATACAGACAGAGAGACTTAAACCCAAAACCTCCCCCGACCTAAGCTCTAATACAATATTAGATCTCCAATTATCCTAGAAGCTTAAATTATTAGGAATTGGGCCCAACAAGGAGGAACCTTTTACTGCTCGAGTCATATTATATATAATAGAATAAAATAGTTGACAATTTTTATTGTTAATGCTAGCTGAAAGTTCAGGTGTGCTATTTTATTTTATTTTTTTATTATTGTTTTTGTGTATGTGTGGTGCTTTTGTGATGGTGTTGCAGTCCTAACTTCAAGTTTGTCATAATTATAGTCTTTGATTTAAAGTTGTTCTTATCATTTCCCCTTACGTGGCGAATTTCAGGAAGCGATGATGAAAGATACTCTGGAACATGCCACAGAACCAAACCTCAATCTAAAAGACTTCCTTCGAAATGCTTATATCCATCCTGTTTTTAAAGGAGAAGACGATGAAGATGATGAAGACGAAGAAGTTAGTGAAAAGTGGGAACAGGAGAGTGTGCTAGTCCCCACAAAGCGCCAGTCCCGCAAGAACACACCACAGCCTAGCAAAATCAGCAGCAACTCCTCACCATCTTTGCCTGATGTTGTTGAACATCCACAGCCTTAAATCATGGATATGAGACTTTACCTCTTTGACTACTTGTATTGTTGAAAGAGTGAAAGGAGGGTAAAACTGTAAATTAAAGTAAATTGCTTAATTTGTTGTAGAGGAGATAGTAATTGACACTTAAATTAAATGTTTTGTACACTCACAAAGATTAATTATACACAATTTTCTTGATCTATGTATGCACCATGAAAGATGCTACATAAACTGATTTCTTTTACAATTTGTAATTGGTATTTGAAATGGATCTACTGAAATTAAACGATAGGAACAATTCAATTTTTAAGTCTATTTGTAAACTACAGTTTGTTTGGATGTGTTGAAATTAAATGATACAAGCAACTCAATTTTCACATCAATTTTAGTTTGTAAAAACATTTTTTTCCTTGTATATTTGAGGCCTAATTTTTGAATTTCTCTTTTATTTTGACCTATTTTGAAAAGTAAGAGAAAAGTTAATTTTTTTTGGCTTTTTTTAACTGTTTTTGAAAAAATATGCAAAAAAGTGAAGAGGTAATATAATCTGAATAAGCCAATAAGTCAATGGAAAAATTAGTGAACCATTCATCTCTAACTTCGCTTAGTAGGAGAGATTTAATATATATATATATATTTTTTATTAACTAAGGTCTTTCAATATTTTCATAGAGAGTCAAATTTTCTCTATAAAAATGTTGAGAGATATCTCAACTACTGTGAAAATATTATATGTTTTTTATCTTATAAAATTTTAATATTAGAAACCTTAAAAAAAAAAAATCTCCTCAGTTATAAGATGAGTTTTTTTTGAGTTGCCTAAATAAGTCTTTTATCTTTTATTTTCCCTGGTCTTTAGGGGTGGTTTGGGATGATTTAATAAGTATATTTTTTGACTTTTTATAAAATATGGGTTGGGTATAGGTTGGGTTTGAAATGATGTGTTAGAGAGGCAATGTGACTTAAATAAAATGATGTGACTTAAATAGGATTGTGACTTTTTAACTTTTTAAATTTTTTAGATCATGCCAAACAAGCCCTTAATAGAGAGACTCAAGGATGGAACTACAAGGAGGAGGCAACTGACCCATACGATTTCAAGAAACTCTTTTACTATACTTATTAATTGATAATTATCTTTAAACTTATCACCATACGTTCACCCCCTCCCCCTTCTAAATTTTTTGAACCTAATTAATCTTGAAACTGCTCTACTTAAATTGCCATGGTTATGTTATGTTTGACCACGTTTATTTAAAAGATAAAATCAAAAAAGCAATAATAATAAATTTACTTTCTTTTTAATTTTTACCCGTAAGTTGCATTACTCAAAAAAGTGATAGTGAATAAAGAATAACAGTCATTTTGTTCCAAGAAAAAAGAAAAAGAAAAAAAAGAGTAACTTTACTTGTAAAATCAAATGAACAATTAAAAAACTATTTTTCAAAATACATTATTAGCATTTTCAGTATAAAAAAAAAAGTAAAAAAAATTATTTATCAAATCACATCTTAATAGTAGAAAATTGCAACATTGAAGTCAAGGGCATGGGGGAAGAAAGTGATTGACTTTGTCAAGGGCAATTTTATAAATATTTATTTAAAGTACAATTTTGAAGCAAAGATACCTTTTACAGTTTTACGTGGAACGTGCACAGCAATCCAATCACAGCCACAGACACATAACTCGTACTTTGACTTGGAACAAATCAACACCAAGGATATTTTTTTCTTCAAATTTTCTAAAGTGGTATATTGTGTGGTTGAAATTTAATGTTAAAAAATTGATGTAACTTGTTATTAAATCTCAACCACACAATGCACCACTCTAAAAAATTTTAAAAAAAAAAAACTCTAAATGATCCTTGCTCATAAATCAAAACCTTTTTTGGGTGAATAAAGAATAAATCAAAACCACGTGCGGTTACAACCTTATTTATAGCCTCCGTTTGATTTTTTTTTTTAGGCTATATAATTACAAAAGACAAAAAAAAAAAAGTTATAAAATCACAAAAAGATAATTTTTTTTTATAAAAGTATCAAATTATCCCATATATAAACAAATAGTCAAAAAAAATCATTCTATACTAAGGGCAATTTCATCATTTTAAAGTCAAAAAGTCAAAAAGTCAAAAAAGCTAGACAAGAATACCAAACGACTAAAAAAGTCACAGGCTAAAAAAGTCAAAAAAGCAAAAAAACTAACTAAAAAAGCCAAAACCGAGTTTAATAATTAAAATATTATTTTTTATTAATTTTATTTAATAAAAATAAATGAATGTTTAAATTAAAAATAAAATAAAAAATTATGATTTAAATTGATATTATTAATTTTTTTATTTTATCTTACTTTTTATAAAAAAAAAACTTATTTAACATATGATTTTCAAATCATAAGACAAAAATACTAAAAATCTTACGACTTTCATTAGCAGAAAGAACCCTCGTAAAATAAGGTTATATCCTGTTTGGTAAAGCTGTGGAAAAGTGATAGATTATAACTTAACAGATTATTACTTATAGCTGTGAACATAAGCTGTTAACCTGTTTGGTGCAGCTGTGATATTATGAATTTAAGCAGCAGAGTAGTATTTGATTAATAAGCTGTAAAATAGTTTTTTACTGTATAATTGTCCTTTCTACCCTTATATGATATAAAAATGATTATTTTGTCATTCTTTTCAGTTTTAATTTTTAAAAAAATTATTTCATTAATAAAAGTTAATATAAGTAGTATTAATTAGTATCAATTAATATAAAAATTGATACATTTGCTAAAAATGCAATGAAAGTATTATTGTCACAATTATTTTCCATTATAAATTAATTAGTATCAATTAATTGCTTAATTAGTATCAATTAATACTAAAATTATTAATTAGTATCAATTAATGGCTTAATTAGTCTCAATTAATATTAAAATTATTAATTAGTATAAATTAATATTAATATTTAATTTTTATTAGTATCAATTAATGTTAATAATCAACAATTGTTATTAATTAGTATCAATTAATAATTAATTCATTACAAAAGTATACAATATTAATTTATTAATAATTAATACCAATTAATATTGATTTTTTTATTTTTCTTCATAAATATACAATTTTTTATTTTTTAATTAATAAACAAATATACAATATGAATTTATTAATAATTAATACCAATTAATATTTATTTTTCAATTAATATTGATTTTTTTCTTTTTCTTCAGAAATATATAATTTTTTTATTTTTTAATTAATATTAATTAATAATATTAATATTTGGGTATTGACGAGGATATTTAAGTAATTTCAGCCCCCTAACACCAGCTGCGCGCTTAAGTCAAAAATTTAAGCACCCCCTAAATAGCTTTTGAGATAAGTCGACAAATAACTTGATTTAAGCTATAAGCTGGTTAACTTAAACGGTACCAAACACAAATATTTTAGCTTAAATTAAGTTAAAAGCTGAAATAAACAGTTTATAAGTTCTACCAAACAGACCTATTGTAGGAGAAGTTGGAGGATTGTTCTACACAACTTATTTGAAGAGAATTCGTTTAGGAAGTGGGTTGATTTTTTAATTTTTTTATTTTTTTGACTATTTTAACTTTGGACTAAAAAATTTCGTTTAGGATAAGTTTTTTTGTTTTTCTATGAGAGAAATAATGTAATGATTATGAGTTAAATGTAACATTCTGTCTTATTAGACTAAAAAATCTATTTTGTCCTTTTGTAACTAAAATAGTTCCCAACCTAACCCAATCCAATCTAAGTTACTAAACAAAGGCTTACGCTGTTATTTTTTAAAAAAGGACACAAAAAGAATAGATTCTATTATTTTATTCAGGAGTATTTTGGAAATGAAGTTAAAAGTTAACTTTTTGACTTTTTAAATTTTTTTTAATGTATTTTGTGAGAAATAATATAATCCAAAATAAATTAAAAATAACTATTTACTTTCATGCTCCCAAAATGAGCCTCAATAAAATTCAAGTAAGGCTTCATATGTATTTGCCCTGGGAGCAAAATTATAGGGCTTGTTTGGTTAGTGTTTCTGAAAAAAATTTCAGAAATTTTCTCTACAAACAAATTTCAGAAATTTTCTCTACCAAACAAATTTTCTCAAAAAAATTTCCCAAAACATACAAATCAAACAAATTTTCCAAACAAATCTCTCTCACACATACATCAAATCAATCACTTTTTCCAAAACTCTCTCTCAAAACAATTTTTCAAAACAAATTTCCAAAAACACCAAACCAAACATGTTTTCGTACTTTTTTTTTCCAAAACATGTTTCTGAAACACAAACCAAACAAGCCCATAATTTCTTCCTATTTTAGGGGTGGACAGCCACCCAACCAACCAGACTCCATTTGTATTTCCATTCGTACTTTTTAAAGGTTTGAAATTAATCATTGGATTGGCTTGAGTTGACTTTATCAAGCCGATTTATTCGGTTTGGCTTAAAAACAGTATTTGAGCCCGAGTCGATTATTAATATATTATATAATTAACATATATAATTTATTTACTTTTGTTTTTCTTTTTTAAATAAAGATATACCCCGAATAAGAAAAATATACATGATAAACTTTAAATTTAAGGTATAATGAATAATAATTAGATATTTGTGCCAACATGACCATAATTTTTTTTTATTAAATTAATACTTGAACTTATTGGATGGACTTGATATTGAGCCTGTTTGGTAAAGCTTATAAACAGTTTAAATTAGCTTTTGACTTAAAATAAGTCATTTTGGAGTGTTTGGTTGAGCTTATGAGAGATAGATTATAACTTAAATTAATTAATTTTGAACTAAAAGTTGTAAGCTGCCTCGGAGGTACTTTTTTTTTGTAGCTTATGCGCGCAACTAATTATAATAAGGGCGAAATAACTTAAATGCCCCTTCAAAATTTTGAAAATTACCAAAATACCACTATATAAACTTAACAATCAAACAGTGTTCATGTTCAGAGAGAGAGAGAGCGTGAGAGGCGATTTCCAACGACTATTCTGACTAAGATTTCGAGTTGTTCTCTCTCTTTCTCTCTCCGGTGTTGGTTCGTCGCTCTGTTTCTCTCTCTGGTGTTGGTTCATCGCCATCGCGATTTGAACCAACGCCCATTGCGATCTGAACCAACGTTGTTGTCGCGATGTTCTCTCTCTGTCTCTCTTTCTCTCTCTGTCTCTCTCTCCGGCGTTGATTCGTCGCCATCGCGATTTGAACCAACGTCGTCGTCGCGATCTAAACCATCGTGATCTGTCTCTCTCTGTCTGTCTCTTGTTGTTGGTCTCTCTCTCTCTCTCTCTCTCTCTTTGCCTTCGTCGTCGTCCCCTATCGCGATCAGCCGTGCGAGGTAATCTCAAACCCTAGCACCGGTTCATTGCAGCTGTGCCTGCTGGAGCTAGGGTTTTAGTTTTGTTTTTTTGTTTTTTGTTTTTTTTGGGTGTGTGTGTGGAGGTTTTTAGTGTTTTTTTAATCAAAAAAATAATAATAGTAATTAAGCATTTTAGCCAAGAATGAAATAAATTTTATATTAATTGAAAAAATGAAAAAAATTTATACTAATTAATTTATAATGAAAAAATGAAATAATTTTATACTAATTGATTTATAATGAAAATATGGAAATAATAATCTATAATTAAAAAATGAAAATAAGCCATTAATTGACACTAATTAATTTATAATGAAAAAATGAAATAAATTTATACTAATTGATTTATAATGAAAAAATGGAAATAATAATCTATAATGAAAAAATGAAAATAATAATTTATAATGAAAAAATTAAAATAAGCCATTAATTGACACTAATTAATTTAGAATGAAAAAAATGAAATAATTTTATACTAATTGATTTATAATGAAAAATTGAAAATAATAACTTACAATGAAAAAATGAAAATAAGCCATTAATTGACACTAATTAATTTAGAATGAAAAAATGAAATAATTTTATACTAATTGATTTATAATGAAAAATGGAAATAATAATCTATAATGAAAAAATGAAAATAAGCCATTTATAATGAAATAATTTTATACTAATTGATTTATAATGAAAAAATGAAAATAATAATTTATAATGAAAAAATGAAAATAATAATTTATGTAATACTAATTATATTAACTTTTATTAATAAAATATTTTTTTTAAAACTGAAAAAAAAAATGACAAAATAATCATTTTTATATTATGTAAGGGCAAAAAAGATAATTACACATCAAAAGTTATTTTACAGTTTATCAACCAAATACTACTCTGCTGTTTAAATTTATAATCTCACAGTTACACCAAACAGGTTAATAGTTTATGTTCACAATTATAAGTTATAATTTGTTAAGTTATAATTTATAATCACTTTTTTACAGCTTTACCAAATGGGGTCATTGTGATATAATTATTAAGGTTAGGCTTGGGGTTAAACCCTGGGGTGTTCAGCTTAAGCACAATATATTTTTTTTAAACTTGCCTATTTCTTACTATCGAGAAATTTTTGTATGTTAATAGAATATCATGTCGCATTATTTTTCACTAAACACCAATCTATATGTGCCTTACTATTCTTCAAATACTCAACATAAATGTAATGAATTTTACTATCAAAATCACAATAATAAAAGGTACCACATGACATATAGTGGGTGTTTGGGAAGTGAGTTTTTTTTGTAGGTTTTTTTAGTTTTAGGATATTTATTGGGGACATTTTTTTTTTGTATTTGAGAAGATAATTTGATTTTTTTGTGATTGGATGTGATATTTGTGAGAGAAAAAATGAAATGATTATGAGATTTGATGTGATATTTTGTTTAGATTTATTTTTTTTAGTTTTGTAACCAATTTATCTTTTAGTGAAAAAAATAAAAAAAATTCATTCCCAAACACCACCTATCCGCATACAAAAATTACTTTTTGCTACCCCACAACGACTGAGTGACACACACTTTGGGTGTTTGGGAAGTGAGTTTTTATGTAGTTTTTATGTAGTTTGACTATTTTAGTAGGTTTTTCAGTTTGTGTGTTTGGGAAGATGGGATTGATTTTTTAAGAATTTTGTTATTGAAAAATGTGTTTGAAATGATTGTGGAATGTGAATTGACCAAATTGCCCCTAATAATATTTAATTGCAAATGTTCATGGAATGTCCACGTGGCCACCAAATTGTTCATGGGGTCAACTGTTTGCAATAAAATATTTTCATTTGTTTAATTGATTTTCTTTTTTTCTTTCTCATATTTAAAATAATTAAAAAATTTATTTAATTAATTTAAGATCTATATATATTTCTCCAAATAATTAAAAACATTTGTTTGGAAATATGTATTTTCATTTTCACATATAAAAATTAATTACAATTTAAGGTTTGCAATAAAATATTTTGATAAATCAATTGATTTTCTTTTTTGCTGTTTCTTTCTCATATTTAAAATAATTAAACAATTTATTTAATTACTTTAAGATTTATATATATTTCTCCAAATATTTAAAAACATTTGTTTGGAAATATTTATTTTGATTTTCACATATAAAAATTAATTACAATTTAAGGTTTGCAATAAAATATTTTGATAAATCAATTGATTTTCTTTTTTGCTGTTTCTTTCTCATATTTAAAATAATTAAAAAATTTATTTAATTACTTTAAGATTTATATATATTTCTCCAAATATTTAAAAACATTTGTTTGGAAATATTTATTTTCATGTCCACATATAAAAATTAATTACAATTTAAGGTTTGCAATAAAATATTTTGATAAATCAATTGATTTTCTTTTTTGTTGTTTCTTTCTCATATTTAAAATAATTAAAAAATTTATTTAATTACTTTAAGATTTATATATATTTCTCCAAATATTTAAAAAAATTTGTTTGGAAATATTTATTTACATCACATATAAGAAATTAATTACAATTTAAGGTTTGATTTACAAATATTTGTGAAAAAAAAAATTAATCACTTCTTATGTGATACACATCTAGTCAATTGAAATGCGGAAATACAAATTAATCACTAAATTAAAATTTGCAACACACTTACATTGTCCGTACACGAATTACAAATATGAGTAATTTGTTACAGTCATATTGAAATGCGGAAATACAAATTACAAATTACACAAACACATACATTACATAACACGTATTTCACAATAGTCCTTGCCTCCATATGTGAAACAAATGGTCACGGATGCGTACGCGAACTCTTGCCATATCTACATCCGTATCCCCTACCATGAGGCCATCATCCATATTTTCTCCTCCTTCCGCGGTGGGCATGTCATCCGGAACAGAGCAACAGTTGACATGTTCATTATGTGCATTACCAGCTATCTCGTGCCTACGGATGAAATTGTGTAAGGCCATTGACGCACCAACCAATGGCACCTGCACCGTCGCGAAATCATAGTCGGGCATGTTGTGCAGGAACTTCCAGCGCGATTTCCACGCTCCAAATGTTCTTTCCACCACGCTCCTCAACGATGCGTGCGCCTCGTTAAACAATTCTCTTGGGTTATTGGGTCGTCCATGATCCCGGAACGCTGCCTGGTGATACCGGGATTTTTTGTATGGTGCCAAATACCCTTTCTTGTTTGCATATCCCGCATCCACAAGGTAATATTTACCTACATTTGGTCAGTCAATTTAATATTTTCAACAAGATTAATAATTTCTCAGTCACTTAATTTCAAATGTGTTACCTTCTTGGGGGTGCGGGAATGGTGCATGTGCGTTCTCAGTTATTTCATTGAAGATGCGACTGTCATGCATACTTCCTTCCCAACCACAAGATATGAAAATGAAGCACATGTCGAAGTCGCATACTGCTAATATGTTTTGGGTTGGGTATCCTTTGCGACCGTAGTATGTGCCGGCATCACGGGCAGGCAACACGGCTTCTACATGAGTACCGTCCAACGCTCCAATACAATGCTGCACCAATAACGTACATCACATGAGGTGTAAATACATCACATCAAATTAAAATTAACCGCTACGGACAACTACTATTCTAACCTTAAAAGGCACGTATTTTCCTCTGGATCGCAAATATGGATGCCTATTATTTTGATCTCGGGTGGGCTTACAATGCACTTCTGTGAACAACTTCATCGCCTCCAACACTACATGGAAATGTCGTGACACAGTTTCTCCCGAGTGTTGGAATCGTTCCTGAAGTTTTCGGTTACTACAGCCGTCCAACGTATGGATGAACATCGCAACACTTTCTTCAATATGTAATCCATGGGGTCTTGTAGGTACCCGTAAACCGAAGTCGCTTCGCAATGTGTCACACAATGCTTGGAAGACATACAACGGCATATGCAAATTTTGTTCGCGTCTGCCTACATGCCCATCAAACAATTCTTGAATCCAGGCACGACCGGTCAGAATAGAAGTTCGGCATGGGATCTTCTCCATGTACTTCAGGTAATATTCCATGGCATGCTGCGCAGCGTCACTGATTATGCTTTTTTGTATGTTTTCTTCTTCCTCAGCGAGTTCGATGATTACATCATCGTAATTTCTGTAGTTACTACTTTGACCTTTCCACATTATTTGTCGATGACTCCTACAATGCAGACAACGCACCAATCAATTATCCAGTTATATGGTAAGCACATTTGGACCATTAAATTGGAACACATGAACTAGTGAGTCAGAAAAACATTAATCCATCAAACTGAACTATGCCCAAAAAGTTTAGGTTACACCATGATCCCATACTGCAGTAGACAAAAGTATGTACCGTGCACAACAGTAAAGTAATAGTAAGTACAGCGATGTAGTACCACACAAAAAAACAAAACAACTACGAGACGAGACCCATACAAGTAGTCCACAAAAAACCACACTACATGAAAACCACACAGGTTCCTTTTTTTCGTGAATGACCAAACACAAGTACTCACAGGCCTTTCGAAACCTGCAATTGTGCAAGCCAACCGACTACATTCTCATCATCTGGCATGCACATCAATATTTCCCGATAATCCGCGTTCTCTAACGCCGTGCATGCAAAATGGAACAGGGGGGTACTGATGAAGTCTGGGATAGCCATAAGCCGCTACATACATGTCTCAACGCCATACTTTTGCGATGCACCAGTTCCGTGCCTGACCGTCAGGTGCTTCTGTGCTTCAACCGCCTTAGACAGATGGTTAAAACTATCCGCAAGCACCGATGCTCCACTAGAGACCTTCTTCGACTTTCCACTACTGCTACCTCCTTTTTTCCTCTTTGTCCCGGGTTCTGCTTCTTCAAGGTTAATAGTAGGGGAGTTTGAAGGTGAGTTAATGACCGGTCTATATGGCTCGGTAAATGGTGTCAACCCAGGAGAGTCCACTGAGTCGGATTCACCTTCGCCCACATCCACAGGCTTCTCCCCCGGCGTCCAATGGTGTTTGCCAGTCGCAGTTGCACCAGTGAATACTGCGCGCATCAAATCTTCATGCTCCAATGGTTTCGTCTTGAATTTGTAAGCGACCTTGTTTGTCTGCAAATAAAAAATCGAAGGACAATTTAAATTTATGAAAAATCAAAGGACAATTTAAACCAACTGAAAATTCGAAGGACAATTTAATGAAAAAACGAAGGACAATTTAAGTTTATGAAAATCAAAGGACAATTTAAGTTTATGACAAAAGTTTACGACAAATAATGAAATTGAAAATTAAGTACAACTTGCCATTAGTGCATACCGATTTAAGATTCTCCCACCACTCTTCTGACGCTGTGAACAACCCGGTGTCCCTGTCAAACCCAATGCCAGTCACACCCTTACTGCTATCCATCAACTTGTTCCACGCCTGCCATTCCTTTTTCAAACTGCCGTACTTGTTCTTAAGCTGTGTAATGTCATGACGTCTACCCGTGCGCTTTGTGAATTTCAGTGTACCCTGTTTTTGTTATTGTTGTACCCACCCGACGGCCCGCTAATATTGCTTCCTCAATGCATTCTAGGAATATTTTGATAGCTGCACTGTCCCAGTTCGCCTTATGTGCATGATCAAAGCCATCCTCAATGACTTCGGTACCTGATAGGCCAACCCCTTTATTCTTAGACGGGGTGCGAGGGGACGACCGTGTTGCAGCCATTACACTAATGTGACAGGATGTATTGTATACATTAGAACGTAGTTGATGAATACATTTCAGACAATAAACTATGAACAATATGCAACAGACAACTTCCATATGCTCTAACAAAAAGTAGTACGATAATTACTAACTGCATAGTTGTTACATACAAACGATGCAAAGGCATTTACTTGTTCGGAAAGGTACTTTTCCAAAACACTAACTACTGGGTACAGTCACGAAATGGTTTACATGGTTGTTACATTCGCAATAATAAGATGATGACCATGATGCACAACACACAAATCACCGTTTTCATTACACGCAAAGTATTGAAAATGTTCACGACATCAGCCCGTAACTGCATAACATCGGTTGACCCAGAGTCATGGTCGGGGATTCGTGTCCCTGATTCGTCACACCAACCAATCCAATTAACACATTGCTGATGAGTAAGACACGTTAAACATTTATTAGATATGGGCTTTACAGTGTGCATATAATTGGAGTGACAAATAATCATTTGTTACAACTCACCACGGGGCGGGGGCAAACATAATATGCACGGCCAGGATTTTTGTGAGATCTGGATACCTTCACAAAACAGTGGCCATAGCCACAAGCACACATGCGTTGTGGCCATGTTGACATGGCAGTGGAATAAGAGGAAGCCATATTACTACACACAGACCAAGCACAAAACTAAACCACTGATTGGGGTTATAATTGCAGTGCAAATTTATTCCATGAAATGTAACAGTGAATTTATAACAGCATAACATATTTCAGGAATTACAGTCGACAAAATAAAAACAACAGTTGATTGTTTTCAGACAATAACAGATTGAGTTCATAGGTCATTAAGGTCACTAAGAAAGCTTTGGGAATTCCAATTACTAAAAATACAGATCACATTTGACCATTTCTTAACATTTTGTTTGTGTCCATAAATTAAAAACAATTGTTACCTGTGAAAGAGTTGTGTTAGTAATGGCTAAAACGAAGGATGACTCTTGTAATGGCTAACACAGGATAGATACGTTTGGGAACAAATAGCAACAGCATAACAGATTGAACAAAAATGAACTCCACTTCATTTTCACTTGCATAACTTCATTCATTTTCCATTAATTTTGCGTAGCATATTAGAAGTAGTCCAATACATCACAACAATGGTGATGATTTAAGGCATGGAAATAAAATGTACATAGAGTGCAAAACAGAGAGCTGCAAATTTAAAAACATGTGCAAAGCCAAACCTATTTGAACTGAACTGAAATTATAAGTGTATGAAAAAAAAAAAATTATGATGCGTCGTTAAACAACTTCTGTAAAGAAGTTCATTAAACCAACTGGAAGCATCACTTAATTTGATTAATTTTTGTTAATTAATTTCTGTTCACTTATTAATTTGATTAATTTTTGTTCATTTGTTTGAACTGAACTTCTGTAAAAAAAATTATAATTGAAGTTCATTAATTTCTGTAAAGAAGTTCATACAAAGAAGTTCATTAATTTTTGTTCAATTTTTCCCCAAAAAAAGCATCGGTTAATTTGAGTAATTGTTGAAGCAAGGCAAATTTTATATATATTTTGCAATAAAATATTTTTAATTCAATTGATTTTTATGACAAATTACTTCTCCAAAAATAATTTCCATTTTTGTTATTTTCTCCAATTTTTTGGTAGTTACAGTGAAAATCAAAAGAGGGGGGAAAAAAAAATTCCGAACAAGAATCAGAGCACATCTCCTCTGTGAATGGATTTTGTATTGCTTATTTACATGGCTGAAACGAAGTAAAAGGTTGATCTATTTTAAGATTTATAAAACCGAAAATGAAGGAAAATTTCTAAGAGGGAAAATGGTTTGCATACATTACTTAGGAAGCCATCAATATGAAAAACTCACTTCCTGGTGAAGCGCACCAGGAAGATCAGGGGAGTTCACAACCGAAGCCGGAAAAAAAAAAAAGAAATTGCAGGGGAGATGAAAATGTTCACAGATCGGTGCAGAAAAAGCATGAAAATGGTGTTTCGCATCCCTACCGTTAAGAATCCTCGACGATCGGCTTGTTGGTGTTCACCGTGAGTTCCTCCGGAATGCGTGCGCTGGAGGTAGCTACTCGCCTCTGCTGTGAAACCTTCAGGGAGAGGATGGAGAGCATGTGAGATATGAGAGATATGAGAGCTACTCGTCTCTCTTTGCAGATGACTAATTGATCGGAGGGCAAAACAGTCTTTTTACCTTCAATAATGCGATACAGCTGGACATGCCCGTAACTCAGCTACAGTGCTGGATTTTTCAAATTTTTTCCGTTGGAGCTAAAATCTGCACCCAAACCGGGTTGCCAAACACCATGTGTGTGAATATATTACATTATGTGTTTTTTTTCATATTTACCTAACTTGTGTTTGGGAAGTGAGTTTTTATGTAGATTTTATTAGATGTTGGTTTTTATGAGATAAAAAATTTTTAGTGTTTGGGAAGATAGTTGGGTTTTTATGTGGTTGGATGTGATATTTGTGAGAGAAAAAGTGAAATGATTATGGGGTTGGATGTGATATTTTGTTTGGATGTGTTTTTTTTGGTTTTGCAAAACTTTTGTCTTTTAGTGGAAAAAATGAGAAAAAAATTTGGGAACTTGCTTCCCAAACTCCTTGTGTTTTTGTCTTTGTCGAAACTATTCACTCATAATCTTTCACTTATTAGTTCATTTTTTTAAAAATATCTTTACTTCTAGTTTTTTTTCTTCCTCTAAACTATTCACTAATAATCTTTCTCTTATTAGTTCATTTTTTACAATATTTTTTTACTGTACAGAGAATGTAGTTTAAGATAATTAACTAATAATTCGGTTTCAAGACATTGAATACTAGTGGTTGATACACGCGATATGTGTGTAATTTAAATAAGTATAAAAAAAAAAAGAAAGTATTTAACTTGTTTAGTTTCATAACTCAGGATTTACTTTTCAGAAAATTTAATTTTTTTATTTTTCTTGTATTTACTAATTTTTTTTAATATTTTAAACAATTTTTTTTAAATACACCTAACATAAAATACACTTAAAAAATATAATATTTGTGAAAAAAATATTTAAAAAATTCACTAAATACCAAAAATATAAAAAAAATATACAAAAATTCAATAAAATTTTCATATTCTTATGTATTTATTGATTTTTAAAAATATTTTTATATAAATATTTTATTTTTAAAATATATCTAAGTAAGGTGCATCTAAAAGAGTAAAAAAAATATGAAAAACAAAAAATTAAATTTTCAAACAATTAACTTCAAAAAATTAAAACCAAACACAATATTATATTTTGTGTGCCACTCAAGTCATAAGTGTGTTCTTTATCAAACGTAAGGTGTTAGGTTCAAGTGATAAGTGTGTCACTTAAGTGATAAGTGTGCCATTCTATTTTTTCCACTTGACATTAAGAAGAGAGGATGGTTTCAGGACATCAATTAGGGCTCGTTTGTTTTTAGAGGTAAAATAGAGGAGATTCGTAGTGAAGGGATTAATAGGTAAGGGAGTGAAGGGCTATTTTTGGAAGATGGTTATAATAAGGTTTTTGGTAAAAAAACTACTTATAAGCTACTTATAAGCAGTTTTTTTGTGAGAGATGAAATAGGTTATAATCTGGGAAGTGGATTATAACCCACTTCCCAAAAGGCTTGTGTTTGTTTTGATAATAGTTGTTGGTGTAGAGATTGTTAAATTATTTTTATATAAAATAAATATAAAATAATAAAACAAATATAAAAATACAAAAACATTAAACATTAATGTTAAAAAAAAATGCCCAACATGTAAAAAAATAAATAAAATAAAACTATGATTTTTACTCAACAAAAAATACAAAAAATTAAACATTAATGTTCAAAAAAAAAAAAAAATGCCCAACATGTAAATAATAAAAAAATTAGTCCGGTAAACTATTTTCTAATACCAAATCTTAAGCCTCCATCCTAATCTCCTTCCCAAGACCCATCTTAATCCGGAGAGGATTATAAATACCTTCTTCATCTCCCAAAACAATCATAACATTAGTGGGTTCAACCTTTATCTCAATCTCAATCCTCCCTCTATCTCCCAAAATAAACGGGACCTTAGGGTGCTGTGTTCCCTTTTCATATATGGTATAAATAAATATATGCTATCTATTAATTAGGGGAAACAACACATTAGTGTAGTTTTTCAGAAAAAAAAAAAAATCAAATTAATAGAAATTTTAAATATTAATAATTAAATTTATAAACTTTTCCATTAATTTGTAAATATTTTGTCCAATTTCCACTTATGTGTAATTTTTCCTATTAATTAAGCATAATTTGACCCCCCAAAAAAAAATCCCATTTATTATGTGCACATGATATTTTTGATCAATGGTATCGCATAATAAAAGATAAATATGACCAAATAAATACTAATATTTTTTTTAGTAAAATTTAAATGATTGAAACTAATACAAATAATTTATAGACATATGAATAAATTTGAGTAACATTAGTGATCAAAAATTTTAGTGTGGTTTACTTTCATGAGTAAGTAAAAATTGATAACAATTTTATTTTTTTAATTATATAATTAATAAAAATAAAATTAAATGTTATATAACTAATTTAAAAAAAAAAAAACTTAATGTAATTCTATCAAATTTGTAAAATTAATTATAATTCAACTAACAAATATAGGAATACAAATCGATAATTAATGGCCGTTACCAAAAAAAAATCTTCAAATTCAATGATCATATTCATATCCCAACAAAACGCCCACACTATTAACTTTCCCAATGGCTCCAAATATAATTATAGTAATAACTTTGTGGTCATTTGGCAACATAATTAAAAGCTGCGTTTTTGCAGCAAAAAACGCAGCCTCAATTAAGCCAAAAAACAGTATTTGAGCCCGAGTCGATTATTAATATATTATATAATTAACATATATAATTTATTTACTTTTGTTTAAAAAAAATAAATAAAGATATACCCCGAATAAGAAAAATATACCTGATAAACTTTAAATTTAAGGTATAATGAATAATAATTAGATATTTGTGCCAACATGACCATAATTTTTTTTATTAAATTAATTTTTAAAATTAATACTTGGACTTATTGGATGGAGTTTGGTAAAGCTTATAAATAGCTTAAATTAACTTTTGACTTAAAATAAGTCATTTTGGAGTGTTTGGTTGAACTTATGAGAGATAGATTATCACTTAAATTAATTAATTTTGACCTAAAAGTTGTAAGCTGTTTCATAGGTGCTTTTTTTTTTTAGCTTATGTGCGTAGCTAGTTATAAAAGGGCAAAATGACTTAAATGCCCCTTCAAAAATTCAGAAATTACCAAAATACCACTATATAAATTTAACAATCAAACACTGTTTATGTTCAGAGAGAGCGTGAGAGGCGATTTTCAGCGACTATTCTGGCTAAGATTCGAGCTGTTCTCTCTCTCTCTCTCTCTTCGGCGTTGGTTCGTCGCTCTGTTCTCTCTCTCTCTCTCTCTCTCTCTCTCTCTCTCTCCGGTGTTGGTTCGTCGCTATCGCGATTTGAACCAACGCCGTCATCACAATCTGAACCAACGCCCATTGCGATCTGAACCAACGTCGTCATCGCGATATTCTCTCTCTCTCTCTCTCTCTCTCTCTTTCCGGCGTTGGTTCGTCGCCATCGCGATTTTAACCAATGCCGTCGTCGCAATCTAAACCATCGCGATCTCTCTGTCTCTGTCTCTTGTTGTGGGTCTCTCTCTCCCTCTCTCTTTGTATGCCTTCGTCGTTGTCTCCCATTGCGATCAATCGTGCGAGGCAATCTCAAACCCTAGCACCGGTTCATTGCAGTTATGCCTACGAGAGCTAGGGTTTCAGTTTTGTTTTGTTTTGTTTTGTTTTTTTTTTTTTTTGGGTGTGTGTTTGGAGGTTTTCAGTATTTTTTTAATCAAAAAAATAATAATAGGAATTAAACATTTCAGCCAAGAATGAAATAAATTTTATATTAATTGAAAAAATGAAAAAAAATTATACTAATTAATTTATAATGAAAAAATGAAATAATTTTATACTAATTGATTTATAATAAAAATATAGAAATAATAATCTATAATTAAAAAATGAAAATAAGCCATTAATTAACACTAATTAATTTATAATGAAAAAATGAAATAAATTTATACTAATTGATTTATAATGAAAAAATGGAAATAATAATCTATAATGAAAAAATGAAAATAAGCCATTAATTGACACTAATTAATTTAGAATGAAAAAAATGAAATAATTTTATACTAATTTATTTATAATGAAAAATTGAAATAATAATTTATAATGAAAAAATGAAAATAAGCCATTAATTGACACTAATTAATTTAGAATAAAAAAATGAAATAATTTTATACTAATTGATTTATAATGAAAAAATGGAAATAATATTCTATAATGAAAAAATGAAAATAAGCCATTTATAATGAAATAATTTTATACTAATTGATTTATAATGAAAAAATGAAAATAATAATTTATAATAAAAAAATGAAAATAAGCCATTAATTGACACAAATTAATTTAGAATGAAAAAATGATATAATTTTATACTAATTGATTTATAATGAAAAAATGGAAATAATAATTTATGTAATACTAATTATATTAACTTTTTATTAATGAAATAATTTTTTTAAAATTAAAACTGAAAAATAATGACAAAATAATCATTTTTATATTATGTAAGGGCAAAAAAGACAATTACACATCAAAAAGTTATTTTACAGCTTATCAACTAAACACTACTTTGCTGCTTAAATTCATAATCTCACAGTTGCACCAAACAGATTAACAGTTTATGTTCACAGTTATAAGTTATAATCTGTTAAGTTATAATCTATAATTACTTTTCTACAGTTCTACCAAACGGGACCATTGTAATATAATTATTAAGGTTAGGCTTGGGGTTAAACTTTGGGGTGTTCAGCTTAAGCACAATATTTTTTTTTTTTTGAACTTTTATTTTTTGTGACTTAAATCCAGTCAGGAAAATGCTTATCTCTTACTATCGAGAAATTTTTGTATGTTAATAGACTATCATGTCGCATTATTTTTCACTAAACACCAATCTAGCTATATGTCCCTTACTATTCTTCAAATACCGAATATAAATGTAATGAATTTTACTATCAAAATCACAATAATAAAAGATACCACATGACATATAATTTATCTACATACCAAAATTACTTTTTGCTACCCCACAATTACTGAGTGACACACACTATGTGTGTGTGAATATATTACATTATGTTTTTTTTTTCATATTTACCTAACTTTTAAAATATCTTTACTCCAGTGTTTTTGTCTTCCTCTAAACTATTCACTCATAATCTTTCTCTTATTAGTTCATTTTTTTAAAAAATATCTTTACTCCTAGTTTTTTTTCTTCCTCTAAACTATTCACTCATAATCTTTCTCTTATTAGTTCATTTTTTACAATATTTTTTTACTGTACAGAGAATGTAGTTTACGATAATTAACTAATAATTCGGTTTCAGGACATTGATACTAGTAGTTGACACATGCGATATGTGTGTAATTTAAATAAGTATAAAAAAAAAAATATTCAACTTGTTTAGTTTCATAACTCAGGATTCACTTTTCAGAAAATTTAATTTTTTTATTTTTCTTGTGTTTTTTTGTTTTTACTAAATTTTTAAAAATATTTTAAGCAATTTTTATTTTTATTTTTAAATACACCTAACATAAAATACACTTTATAAGTATAATATTTGTGAAAAAAATATTTCAAAAATTCACTAAATACCAAAAATATAAAAAAATACAAAAATTCAATATATTTTTCATATTCTTATGTATTTATTGATTTTTAAAAATATTTTTATATAATTTTTTTTTTAAAATATATTTTAGTAATGTGCATCTAAAAGAGTAAAAAAATATTTAAAATTTTAAAAATATTGACTAAAATAAAAAAATATGAAAAACAAAAAATTAAATTTTCAAACAATTAAATTTAGAAAATTGAAACCAAACACAATATTATATTTTGTGTGCCACTCAAGTGATAAGTATGTTCTTTTTCAGACGTGTGGTGTTAGGTTCAAGTGATAAGTGTGGAAGTGTGCCATTCTGTTTTTTCCACTTGACATTAAGGAGAGAGGATGGTTTCAAGACATCAATTAGGGTTCGTTTGTTTTCATAAGTCGAATGGAGGGGATTTGTAGTGAGGAGATTAATAGTGAATGTATTAAGTAAAATTGTGTTTGTTTTGATAATAGTTGTTGGTGTAGAGATTGTTAAATTATTTTTATATAAAATAAATATAAAATAATAAAACAAATAAAAAAATACAAAAACATTAAACATTAATGTTAAAAAAAAAATTCTCAACATGTAAAAAATAAATAAAATAAAACTATGATTTTTTACTTAACAAAAAATACAAAAAATTAAACATTAATGTTCAAAAAAAAAAAAATGCCCAACATGTAAAAAATAAAAATAAAATAAAAAAATTAGTCTGATTGACTATTTTCTAATACCAAGTCTTAAGTCTCCATCATAATCTCTTTCCCAAGACCCATCCTAATTCGGAGAGGATTATGAATACCTTCTTCATCTCCCAAAACAAACATAACATCAATGGGTTTAACCTTCATCTCAATCTCAATCTCAATCCCCCTTCTCTCCCCCAAAACAAACAGGACCTTAGGGTGTTGTGTTCCCTTTATATATATTGTATAGATAAATATATGCTATCTATTAATTAGGGAAAACAACACATTAGTGTAGTTTTTCAGAAAAAAAATAAAAATAAAATCAAATTAATAGAAATTTTAAATATTAATAACTAAATTTATAAACTTTTCCATTAATTTGTAAATATTTTGTCCAATTTCCACTTATGTGTAATTTTTCCTATTAATTAAGCATAATTTGACCAAAAAAAAAAATATTCCCATTTATTATGTGCACATGATATTTTTGATCAATGGTATCGCGTAATAAAAGATAAATATGACCAAATAAATACTAATATTTTTTTTAGTAAAAAATTTAAATGATTGAAACTAATACAGAAACATGAATAAACTTGAGTAACATTAGTGATCAAAAATTTTAGTGTGGTTTACTTTCATGAGTAAGTAAAAAATGATAACAATTTTATTTTTTTTAATTATATAATTAATAAAAATAAAATTAAATGTTATACAATTAATTTAAAAAAAAAAACTTAATTAATTCTATCAAATTTGTAAAATGAATTATAATTCAACTAACAAATATAGGAATACAAATCGATAATTAATGGCCGTTACCAAAAAAAAATCTTCAAATTTAATGATCATATTCATATCCTAACAAAACGCCCACACTATTCTGACTTTCCCAATGACTCCAAATATAATTATAGTAATAACTTTGTTTCCTAGAAAAGAAAAGAGAAGAATATTTTTCCCTATCCGCCCACTGTTTCGCGCTCTCTCTCTCTCTCTCTCTCTAGTATAGTATATATACCTTTCTCTCTCTAAATATATACTCACGCATTCACGCAGAAGATATATATATATATATTCTCTATCTACAGTTTTATTTCCATCTTCTTCTTCTTGTTCTTTCTATCAATCGATCTTCACTGGACTAATCGTTTTTTCAGAATTTCAAGATTAGATCTGTTTTTTCAATTCCATACTTCGAACATTCGTGTTTCTTTGTATTCTGAGTTCCGAAAACACAAATTGATTGAAAGTTTCAATTGATCAGGTGAGTCCACAATCGATCACTGGTCTTCTAAACCTTTCTTATTCAATCAATCAATGTTTTTTTTTTTTTTTTTTGGGGGGGGGGGGGGTGGGTCTCTGTTTTCATGTATATATGATTGTGAGTATACGTATATTAAACGTAAAATATTTGATATTTGGATTATGAATCAATGCTGGTGATTTAAAACTGTGAATTGGTTTTGATGAGTTTTTTCACTGATTTGTGTAGATTTTAGGCTCTGAAAAAACCCTAGTTTGAATTGTGTTGACTTGAGTCAACCCAACTATCTTAGTCTTCCATGGATTATCTTCAGGTGATGTAAACTTTGAAACAAACACACATGAGAGATTTTGATTAATGTGCCTCCAATGTGATGGGCTGAATTGCTGTAATCGTTGAAAACCATGTTTTGAATTTTAAGATTCTGAAACAAAAAATGGACTGAAAGTTTCGATTGATTAGTTAAGGCCACCATCAATCATTGATTCGATCAATCAATGTTTTTCTTTGATTTCATAGACGTGTGTGTATATATATATACTAGAAGTGGTGGCGTACATGATACGTGAAAATATGATCATTTTGTTTCAGAAAATAAGATTATAAGCTGTATGATGATTGAATTCAAAAGTTTGAAAATTGAAATGGATTTGAAAAAATGAAAAGTTGAGAGATTTGAAAAATAAATAAATAAATAAATTTAGGGCATAATTGCCCACATAACTGATATAAGGGTACTTTGGAAAACCTAAAATATGAGACATAAACACCATGAGAAGGCTTCTCTTTATAGTAGTACAGATATAGATAGATAGATACTAGCAGATGTGCACACATGCATGTGTAAAAATGGATGACAGTTACAATCGTTTGGAATGTGGGTTTGTTTTGGGGCATAATTTTGGGAAATAAAAAAAAAAGTTGAAAGAACTTGTGTTAACACCAAATTGTGTGTACAGTATATAATAGTATAGATGATGATGACGATGTATATACATGGATTGCATGTGAAATATTCGATATTTGAATCATGAATCAATGCTGGTGCTTCAGAACCGTGAATTAGTTTAGATAAGATTTTTACTAAATTATGCCCGGTAAAGTGTGTTGAATTTGTTGATCCAGTTCAGTTCACTTGAGCCAACCCAGCTATCTTATTCTTCCATGTATTATCTTCAGTTGATGTATGTATGCTACATTCAGGCTTTGATTTGATGGTGAGCACGAGTGAATGAATGCTAACACAAACACACACGACACGTTTTGATTCATGTTGCCTGCAATGTAATAGGCTGAATTGATGTAATTGATTTGACTCAAAACCATGTTTTAAGTTGAAATTGTTGAATTACTCTTCAAAGTTAATGTGATTGCTATCTCTTTTAATCTGCAGTGAGAATGTCATTGTTAATTGAGAAGCAAGAGCAGTTGAACTGCTATGCTCCTAAAAGCCCAACTGTTTCTCAGGTTACAAGGAAAAGAAAAGTTCAAGGGATCAGGAATTATGATGTTCAATTAACAGAACAAGAAGAGTGGGGCAAGGAGGAGGATACTCCAGGATCATCTCCAATCAGAACAAAGAATTTAATTAAGAAAAGAAGTAGAAGAACAGCAGGGAAGCTCCGGGGTGCGTCAAATAAGAAAATAAGCCTTGCGCATGGACGTATCGTGGGTGAGTGCAAAGATGATGATGATGGTGGTGGTGGTGACAAGGAGTACAGTGCAGGATTATCACCAGAAAGAACAAAGTCTTCAGATATGAATAGATGGAAAACTCAGGAAAGCAAGGGTTCAAATGGTAGAAAAATCTTTAGGAAACTCCAGGGTGCCTCAAACAAAAAAAGGTGCCTTGAACATAAATCTATTACTAGTAAATTCCAATATGATGATGTGAATGAACACAGTTTGGGGTCATCACCTTCGCTTAGGAAAAAGAGAGCTCGAGAAAGCGAAGGGTCAAGCAATAGAAGAACCTCTAAGAAGCGTCGGGGTACCTTAAGTAAGCAAAGGACTCTTGAATGTGAATTTAGCTGTGATAATACTGAAGATGCTGCTAATGATGATGATGATGATGATGAAGAGGAGGAAGTGGAAGAGAACATAAAGGGTATATCATCCACGAGAGCAAAAAGTTCATTAAGAAAAACAAGGATAGCCCAAGAAAATGAAAGCTGCAACAGGAAAAAAAAATCACAGAAGCTTAATGGTTCCTTAAACAAGAAAAGAATTCTTAATGATGCCTTTTCTGTGAGTGACTGGGAAGATGGTGAAGGTGAAGATGAGGGAAAGGAAAATGAATGGTCATCATCGACAAGATCAGAAACTTCATTGCCTGAAGAACTTGAAAGCTTACATGGTAAAAGGATTTCAGAAAGAAGGCGTGCCGTCCTGAACAAAAATAGTGGCTTTGGGGGTGATTTCTTTTTTGGTGATTTTGAAGTTGAAGACATAAAGAACAAAAGTATGGATCAATATGGTTTGAACATGAGAAAAAGTTCAAGGGACATGACAGAGAAAATCCATGGGGGTGATTTCATTTTTGGTGATTTTGAAGTTGAAGACATAAAGAACAAAAGTATAGATCAATATGGTTTGAACGTGAGAAAAAGTTCAAGGGACATGAAAGAGAAAATCTATGAGTCTGGGAACTTGTTATTTTGTAGCGTATCTTCTTCTTCCTCTTCTTCCTGCTCATCAGTTATCAAAAGTGAACGAAATAGCGTTGACAGATGCACAACAAAGAATCATAAGGTTAGAACTCTCTCGTATTCATAAATTTGAATATTTTTTTAATATATTTTGTGGGTTCTTGGAGAAAGAATTGACTGAATTATACTAGCATACTTGTCAGCAGGAAAATGGGGAAGAGCGTTTGAAGTGCCATCAGTGCAGGAGGAATGATAGAAGAATTGTGGTTCCTTGTACCAACTGCAAACAGAAACTATATTGTATCCAGTGTATCAAGCAGTGGTAACATTTCTACGTATTTTCTTTTTCTTTTGATGATAATTTCTTAGTTGCTACAATGTTTTCTTTTAAATAATTTCATTTGTTCTCTCTCTCTCTCTCTCTCTCTCTCGGGTAAATAGGTACCTACACTTGTCAGAAGAAGAAGTTGCAGAGAAATGCCCATTTTGCCGTGGAAATTGCAATTGTAACTTGTGTTTGCAGTTGCATGGCATGATTAAGGTGGGATTCTGCCATACTGAAAAGTGTCTTCATTTTTTTTTGGGTGAAATTGTTGACAGTTTTCATTCTTTAGACATCAAAGAGGGATCTCACTGATCGGGAGAAGTTTCAGCATCTTCATTATTTGATCAAGTCACTTCTTCCATTTGTAAAACAAATTCATCAAGAACAAACTGAGGAGATGGAGATAGAGTCTCTGATTCAAGGTTATATAACTTTCAAACGTTCAAAGAGTCCTTAGTACTTGAATTATGTTGCTGACTAATAATATATTCATATAGGGGTGGAATCATCTTCCATTAAGATACAAGAGTCCATTTGTTCCAATGATGAGCGTGTGTATTGGTAAGCTTGTCTTCTTTTCTTTGCTTTAGAGTAACTGTGATTTTATTTGTATCTATAATTCTGCAGTACCTTAATTTTTAACTATTTTCTTGGCCCTGGAGCAGTAACTACTGTGCAACTTCAATTATTGACCTTCATAGAAGCTGCCCAAATTGCTCCTTTGAGCTCTGTCTTAGTTGTTGCCGTGAGATTCGCAATGGAGAGGCTTTAGGAGGTGGCAACAAAGTAGTTTTTCAATATATGAATAGAGGCTACGATTACATTCATGGTGGAGATCCTCTACCAAATTCTTGTCAAGTGAAAACTTCTACGGATCATAATAAGCCGTTGACGAAATGGGTTGCCGGTGATGATGGAAGTGTAACTTGCGCCCCAAAAGAAATGGGGGGATGTGGGAATTGTGTGCTAGAGCTCAAGCGTATTCTTCCACATTGTTGGACTTCGATCTTGGAGGCTAAAGCGGAAGAAATATCAAAGAATTGTGAGGTAGAGCAAACAATCACGAGGCCCAATTATCTTGATGAGTGGAGCAAGATGTCACGGAGAGCAGCTTCTAGGGAAGGCTCTGATGACAACTATTTGTATTGCCCCGATTCAAGGGATGCCATAAAGGAGGAAGAGCACTTGCAGTTCCAGATGCATTGGGCAAACGGGAAACCAGTGATTGTTCGAGATGTCCTTGAGCAGACGACTGGTTTAAGCTGGGAGCCAATGGTCATGTGGCGTGCACTCTGTGAAAACTTGGATTCAAAGATTAGTTCAAAGATGTCAGAAGTTAAGGCTATTGATTGCCTGGCTGGTTGTGAGGTTAGTCCTATCTTCTCTTCTGGCATTTTGATTTTCATTTTTTGTCCACTACTTTGCAGAAGGAAGTATTTGTTTGATGGAATGTGCATAAACATCTTGCACACCTCTTGATCTTAATGTTATAGTGGTCTTGAATATAAATTGCAACTTATGTATCAGTAGTTGTATTACTATTATACTATTGGTTTCATTCTGGGTTTAATACTAAAGTCCTAGATCTGACCATATACTTTTACTGTCTCACATGTTTCTCTTGTTCCTTTCAAATCATACCTATGTGAAATATCAGCGGCAATTGCCAAATGGTTTTCTTTTCTCTGAATCTTGTTTTCTGTTACAATTTGTAGGTGGAGATAAATACGCGGCAATTTTTCAAAGGTTATACAGAAGGAAGAAGATATGGAAATTTCTGGCCCGAGATGCTCAAGCTTAAGGATTGGCCGCCTTCTGACAAATTTGAGGATTTGTTGCCACGCCACTGTGACGAGTTTATTAGTGCATTGCCTTTCCAGGGATACACGGATCCTAGGGATGGTTTTCTTAATCTTGCTGTGAAATTGCCTCAAGGTGCCCTAAAGCCCGACTTAGGTCCAAAGACATATATTGCATATGGCATTGCCGAAGAACTTGGCAGAGGAGATTCTGTAACTAAGCTTCATTGTGATATGTCAGATGCGGTAGGGTTTTACAACCTGTCAGAATTATATTATATCATTTGCATTTTCTGAAATGATGATTCGTTTGCATTTTATTGTGTTGTTGCGATGTGGGGTTCTACATGGTTATTTCTTCTTAAATGGTTACGAATTTTTGTCTCTCGCGTTAATTGGTTATGCATAAGTTCCCTCATAACGGTTCTTCCTGTAATTATGTTATAACCATTGTACTTGAAGAAATAAGCTTGCAAATTTTTATTTGGAGCAGGTGAATATTTTGATGCACACTGCAGAAATAGACTCAGATGATCAGCAGCGTGCTGCAATTGAAAAGTTGAAAAAGAATCACCAAGCTCAAGATGAACGAGAGCGCCTCATTAGAGAGATGAATGAAGATCTCACCAGACCTTGTAATGGCATTGGTGAACAAAAGCTTGAATTGGATGCCTCTGATATTAAGCACGTGGGTAATGAGATAGACGCGAAACAGCCATCTGAAACTAGTGAAGTAATCACAGATCCAGTAGGCGAGCACAAAGGACACTCGACTTTGCTTGAAGGAGCATTAGATGAAACGGCTGGTGCACTGTGGGACATCTTTAGGAGGGAAGATGTACCGAAGTTACAAGAGTATCTCAGGAAGCATTCTATTGAATTTAGACACACTTTTTGTTCTCCGGTTGAACAGGTAATTTTTAACTAATGAAGCTTCAATTTAGCCATGTCAAATGTGTATTGAGCTCTGAGAAAGCTTCTTGCTTTGATTTAGGTTGTTCATCCAATTCACGACCAATGCTTCTACTTGACTTTGGAGCATAAAAGGAAACTCAAGGAGGAATTTGGTCAGTATTTAATATAATGCAGCATTGTTTTCACTATGGGGTTTTAAATATGGGCCGATACGTATTGAGATTTTGGACTTCTGATACTGTTATTCACTGATATATCGGTTAATACTGTTCAATACCGTTGTTTAAAACCATTACCTTGAAACTTGGCAACTTACAGAATTTTTTAAAACGTTACAGGGATAGAACCATGGACTTTTGAGCAACGACTTGGAGAAGCGGTGTTTATTCCTGCTGGTTGCCCACACCAAGTCAGGAATCTCAAAGTAAAAATTTTCTTTGTTAACTTTTTGAAATTTCAGCTGGGCATGCAATTCACTAACATGCTTATCATATATATATATATATATTTTGGATTGATATTATATATCTATTTTATTGAATCTAACTTGTTTATTCTCTGCTTTACACACAGTCGTGTACGAAAGTTGCAGTGGATTTTGTTTCTCCTGAAAATGTCCATGAGTGCTTACGATTAACAGAGGAGTTTCGACGACTGCCAAAGGATCACAAGGTTAGAGAAGACAAACTGGAGGTATGACCTCTCTTTACTTTAGCATATGTTGTTTAATTGGCCGCAATTGTATGTACTCTCCATTTTGCCTCAAAGTGAAAAAAAAAAAGAAAAAAGAAAAAAACTTAAGTAAATTTGAATCCTAATCTGATCATCCTGGCTCAACGAGTTCAATTATACAACTATAACCTAGATTCACTATTACTTTCTTTTCGTCTTATTTCTCTGCAACTAAACAAATACTCCTGTTCTGTGTGGTTGATAAGCTGGGTGAATGCACTAAGTTCAGCAAACTCAATCTGGTTAACCTCATTGTCTTGTTTATTTATTTATTTTTATGTGTGTGGAAAAACAGATAAAGAAGATGATTCTTCATGCAATGAACCAAGCTGTCGAAGATTTTGAAGCGTTGACATCGGCAAAGTGAATGATGTTTTGTGGAATCTGTTGCTGGCCTGCCTATGGACAAACCATTTTTGTTACGTATATTTGCTTTTTTATATAGCTCTCTCCTCTATGGTAGTCAATTTTGAGAGGCTGTTTTGATCCTTGGATTTTTGTAATTATTGTGAGACTCCAAGGATGATTTTGTAAAACTATTACCAGCCTCAGTAGGCATTTTGCTCCTTCCTAAGAAAGGATTAGCCATTGCTTATTGCTCTGTTTGCCCTTCATGAATTTGGAGATGTGCATGGAAGAACAAGATAAATGTAAATGAAGAAATTTCAAATGTTTCTAGATCAAGAAAAACGAGAGAACTTTCCTAGACTTGAGTGTGCACAAAACCTATCAATGTAACAATTTGAAATGGACAAACACATAGGGGGATGCATGTGCTTGAAACTGTTTTCATTTCTTTGTTTTTGTATGTTACAAAATTTATATTTTAAGACCATTTTATGTAAAATTTCCAAATACCTTGTGTGGGGAAAAATTACCACATGGTTATCAAAAAAATATAAACAAATATAAACGCATTGTTTGACTTTACTTAATGAACTTGCAAAAACCAAACCAAATAGATGACTTTCTGACTGGATGATTAGATAGGGATTTTTCAATACCTAAGTTTTGTAAGTCAGGAATCTTAAAAAAACTTTTCGTAGATTTAAAATTTCATGCCTAATGACTTCACCTTGCTTTTAAATGTTTTGCTTATTTATGATTATTGGTTGAGTATTATTGAGAGATTTAAGTATTACTTTCTATTTTGTTTCACTTTAGATGAGATTGTGTCTCATCTTTGTAATATTACAAGTAATAATAAACAACTTATTCTAACCTATTTTACTCATTATTTGACCAACTTTAGTGTTCAATCATCTCATTAAGAGTACTGGTCGATTATTCTATTACGTGTCATGTTTGATTATCGAAATGATAGTTGTGACATTATCGAAATGATAGTTGTGTGATGTCACAGTTCAAGTTTTACCTCTCACAATTTCTTTTCGTTATCAATTTTGAATTGACTATGAAATTAAGGATTAAAGTGTAACAATTAAAAACCAAAAAAAAAACAAAAAAATTAGAGATTGAAATATAATAAAATGTATACTTGCCCTATATCTATTTCACCCGATCAATGGTGACACTTCCTCCCAAGGGCTGGCCCAACTCATACGGGCCGATCGCTTCAATTTACCACCAAACACCAACATTATCTCTTACACGCACGCGCACACGCAAAAGCTTCAATCTTCAACACAACCAATCCACTCCAATCCTCACACCTCAGACCCACCCTATCAACGATGAACTTACAAGCATCACAATCTCATTTCCAAATTCACGGTCTTCCGCAACCTCCTCCGTTTCGCTGCCGCACATTCCTGTTGTCCACCCGGCGGCGGAGACACACAATCGGCGGCGGAGGAGGAAGAAGGAGAAGAAGTTGTTTTGGTGTTGGAGTGTGTAGTTTGGGTAGTAATGGAGGTACTGTTGTGAGTGAGGAATTGAGCAGAGAAGTCATCGAAGAGCAGAAACAGAGGAGGGCTTACCCTTTCCATGAAATTGAGCCTCGGTGGCAGCGTTTTTGGGAGGACAATCGCACTTTTCGAACTCCTGACGATGTCGATACTTCTAAACCTAAGTTCTATGTTCTCGACATGTTCCCTTATCCTAGGTCCCCTCTCTCTCTCTCTCTCTCTCTCTAGATATATAGGTCTGTGTGTGTGTGGAAGAAAGTGAAATAGTGGAAAACTTTTGTTTTAGTGAGCTTTGTGTGGAGTATATGTGATGTGCCATATCAATTTAGCGTATCTTCAACCCTTCACCTCTTTTTTCCTCAAATTTTAATCCTTTCATTTTTTCACCAAATCCTTCCTAAAATTTGAATTTGATTTGAAAATTTAAAAAGAAGAAGCATTGGGGATTAAAATAAAAAAATAAAAAAAAATTGATGAAAAGTGAAATTTGGGATAAAAGGAGAAATTTTTAGGAGATTTTGATGAGAGAATTGGAGTAGTTCATATCAAATCAAGCTTTTTACTCAAACTTAGAATCAAATTAGATGAAGAAATTGGCGAAGGGTTGGAGATTGTCTTATGAAGGTTTTTGCTAGAAAGCAATGCCTTTTACTTTACGCTAGCCTATGCTTGAGAACAGGAATAACTAGAGTTGGTGTGGAAGAAAATGAAAACAAGAAGAATTAACCTCAAACAGAATCAATTTTTGAGAACTTTTTTCATTAGAGAAAGGAAAAAATGGTTGAGGAGCCAGAGTATTGGGGGAGCCATATGTGTTAATTTCTCAAAATTCAAAATTTAGGGGTGCTACAGTGTGAGAAGTGTTATTTGTTAAAATTTAGGGGAAAACTCTTACAGATTTCTGAAAGAGAGATGTATAATGCTGGTTGTGTGGGCTCACCCTGTATGACATTCAAGGAACACAACAAGATTAGGTGTGGAGAAGAGTGTCAACTGCATTTTGTTAGAGAAACTCACAATTAGATTATTTGTGAGTTTTGGGAATATCCCCATTCATAGGTCCGAGATCTACATCTATGAATTGAAAGGTCTGAATGATCAACTCTGCAATTAGTTGTTAGAATCATGACTGGCCAGGTCATCTTTGGTCTTTTTTGCCTTTGCGCTACGTGGATGTTATGGCTTTGCATAGTTGTGTATCTCAATGGTTCTGTTAAGTGCTCAATTTAAGATATTTGAATTGATTAATACTCGAAATATGTAATTTTGATTTGCTAATTACTGTCAAATTACTATATTTTTGTGAGTTGCCTTGTTTTGACGAGGTTTTGGTGTTCCGTTGACTGTTGTTGAAGTGGAGCTGGGCTACATGTTGGTCATCCTCTTGGATATACTGCCACCGATATTCTTGCTAGATTCAAACGCATGCAGGGTTTTAATGTTTTGCATCCGATGGGATGGGATGCGTTTGGGCTGCCTGCCGAGCAATATGCAATTGAGGTTGTCTTTGCGATTACTACAAGCGGTTTACATTTTGGTGATTCAACAATGGTTTATACTGATCTTAATTTTCTACGCTGTGTTTGACAGACAGGAACCCACCCAAAACTCACAACTTTGAGGAATATTGACCGCTTCCGCACCCAGGTCATTTTCTTTCTTCTATCTCTTTAGTTAAATTATCCAATAAAAATGTATAGGTGATAATTAATCAAATTTTTTTTTTTTTTAAATTCAGTACATTTTCTTGTGGTTTTGGTTCAATATATTATGCATATGTTATGAATCGAGTCTAAATTTTATTTGTGGATTGACCAAGGACTGATTTAATCACTAAATTAAAGATTGAATTGGTTAAATTAATGCAAACCAAATGTGGCCTATGTAGTAAAACTTTAAGTGATCCAATTCATGGGCCAATTTTTATGAACTTAAGTTGCAGAACGTTATATAGTTTCCAGCAGCTGTGCAAGCTGTAAAGAATTCCTCTTTTCTTAGCCAAGTGGAGAGAGAAGAGTGATAACAAGACAAATCTAGCCTAAAGGGAATCAATCAAAGAGGGCTGAAATAAAGCAAACAAAGTTTTCGTGAAAAATCACAGAGCATGAATTGAGAAACCATGGACAAACTCCAATCAATTCTGTTATCTCAAAATCAGGCACAATTTTTTTTCTCTTTGCACAAATTTTATTGCATTTTTAGCTGTGGAGAAAACAATCTGAAATTACTTTTCAATTGTAAACCAAAGATTTCCTTTGCCAAATATAAACTGAAGACTTAGCTTATCCATTGTACCACATCCTTCTTTTCTTGCATAGAAAAAAGGAATGGGGAAGGTGGATCATTTTTTTGGACTCTGCACCATTTCTTATGTGAAGAAATTAATAACTTATTCTCCAAGAAACTTGAAGGCAGTGGGTTCTTCTACTCAATAATGTGTGTTCCCGTCCAGCACAAATGAAGAGGGTATGCAGAACTTCACTAACTGTAATAGGAGCGTATTCCTGATCCCTTTGAAGGCATGGTGAACCGGCATTCTTTTTATGGATAAAAATGTCTTCGCTTTTGAATTGACAATTCAGTCTTGCATATAGAATATTGCTCCCTTAGCTTTCCAAATGGTTTTGTTCTTTCTCAAGTTATTAACAGTCAAATTACTTTTCAGCTTAAATCATTAGGCTTCTCATATGATTGGGATCGTGAAATTTCTACAACAGAACCAGAATATTACAAATGGACACAATGGATTTTTCTGCAGCTTTTAAAGAGAGGGCTGGCATATCAGGTCAGTTTTATTTCTAGTTAAGTATTTCTTAGCTTTGTTAATGAAAAAGCAGAGCTGACACTCTTTTAATATTATGTGCAGGCTGAAGTGCCCGTCAACTGGTGCCCTGCTCTTGGGACTGTCTTGGCAAATGAAGAGGTGGTGGATGGTGTTAGTGAGCGTGGGGGTCATCCAGTTATAAGAAAGGTATGCCGGTTTGATGCTCTGTTTGCGTGGATGGTCTTTGTTTGGGTTATGTATTTTCTCTTTGCTTCTTTTTGTAGAGGATGCCTTATCCTTATTTCTTCTTTTTGATTAATCAATAAAATTTTGTTGTTGATCAAAAAAAAAAAAAAAAGCTCTGTTATGTGTTAGCATTTCGTCCCTCTTTTGATACTTTGCTCGTATTTTTATTTGTTGAATGTTTTTATAATTTTACAGTATCATTGTTGATTACCAAGCAGCCAATGCGGCAGTGGATGCTCAGGATTACTGCATATGCTGACCGTCTCCTTGATGATCTAGATGATCTTGACTGGCCTGAAAGCGTGAAGGAAATGCAGAGGAACTGGATAGGGAGGTCAGAAGGGGCCGAGGTGGAGTTTTGCGTTCTTGACACAGATGGGCAGGCCAGTGACATAAAAATTACTGTTTATACAACCAGGCCGGATACCATCTTTGGAGCAACGTATATGTCTTGGTTTTTGTTCTTTTAGTTCTTTTATTTACTTCTTTTGCGATGATTCAGCCCATTGTAATTAGTTGCTCTTTCTGTGCAGCTACTTAGTGCTGGCTCCAGAGCATTCTTTGTTGTCATCAATAGTATCCAAGGGCAAGGGCCAATGCAAATATGTATGTGCATATATTTCCTTGTACAATTTTATCCCAAAGGTTTGTTGACCATGGATAATATAGGAGATGATAAATATTATGCACAGGTGGAGGAATACAAAGAGCTCGCTTCTAGAAAGAGTGACCTTGAGAGGACTGAGCTTCAGAAGGAAAAAACTGGAGTCTTTAGTGGTGGTTATGCAAGAAATCCAGCCAATGGTGAAGCTATCCCTATTTGGATTGCGGATTATGTTTTAGGGAGGTCTGTAAATCCCTTTTCTTAATTTCTTATATTCTCTTTCTTTTTAGCATTGGCTAATGTATTATGCTTAATGGCGATATCTGTCTGATCTATTTTGTAGGATATAAAGTGAAGTATTAGGATTTGAATTGACTGTAACATATTAAGCATGTTTTGTTGCAGCTATGGTACAGGAGCAATAATGGCTGTACCAGCGCATGACGTGCGCGACCATGAGTTCGCTTTGAAATATGATATTCCAATCCGCTGGGTTGTGACGCCAGATGGTGGAAGTTCTGGTGATTCTGAAAGACCTTACTCAGGTGAAGGTATTAGTGTAAATTCGTCGAGTCCAATTTTGGGGCTGGACATCAATGGCTTGCCTAGTAAAGAAGCTGCTTCCAAAGTCATTGAATGGGTGGAGAAAATTGGAAATGGGAACAAAAAGGTAACTTTTAGTGGTTGTTTATCTAGAAAGGTGTACTTTTCTTAGTTTATCTGAAGCATTCTTTTCCCCTTTTGAGGGGTGATGGGAGGGCAGGAGAGGGAATTTGGAGGTGTTTGTAGCTTCTACCATTCAATGCAATTGATCTTGTGTGAAACTTGTCTTCCTTTAGGTGAATTACAAGTTGAGGGACTGGCTTTTTGCTCGGCAACGATATTGGGGAGAGCCCATCCCAGTTGTTTTCTTGAAGGACACAGGTGAGGGTGTTCCACTTCCTGAAAGTGAGCTGCCTCTTGCCCTTCCTGAGTTGGATGATTTCACTCCCACTGGGACAGGAGAACCACCACTTTCAAAAGCAGTTTCTTGGGTGTGTTTTGCCTTCTTTATTCTCTTATCTGTTTGCCATTTATGTTTAGCAGATGAATTGATGAGTTCTTCATTACATTACTTCCTGATTTTGTTCTTGGAGATGTGAAAATGTTAATAATTGGCTAAAATCTTTCAAAAGCAGTTTCTTGATGTGTTCTTCCCTTTTTTGTCCTTTCTGTTTTGTCATTTATGTTTAACAGATGGATTGATGAGTTCTGCAGTATTTCACTTATCTGAGTTTGTACTTGGAGATGTCAAAAAGGCAGTAATTACCTAATACGCTTACCTAGCACTGTTAGTTCACCACCACCCCCTGCTTGTGTACATCTTTGTTCAAATAATCTCAAAGCACACGTGTGCTTGAATTTTACCCTTTTTTCCATTTCCAAGATCTCAAAATCAAACTCTTCATGGCAAAATTGTTGTTTGGCTAGTCATAAGTTTTGTCTGATTGTTGAGAAGACATGCAAAACGAACAAATGCTTGGAATCCTGTAGAAAGTTGAAGTGGATGTTACTCTGATTTTAAATTTTTTCTTTTCTGTAACTTCTCTACAATTGTATGGAGCATGAATTGCCATCACGAATGAGTAGGCAAATGAAAACACCTATTTGATCAGTTGCTCTCATTTGCAGTAATTGCCAATTCAGTCATACCTATCTTTCAAACAAACTATTGTTACTTTGGACTACATGTCCACTATTAACGCCCTCAACACCAATTTAACCAGCATGCTGGCTCTTCTCATATTATTTATTTCTGAATTGTTAGCAATTGTCTAGCTATTTTTCATTTTAATATTCATACATGTAAACTTGGATGATTGATTTTCAGGTTGAGACCACTGATCCTTTGTTGGGAAAGCCTGCCAGACGCGAAACAAATACCATGCCACAGTGGGCTGGTTCATGCTGGTAATCTGTTGTTTCAAATTTTAAAATTTATGTTTTACTGTATTAGTGCCAATGGTGCAATGGTATTGAGATTTCTTTGTTTTTTATGAGGGCTGTATTTTTTACCAGAATTTTCTTTTTTCTGATAAACAGTGAAGTACTTTAAGTTCAGGGAAGATGAATAGCTAAGAAGCACGGACACGGACAAATACACATACACGGATGTGGATGTAGACACGGGACACAACAATTTTAAAAAATGGGGACACATCAATAAAATATGTTTTCATATATTTTTATTTGCTATCTAGATTAGTATTACATCCACAAACAATCAATATTAACAAAAATTAACTCTAATTCTATTTTTTTTATTTTTAAAAGCACTTTTAAATTAACACTTACAGTTTATATCTTGTTTTATGGATGATCTATTACGTATTTAAATCTAAGAAAAAAATAATAAACATTCAACATTCATCAAAAGTACTAAATAAAATGGGAGAAAAGACAACTTGGCATGTCCCTAGTGTGTCCCCGGCATGTCCCCTAAAAATAAATTAATTAAATAAGGGGACATGCCATGTGATGTGTACCATACGTGTCCCCGAAGTGTCCGTGTGTCCAACATGAATATGACACTTGTTTTGAAGTGTCGGTGCTTCATAGATGAATATAAAGGAAAACCTGAGAGTGAAGCATGGAGATGCCCGAAGGGACATAGGACATAAGATATAGAGGGTGGTTTGTTAAAGAAAACAAAAAGTAAAGAGCAAAGAAGAAAGAAATGTCTTCTATCGTATATATTCCACTTTTGTGGCCCTGCACAAAAACAACATACTTTGGTTGAATGGGTGAGTGGATGCTGGACTTGTCAAAAGAGAGAGAGGAGAGTGGATGCTGGACTTATCAGAAGTGGAAAGGAGAAATTTAATAATGTGACATGTTTGTTGAATGTCGGTTTGCTGATTATCAGCTGTATGCTATTTGTATGATCTAAACTATAGTTATGTCTGAGCTGTCTGAAATAAATTATTCTTTTGTGCATACAATTTTAGTATCAATAAGCAGGAACAACACCTTAAATTTTAAAAATCTTGTTTTATATCATTGTCATTTTAGGAAGGTGGCATCATCAGTATTTTAGCTGTTGCTAGTCTGTGGTCATGTGTGAGAAGAGAAAAATAATATAACTTTACTCATCAACTCAACAAGCCTTTGTTCCAATTACTTGGCGTCAACTACATGGATTTCTTTTCTACTGTTGGCTTTATTAAAAGCCATGTCCCAGTCAAGTCCTTGGCCTTCTTTTATTTTTTTTAGCACACTTAACATGAAGCAATCACTCTTTTTTATTTATTTATTTTGATCTGCAACAAAAGGAAATTTATTAAATAAAAGAAGTACAGAGGACAAGAGGTCCTCTAAGACTTCCGCTCATTCTTGCAGGCATGTTAATTGGTCTAAATTGTACATGGCCATTCCATTTCAAACAACTTTCGCTCATTTTATGGTGTCACTTCTATGTTTTCCCTAATGCATTCATGTCTTATTTTATATTTTCTCATAGCATTGTTTATCTTTCTCAACATTCTCATTTTAGTTACACTCATTTTTTTTTTATTATTTATTTTTATAAATTAGATTCTTAGTCATCTTGCATTCTGCTCATGTCCAGGTACTATTTGAGATTTATGGACCCTAACAATTCCGAAGCGTTGGTTGATAAGATGAAAGAAATGTAAGTGCCACTTTTGCTAACACTAATCTCTATAGTTTGACGCTACATTGGTCTCTTACAGGGGATCTGTTTTATGTATATGTCATTTACTACTAAGAGATGATTATATGCGATGCAGAGTTCTATTTAGCATCTTTCATGTGCAGGTATTGGAGCCCTGTTGATGTGTATGTTGGCGGTGCTGAACATGCTGTTCTTCACTTACTTTATTCCAGGTTCTGGCACAAGGTTTGTGCTCCAAATTGTATTGTACTGTATTTTGAGACGTCCTTGTTGCTGGTTGGTGTCTCCCTTTCCATGCAGCATTATAGGCAATATTCATTTTTTTTGGAACACATCTAATTGTTGTTATCGTAAAAAGATATACCTAGGATTGTTATGAGTCAAGCCAAATTGTAGGTTGATTGTAATGATTGTATTCTGGTTTTCAAGAAAAGTTTATTTACCATAGTAATCTGAGCCACTCTGGGGAGATGGAGAGCCCAATTGGTAAGGTATGTATTTGAGAAGCACTGTGATGAAGGAAGCACTGAAATTCGAAAACAAGGCTGTCTATGATCAAAGGCTGGCTAGTAAATTAAAGCCTGGTGCCATCCATAGTTGTTTTCTGATACCAAATTTGTGACTGTATTTCTTTTGTTGGTGCTGTATACATATTTGAATGCTTCTAATTCAAACTCTGTTGCAGGTTCTCTATGACATTGGTGTTGTATCAACAAAAGAACCTTTCAAATGTGTCATAAACCAGGGGATTATCCTAGGGGAAGTAAGTAAAGTTGCTTGGTCACAAAGTAACGTTTGCCCGTTCCTAGTTCTTAATGATTTAAGTGGCAGGTTCAATATATGGCATGCAGAGATTCAGACGGGAATTTCACATCTGCAGACTCTGTTGATGTGTTCGGAGAGCATCATCAAGAAAGAATACCCGATGAAAAAGTGTGTTTTTCTGCATCTGTTATATATTTTCTCACCCATCTTGATGCATTCCACTAAAATTAGTAGAGACAAGGCTATTATTTTTGGCATTCACCTTTTTATTTTTGGTTTTTGGAATTATGTTTTCCCCTTATGTAGGTAATGAAATCTGGTGATTCTTTTGTGTTAAAAGACAATCCCAAAATTCGGTTGATTGCCCGGGCTCATAAAATGAGTAAAAGCAGGGGAAATGTTGTGAATCCTGATGATGTTGTTTTTGAGTATGGTGCAGACTCTCTTCGCTTGTATGAGATGTTCATGGGCCCATTTAGGTAGGTTTCTGTTAAAAAAAGTATCTTATAATTATTTTTTAAACTTGAGAACATGTCTTGCAATTTTTAAACTCAAGCTCACTTTTTATATCTGCTCCTTTCTTGCATGACCTTTCTTGTTCTAGAGACTCGAAAGCTTGGAATACTGGTGGTATTGAAGGCGTTCATCGATTTTTGGGGAGAGTTTGGAGATTGATAGTTGGTTCACCTTTGCCCAATGGTACATTCGGAGATGGAACAGTCATAATTGACAATGAGCCTCTATTGGAACAACTTCGTTCTCTCCATAAATGCATTGATAAGGTATTATTATTTTTTTTTCTATTTTTTTATGCTATTAGTTTTTTTTGCTTGCCTCTTCTACTCTTTGAGGTCTCATTTAGTTGGAAATTGGAATGCTATAGTGCACATATATGTTACGAATTTTTGTACTGTTTATTTATTTATTTTGGGTAAATAAGCAATTTTATGACCAAACGAAAGAATATACAATAAAGCTCACGACTAGTGTGTTTTGTTTATTACATTGTGTGTGTGAAAGTGTGTGCGCGCGTGTTTAAAAGATGCTCTCTGAAGGCTGTGCAGTATTGCTAAAGCTTATTTATCCTAAGTGATGTCTCTGATCAATGTCGAAGATATGTATGGTTCTAAATCTAAAGTCACCTGACCACCATATCTGAAGATATAGGAACCATGTTTTTTAAGTCTACAAATAATTAATTGAAATAAAAATAAAATTTTTATGGAAAGAAGCTGCTCATATGGACATCATGCCGTTTTATAAAATAAAGGAAGCAGTCAATGTTAAAACAAAATAATACGTATAGCAGTGTGTACTATTTTCTAAATTTAGAAGGGAGCTGTTTTTAGATTTTGTGCATGGCCTTTTAATGTTAATGTTAAAAATAATAAGCTTATTGTTTACATCCATTTGGTCATTGCTGTCACAACTCACCAAGCTAGTGGTCTAGTTATCCATTTTTGCATTGTAGTTTGTTGCTCTCTCTCTCTCTTCAAAATTTTTTAAATCCCATTTGTGCAGCAGCCACAATATTTGTTCCTTCCCATTCTCATTGGCTGCATGCCCTGGTTTCTTACCATGAGATGTTGTAGTGTTATAACTTGTTTGGCTGCTGTCCGTGGGTCACAGTTTTTGACCCGAGCATAATTCATGGGATGCAGTGAATTGCCATGTTAGGGTGATCTTTACAAAGCGTGGGAATGAGCATGGTATTCATCTTTTAAGTTAATCTCTGTTCAGATAACTTCAAGCTTGTGATCTTGGGAACAGTTCTGTATATTTGTTAAGTTTATGATATTTGACTTTAAGGTTCTAATAAAACTATGCTATTATAATCTTGTTGAGAGCACAAAATTGAATTTATTATTATTATTTTTTTAAATTCTGTAATCAAATTTCTCGTAGCCATGCTACTGAGCATGCTCTACCCAAGCCCCACATTAGCTGGAGACTTGATTCCTGGGTCACTCCTTTTTAGCCATGCTATTGGACACTGTTTACCAATGCATATTAATATGTTGCATTGGCATGGGTAAGGGTGGTAAAATTTGAGGTGGGTCTATAGTGTCAGACTTATCGAATTTGAAAATTTTGAATTTTTGGAGATTGAAATTAAAGAGCTGCATGATACAAAACGCGTAATATGTGTGAAGGGGAGCAAAGATTTAAATAATAATAATAATAATAATAATATGCATAAATGGAGAAATGAAAAGTAAGACAGTTTATACAAGTGCTTTCAATTTAGTGTTTGGCGCATTTCTAATGCAGATATGTCTTTTAGATGTCATCATGCCCCTAGGTGGTGTAGTTTGAACATAATATGAAGCTCTGACCAATTAGTTGGTTTGACTTGTAGGTCACAGAAGAAATTGAAGGAACACGGTTCAACACTGGAATCTCTGCAATGATGGAGTTCATTAATGCAGCATATAAGGTCTCTATTATCTATCTCTGTCATTTGGCTCTTTAACAAGTTGTTCTTGATATGGGCATGTGATTTACTGCAATTGGTACTTTCCCTAGGTGGTTGGTAATATGTTGGGATACTGATACAGTAACTTGTTTTACACTTCTAGTAGCATCCCATTGACAAATTAATTGTACTGGAAGGTTTGTTTGCTGTGAAGGTGTGAGACACTTCACATCAGGAATATGAGGCATTTAAATCATTGTGGAAGCACAAAAGCAAAATGAAAAATGAAGAAGTAGGTGAAAGTGATGGCTGAAATGAGAGAGTGGGTTCTGTCTTATTGCTCTTGTTCACAACAATACCCTTTTGAAACATGCAATTCAACTCAACACTTCACCTCCCAACCCAAGGAACCTGAAAAAAAAAGTGAAAAGAAAGTGAGAGTAAAGCCACTTATTACCTTTCCCTGTAAGCGGGAGTCTTCTTCATTGAGTGCGCCCATTTTAAGAAAGAAAGCATCGTCTACATGTGAACCAGTTGCTTGTTTGATAGTCTTCGTGTGCTCTACCATATGTTTGATTTGTTCACATCATTTAATGGCCTGAATTATGTTTTATTTGTCCGTCAATTATATAATTTTTTGGTAAATTATCTTACCAGTTTTCTGCATTTTCGCATCTATAGTGGGATAAACTTCCAAGGTCAGCCATTGAACCATTTGTCTTATTGCTTTCACCATATGCTCCTCACATGGCTGAGGAGCTTTGGTCTCGGCTGGGACACTCAAATTCGCTGGCATACGAGCCTTTTCCAAAGGTACGGGTTTCTATTTTTCTTGAATATGGCATCGTGTGTGGTTCATCTTTCACATCAAGTAAATCTCTCTCCCTCCATGGGCGGGTGGGTGGGTGGAAAGATTTACTATGTCCCCTTGCTGCTTGTCTGGGTGGAAAGATTGACTATGCTCATGAGTCATAAGATGTACTGTTTTATTCCATATTGCAGACCATGAGCTAAAAAAGATTGTATTTCGAGTTCTTAAACATCTGTCAAAATGAAATTAGAGTGAATCTAGGAAGCTGCACACTTCATGTTTTCTTCAATTTATCTTGAAAGATCAAGAATGTTTAGAGTCATAAAATATTACTGTTTCACTGTTTTGGCAAGTTTCTGCATGTATGGCCTGAATGTACAGAAGTTGGAGTGATAAGGAGACACCACTTATATCTCCAAATTAATGCAGAAACTTGCCAGTTATTTTGTATCTTTTTATATATGGTTTTGGCTGGGGTCTTGGTCAGTTATTAGAACTTGAAATTCATCTTCTTTTTTCTTCTTTTTCTTATTTATTTATTTTTATTAAAGCATGTATTAAAGAAGAGAATAGATTTGTTTAGGCTCTGAAGAATTTAGACTCATTTTCTATCGAACTTAATTAATGAGTTTTCTGTCATATTGATTATGAGACTTTGCAGGCTGATCCTGCTTACCTAAAGGAGTCCACAGTGGTCCTACCAGTTCAGATTAATGGGAAAACAAGGGGTACAATACAGGTTGAAGAAACATGTACAGAGGATGACGCTTTCAAACTGGCTTCAATTGACCAAAAACTCTCCAAATATTTGGACGGTAGAAATGTCAGAAAAAGAATTTATGTTCCTGGTAAAATTTTGAATGTCATATTGGAGCCCCAAAACATCAAGGCAGGCATCCAGTAGTGCCCCCATGTATGAAGATTGAAAGTCTACACAACATAGACCAAGTCAATTTGCGGCAGAGAAATTTCTAAACCATAGAAAGTTGTGCTTTTGTCTGAAATGTTGATTGGCAGGTGCTAATTGTAAATTGTAATGAACATATTTTCCTTGTATTCTGTTGCTAAACATTCTTTTGTACACTGACAGTCTGTTTGGATGGGGTGATTTGGTGAGAACTAATATGAAAGCTCTATGTAGAAAGCTAACCCTTTTTCACTCGATTGACGAGCTTTATATGGTTGTGAACATTCCATGATGAATGTGGTGTGGTATAGAAGTACTGTTTTTGTAATGGGTGTGCGGTGTTTTGATAACTCGATTGAGTATTTAAAATTGAATATTGAATATATTTAGTAAAAATAAATTGAATTGTTTTGATAATTACAATTTGTACCACTTAAAATTTTAAACACTCCCTAAAATATGTTTAATTTTAACTTATAGAATTTCTAATCTCTTATGATTATACAACAATCACTCTATCAATGTAGCGACTATTATAGTTACCACGCCATTATTTACTGCATAATATGACTATCTGTGTATCATTAAAATTGATCTTACTTACTAAGAGAAGCTTATTATAAAGAAAAAAAAATTACGCAAATTAACAAATCAATTGATTCATAATAATAAACTTTAGAACTTAAAATAAAAGAATAACTTCATAATATGATTAGCTCCACAAACAATAAGGTTAATTTGTATAATATTAATTCATTATAAAATATGATTATATTTAAGGGAGTATTGCAATGGAATGGATTGCTAGTTCTGAAATAAATAATTTCTAAATTATTTGGCAAAAAATGATATGCATTTAGCTGTTACTCTTATTTTTCACTTTTTTAACAACACGATAGATTAGTAGATATATTACAATTCAATCTTACACTTCTAAAAACTCATGTCATAAGAGTATTAAAGTTGATCAGCGGTAAAATTATAGTTTGGTTATTTAAGTAACCATGGCTGACTCTTGTCTAACATTAATTCAATCAGGTTATGATTCCTACCGCAAAATTAAATAATGTTACACTTATCACCTTATCATATCATCTTTAATATACCACCTCATGTTAGCACATCATTTGAATATAAAATTTACTGATTTAGACCAATTACAATCGGTATATTATTCACACTTTAAAAGTGTGTGAAAACATTCATTTTTTTTTTTTTTTTATCAGCATTTCAATGTACTTCCAATAGCATCATAACAGAATAAACATATTTCACTCCAAAAAAAGCGAGACAAAATGTCTGCAAATATCTGAAATTACTTAGAAAATGAAAACTAAGATTCTACACATAACTTATAATAAAGCATCAAAAACAGATTGTTCAACAAACTCACAAAAACAAAGACTAGTATCAAATAAGTCATGCAGTGTCTTGAAACAAGAACCTTCCCGAACCATTCCCACAATGCAATGGTAGATGCTCTACCTTCAATGTCCTATCCAAAACCAGAAGTTACCCCCGTTCCACCCGTGTTACTGCAAAATGTGCATCAATATATTAAAAACCACACATAAAAGTAGTTGCAGCAGCAGGCAACAACAAACTTACCTCTAAAGCACATAATCAATATGAGCACAACATGGAAAACCATACAACAAAAATACATAAATGAACATCTAAATCTCGCCATAAATTAATGCAATGTTATGATTGACAAAGTCAACTATCTATTTGGCATAACATACTTTATGTAAGAATTTGACAAAATGGTTTAAGAATTTGGATAACATGGATTATAATGACATTATATGTTCATAAACAACATACAAAAAGTAATTTGCTTAGGGCATGAGATATAGATTAGAAAGGACAAGGGAAAAAAATTATCTAGTTGTGGCAAACTTAACAGCTTGTCAAGTTGTTCCAAATTTTCAAGCATCAAATTAATTTAATTTCAGTTCATGTGAAAAAAATGCTAAGGAAGAAGCTAAAGAGATGATGAACTTACAGCACTATGCCATCAAAGGAGTTGATAACAATTCCATCAGGGAGATAATATTCGGTAGACAACGGCTTCACACTCAAACCGAGTACTCTCTTGATGCGCTTGGAGACACAGAACTGATGAACAACAAGCACGGAAACACTGACATCCAGCAGAATACTCATAATCCTCCCATATCAGGCAAAATGTTTCATCATGTAAGTGAAAAAAGAGTAGTGGAAAACATGGATCATCACTTAAAACCAACAAAACTTCTTTCAATTCCCAAAAATGGATACAACCGCAAAAATATTTTTTCTCATTGACTCCAACGCGTGAATGATCGCATCTCCAACCCAATAAAGGGTATGACTAGCCAATACTGGATCACAATATGGAGATATGAGCTCAAATTTTCCTTCCACCACATCCCACGAATCTTGACAAACATGATAAGCATACAACCTTCGCTTATACAGTGATCCAACAATAATGATTTTTTCATTATGCATGGGTAACAGAAACAAATACATAGAGGGCACACTGAAGGAAGGTTGTTTCAATGGCTTCCATTCATTATTGGAAGCATCAAACACTTCTGCCCACGCCTCTGAACCACAGTTGGTGCTAGAACCACCCCAGGGCTTAATGCCTCCTTGCCTTTTTGAATCTCTGCAAGGTCCCAATACTTGACTTTGTGACTACCTCGTGTGGCCCCAAAGAAGTATACAACCGATCCCAATGCAGTCCAAAAACAACCAATTGCTGCCATATTAGGGGTCTCACACACCGGGGTGACCGGTGTGGAGAAGAACTCCCCCATCTCCTCTACTTTCCGTCCACTAATAAACATCTCAGTTATCTTCTTAACCAGATTGGCTCTTCTCTTGGCTTCTTTTTCCATTTTCTTGACATTTTCTTTGTGACAGGGCCCAAGGATAGATGTTGCTTCATTGAATATTATAAACCAACGCGTTTTTTGTTCACCAGAAGGTTCAGTTGTGCTCACACAAAGACACACCGAGGATGATGATGGATTTGATCCTTCCATATCGAAACCTTCCATTTCTTTTGCTGCTTGCAGTAGTAAGGAAAGGGCCCAAGTAAGTTATATTGAAGGGGGGAAAAAAAAAAAAAAATTTGTGGTCGGGAAGATTGTTTTTGAAAACTCGGCTAACAGTTAATTTTTCAATTTTTTTTGGCTTTTTATTTTTTATATAATTTTTTAAAAAAAGCAAAAAAAAAAAAAAAAACTTTTAACTTATTTATCAAAATAAGCCATTATCAGTGTTAAACTTTTATTATTTATTTATTTATTTTTATAATTTCCCATAATAATTATCAACAAAACAGCAAAACAAAATCAAATGGGAAGAGGAGGTCGGAGGGAGCACCTGAGATGAGAGGAAATGAGTTGCTCTGCCGCTTAGAACAACTCCCCCTTCTATACTTTCCACTGTGGCAGCAAACACAGAGAGACAGACAAAGACAGAGAGAGTTGTAGAGGAATTGGGACATCTTTTTGGATAGCAATGGTTCAGAGCACTAATTTTGGTACTCTAATGGAGCACTAATGATATGGTAAGAAGAAAAATAAAATAAAATAAAATAAACTAAGATCAAAACATCGTGTCACAGTGAGTGAGATCCACTGTCAACGCATTAGAGCTGGTTTTAGAGCTCAAGAATTAGAACTCCAAAGCATTTTTCCTTTTTGGAATACAATCACTGATTTGGTATTCTTAAAATTCTTCAAAACCTCAATACTAATATCTCAAAGTTCTCTCTCCTACGCGGTAGTTTCTGAAGTCTCCCTACCTCATTTCCCTAATTTCTAATTTTTTAATATAATAAAAATTCGAATAAAAATTTAAAAAATTGAAATAATGAAATTTAGATATAAATAAGAATATGATTTGTTAATCTATATCTACCAAAAGCATTATCTAAATCTTTATTTGGATTTACTCCTATTTTTTCTCTCCCTCTATCACATATATTAAAAATTAAAAAATTTGAAATAATGAAATTTAAATAAGGATATGATTTGTTCTTATCTATAACTTCGTATCTCCTTTTAAATTCTTAATCTTATGCTCAAAACTTTTATTATTCGTTATTATGGATTAAGTAATAAAGATAAAATATATATATATATATTTTTCCAATCAATACTTATCCCTTTTGTTTGATTTTTATTTTCTCCTTTATCTTTAACTTCCCATAGTTTAATTTCTTAAGATGAAGAAGCACAAAACACACAAGAGCACCTTGAATGTCCATATTTTCAAATGATTTAGGATTTTATTCATATGTGCCTTTATGTTTTGAATAAATTGTACTTAGATTTGGTTAGATTATTTGTATTTTAGTTGTTGATTGCAAAGCAATTATATTATTAGAATGTAATTCCATATTGCTTGAAAATCATTTAAGAATTTGTTATGAATTCATACAAATGAATAGGAAGACTATGTTGGCTCAGAATAAGAAGAGTATTAATAATAGGATGACGAAGGCTACATTAGAGGATGCAGTACAAAAATCTTGCAAAATAAATTTTCGTCACTATATTTATTCAAAGTAATAATTTGATGTTATTTCTTTAAACTGTTGAAATAGTTTGCATTGGATCATTGCTATGTGTGTGTGTGTGTGTGTTTTTTTTTTTTTTGGGGGGGGGGGGGGGGGTTATAGTATTTCTTCAGTCCCATCTTTGAAAATTTTGTTTTTCTAATAATGAAGTTTAGAATTAATTTCTTTAACAAATTTATTTTCTTGATACTTATTTTATTGAAGGATCCATTCGAGTAATAATGAAGTTTAGAATTAATTTCTTTAACAAATTTATTTTCTTGATACTTATTTTATTGAAGGATCCATTCGAGTAACAATTTCATACGACATATGAAATTAATGAATAGAACACAGAGATGGTAAGGATAATGAATAGAACACAGAGATGGCAGGGAGGTACTACATATTGGTCGATCTCTCTTTATTATTATTAGTTGATTTTCTAGATCATACTATCAATTTAGAGCTCATATGATTTAATTTAATGTTCATTACTTCAGTTGCATTCGACCATTGTTTCGTTGAGTAGCCTATATTATAAATAAAATGGATTAAAACTATAATTTTTATAATCCCACTAAGTTCTTATTTTGAAATTTTTTCTTAAATATTGTAGGAACTATGCAAGTATTATTCAAGCAATGAAGAAAATGATTATGGAGAATGAATTATACTCACATGATATGCATGTGTTATTGATAGAGGAGATCAAAGACAGAGAGTTGCTAACATGATCAATTGATGATTTATTCATTTGTTTGAGAAGTTTTTTCTATGAGCAGGGTAACAAACTCATATTAAAAAATTCAAAAAACTACTTAGAAATTATAATTAAAGGTTGAGATTTATTCATAATTTGGTCCCATAATAATAAGGCTATACACACCATTGATTTAAAAAGTAAATTTATGATCACTTTTTTGAGTTTATGGAGTTTATCTCTTTTAATGCTTCACCCCCCGCCCGCCGCATGACGCTATAGTTAGATACAAATTATTTGTGCTATCAAGTGATTGTGATAATATTACCGCCAACAATCTTCATAATTAACAAATTTTTATGCATATCAAATTTTATTGTGAAATTTTGTGAGTTAATTATTGTTAACATCTACCATGATGGCCTAACATCATGGCTTGCTGTAATTAAGACATAATTCAAGATTAAAATGATTTATCTATCACACAAAATGTATATTGTCTTTTTATCGTGCATCGCATGGGTTACCGCTAGTATTATACAAGGAAAATGGAGCTTCAAACTCTCAACCCAATTATCTTGCTTTTTGATTATTTTTTAAAAAGAAAAAAACATCAACACTAAGAATTGAAATTTAAAATTTAAATCATAGTAAATAAATCACTTAATGAATATTCACCTATGATTTAAGAATTCAAATTTCAAAATTTGCAGACTATCTAAGAAATCAAAGCCAAGTGATAGATACAAAAACATAAATACAATGAAAAATACACACAATCATACAAAAACACACACACACACACACACACACACAAAATGTACATATACACGAAAAATTGATGGATTGAAGAATGAGAAGAGAAAGGAACCTACAATTTGGAGTCGCGCAAGGTGACAAAGCCGGTGGAGCGCCACCGAGGCATGCGAGTGGCCTTGGAATCAGCTTTGTTGCTGTTACAGTACCCCATTTTCGCTTGATTTTACATAGAGAAATAGAGAGAGAGAGAGAAAGAGAGACTGACGCAACAGAATAAATCACACAAGGCTAGATATTGTTATATCGTTCTAGCAGACAAACAAAATCCTTGAATCCACAAGGAAGAAAAAAAAAAAAAAACAAATTCAAGAACTGAATTTTATTGCATCAAAGATGATTTTCCCTAAGGCATACATATGTTTTATAATAAACTGAACCCTAATTAAATAAGGAAACAAGGAATTCAATAATTCCTTGCTAGACACGAAAATAAACAGAAAATTACCAAAAGTAGAAAATATAAGTTAAGCCCAAATCTGCATACTAGGAAACAATAGAAACGTGCCAAAATAGATGACACTAAAACGGACTTCCCAAAATAAAGTTATTCCCAAAACGAAACTTTTCTAAAACGGCAAAATCGCTAATTTGAAGGCCTAAACAAAGGAATTTGGCTAAAATCCACCATTCATCATCGTCGAGAACGACCATGATTTCGATTTAAAACACTGTTTCCAATTAGACTACCAAATTTGAGACAATTTTGAGCTCCCCAAAAGTGTCACTATTGCTCTCAATTTGGTTTCTTTCTTGCCTTTTGTTGGCCCAATTGTTCTAAGAAGTCTTCGGGTACTTGTTCTACATCAATCCCTTCTTCTTGGAGAGAACTCGACCTCGAGTTCGATTCTGGATAGAGGGGTTCTTTAGCATGATACTCATATAAATCAACTACATTAAAAGTCTTGAAAATCTTCATGTCGTCTGGTAGCTCAATCACATAAGCATTGTCATTGATTTTCTTCAACACCCTATATGGACCATACTTGCGAGGCTTCAATTTGTTGTACGTGCCCAGTGGAAATCTGTCTTTGTGCAAAAACACCATTATTGAATCTCCTTCCTTGAACAGTTTAGAGTGCCGATGGTTGTTTGCGGCTGCCTTATATTTGGTGTTTGTTTCCTCCAGCTTCTGTCGTACTTCTTCTTGGACTGCTTAGGCTAGTTTGGCCATGGTTTCGGCGGCAATACTCACTCTTGGACCCCGAGGCAAACAGAGCAAATCAACTGTATATTTTGGAAGCGTGACATACACCAAAGAGAATGGTGACTTTCCTATGGCACTGTGAACTGCACTATTATGTGTGAATTCTGCTGGAGGCAAAATAAGATCCCATTGCTTTGGTTTGTCTCCACAAATGCTACGAACCAAATTGCCCAAAGTGCTATTAGTCACCTCTGTTTGACCATCTGTTTGAGAATGCGCGGTTGAACTACGATTCAAGGCTGTGTTAAATATCTTCCACAAAGTCACCCAGAAGTGGCTATGGAACTTGACATCACGATTTGAGGTAATGGATTGAGGGACTCCACACAAACGAACTACTTCTCGAAAGAATAATTGAGCCACATGAGAGTCGTCTAAAGTCTTTCAACAAGGAAGAAAATGTGCCATCTTTGAAAACCTGTCAACCACTATGAACACATAATCAACTCCACATTGGGTACGAGGGAGTAACAACACAAAGTCCATCGGCAAGTCTTCCCAAATGCTATTAGGAATAGGTAGAGGCATATAGAGGCCAGTATTCTGAGAGTGCCCTTTGGATACCTGACAAATGTAGCACTTCCTCACAAAATTGCCAACATCTCGCTTCAATTGAGGCCAGAAATATCGTTCTTCCATACTTGTAATAGTCTTGTCCCTGCACAAATGTCCACTTAAGCCACTACCATGGAGATCCCAAATTAGTTTTTCTCGCAAAGAGGTACGGGGAAACGAGTGATGTGGAAATCAATGATTGGTTGCCTTTGAATACACTTTGCCCATATCTCCTTAAAGTCATCATCATTTGGATAAAGGTCTTTCAGGAAGTCAAAACCCACAATCTCATGTGTCAACGTGACTAATAAACTATTTCGTCGACTTAAGGCGCGACTCGATCCAGAACCCCTGATTTGTAGCGAATAGTTAAAGGAAATTCTAAAGGAAAGTAGACCATCTTACATGCATGTTATATAGGTGCTTCTGGCTGTTGATAAACTTTAAGGCTTGATGATCAGTATAGGTAATGTTTCCAATGCTTCAAAACTCGAACCACTGCATAAAATTCTTGGTCATAAGTGCTCCACTTTTGCTGAGCGTCACTTAATTTTTTGTTGAAAAAGGCCACTTGTTTATGTTCTTGAGATAGGGCAACCCCGATGCCCACACCACTAGCATCACACCCTAGGCTGGTGCAGTGCACAACTTCTCTTTGATCAACAATAAGCTCTTTTCCGCGCATCATCACCCCACAGGAATTTTCCTTTTTTCATGCACTCTGTGATTGGTGCCACAATAGTGCTGAAACTTCGAATGAAATGCCTATAAAACGTAGCCAACCCATGGAAACTCCGAACATCACTAATAGTCTTAGGTGTTGGCCACTCTTAGATGGCTCGAACCTTCTCTTGATCCACACGAATGCCTTCTGAACTAACCACATAAACCAAGAACAACAAGCTACTTGTGAGGAAACTACACTTCTTAAGGTTAGCGTACAGCTTGCTTACCCCAACGCTGTCAACACCTCCCGTAAATGGGCCATGTGGTCCTCCTCTGATTTACTGTAAATTAAGATGTCATCAAAAATAAATAATGACAAATTTCCCAGTGAAAGGTCGTAATACTTGATGCATAACTCGTATAAAGGTGTTGGGAGAATTGGAAAGGCCGAATGGCATGGCCAACCATTCATACAAACCATCCTTGGTCTTGAATTTGATGGTACCCAGGATGGATTCGAATTTGATGGTACCCACTTCGCAGATCGATCTTTGAAAACCACTTTGATCCTTCTAGCATGTCCAACATATCATCTAGTCGGGGAATGGGAAATTTGTACTGGATAGTAATCTTGTTAATGGCTCAGCTGTCTACACACATTCGCCAACTTCCATCTTTCTTTGGTGTTAATAATGCCAGAACAGCACATGAACTTAGGCTTTCAAGAATAAGTCCCTTTCGCAGCAATTCTTCGACTTTCTCCCGCAGGATCTCTCTCTCTTTTGGACTCATTTTGTAGTGTGGTAGGTTTGGTAGACTTGCTCCTGGTATGAAATCAATTTGATGCTGAATGTCCCTCATGGGTCGAAGTTCATTTAGCAACTCATCAGCAATAAGCTCCTGGAATTCCTCCAATAATGGTTGAATTTTCTGAGGGATTGGCGTGACTGTGTTCTCCTTGGCTGCAAGTACGATTGTTTTCACAACCAAAGTTTTCGCATCTGCCATAAACTCAACCTCTAAATTGGTTATAGTAAGGAAAGACTTCGCTTCGACTTTTAGAGGCGGTGTGTGTTACTTTAAGGGACTCAGCAATTTTATGAGACCCCCAATTGAACACATAAGTATTGTCTTGCCCTCTAAATGTAACATCCACATCAAATTGCCAAGGTCTACCAAGTAATACATGACTAGCATCCATATCAACCACATCACATAATACGTCGGATTTATAATGTTTGCTAATAGAAATAGGTACCTTACGTACTTCAATTATCTTGACAGCAGGTCCTTTTTTGATCCAGCAGATGTTGTCTGGAGAGGGGTGTGGTTTAGGAGACAACTTTAGGTGCGCTACCAATCGTCTAGCCACAAAATTTTCACAGCTTCCACTGTCCACACAACAAGGTCACACACCTTTTGATTTATGGTACAACAAGAGTGAAAATACTGTGACGTTGATTGAGGTCCTCAGTTTTTGGTGCAAATAGAACCCTTATTACACAGTTGACTCGTTCTCCCTCTTCATTATCCCCAATTTCATCTTCTTCTTTAACTAAATTAACAGTCCTTCTTTCTGGTCTATAACACTTATCTATTGCTGGTTTAGCATAAGGATTTTGTGTTTCGAGTTGCCTCCCTGCTACTTGATCCAGTCATCTGGTTTCCTCCTCCACCAACGGTATTCCTCTACTGATTTACTGGAACTGTTGGTTAGGCAGCCCTTTTTCCTTTTTCTGTAGTAGGAAACAACGAATCAGGAAAGTTCCAACGATATCCAGAATAGGTTGTCTTGCGCTTTATTAGCTCAGCTTTGAGAGCCATATTATCTGCTTCATCCATTGTCCCCATCTTCTCTCAAATGGTACCGGTTTACACACTGTCTTTCAATCAGATTATTGCGATATGAAAGTCAGCAAAATTCAGTTGTATAATCAAATACAAATACAGACCGGCTTCCTTGGGTGCAATTTTCGTACAACTAAACAAGTATTTGATCATAATCTGGTGGTAAAAATCTATTCTGCAGGAGTTGTTTCATCCGATGCCAAGTCCGTATAGATTCTTCCCCTTGTCGATGCCTATTTTTTTGTAATTGATCCCACCATTCCGCAACACCTCCTTTTAGTTTGTACACCACCAATTTCACCATCTTTGATTCTAGAACATTTATTATCTCGAAAAATCGCTCCATCTCTGAAAGCCAGTCAAGAAAATCCTCAATATGCAGATTTCCATTGAACTGGGGAAGATTTATCTTCATTCGGTACTCATCGAACCCTTGTTGATAACAAACTTGTGTATTGTCCTTATTCATTAATCAAAAGAAGTACAAATATATAAGCAATAGAATAGAATGAAACCCTAATAACCTAAAGTGCTAAACTATCCTTAATGAATAATATAAACTACATAATTCACACCCCCCCTCAAACTGAGGATGCGAGCGCAGAAAGCATCGAAAGTTTGCCAAGAAGAAAACGAAAACGAGCAACAGTATGAGTCTTCGTAAAAAAATCGGCCAACTGAAGAGATGAGGGAACAAAAGGGAGCGTAATAGTGCCAGCCTGAAGATGCTGTCTGACAAAGTGACAATCTATTTCAACATGCTTTGTCCGCTCATGAAAGACTGAATTATGGGCAATCTGGACAGCACTCTGATTATCACAATACAACGGAGTTGGATCAGAAAGAGAAACACCCATATCAGAAAGAAGCCAGCGAAGCCAAACGATCTCGGAAGTAGCATGAGCCATGGCACGATACTCAGCCTCAGCGGTGGAACGAGCAACGACAGACTGTTTCTTACTCTTCCAGGATATGAGGGAATCGCCAAGGAAAACACAAAGACCAGAAGTGGATTTGCGATCAGAGATGTCACCTGCCCAATCAGCGTCAGCATAGGCACGGAGAGTCAAGTCCGAAGAGGCAGATAACAGTAAACATTGAAACAAAGTGCCACGAAGGTAGCGCAAAGTACGGAGTAAGGCAGCCCAGTGTGTAGAGCGAGGAGCAGAAACAAACTGACTGAGAATGTGCACAGCATAGGAGATATCTGGACGAGTAACGGTGAGATACACAAGGCACCCAACCAACTCACGATACAAAGTGGGATCCTCAAGAGGAACGCCATCAGAAGCAGAAAACTTAGCATGCAACTCAAGAGGAGTGTCGACAATCTTATCATCAGTGAGATTGGCACGAGAAAGAATATCACGGGCATATTTAGTCTGAGAAAGAAGATACCCAGTAGGAGAAGTAGCAACCTCAATACCAAGAAAATATCGAAGAGACCCCAAATCTTTCATCTCGAACTCCTGAAACAACTGATGCTTAACCTCCTCAATAGTATTACAATCAGAGCCAGTGATGATCATATCATCCACATATAAGAGAAGAAGAACAAGGCCAACAGAAGTACGCCGAACAAATAGAGCACAATCATGATGACTAGGGCAAAATCCAAGCTGAAGTGCAACAGAGTAAAATCGCTCATACCAAGCACGAGGAGACTGCTTAAGACCATAGAGAGCACGGCGAAGACGACAAACCACACCAGGAGGGTGTGAGAGACCCGGTAGAGGGCGCATATATACTTCCTCTGCAAGATGCCCATTCAGAAAGGCATTTTTGACATCAAGTTGAAACAAAGGCCAGTGATGGGCAGCAGCAACAGAGATAAGAGTGCGAACAGTAGTCATCTTGGCGACGGGGGCAAAAGTCTCATCGTAATCAATCCCATACTCCTGAAAAAAGCCCTGAGCAACCAAACGAGCCTTGTATCGTTCCAAAGAACCATCAGAACGGGTTTTGACCTTATAGATCCATTTAGAGCCTACAATATTCTTGCCAGTAGGTAATGGAACCAAATCCCAAGTCTGAGTGTTAGCCAGAGCAGTTAACTCGTCATTCATGGCAGCAATCCAATTGGGATCATGACAAGCTTCCTTGTAGGACCTAGGCTCAAAATAAGTATGAAGACAAGAAAGAAAAGACTGATAGGAAAGAGAAAAACATGTATTACCAAAACCATACTAGTTCGGAGCACGACGATCACGCGTGGGAAAACGACGTGCAGGAGGAGCGGGATCCAAAGAAGCAGCTGGAGGGACAGTAGAGCTAGAGACAGGCGAACTCGGAAGTGCTTTGCGACGCTGATAAACAAGAAGAGGAATAGGGGAAACAGGAGCCGGAGAGGGAGGAGCTGGCGAGATATTAGAGGTACTACGAAGAGGCAACGTAGAGATCTCAAGATCAGAAACAAGCTCATCAGAAGAAACATCAGAAGGAAATGGGTCAATGTGAATCAATTCCTCCTTGGTAATAGGGACAGGGGTGGAAGGTATAGTGTAGTAGGGTAGTTTTTCCAAAAAAGTGACATGCCTAGACACATAAAGCTTTTTGGTGGCAGGATCATAGCACCGATAACCTTTCTGATTAATGCCATACCCTAAAAAGACACATAGGACACAACGAGAACTAAGCTTAAAGCGTGCTCGTTTAGGAAGGAGCACAAAGCATGTAGAACCGAAAACACGAAGAAGAGAATAATTGAGAGTAACACCAAGAAGACGCTCATACGGAGATGAGCCGGAGAGGAGAGGAGAGGAGAGGAGTAGGCATCCGATTGACAAGATATGCAGCAGTGAGCACAGCTTCTCCCCAAAAGACAGAAGGGACAAAGGAGGAGAGTAGCAAAGAACGAGCTGTATCAAGGAGATGGCGATGTTTGCGCTCAGCTCGACCATTTTGGGCAGGAGTGTCTGAACAAGAAGACTGATGAATAGTACCATGAGTAGCTAAAAACTCCTCAAACTCAGACAAGTAATACTCACCCCCCAAATCAGAACGGAGAACTTTAATGGTGGTGGAAAATTGAGTGCAAATCATGGAGTGAAAATTGGAATATATTTTGTAAAAATCAGATTTTCGTGTCATCAAATAAACCCATGTAAACCGACTCTAATCATCCACAAAAGACACATAATATTGTGAACCTCCCTTAGTAACTATAGGGGAAGGACCCAAACATCAGTATGAACCAATTGAAAAGGAGAAGATGAAATAGAACTACTTTTATTAAATGGAAGAGCAGACATTTTAGCCAGTTTACAACCACGACACTCTGAAATATCAGCAATGGGAAAATGACCTAAATGTCCAGACTGAACTAACATCCTCAAACGATCACTCGACAAATGACCTAAACTAGAATGCCAAATATAAAATAAAGAAGACTTATTGTTTAAACAAAAAGAAGACAATGCAGTAGAAGACACATCTAAAGGAACATGCAAGCTGTCCAAGATATATAGTTCTCCAACTCTACGCCCAATCCCAATCTGCCTCTTGGAGACCCGATCCTGCACAACACAATGAGAGGAAGAGAAAACAACATCAAAACCGGAATCAGATAATTGACTAATAGAAATAAGACTAAGTGAGAGGTGAGGTGCATAAAATATAGGAGAAAGAGACAAATGGGAAGAGAAAATAGAACCAATAGAGGAGACAGGCATAGATGAACCATTAGCAGTAGCAATAGTGATAGGAGAAGGAGGAGAGACACAATTACTAAGGAGAGATGCAACAAGGGTCATATGATGTGAACAACCAGAATCAAAGATCCACGAAGTGTGGATATTACTAAGGATGATGAACCAGACAAACCTAACTGAGTGGTAGTCATAGCGGAAGCCTGGGACGAAAGATTTGGATTGGCCACCATGAAAGACTTGAACTGCTCAAACATAGACTGCATATTGGAAGATGGATCATTCTCAGAAACTGGTGCAGAAAAGGCGGCAGATGCGCGAGATCCTGAAAATGTCGGCTTAGCGAATGGTGAACCAGATGAATGACCCTTGGGCTGCAAAAGTTTAGGACATGCATGTTTCCAATGGCCTTTTTGATGACAGAAGCTGCACTCATCCATGGAAACCCGAGGCTTGGGCTTACCAGTAACTTGAAATAAATGAGAAGATGGGGTGGGCAAGAGCGGAGGAGTGGCAAAAACTGACTGGGAAGTAGGAGTACCATGAGCCACCTTAAACCGAGTTTCTTCCGCAATAAGCTCACGGACAGCACCATCCACAGAAGGCAAGGGAGATCGATGAAGAATAGCTCCCCGAAGTGGCTCAAATTGATCACGAAGGGCCATAACAAGATGTTGTTTCTCCCGATACTTGATATAACTATCAAGTAACTGCAAATCGGACGGTTCCATCAAAGCAAGCTGATCCCAATAAGTAGTCATCTCATTGTAGAACTCCTGAATAGACTTATCTTTCTGACTAGCACTACGAATAGACATCTCAAGTTCATACTGTTTTGCAAAGTTAGACTCAAGGTACATAGTCTTCAAATAGTCCCAAACTTGTTTAGAAGTAGAATACTTGGAAAAATTCATACCAATGGTAGTTTGAACTGAATTATGAAACCAAGTAAGAATTTGTGCATTTTCCTTATCCCATTTAGCAACATCAGCCTCAGTTTCTTGAGATTCCATGGGTCTAATTGTCACACCAATCACATAGTTCCACATGCCTTTACCCATTATAAAATTTTTCATTACATGAGACCAATAAGAGTAATTGGTACCATCTAACTTAGTGGTGATAGCTTGTAATTTATCATCAACCATAATGATAATTAAGCAACACAGTAAACCCCAAATCAGAGTGACTAATCAAAATTGCTATTGTTCTAATTACAGAATCAATGAAGTCAAACTTATAATACCTCTATCACCACAAACCAAGGCAGAGCAGAGAGAGACGGAGACTAGAGAAGGAGACAAATATCACAGTAAACCCAAATATCAATAGTCGGGCATCAAGGTCAGACCTTGCTTTGATCCTGTGAACTAGCGAAGGAGATAGAGAGATCACCAATCTAAGGCACACAGAGAGATGAGAGAGCTTCGATCGAACTCGATGAGGGCTAGGGCTCCGACGTGACCAGATACAACGACGTGCGAAGAGCACAAAGGCTTCGATCGGACAAGATGAGGCTACGATGGTCGTTGATGACCTAGGGCTCCGACGCAACCAGATACAACGAACTCAGAGACCACAAAGCAGACCTTGCAAAGAGAGAGAAGGGAGTTGCGATGGTCAATGATGACCTGCGACAGGTATGCTAACGTTTGGATCGCTGCTCTGATACCATGACAACAAACTTGTGTATTGTCCTTATTCATTAATCAAAAGAAGTACAAATATATAAGCAATAGAATAGAATGAAACCCTAATAACCTAAAGTACTAAACTATCCTTAATGAATAATATAAACTACATAATTCACAGTTGTTGCGTTGATAGTTGGTTGGAAATGGTTTAGACTCTTTCTCACTGTCAGATGGACAACGGAGGGAACGTCTAGGAGCATCCTGAACAGGTTGACCCCGGGCAAATCCTCCGGTGCGCACTGTTCTGGGCCAAGGTTGACTCCTTGTTCTGACACCACTTGACGTAGCAGAATAAATCACACAAGGCTAAAGAACAAGGCTAAAGAACAAACTCCTTGAATCCACAAGGAAGATTGTATTACATCAAAGATGATTTGCCCTAAGGCAAGGAACTAGATAATTCCTTGCTAGACACGAAAATAAACAAAAAAAATTACCAAAAATAGAAAATATGAGTTAAGCCCAAATCTGCATACTAGAAAACAATAGAAACGCGCAACACAGATGACACTAAAATAGACTTCCCAAAATAAAGTTAATCTTGCCTTTTGTTGAAGTCTTCAGCTATTTGTTCAACATCAGAGACTAAGCAATTGGTTTCGTGGAATTTTCTCAGAGAAATTCGAGTCTCTCTGTGTGACTGTGTTGATGGAAAATGGATAGATCTGAAGTAGCAGATCTCGAGCCTCACCTATGGCGGCGCTAGCAGCACCAGCTTCGATGGATGTGGTGGCGGTTTAGAGAGAGAGAGAGAGAGAGAGAGAGAGAGAGAGAGATAAAGATGAGGAGTGTATGAGGTGAATATTTGTAGGAATGTACGAATGAGAAGGGATAATTTAAGTAGCGTTTGGTTTAATTTTCAAAACTCAATTTTGTTTTCAAAACATGATTTGAATTAAAATTTATAACCAAACAAATTTTTAAAATACGATTCAAAATTATTTTCAAAACTCCTTTCTTCTCTTTTATTTTATTTTATTATTATTATTAATCAATTAATCAATCACTTTTTCTTTCTCCTCTCACATTCTCTCTAAAAAAAAAGTACAAATCATCTCAAAACTAATTTCAAAACTCATAATCAAACAAAATTTTCCTTTTCAAATCATAATTCAAAACACAACTCCACACTCAAACCTGTTAGTGTGGTAGGTAGATGTGAGTGTGGTAGGTGAGTGCTATAGTTAGTGCCCCATATAGTTAGTGATATAGTTAGTGCTCCATTATGGTATAGTGCTCCATTATGGCTCCATTGTATCCCATTTCTCTCTATAAAAGAGAGCTCTTGTAAACACATTGAAAATCAATCAATAATATCTATACATTAATTCCCTACATGGTATCAGAGCTATAGGTTAGCTCTTGGTGATCTTCACCTTCCGGCGGGCGGCAACCTTGCCTTCACCGCCCGCCGGACCTCAACCAAACTTGAACATGATGTTTCCATTGACATCGGTGACTGCGAAGTTCCCCTCTGTTATGGTCAGGAGCGCTTCCTCACGATGGTTAGAGCAACTGGATACGGTGCGCAATATTGTGGGCTTATCACGGCCACTGGGTTTGTCACGCTCACTGGTTTTTCAAAAATAGGTATTACTTCGATCTTTGCTGGAGTGGTTGATGGAAGAAACATATGGGCCAATGATCTTGCTGCATCTCTCAGCCTGCTGCAGACTCTTGAGGGCATCGTGGGTAAAGACAAGCTTGTTGTCTCCACCTCTTGCTCGCTTCTCCACACTGCTGTTGATTTATTTGCTGCTCAAAAAGTCGTTGAAGTCAATTCATTGGCAAAGGCATTGGCTGGTCACAAAGATGATGACATAGATGTTAATGGCCATGCTGACCAGGAGAATTCTGTGGTGCAGCAGGAAAATTCTGTGAATGCTTCTGTTGACAACACCGCAACTAATGGTCTAGTGCAGCCCCCACTTAATGACCTTGACGAGTTCATGAACCAAATTGCAGATGAGCCTCTGCCTGTCCAACCTCTTGCTGCAGTACCTTTTGCTGCAGTTTATGGTTATGTACCGCAAGAAGTTTTTGGTGAGGAAGAAACCCAAAGTACCTTGGTGAATCAATCCTTTGGGGAAGCCAATTTGAATGAAAGGAGCATGTCACTCCACCCATGCGGGCTGAAAAATGATGTGCAGTCTAGCTTTAACCTGACTCAGACAGCCACCTCGCACTTGCTACTTCACGAGACATCTGAGGTTACATCTGCTCCAAACATTCATAGACATGAACCGCATGACACTGAGGAGGATTTCCTGGAAGATTTTCTTGAAATGGATGATCTCACTGGCCCAGAACCTACAATTCAACCTGTTGATAATCCTGTTGAGACCGTGCAGTTTGACGAGTTTGATGGGTTGTGTGAGCTGGATTTGTACCAGGATGCAGCCATGTTTATTCAGGACGTATGAATCTGGGACTAGTTTCTCATTCGTACTTCAACAATATCGGGACGGTACACCCAGTTTCGAATCCATGTTTAAACAACCTCGAGAATGAAGGAGTGAACCCAGTTTCACACTCGTACTTAAACAATCTTGGGACAGAAATGATGCACCCGAATTCACATTTATTTCATAACAATCTTGACATGGCTAACCAGTTGGATTTTCAGCTGCAACACCATCCCAATGATGCAAGTCAGATCAGCAATCAGATTTGGAATCACAATATTGTTACTCCAACAGACTCCAATCAGGGGGCCATTCCTCCACCAACCTCAGGTGTAATATATGATGGTAGTTCTGCAAATTTTACCACTGGAGTAAATCAAAACCAAAACCAAAACCAAAACCAAAATCAAATTGTCAAAGAGGATGAAGGTGGAAGCACGTGGTTCTCTTCTTTATGGGCCTATGTAAAGTCTATACCAGCCACTCCTGCATCAGCTTCAGAGAATACTGCCCTGGTGAATAGGGCTTTAGAACGAATGTCTAGCTTCGGTAGGATTGGTGGCAAAGTAAAAATAAGTGCTGGAGACACAAGTTTGGCCTCAGTGATATCAAAATTGAAAACTGGGGACAGACAGTGGTACTTCTTTAGCCCCAGAGACAGGAAGTATCCAAATGGAGCAAGGTCAAATAGGGCAACCAGGCATGGGTATTGGAAAGCAACGGGGAAAGACCGCAATATAACATGTAATTCTCGTGTAGTTGGGGTGAAGAAAACTCTGGTTTTCTACAAAGGCCGTGCGCCTAGTGGTGAACGCACAGATTGGGTGATGCATGAGTATACTCTGGATGAGGAGAGCTCAAGAGATGCCAATCTGCACGGGATTATTATGCTCTCTACAAGGTCTACAAAAAGAGTGGACCTGGTCCTAAAAACGGTTAGCTCTTATATGGGTCCGACAAGACTCTGTAAATTGTCCCGACTTTGATTCCGGTTAGCTTCTATATGGGTCCGACAAGACTCTGTAAACTGTCCCGACATTGATTCCGGTTAGCTTCTATATGGGTCCGACAAGACTCTGTAAACTGTCCCGACATTGATTCCGGTTAGCTTCTATATGGGTCCGACAAGACTCTGTAAACTGTCCCGACTTTGATTCCGGTTAGCTTCTATATGGGTCCGAAAAGACTCTGTAAACTGTCCCGACATTGATTCCGGTTAGCTTCTATATGGGTCCGACAAGACTCTGTAAACTGTCCCGACTTTGATTCCGGTTAGCTTCTATATGGGTCCGAAAAGACCCCGTAAACTGTCTCCTACATAGGTCCAGCAAGACTCCGTAAACTGTATTCTACATCGGTCCGACATGACCCCGTAAATTGTATTCTGTCATCACCATACAGCCTTCTACAACGGTCTGACACGACCATACAGTGTCTCCAACGGTCCTCCTTGAGTTTGAGGGGGGCTGTTAGTGTGGTAGGTAGATGTGAGTGTGTTAGGTGAGTATTAGTGTGGTAGGTGAGTGCTATAGTTAGTGCCCCATATAGTTAGTGATATAGTTAGTGCTCCATTATGGTATAGTGCTCCATTATGGCTCCATTAATAATATCAATGTGTTTACAAGAGCTCTCTTTTATAGAGAGAAATGGGATACAATGGAGCCATAATGGAGCACTAACTATATCACTAACTATATGGGGCACTAACTATAGCACTCACCTACCACACTAATACTCACCTAACACACTCACATCTACCTACCACACTAACAAAACCATAATTCTAAAACTAACGGACCCTTAGATTTCATTGTGGCGGAGTACGGCAGCGGCAGTGGCGGAGATGGGTAGCGAGTTTTCAAACAAATTTTACTTTTCAGACCATATCTTTGAAAAGATTGATTTTTTCTTTTTTTTTTTAAATCGTAACTAGTCTTTTTAGTGAATTTATTATTTTTTTTTTCCTTTTTTGGTATGATTTGTTTGGTTCAGTTGTTAATTTTAATATAAATGTTTTACATGTTTAAATAAAAAAAATAAAAAAACCTTAGTCTCTTGTAAGACTATTGTCTAGCCAAAATTGTCAACATTTGGATGAGTGAAGTTTGGAGTGAAGATGAAAGAGACATTTCAAACCCTCAGTCTCTTCCTCTCCCTTCTTCTCCACCCAAAATTTCAGTCAACATTTCAAACCCATTTCATCATCTCTGTTACTCTCTTGCTCCCTCTTCACCTGGTTCCTGCAGCCAGTGTACCATCAGAAAATTTTCCACTGCATCTTCTTTGTAAGACTCTTGTCCAGCCAAAATTGTGCCCTCCATCCTGTGCCCTCTTAATGGCGGATCAAAGAAGGATTTGTTTTTATGTGTATGGTCAAATTTTATAAATAAGAACAGGGAAGCGAGTATACATTGCGTTCAACAAAATGCACACTCTTCGTCCTACTTAACTTTCTCCTTTGCTCGACAATTTGATTATCACCAAAGGCTAAGGAGCCATAATGATCTTTCAATCCTAAAACCCTATTTCTTGGATATACGTTGTCTGTGACTAAGAGGATACCCGATCTGTTTTCTGTATTAGCGTCCAAGCTTGGAATACGCATATGGAAGTATAGTTACAATACATCGAAAATTATTTCAATGGGATTTAATTTTCGTGTTGTTTTCAGGTTTACATTTTGCATCTTTTTTGTGTTCTATGTTTTCAAATATTATTATTAATTTAATGATTTTTTTTAAGGCTGTGTTTGATTGGAAATTTGGGAAGAGATTTGAAAAGAAATGAAAAAGGTGTGTGAAATGGTGAAAGGTAGAGGGAGTTAGAATCGCTGACGGGGAGTAAAATGTTTCATGACCCAAAACAAATACTATGTATATTAATTTAAATTTTTTTTTATCCATTTACTATTACTTGTTTAGTTTCCTATCGTTTATTGTTATATATTTTCATATTTTCGCTCAAGAGCTGATTTGAACCGGGAATTAAAGAACGATATCAAAGTTTTGAAAAGAATGGTGGAACACGTTGTGTCGATTCACAAACCTTTCAACTATCAAGCTATCCCCGTGCGCTTAGCCTATTTTACAGTCTATGTAATGATGCCTAATTGAAGTCGGGTCAAGAGTTGAGGTATAATTTTTGATAGTTTTTTCAAATTTTATTTGTTAATTCATATTATTTGTTCGTAACTTTCTTATTTGATTGTATTTTATATTTTTGTTAACATGTAGGGACACAGCTTACTTTGTGTACAAAAATGCATCGTTTTTCAGTTACAACCATAGGCTTTAATTCTTTTTCAAAACCTAGGACTTCGCCAAGGTGAATGTTGCATTGTTTTTGTAGTATACGAGTTGGAGAACTTATTGTTTGAGTGTCACGAAGCTGGCAAAGTATTTAATTATAAAAATGGTCCTACCAGCTATCTTTAATATAATGGCCTTGCCTACTTCCACCACAACTCCTCATTAACTACACTGATAATCAAGTTTTTTTTTTCTTCTTTTACTATGATTTGTATTTTCAAATTTAACTATTTTGTTCATTTTTTTTTTTTTTTTGGTTTATAGCAAAAATGTTGTCGGCTCAGGCACACTGACAAGAAACTTCATGCTGCGTTTCTAGATTTTTATTCTTATTTTTTCTATGTTGCTACCCAAATCAGAAAATACGAGAATTTGTTTATGAGTTTTAATTTTTATATATTTATTTTATGTTTTGTTACATGGCTAACCTACACGAATTTTTGGAGGAAGGGGCTTGTTGAATTCCTCCAAGATCCCAAGAATTCAAGCAGATGATGGACTTTTGAACAATATACAACATTTGACATTATTGTTTTCATGGCTTTTGAACAATATTTTGATGGTTTTGTTTGTAAGCTGCTGCTGGGCTCTATGGTTATGGTCATGGTCATGGATTGGTTTTTTTGGTGTTTTGTTTATACTGCTGTAAGTTGCTGATGTGCTCCATGGATGAACAAAACATCAAACAACTTTGGAGCCCATCAGCAATTTATGGCAGTATAAATAAAACACAAAAAAAAAACCAATCCATGGCCACAACCATGGAGCCCAGCAGCAGCTTACATGTTGAATTCTTGGGCTCCAAGGTTGTTCAAAAGTCATGGAAACAAAAACATCAAATGTGATATATTGTTCAAAAGTTTATCATCTGCTTGAATTCTTGGGCTCTTGGAGGAATTCAACAAGCCCATTCCTACAAAAATTCGTGTAGGTTAGCCATGTAACAAAACATAAAATAAATATATAAAAATTAAAACTCAAAAAAATTCTCGTATTTTCTAATTTGGTAGCAACATAGAAAAAATAAGAATAAAAATCTAGAAACGCAACACGAAGTTTCTGGTCAGTATGCCTGAGCCAGCAACGTTTTTGCTATAAACCAAAAAAAAAAAAAATGAACAAAATAATTAAATTTGAAAATACAAATCATAGTAAAAGAAAAATTAAAAAAAAAAAAACTTGATTGTCGGCATAGTGAGTGTAGGAGTTGCAGTGAAAGTAGGCAATGCCATTATATTAAAGATAGCTGGTGGGACCATTTTTATAATTAAATACTTTGCCAGCTTCGTGACCCTCAAACAATAAGTTCTCCAACCCAGTATACTGCAAAGACCATGTTCAAAGCTCATGATACTATCAAACAAAGCAACATTCACCTCAGTGAAGTCTTGGGTTTTGAAAAAGAATTAAAGCCTATGGTTGCAACAAAGTAAGTTGTGTCCCTACATGTTAACAAAAAGATAAAATATGATCAAATAAGACAGTTACGAAAAAATAATATTGAATAACAAATAAAATTTAAAAAAACTAACAAAAATTATACCTCAACTATTGACCCGACTTCAATTGGACATCATTACATAGACGGTAAAATAGTGCACGGGGATAGGCCTGATAATTGGAAGATTTGTGAATCGACACAACGTGTTCCACCATTCTTTTCAAAACTCTGATATCATTCTTTAAGCCTCGGTCCAAATCAGCTCCGGAGCGAAAATATGAAAATACATAGCTATAAACGATAGGAGACTAAACAAGTAATAATAAATGAATAAATAAATTTAAATTAATATACATACCGTATTTGTTTTAGGTCATGAAACATAACTTTACTTGCTTCTCGTCAGCAATTCTAACTCCCTCTACCTTTCACCATTTCGCACACCTTTTTCATTTTTTTTTTCAAATCCCTTTCCAAATTCCCAATCAAACACAACATTAACAAAGTTGCCAAGGCATCACCAACTTGCCTATACAAAGGTATTGATAAACGATTTTTTTTTAAAAAAAAATCATCAAATTAATAATAATAATATTTGATAACATAGAACACAAAAAAGATCCAAAACATAAACCTGAAAACAACACGGAAATTAAATCTCATTGAAATAATCTTCGACATGTCGTAATTATACTTAAATATGCGTATTCCAGACTTGGACGCCAATACAGAAAACATATCAGGTATTCTCTCAATCACAGATAATGTTGTATTGCTCCGTATATTCAAGAAATAGGATTTCAAGATTGAAGGATTATCCTAGCTCCTTAGCCTTTGGTGATAATCAAATTGTCGAGCAAAGGATCACTACAACAAATTGCACTTTTGGTGACCAAATTTGGAGACTAAAAAAATTTAGTTGCCAAAAGTTGTGAAATTGGCGACCAAAAATTATCTTAGTCGGCAAAAGTACAATATTTAGCCATTAATTTTTTTTAGTCGGGGTATATTGATTATTGGCGACTAAAAAAAATTTAGTTGCTAAAAATGCCACAATTGGCGACTAAAATAAAAATATTTTAGTCACTGTATAGTTAGTTTTGGCAAGTAAAATTATTTAGCTGCCGAATGAAAAATAAAATTTTTATTTTTATCTTTGGTGACCAAAAGTTTGGTCGGCAAAAATGTATTTTTAGTGACTAAAAAATATTTTAGTCACTGTATAGTTAATTTTGGCTACTAAAATTATTTAGTCGTTGAATGAAAAACAAAAATTTATATTTTATCTTTGGCGACCAAACTTTTGGTTGCCTATCTTTGGCGACCAAACTTTTGGTTGCCAAACATTTATTTTCAGCGATTGAAAAATTTTTAGTCGCCAAAGAACTAAAATATTTGGAGGGAGACATTTCAAATTTTAGAATATAGGCTTCTTACGGTGAATTGGGAGATGGAGAATTTTTGATTTCTTGTTAGTATAGGTTTTCCATGTGAAAGCTGTTGACAATCATGTCTAGTAGTTATTATAATAACTGGATTGAAGAGGTCATCAAGTTTAGATGTTCATAATGTCATGATAAACTATTGATTGCCTATTGCATTAATAGCCATATGCTACTAAAGCCCCAACTTGGACACCCTCAAACACTCCCCCATAGTTTAGCTAATATATATTTGAGTTGCCAACATATAGTGTCCTCATTTTATCTAGGTCAGAAATAAATAAGGATTGATATTGAGGATATGCACTTCCATACGGCAAAAGAACCTGTCTTTTTTTTTTTTTTTTGGTTTTCAAATGTTACAGCATGTCATGCGGATGACCCGTACATCGGATTCAACAATGTCAATGATACCAAAAGGTAGGACACTATCTGGGGTGGCCTTGATTGGTTCACCTGAAGAAGGGTACAAATGTTTTGCAAAGAAAGCGAAGAACAATGAGATAGAGACAGTGGGACAAAATGGAAAAGGGTGTTTGGATAATAGAAAACATGTGCATTATGGGAGAATGATATTGTATGGGAAGGATGTAGCTGAGGCACAGCCAACTGAAATTGAGAGGATGGATTTCAAGGTAATGTTTTGAGTTCCAACTTAGTTACTTCATATGAAAGCCACCTGACTGAAATTGAAAAGAAATTTATATTGTCATGTGAATAGAAAATCTAATCAGCCTACACTTTACTGTGTCTGACCCATGTGATCGTGAATCATGAACATTGGTTTGTGGTGACAAGTTTGGGGTGGAAATAAGTTCTTTGATGGCTGGAGATTGCTGAGTGGTTCTTCCCAAAGCAATGGACAGCCACGAAGTGTTGTTGAGAGAAGATCATAAAGGGAAGAAAACTAGATCATGGGTGGGAATGGTAGTTGCTTGATTTTGAAAGATGTTAGGTGTAGATATGAATTATGTGACACACTGGAGATTTGAAAAACAAACTTGATCATCAAACAAGTGATAAATTTATCAGTCTCTCTTGTTTTTATGAATAAATTTACAATAATAAATTTATTTGTAAGGACCTATAGGTAAATAAGTCCACTATTTAACTTCCACTATTTGTCTTCATTCTGCATTTGGTCAAGGTTTTACATGCATAATTCTAACGTCAAAAGATGAATTATGTGTTTCATATCACGCTCTTGGGGGCCATGAACATTAAACACTGCAAATGATTTTCTCCTACCAACTTTGGTTTTATGCTTCACTTGTTTGATGATCAAGTGAAGGATAAGGTTTCCATATCCACGGCAATGGGGGACTCCCACTGTAAATGCTAAGGATGCTTTTGTAATGATGTCGGAAGCTATGATTGCTCTTGTTGAGGTTGATTTATTCTAGTGAATTTTTGATGTCTTTTGATTTTATATATAGTTGGTGTATGGATGTCACCGGTAGCTCGTATGATTATTTGTTTTGTATGCAATTATTTTTTTAAGTTGGAATATACTTGGTTTGTATGCAATGTTGACATTAAAAGTTATTCTTTTGTTTGGATGGTTGTAAGTGAAATAGATGCAGATTGCGGACTGAGTGATACATTGAGGGGGTGTTTGGGAAGAAGGCTTTTTAGTTTTTTTGGCTAAAATAGCACTAAAAGACAAAATAAGCTAAAATAGCCAATAAGACAAAATATCACATCAAACTCATAATCATTTCATTTTTTCTCTCGCAAACATCACATCCAACTACCAAAAAATCCAATCATCTTCCTAAACACAAATTTTAGCCTACTAAGGCCTTGTTTGGCATGATTTAAAAAAGTCAAAAAGTCACTATCCTATTTAAGTCACATCATCTCATTTCAATCACATCACCTCTCTAACACATCACTTCAAACCCAATCCATACCCAACCCATATTTCATAAAAAGTCAAAAAGTGCACTTATTTAGATCATCCCAAAGATCTCCTAAAATAGCCTACTAAAATAGCAACTTCCCAAACACTCACAATAT